>CM075287.1:8170081-8857080 GCA_037672795.1 Lagerstroemia speciosa | reverse complement strand
ACAACGCTCGATAATGTCAGAGAAAAAAGGTCGATTTCCGGGATCACTTGGAACTGAAAAATGTCTCTGCAGCAGTCCCAGTTACCATGAGGTAGCCGATCAGGAAGGCATATAGCAAGAGCTCGGTAGCATAGCTTCGGTGAACTGCAAGCGCCCATGAGCCAGCCACGACCGAGCCCATGGCTCCCCCGGTCACGCCGCAGAGGAAGCAGAAGACTCCGGTGAGGTCGGAATAGATCAGAGCTTCCATTTCTGCCAGTCTAAACAGGTCCCACGTATCCCTCGACGCCTGCACAAAATCCTTGTTGTAGACGCCAACCTGAACGAACCCCCACCGGTTTGCCCGGCTTGTGAGTGCAGACGCCATGCCGGAGTAGCAGTCGGCGCACGAGAAGAGGAACTCATCGGTGCCGCCTGCCATCATACTGAGCGCGCGAGCCGAGCCTCTGATCACCCCGGTGACAGGGACCAAAACCGAGCCAATTGACACGCTGCCCATCAGGTACCTGGCTGTCTCCCGGAGAGCCAGGCCAGGGTCCATCTCAACCCTGCACAAGAGGTGGAGATACGCAATCCGGGAGACGGTGGCCTGGACCGCGTTCTTGATCACGTGCATCGTCCACGTCAGGCTCAGCAGCTCAATGACGATGAATGCCGTGTCCGGGGCAGCCCCGATGGTGGTGGCTCCGCCGATGCCACATACGGTGAAACCGGAATATAGAACGGCCACCGCAGACGCTGAGAACCCGATCAAATACGTAATCCCAGTCAGGGTGGAGGCGGTTGAGATGGAGATGACCTTGGAGGCGTATTCGAAACGAGGATTCACCCAGCATCCGTACAGGGCTATAGCGATGGCGATGATCACAAAGATCACTCCGATCACAAGACCTGCTACCGAACTGGCACACAGGAACAGCACGCCGCTGCCGAGCACGGTGGCAGGGCTGAGCCAGAAGGCCGCCCTCAGGGCCCTCCGCGGACTACATTGGACGAGCCACTGCCACGTGAAGGCGACGACGGCAGACACGGCAGTGGCGGACAGGAGTGGAGGGTACCACTCCACAGAGTGGAAGTGGTGTCGCCGGGCGGACAGGAAGCCGCGGATCGTGAGGAAGACCGTCAGGATCGAGACGAGGAGGAGCTGGGCGTAGAAGAGTACCCCGAAAAGCCGCCGGAGGAATCGTCCCGTCGCCACGGTTGGTTCTCTCTGGGTCGAAATCGATCTGGTTTCTGAAGTCAGCTACAGGAAGTCAACTGCAAGACACATATTTAAAGGAAATCCAACAATCTCCATCGATAATCAATAATGAAATTACGGACTTCGAGAAGGATGAGAATATTATATGCAGTTGGATTCACACACGTTTCTGTCCACTTCGTGTGGAACTTCAATGGATTAGCCGAGTTCCTGTCGATCCGGGTCTCAGAAGTCGAGTTTGTGAGGGTAGCTTGTCTGTGAACCAACAAGGCCCTATCCCTTCCTTCTGCAATTTTCTTGGGCTGCTTCTTTCGCTTTCTTGGCGCGTACGGTTCTGCAAAATCACGGGAAAATTTTGCCGATGATGCCTGCAAGATTAATTGCTCCAACACAGAAGAAATGGATTATCCAGTAGGTTAGTTATAACTAATCCCGATTCAAACCGGATCCACCGGGCAAGGTATGTGTTAATTCACTGGATTCGAACCTGAACTTTTACAGAAGGAAAAGCATGTTAATCACGCAGGAGAAGACTTGGATAAGAGTCAATGGTCGACATGTTCTAAATTTCAACCATTAATTTAAGTTTATTATTATTCAGATGAACAGGACATGGACCCGGTCCTGTCCTCCTCATCATTTACATTCCTTTCACGGTTGCCCACATCGATCAAATAATGACAGTGAAATGGTCAGAGATTTATAGGTAGCCGGAATAACCTGGGGGCGGCTCGTCCATCCTCGGAGTTGGAAGAAATCTCGAGTTCAAATTTCGAAACGTTTCGCTAATTAATCTGGGTGAATGGGTTCCCTGGATTCCTTGGCCAGCAAGCATAAGAAAAAGAAAATTTGGTACAGCGACAGCGCTAACAATCTGTAACTAGAAAGATATTTGATTTAATTCTTCTTGTAAATAGGAACTTCTCTCTTCTGCGGGAAGACTCTATGAAACTCTGATGATAAGATGCAGCGAGTTATAACTTCGACTCGAAGAGCTGTAATTTCGTCAATTCAAAGAGCGGTATCCTAGGTCAGAGACTCGTGATCTCAATTCAATAAGTCATAGCCGATCTTTTCCGACCATTCAAATAAAACTTATAAATCCTAAAATCCCACGACATCGTACCTCTAAGATTCCATAAAATATTCATCTTTTATAAAAACAAGAGAAGGAAGGATTTACAAGAAACGTAATAACATGCCTCGAATGTCAGGGATGGATTCGGGGGGGTCCACGGGGCGATTGCGCCCTGGACTCGAAAAAATTGATAAAATTTTATACAAAATTCTATGAATTATATGCACTTAGATTCACTGTATTTTTAGTAAGGAATAAGTGGGAAATTGTGTTTTATTATTATTATTATTATTATTATTATTATTATTATTATTATTTTCATGCATGAGGGAAAGATGGTGGTGGTGTATTTGGTCTAGCCGCCGGCAACTTTTTGTCCCTCTTTTTTCCACAAATATAATAATATGTCTCGATTGTGCACCGCTTTGTATTTTAAAAAGTTCAATTTATATATATATACATATACACACTTTATCTCATCTAAATTTAAATATGGTCGGTCCACTGAAAAATAAATATTTCTCGGTTATTACCTCTCTGCATATCTCTACTTGGGTCGAAAAGACCGATGTATTATCTATCAATCGATTTCAACCTGCACTGGCGTGTATGTGGATATTTAGTTAAGCTTGAGATATTATGTCCGAGCGAGTACAGACCGACTCTTACGTAACTCCTTAATTCGGAGCCATCTGCTTGCTTACGTGTGTGATTCGACCAAATACTTTGGACCATCCTCAATCGCTGTCCATGACTAGTCGTCCAGCGTCCATTTTTTCCGCTGAATGACATTTGAATTTTCAAATGAAGAGTCACCAATCTCAATGGCTGATACTGAAACGTGGCGATTCAGTAACCGTTGAGGAGTCAATTCTACATCGAATAAATAAATAATTGAAATTTAATTTATAAGAGTACGGGTACCACTATCCTATTAGCTTGAATTTTTTGGATGGGCACAGACCCGATCTCTTGTGGGTCAAGCGGATATTTCACTTGGTATTAAAGCCAATCTTGTGGGCTCACACCACGCTAGCGCGAGTGTGGAACTCATGGTCCGTTAAACTGGAGACCAAAAAAAAAAATGCTTGAGCTTCGTTATTGAGGGCGAGTACGGGTACCACAATCCTATTAGCTTGAACTTTAGTTCGAGCGTGGAACTACTTGTGGTCCATTAAATCCGAGACCGGAAGAAAAATGCTCGAGATCAGTTATCGAGGACGAGTGTTTAAAGGCACGTGTCAAGTGTGAATACGTTGCCGGATTATACGAGTACGAGTACTCCAAAGAGAGACATGAAGACCTACCGATGAGGTCTTCTGTGTCTACTAGGTCTTTTCCCTGTGGTCTATCACCTTTGTCTAGGAGCCTCTTTCTCTTATGAAAAAAAGCGATGAAAGACGTGCTTTAGTCCCCCTTGAAAGGTGTCTTATAGCTGCGTGGCAAGAGCTCTCTCTTCTAGAGCCCAGCAAGCGTAGGCGCCGGAACGCGCGTTAGTGCTTGTAGTTTTCTCGCTTCAGCGAAATGGGAGCAGCCTAAACCGTGAAACGGGGTTGTGGAAGAGTAATACAACAAAAAAAATTGAATTGTATTAATCGATAATTGTAATGCACACATTGTTTTGTTGTATTAAATCGAAAGGTTGTTTCTTGAACTAACTATGAGGGTCAGGATTTATGATATGAAAAGACAATTTCTAATAAATGTAGAAAAAAATGTAGGACTTCGCTCTATCGCTGAGCTAATAGCCCGTCTGTGGCCCTCCCGCCGGGGCCCTCTATGTCAAAAGCGAGAGAAACCCCATCCCTTCTTTACTTTTTTTCGCCCCCATGACTCCTCGAATGGCTAAAAGAGAATCCGGGGAATACCCGTTGGACAAGAGAACTCTTTCTATTTTTAACCTACGATGGTCGGACTCTATTATAGATTTCTGACCACATTCTCCGTAGGGCCCTCTTATCTCTTCCTTCTCGGAGCTTGGATCCAGCAAGCTACGGCCCGAAGGAGCGCTTGAAGCCTTTGATCCGCTTTTTGAGAGTGCTTAATCATTCGATTTGAAAAGGGTGGAAAAAAGGGCACTGACTACTTCCTTCTTTATTTTTCAAGGAATGGAGATTCAACCCCATTCAAAGTCTACGGGTTCCCTCTAAGTGGTCCGTGCGTGCCAGCTTGAACTTTTGAGATGGATATGAGTCCAATGTCTTGTGAGACATGCGTGGATTTCATAGCAACCAACCAATCATCGTTTTCTAGGTTCCAACTGTAATTTAAAATCGTTTTGATACTAAGAAACTACTGCTTCGGTCAAAACATCAGAAGTCAAAAAGTCTAGCCCATCAAGTTTTTATTTGTTTCAATTTTTTAAACATAATTCAGGTTTGAACAAGTACAATAATTAATAAAGATATGACCCGGTCATGAATTTTTTTTTTGTTCACAAAATTCGGATTACGAACATTACTAGAAGAGAAGAGGAGAGACAATGAATCGAATCGAACTTACTTGTATTTACTATACTGTGTCTGGGCGCGGTCCCGTGATTCTTGTGAGAAGGTTTCCTGAGAGTCGGGGAAGGAGGGCAGTGGATCGCGCGGCGAGGGATGGAGTGGTCGGTGCAACCGCCGACGAGACAATTTCATGGGAATCTCTTGCTCAGCCGCTGCGGTGTTGGGCCGGCCTGCTACGGTAGAAAATGAGACAGTTCTGAATGGACCCCGTCGGCTTCAGCAGCCCATGGGCTCTGCGCTCCGTCACTTAACCGGATCGGGCAACTTGAGTCAAACTACTGGAAATGAGATCTTAAGTCAACCAATGCTCGTTTCTCATTAACTGTCTCACCAATACCCTTGGTAGATAGTTCTGATATTCATAAATTCGACCCATCTATTGCTACTTTAAGCAAACTCACCACCCATTTAATGTTACTTTTTAACTTTTCGTACATGCCTTTTCTGTATAATAATTAAATTTTTAATAAAGACAAGTAAAACAATTAATCTAATGAGTATAATTACGCACTCACAATTTCTTCTCTCCCACCTCTCACTCTCATATGTTATCTCCCCTCACATTTTTTCTTCTCCTCCTCGCTCATTCTTTTTCTCTCCGTTAGACTCAACTTATATATGAATCTATGATTAAGATCGACCCACCCTTTCTAGAACTTTCCATGACCTGGCAGCCCATCTTCAGGAAACACAGAATTTTCAAAGGAAAAAAAAAAAAACCATAAGAGGGGATAGAGTAATTTTCAACCATGAATGCCTTTCTATTAAAAGATTTAGACCCACGATGATTTTAGTCAAGCGAAAGAGTTTTCAAACTTTGATATTTAAAAAAAATCCAATATTCCTGACTATGCAAAATTCGGGGTGGACTGGTCTACAGATTCCACGTCTTTTTAATCGTGAATTATTTTGGTACAAGAGAATTAAACGTAAGATTTCATTTTAAAATAACTGACGTGAAACCGATCCTACGAATTCATATTATATATCTTTTTACCCAAGAAATTCAGGGAAATAATCAAAAGGAAAGGTTAAAAAGGACAGAAGTTTGTCTCAATAGATGTGAACAACCAACCGACCGATGGTTGCTGTGAAATCATTTCAAATTGGCTGACCCTCCCAAAAGCCCCTTGCCCACAAATTCCCTCGGTCTTCACCCATACCACACGCAACGGTCAATTGATATATATAAAATAAATATTAAAGAAGCAATTAATATACCAAGAGGGGTTGGGCCGAGTGGTAAGCAGCTCGGTGCCGCTTAAGGAGGTCTCAGGTTCGAGACCTCACGTACGCAGACACCCCTCTTGGGAGCCTCACCCGCCATTGCCAGGCGTGCGACCCGGGGCGACCAACGGATTAGTCAAGTATGGTTGGCTGAAAGATGCCATCTCACCGCTGGTGGGACCTGCTTGGATACCGTGGCTGGCGACCAAAAAAAAAAAGAAGCAATTAATATTGACCATTCATAGCTAAGCTAGGCTAGGCCGTTTATTCCCCCTCCATAAATATCTTGACCGGAACGGACCCACAGACAACAACGGTCACTTCAGCCACTTTGGAGCGCATACCCGGGAGTGCTTTTTTACCTTTTAGCCCCTCTTACATGCTTTTCTCTAATTAATTGATTAATCGTTTCAGGAAAATGATAAATATAAATAATTCAATTAATAAATAATGAGATAATTAAAATGTCAGCTAACTGAAAACACAACTGACGGCGAAAGTTAATTAATCCGCCCCACCACGTCATCACGTCTACAGAAATTGGTCGGAGAGCGAGGGCAGTCGCCGGAAGAAGTTCACCGGCACCGACGGCATGTCGTCGCGGAACCTCGGGTGGCGCAGGTAGTAGAATCCCGACAGCAGAACGAAGGCCTTGAACGGCACCGCGTAGAAGAGGAACGAGGCGAACAGGCAGAACACCACGAAGATCCCGGTGGCCCGCGGGTCCCGCCAGTTGAACAGGGCCTCCAGCCGCTCCCCCTGGGCCGCCACGTCGCCCAGCAGCGTCTGGGCACGGCCGGCGAGGGCCCGCAGCCTGTCGTACCGGACCCTGACCACGTCCGGGGACCGCGTCGTCGGGAACCCGTCGAATTCCTCGTCGAGCTCGTCGGGGCCCACCACGTCCACGTAGGAGAGCCTCGGGTCCATGTTGAGCGGGGCCCGCTGGCGGTATCGAAACCTCAGCACCAGAACCAGGAAAGCGTACATGAACACTGTCGGGAGGATCAAGTGTGGACACAGCACGATGGCCACGAGGAGTACGTGGACCAGGACGGTGGTCGGTGGGTGGGCCCACGTTCGGATCCGGTCGAGCCACCGCGCCAGGGCCGCTGTCTGCGACAGGCAGCCAACGACCCGGAACCAGTTGGCCTTGCTCCGCCTCATGCTCCACACGTGCATGTCGGAGTCGAGCATGTACTGTACCACCTCCTGGCCCAGCGGCGGCTCGGACCTGGCTAGCCGGGCGGTGACGATTCGCATGGCCGTGTGGCGAAGTATGTCCTGCTGGGCAGGGCCCATTGGGCGCACGTAGTGCATCCTCGGCAGCATGGGGTTGGCGTAGGCCTGGATTAAGCTGAGCCATGATGAGCAAGAGAACCTTATCGCAATCTCAATCTCCCCCATCTTCTTGGCCCCGCCCGAATGCATGACAGTAAGGGAGTAGGAATTCATGTAAACCCAGTTCGTGTCGAGAGTCGATAGCCGGATCCGTACTTTCCCGATCCTAACATCTATCCCCGGCTTGCCTGCCTCATCGTGCCTGTACCGTCCGTTGTCGAATACCCCGATAGTGAGTACAGTACACGGATCGTAGACATCCCATGTGTACTGCTCGTTCCACCTCGGATTGAACCGGTCGAGGATGGTCCGCGTACGGACCCACTTGGGCCCGTACTTGGCCACGACGTAAGGATCTGTTGTCCCCCGGGTCCCATCCTTTGTCTTCACAGGGAGCAAGTTGTTGGCACCGCGGATCCCGACCTCAAGCAACCCAATCGGGGCCTTGGACAGCTGCTTGGCCGAGGCTCGGACATCGCTCGTCAAATGAGCCGCTTCATCAAGGACGTGGTACCCGCCCTCTAAGCACACCCTAACGTGAATCCTCCCAGCATAGGGCTTGCTCTCATCAGGTCCGCTCAAATTGAACCACTTCGACTTCGGCTCGGCTCGGTCATCGGTTCTCCTCTCGATGCTGGGTACATGTATCCTAGCTGATCCCACTGGCTTCCCGCTCGTCACGTCCTCTACTGTGACCACCAAAAATGGCTCGAACGGCTCAGCCGCCACGAACACCAGGTCCTCGTTCCAAGTCGGGTTAGCCGAGCTGGTCGGAGATGACCCGGCAGAGGTCCGACCCGTTTTGAAAATCTGCGGGCCGAGCTGGCCTTTAACGTACAGCTCGGGACTCTTGGCCTTAGGCTCGGATACCGAACCTGGCTGGAGATCTTGGGTTTGGATAACCGTTAGCCTCAAGTACCACAGCTTCGGGGACAGGTAAACTTTGGCTCGGGTCTCCGGCACCAGCCCGCCGGAATCCGACTGCCACGCCTCCTGAAAGGCCTCGTCCGCCTGGGTCCCAAACCATACGGCCAGCATGACGTCATTTCCCGTCGTGCTCTCCGACTCCAGTGTGTACCACTGAGGGGCTAAGGGACTGTCCGGCGGCACTCGCTTGGGCACTTCCTGCAAATCAAACGACACCGTACCTAAAGAGCTCTCGACCCTTTGATCATTCTCCTTCGTCTCCTCCGTCCATATCGAAACCTCGAGATGGGTTGAGTTCAGGCCTTCTTTGTCGAAGGCGAAGACCTGATCCCACTCCCTGTTGTCGCTCTGAGTCTTGGTCTTCACGCCGTGAGTTCCGATCACCAGCTTCGCATAGGCAGGAGATTTACAATTGGCATCCGCTCGCTTGGCCTTCACAATGCGGACGTAGAGGAACGGCATTCGGTCGACGAGATCGTAGGCACTTCGACTCCGACCACCGGACAGCGACCGGAGCTCGAGGTCATTGACCGCAAGCTTTCCGTTCGCTGCTTTTTCCTTCACAGTCTGTTTTGAGTCCTCCGAATGTGCTAGAGGACGGCTCTCCACCTCTGCCAGAGGCAACGCCGGCGCCGGAGACTCTTCCTTCTTCGGATCACTATCTTGCGGAGGACTCGACTGCTCCTCGCCCTTCTTCTCCTCTTCCTTGGGCTTCTCGTCTTCATTCTTAGCCTCTTCGGCCTTCACCTCCTCTGGTTTCGGATCCTCGGGCGGCTTCTCCTCCGGCGACTTCGTAGCAGCCGGATCCGCCTCGGGCTTCTGCTCCGCGGGAGCCTCGGCTGCTGGTGGATCCTCGTCGACGTAAAACACCTTCAGCCCGATCTCCCCCTTGATCTGCGAGAACACGCTCCTCTTCTCCAACGGATAGTACACCAGAGCCTCGGACCCCGATTCAACAAAAGTGGTCCCGGCGAGCTTCACTTTACCGAGGAAAGTACTCCTCTTGCCTGTCTTCTTGTCGTTGTACAGGTTGATCTCGAGGATCTCCGTGGGCATGGACTCCTTGTCGTGGACCAGGAACTCCATTTTCTCGTCCCACTGAGGGTTGAGGTCTCTGAACTTGGTCTTAGTGCGCCGCCGCTGGCCGTCGAAATCGACGATCGCGTAGGCGCTAGCCGTCCCTTGGCCGTCCTTTGGCATCAGGTTCTTCGCATTGCAGACCTCTACAATGAGCTTTCTGGTGCAGCTTTCCGCCATGGCCGGCTCAAACAGCGTACTGGATTTCGAACTTTTGCGGGATCGAGTTTCCTATTCACAGAGAGAGAGAGAGAGAGAGAGAGATGGTTTGGCTTTCGCTTTGGCTTCGGATTTTGTTGTCTGGGATAATGAAAAGGAGAGGATGGGCAGAGGGGTTTAAAATGCGGGGGAGGGAGGAGCGGGGGGGACACGTACGACAAGGTGCTGACGTGGAGAGATCTGGGAAACTGAGAGTATATTTGATTTGAGGGGGAAAAAAAAAAGAAGAGAATGGGGAAATACTTTTGGAGGTATCTCATCAACGTTCCTTATGTAACAGCTAATTACAGAAGCGTGAAGGATTAAGGATGTCAATCCACGTGGTTGATGCCTCTTCTAACGAGTAAAGTTTAGGATTCCTTTTATTTTTCAAAAGTAAATTTAATTTATTGGCGTATTTAATGAATGAGAAAAATCAGAACAGAAATTGGTAGTTCATTCTATTTCCAAACATTATAATAGATGAAGAGAATGAGAATCTGGCAGAGTTGGTATTGCTCTACTCCTCTAATCTAGGAGAAATTTTTGTATGTTTCAGGTACACCAAGTCAGCACGTGACAGCGCTGACGTGGTGTCACGAGCGAATCAAATCAAGATATTATTTTTTTTTCCTTTTGAGGTTTTTTTTTTCCTTCTAAATTTTATTAAACAATTCAAAAGTAATTAAATCCCACTGGCTAGTGATACCGTATCAGTATTGTCACGTGATATACTCGTTACACACGAGTCTCTCTCCTAACCTAGATGTCTTTGATTTGATCTCACCAATTTTACAATTTCCCCTCAATTCGCATTAGGACTCTCATATAATCTTTTTTTTTGGTTATGTTTTTAGTAAGTTTGTGCTCTTCATTTAATTGTAAAAATATGTACAATACAATATTCAAATAAAAGAATCAACAGAGGAAGAATAAAAAAAATAGAAAATATGCCAAAAATAAATCGAAACACGTACTGCAACTCTTTTATATAGCTATTTCATTCCTAAAATTCTACAGTTTATTGCAATGATTGCAAAACTAATTCTCGTATCAATTTATTTCCAAATATCAATGTAAACAGGCGTAAACTAGACGTAGCGAGATAGACTGTATCTCCTACTTGCTTGTTCTAGCTAGGCATTTATAAATCTTCGATGCCCGAATTGAGCCGTGCATGCATGTACAAAGATTGAAGTGATGGAGAATCCGATGAAGAATCTTTTTCATTTTGGGAAGAATCTGAGATGTGGGTGGGGAAGAAGGAAAGAGAAAGTGGATCTCAAGATCGGATGCTGTCCTCCCGACAAGACTGTCGAACTCCCTCGTGGCCATGGAAGGACAGTGGAGAGATCCCTTATATGATTGCCCACCCACCACTTGCAGACTCACTCTGCAAATATGAACGTTGCACCCCACAGATGTCCCCAGTGCCCCGCAAAAATCTTAGACCATCTGAGTTCATGGATAACGTGGTGAATTTAATCAATAAGTATTTGATACGTAAGTAAAAATTCAAATTACATCCAAAAAAAATAATTAATATTATTGATAAATAAAAAAAGTTGATATGACATTTAATAGTGATTTGTTAAATATTCATTGGTTGAATTTCTCCGAGTGTAGAAACTCAACCAACACGACTCAATTAGGTTGGTAAATTATCTCCTTTCTTAAATAAAATCTCATGCTCCACTCATATAAATTGAGAAAATCCGTGTTGAGATTGCTCTATCCACCAGTGAGCTGATCCGATTTGAACGTGAATTTAGCCGGGACCCGTTGAATTTCTGAGTACCGTGTGCTGGTTGAGCCAAGTGTTCCGATGTTTCTTTTTCTTAAATAAGTAGAATATTATTGATTGAAAGGACACACGTTTGAAGACTTTTGCTCCTAAGTTTCCCGATTCAAGTTAAACCTCGATTAGTTAGACCAGCTGGACTTCTAAGTAATTGGAGTCATAAGGAAGAAAAGTCGGAGAAGATTCATTTTATGAGAGTTTTACCTCTAGTAAGACTATTTGAATCGAACTGAATTAATCATATTATATTAAATTTATGAATAGCAGTGTTACGTTAATTGGGGGTGCATGAATAAACATAATAACAATATTGGCTTGTTAAAAAAAATCATATTAAAAATATTGCATGCAGCGTTGGAGAGTAGCGCAAGTGGAAGAGACTTGTGTCGTTTAAGTAAAGGTGCCGGGTTCGTGCCCCTGTAAACGCAGCAGGCCTTCTTGGGAGGGGTCCACGGGAAACCGCCAGACAGTATCCCGAATCCGGATTAGTCGGCTAGCTTTCAGATACCGGACACCGGGTGGGCAACTAAAAAAAAAAAAAGTAATGGGGACGGCAGCGGCAAGCAGCAGCCACCACCACTCCTGCCTGATTAATAAATAAACATTAATTCAATGACAACCCACGCTGGCCAAAAAAAAAAAATGATGGCCCACGCGCCCACAGACAGACATGCGATTACATATATATGTACTAGTTGAAAAGTACGCATATATATATATATATACACGCGCGCGCTAGTTGAAAAGTTTGCACTCCGCTACCGGATAATTTAAGGTTCAATATACAAATATTTATATAGTAATAATTATTATCGAAATGTTTCTTTCCTAAAAACTGCATTCGAATTGATAATGGTTATATTCAATAGTAATAGTTTCATATTCATATTCAAAGAAGATAATAGATAATATGTATTTTCAAAAATAAACAAAATATAAATACAGTAAACAACTCATATTTTCGAGTAAATATTTAGTGTGTAATACATAACGAGTTCGTTGTATAAATCACCGTCCAGATCTCGACACGTGCAAAGTTGACTCCCAAAACCTATAAAAAAATTTACACGCGTCAAAATCTGAAAGAGATTTATTTACACAACAAACTCGTTGTGCATTACACACGAAACATTTACTCAAGATTTTCCTAGTCGCACGGGGCAATCGCTGTCGCCATCCTCCATTGACGTTCTTTTTTAGTATAAGTATATAGATATACGTGCGTGTATATATACATGCATTACCTCTCCTCTTTCTTATCGATCCCGATCGGCTAATTTTTTTTTAAATCAATATAAATTGATAAGTTTAATATAAGGATACGAATTAGAGAAAAATAAATGCGCATATAAAATCCATAATGAAAAACAAGTCTAGAGTTGCTCTGTTGTGAGTTGCAGTTATATACTACCGTACGAAGATCAATTCACGTGTTACTTGGGACACTGCTGGATTACCGTGAACAGGGCAAGCGGTCACGGTTTTACGGATGTTTATTCGAATCGAATCTGTATTAGCTAGACCTGCGAAGAAAGAGGAAGGGCCTCGTCACTGACCATTCGGGAGTTGAATCAGGGCCAAGCGGCCCCCGTGGATAGCGTGCAATTGGGCCCTCTCTCTTTCGTTGGGCCGAGACAAAAGATTTACGAAATCCATTTATTTCCAATAATATTCGCGAGAAATTCCGAGGAAATTACAGCCACGAACCTGGGCAATCGTGGCCGCAAGAATTGTCGCCCTGTAGCTCTGCGATCGCCCGAACCGAATTAATGGTCGAGAGTCACCGGCCGACTGGAAATGCATTTCATCACGAAAAAGTCTTAAATAGTTTCAATTAACAATAACATAATAAGGAAGAATTAATTAAATTACTTTAATTAGTATTAATTAAGATAATCACTCCGATAATTAACACTGATTTACTAATTTGTCACGTCTTGATTGGTATTTCCTCGCACCACCATGTGACGATGTAGGATCACCTGAGAATTTCTCTTTCGCCACGGTCGACATTTGAAGAACCTTTTCCTACAAATTATACATGTCCAAGGCGAGCCTTGACGGGTCCTGCGACGAAGTACGTGACAATTCTCATCATCGAATTTATACAATCGAGTTAAGATGACCGAAACGGATAAAAAGTGATGAAGTAAAATAATTTAATAAAAATATAGACAAATCAGTAAATTTTGCATGGTTTTCTGAGTCTAGGAGGACTGTAGCCCCTCTGCGCCGATCTGAATCCATTCGCGACTTCCCTGATATTCTCTCTCTCGTGTCTGACGTGATAAGCCACGACTATCTCGATTCAGAGACGGATTGCTTCGTCGATAGATAACACCCTTGATTATGAACTTTTTTTAATAAATATATTTACGAGATTTTAACTCGATATTTTATTTATGTGGAAAATGTATGGATGATTCATGACATTGTTGATGGTTAGGAAAAAACAGGACAAGAGGAACACTCCCGCACGTTTTCTACATAAAAGGCCAAGGCAAAACTAAAAGAAACGTTTTGAAGGGTGCAGCTTTAAAGCGAAAAGATAAAGTTCTAACTTTCTTTTCCCATCGCTTTTGATTGACGATTTTATCCCTTTCCTTTCTAATTGATCATTGTTCCGTGTAAAGGCACACGCACCCACGTAAAAAGCTACTCCGTCCACCTAATTAATTAAGCTGGTCTCGGGTAATTAGGTAATTTCGCCTGGTCTGACGATGACCTTTCCCATTGAGAAAGAAAAGGTGGGTGATTTTTTTTTCATCATTTTCGCTTTTGCTTTTCCTGATCACCATTAAAAATTAAGTGCTCTATATTAGAATTATATTTAATTTTAAATATATTACAGTAAAAATAATATAATCTTACCTAAATAAATATTATAAAATTATATCTAAATTATGAATTTTATCAAACTTGTAAAAATTTTAAATTATTCAATTGAAATTCTGATTTCAATTTAACTGCATTAAGAAGTCGAGACCCCAAAAAATACACCCAAAACGGTTATTTTTCCGTAATCCTAGATGGTTCTCGACATGATTTTTTAGACACGAAAAATTCGCAACCGGACTGCTTATAAAAAACCATCTAACTCGAACTGCTTTCACCCTTAACTAATCGAAGTTTGAGTTAGCTCGACTTGTTAAGGAATAAATTGTCGCTCTACCGATGATAAATTTTTTTCCAATTATAAGCTCAATCTCCAACATGACACTTTTTTTTTACAGAAATTCTCGGATAATCCTACCTCATTATATAACGTGAGATAAATGCAAAAAAATTGGCGTTAATTAACCTAATAATTACCTTAATTATTTTTAATCAAGATAATTTAATTAATTTTTCTTTACTATATTTTTATGAGATAAAAAAATTAATATTTTTCGATCGACAGACAATATCGGTTTCATTAAATTGCAAAAAACTCCTCCGAATATGTATATGTGGTGATGAGGTTGGTCAACCTCCACGTCCTGGTACATTTATGAGGAGGAATTCTGGATGATTTTGCCTCATAATGTGACGTGAGGAAAAAATAATTAAATTATAATAAATAAGTGAATTCATATTAATCATTGAAATAATTACTTAATTATTACTAATTAAAATAATTTAATAAATTTTTACTATCAAGCATTATCATTTAAGATTTTTATTTTATTTATGAGTCTCTTTAATAACTGAATTATTAAATAAATAAAAAATAATATTATTAAATTTACTTATTTTTTAAAATAATTCAGCGACTGGAACAAAAGTTTGAAGGGAAGGAAACATATCAAAGAGGATAAAAAGCGGAAAAAGAAAGGGGGGAGGGGGAAAGAGCCATTGAAGGCGGCGTAAAGGGCGAAACCCTCTCTGCTCTTCCAAGTCGGCATCTTTCTGCCTTTTTGCTGCTTTTTAGGGAAAGGGGGAGAGAGGGGTGGGGGCCACGACATACGGTTCCTCCCCAAAAAGACGCGACCTTTTCTTTTCGCTTTTGTCTCACGTCAGCCCCCCCACAAACCTTAGCCACTACATTTCTCGGTCATCGAATCCCCTCTCCGCTGACTCGGACGCTCGCTGGCATCGATACCCCCCACATTTCTCCACTCCCCCTCTCCCTAATCATTTACCGAAAAGGAAATTCCGATTCTTGAGATGAGGACTGTAGTGTAATCCCCATTTCTTGGCTTTAGATCCCTGTTTTTGTTTTTTTGAACTGTTGAAGACGACGAAACCTCTGTACACCCATTTGGATTGTTTGGATACTCTCGAATTATTTGCACCCTTCCTCAATCCGAGAGAAAAATTGAAAAAAAAAAAATCTCATCTTGGTCTTGGTTTTTGAGATTGTTGATTTAATTTAATTCAATATTCAAGGTGTAAATGTGAAAAAGGAGCTCTTTTTAAGAAAAAGCGAAGGAGCGAAAGAAGGGGAAAAAAGATGAAAGGCAGCTGCTTTAAAGAGGCCGTACTTTGTTCCTTTTGCTCGTTCTGGGAATTTACTTGAGAGGGTTTCGTGGGTTTTGGGATAGAGAGAGAGAGAGAGAGAGAGGGAGGGGGGGAGATAGGGAGGAGAAAGATGGACCTTTTCCTTTTTTTCTTTTTCTTTCTCTTTCTTGGAGTTATTAAAGTTTACTTCTTCTTGGTTCTGCCTAAAAGTCTGCTTTTCAGAGCGTCGTTACGACTAACTAAGGCTTTCATCGCTTTTGTTTGATGGGATATGGTTTCGGTGGTGAAAGTTTGCAGTAGCAGTAGCAGATACCTCGACGGGGACGAGGAGGGGATGGAAATGAACACCCAAAGTATGATTCCGGGCATCAAGCTCTTCGGGAGGAAGATTCCGGCACCGGAGGACCAGATTCCGGTTAAGCCCGATGCCTGTCTCCACGTTCCGACCGAGTCCCTATTCAAGGTATACCTTCCTCGTCACCTTCGCCGCTTCCTTGATTTCCTGCCCATGAAATCCCAACTCGAAGGCTTCATTACCTCTGTGAGAAATGGCGGTAAACTATTTCAGGTTTATAGTTCTTTCCCAACATTGCATGGGAGATTTTGTTATGGTATTGTTAGTTTGTATGCTTGCTCCTGTGTTGTTGTACATACAAAACAAGTGAGGACATGAAAACTAGGGAATCTGCTCAGTGATGTTTGAACTGTGCTGATGCTGACGGCTACCTTTACTTTCTGCAGAGTGTAATTAACACTTCTGTGGAACATAAATTACTAATGCCATGCTGTGTGTAGTCTATTAGAGTTCTTACTGTTGTACCGAATCATCAGAGAATCTCCCAGCGTCTAGTTTAGTATATATTTGGTGCTCATCTGTTCAAGACCCCTTTACCGAGTTTTGTTTCTCGTAGAATTTTCAGAAGGATTGCTGTAATGTGGTGTGCAAGCTGAGTTTTCATTGTAAATATGTCATAATGCCCCTTGTAGTCTTTATACAGAACGTGCGGTTCCTTGCATATATCCATCAAGTACCAACCCACGGTTCCATTCCTTTGTTTTGTTTGTAATTTTTGGAATACTGATTACTTCAAATTTATGGCCATTGCGACCACTACTTGTTTCTCTTCAAAGGAATATGCTCTTCAGTTTTTGTGCATATGAGAATAATTTAGATTGATCTGGTTTTAGCCTATGAAAATTTAAGTGCTTGTTGATCATTTGGGAGTGATTCCTTGTAACGTTCTTAAGAGGCATATGAGTGAAGTAAGTTCTTCTGAATAGTCGTCATGACACACTTTCCTTTGATCCAACTAAAGGATGCTTTTTGTAATAACCTTTTGGCAATCAAATTGCAATTCCTTCTGTTTTCTTGCTGGTACTGGAAAATTTTCAGTTGAACTGGTTCTAGCACATGTCCAATTTACTAACTTCAAACATTCAGTCAATTGGTGAAACTATACATTGTTGTACTTTCTCCATCTAGCGCCTTCCCTATTCATTTAGCTATAAACCGAGAGTTCTTAATGGATCTCTCATGTTTTGGTAAAATTTGCAGGAGGCTGGTCCTGGTAGTACAGATTCAAACAGAGAGTCTATGCAGGCTGGAAAGGTGGATAATGCAGAACCTGGACACACAGACAAAGGCCAAGTGGGTCCAGAGTGCAAGGAAAATCAGGTAGAGAGAGATCACCATGAACAGGAAAAAACCTTCAAGAAGCCTGACAAGATCCTTCCTTGTCCCAGATGCAACAGTTTCGACACGAAATTCTGTTATTTCAACAACTACAATGTGAATCAACCTCGACACTTTTGTAAGAACTGTCAGAGGTATTGGACAGCTGGTGGGACGATGAGGAATGTACCTGTGGGCGCAGGACGGAGGAAAAACAAGCAGTTTGCTTCTTCTCAGTATCGTCAGGCCGTTTTGTCTGTCAATGGTACGGTGCCACCAAACCATGGACTGGAAACTCCCGACTCTGCCAACCACCGTTTCCTTTCACCCAGTGAAATTGCCTCTCCTGCAAGTTTAACTCCTCCAGAGGCAAGAGGGTCAATGGTCTTCAAGTTTGGCACTGAGGCAACTCTGTCTGAATCAAGGGACAGTGTGCTAAAGCTCAGGGATCAATATAGATCTTTTGAGAGGGATCCAGTCAGTTTCTCTGAGAGCAGAGAGGAACCTTCCTCTGCAAGTGAACCGGAGACTAACTCATCGGGATCGTGTGATAGTAACCGCAACCCTCCTCAGCAGATTCCTGCTCTCTTCTTCCCTTATCACTCGAGCTGGCAAAATTTAGCGACTCCTCTTGGAGCATATCCCAATCACTTCCCACTGAAGCAAGTCTATGATAGGGATTCCATTCAGTGGGGGCCTCCTCCAGTTGTTGCGATTCCCGGAGTTTGCCCACGACCAACCATTCCCTTGCAAATTATTCCAGCCCCTTGCCTCGGATATGTTCCATTAGCTGTTCTGAATGGTGGTCTGCCCCTGTCATCCTCGACCGTCAACAACCGCAGTTGCTCAGGCAGTGGGTCCCCAATGCTTGGCAAGCACTCAAGAGACAGAGACACTGGGGATGTCGAGAGATCAGAGAGCAGCATTTTGGTCCCAAAGACGCTGAGGGTCGACGACCCCAATGAAGCTTCTAGAAGTCCTATATGGACTGCACTGGGGATCAAGCCCCACGAGAGAATCACCTCTTCAAAGATGAATGGCAAAGTAGAGTGCAAGGAAAGTGACTCGGACGACGCCACAAACATTATGGAAGCAAACCCGGCTGCACTTTCTCGCTCTCATACGTTCCAGGAGAGCACATAAGCCATATCCACCCAGCTCTGTCTGTGCTCCGAGTTTTTTCAGGTTTCAGTTTATCTTGCAAATAGACTTTGCTTCAGGAATTGGTTTTCTTTCTTGTAAATAGAGAGAGGGTAGGGTGTCGTTTGGCAGATTATAAATTGACGCAGCATGTCTGTTGATGAGCGGAAGCCATTAAGATGCTGTCCAGTCTTTTGTATCTGTTCTCTGCGTATTGTTGCACTTGTTTCTCATGTCTGCTACTGCTGAGCAGAGAATGAAACTGAAACCACATGGGGCACTTGATTTGAAAAGCACAAGCGTAAAATTAAATATACTCCGTAAGTTTTTTTTTTTTTTTTATGACGAGGAAAACTCCATGAAGTTAATATTGTCAAGCGACTCACGGAGTTGGAAGAAGATTCTCAAATATCGCTCAATTGCTCGACCCTATATCAAATGGTCATTTGGGGATGGCAAGAAGATCTCCTTTTGGTATGATAACTGGTTCGAGTTCGGTCCACTTGCACTCTTCTGCCATCGAGGCAAAGCATGCTTTCACTCAATCGGATCTCAAGAGAACCTCTCTGTTGTGTTTCAAAGTGGAGAATGGATTTGGCCAAGAAGTGTTGATCCTCAAGTGAGAACGATAGTTGCCTCGATCGTCTCAAAAATCATCGAAGCTCTTGTAGACACCATGCGATAGGGGAATTTCCCAAATTTCACCCTGAAACTTGTATGGAACGACTTACGACCTCGAAAACCGAACGTACAATGGCATAAAACGATATGATTTTCTGGTCACTTGCCTAAGTTCTCTTTTTATATCCTGACTTGCTCTCCAGGACAGGCTCCGACAAGACAGTAGATTGCAACATGGGCGAATCTTTCTTCCCTATCATGTGTTCTATGTGATGAGGAAATTGAGAATTCTAAACATCTTTTTTTCACATGTCGGTTCACCCACTTAATTTGGGAAGCTATCATGAAACAACTCCAAATCACTTGCACAGTTAGACTGTGGGAGACTCAATTGGAGCATGCCACTTTGCTCAACAAGGGATGTAGTTTAGACTCCTTAATATATAGGCTACCGTGGACTAGTTTTATTTATTTTGTATAAATAAAGCGAAATAACATAATTTTTAAGAATTCTTTCCAATTCATATATCAGATAGTAAAAAAACTTTTATACATTACTAGGGATAGAATAGTTTCACTCCCTAGGTTGGAGAATAGATTTCACAGTAGTATGCTAACAAGAACGCTAGATATTCAACTTCAAATGTAAAAGTGATGTATAATTTTTTTATTAACATTAATGAAATTATAGAATTATCTTAAAAAAAAAAAAAAGGGGAAGACAAAGATAATATCATCGTAGATGTGACATCAAAAAGTTCTGACACGGTTCTTGTTGGAGAACTACACCATCCATTCAATCTGCTGATGACCCGACCAAGCACCATATCGGCTCATGCACTGATTTTCTCTGCAAGAGGGATCAAGAGCCACGAGCAGCAACCAGTACAGAAAAAGGCTAGGTACAGGACACTCGTTGGCTGATCCGGGTGCAGACACGCAACGTGCACGTGGGAATGCTGTCCGCGGAGGGAGACAGCAACCAAGAAGCAAAGTGGAGGGAGAAAAGAGTTTCCTGGGTGTTCCTGGTCTATGCACCGAAGTCCGGTGGCGGGGAACCAGCGATGCCGCCCGTCACGTCTACGAGAGTGAGATCGCATACGCCCGGCGCACAGAATAAATTTCTCGGTAGGTGTACCAGATTCAGCTGAGACTAGGCCATCAGAATGCCTCGGATCAAATCAGCCCATAAAATTCACTCGCTTCACATTCTTCTTCTTCCTCTTTTTCACCTACCGCAATCTAATAACTACTCAAGGGTCCTCCTTTATCAGTTGCCCATTTCTTGATTCAGTGTTCTATACTCGAGTCTTGCCGTTGAATCAGCTGGGGTTGTCGAAATCATGGATTTCTTGGAATCCATCGACGTTCAGATAATTTTGGGGGTGGCACTGGCCCTTGTCGCCGTTGGAGCTGCTGCAGCCTATCTAAAATCCACCAAGAAGCCGAAAGGTCTGCTTTTTTCTCACCATTTGCCTTCGAGCCGTAGATGAGTCATCTCTCAACTAGTTTCTTAGAGCTGAGACCGACCATTTATAAATGCCTTGAGTTACTGGTGAATGGAATGCCATGAGATTTTTTTTATTGGATTTATTTTCACTCAAGTCTTGTTTACAAGGAAATGAAACAGAGTTTACAACACAGTCATTCGTTTTCTGCCTCCCGAGTAAGATGATATGGCAATTGACAATTTTTGCATACAGTAGCTCTGTGGATCTCGTTCTCAATAGATCGTTTGAGAGCTAAAGCATGCTTGTCTTACACCATTTCAACTTTTGGTGATTGTATCCTCTCTGTTCATTTTTTCTCGGTGCATTTGCTCAGTTAGTCAACACTAAGTGATTGCCAATAATTCTTACCTATGTGTTTGAGCTTCTGTTTCACATTGGCCGTCCGTTCAATATGGTTATATGTTCATAGAAGTGTAGGTTGTGGCGTTTCCCTCTAGCGGAAACTGAGCTACCTGTGAAAAGCGAATGAACTGCTAGTGCTTATTGAGTTTATTTGAATCTCAAGTGTTACCTTTTCTTTTATTTGGTTGATCTAGTAAATTTCTTTTCCACAGGCTGCTTGGACCCACAAAACTTCAAGGAGTTTAAGCTTGTGAAACGCACTCAATTGAGCCACAATGTTGCAAAGTTCACATTTGAACTTCCCACACCGACTTCAGTTTTGGGCCTTCCAATCGGACAGCATATCAGTTGCAGGTTAGCTTGAATAAGTTGGCTTTGTTTCTTTATTCCTTTCACCGAGATACAATGTTATCACTTGCTAATATATTCTATTTCACTGTCGCTCATGTTCTTGTTTGCAACAACAGGGGCAAGGATAGCCAAGGCGAAGAGGTTATTAAACCATACACACCAACCACCTTGGACTCCAATGTCGGGTACTTTGAGTTAGTCATTAAGGTACTTATCTTAGAACATCATTATCTAAATTTTAACTCCCTTGGAGAATTGATGTTTTATTTACTTCTTATTGTTCCCTGTATGATGCTATTGTTCACTGGACACATAATAGATGTATCCACAAGGCAGAATGTCACACCATTTTCGTGAGATGCGGGTGGGCGATTATCTTGCTGTAAAGGGACCAAAGGTACTTCTTTCAAATTTTACTTAAGAGATCTGTTTAATTATCTGCCTTCCTTCTATTTGATATGAAATCGGTGCCGTTCATTCTTTCATTACCCTTGCTTGATGGGTTATCCAATCTTCCGTCAAAACAATGATCCACAGCTGATACCCGTGCAGTGACTACATGTTTTTGAGTTCCATACAGCCAAAAGGATTTCAAGATCATAATTTTCCTATCATAATATGTCATCCTCATCTGTCAACAACCGCTGTGGAAGCTGTTGATTTTTTGAGAGGACATGGAAAATAATATGCAAAATTGCAATCGTATATTAAACCCTTTAATTGTTTCATAAAATGTATAGATACTTCCCTTCAAATCTACTAAATTTATGATTCGAGGATAATGCTATGCATGCTTTGAAGAGATATTCCTGAGTCCTGACTTAGACAAACCTCTATAAATTTGGGCAATTTTTTCCTTGGACGTGATCAATTTCAAGATTTTTATGTGGACAAAAGGGTCCTCACTGAGCAGCTCGAATGTCACTCTTGACAGGGACGTTTCAGGTATCAACCTGGCCAGGTTAGAGCATTCGGGATGCTTGCTGGAGGCTCTGGCATCACCCCAATGTTCCAGGTGGACTTTTCTTCCGTTCTTTTTGGTCGGCTTGTTACATATGATTCTGCTTTAATGGGTTGCATTCTGTTTGTTTGGACTAAAATCTTCTTGCTTCAATAATATATTGCATAATGGGATTGGCCTTTTTTCCTGGCTTTTCTCTTTCCTTCAGGTTGCTCAGGCAATTCTGGAGAACCCAAAAGACAAGACTAAGGTGTACCTGATTTATGCAAATGTTACTTACGAGGATATTCTTTTAAAGGTAACCATACCCTCTTCTTATGTAAACCTCTGATCTCACTGCTGAATGTGATACTGGTGCGTGTATATTCTTTAACTGGAGTGACAGTTAATTGAGTCTGATAAAATAACATTCAAAGAGCTAGTGATGTTTGTTGATCTGATCCACATCTGCACTACAGGAAGAGTTGGAAGGCCTTGCCACTAGCTGTCCTGATCAATTCAAAGTGTACTATGTATTGAATCAGGTCAGTCATCTCTCATCTGTTTGAACTTTTCGTGTTTCATGATTCTCCTGCATTCTTGCAAATCCTATTCAGCCTTTATATGATCATACCATTTTCCCTCCCTTTCTATGCACATTTGAATAGTCTCCAGAAGACCCATGTCCACTCATATCCCTATCAGAGGTTAATTTAGAAATTATGCCTTCTCCGCTGCAAAGCTTCTATTGGCTGCTGTTTTGCCTGCTAAGTTATTTTGGATAGACTTTCTCCTAAACTGCAATATAAAGTTGCTAACGGACCACAGAACATAAATTTATTAGGAACCATTCGGCACACATGGACCTGAAGTAAATTTGAAAGTGTTCTTCCTATACTAGTTTTTCATGTACTAATTCAAATACTATGGTCTAAAAGTTTTTAAAAAAAATGTATTGTTTCCTCAGCCTCCTGAGGTTTGGGACGGTGGAGTTGGATTTGTGTCAAAGGAAATGATTCAGAACCACTGCCCTGCTCCAGCCCCCGGTGTACAGGTAAACAGTTCACACTTCATATATTCCCTAAAAACGCATAAAAGAAGAATCATCTCTTAAATCGTTAACGACATGTTTTGAAAGACAGACCGGTCAGATTTCTTTCTGATGTGAATAAAATGCTCAAACTGGTTTTGTAAACTCTGCAGATTCTGAGGTGTGGTCCGCCTCCAATGAATAAGGCCATGGCTGCTCATCTGGAATCTCTTGGCTATGCTCCTGAAATGCAGTTCCAGTTCTGATCTCTTCAACTGTTATTTGCTACTTCTTAGGGATCGAAGTCCCTGATTGTAACCTCCGGGTAATGAAGCAAATAAGATCTCGGACACTCTTGCTTCTAACCCAAGCGGAAACTGTCATAAATTGTCTCAAGCAGCAATCATACATGTGAAGAAGAATGGGATTGATATTTTCCATGATTTTTCATCATTTCCTTGAGTTATTTCCATAATCTCTTCACTTCTTATTTTCCCTGCCTGAATTTTTGAGACAGTTGCTTAGCTGATTGAATCCGTTCACGCTTGAAGCTCTTTGTTAGATTGAAAAACCATTCATTCTCTCAAAATTCTTCAAAAACAAAAGTGTCTGGAAGGCCTGTGCGTGTTGAAGTAGGTGTTGGGCAGTGAGAATTCAGGTTAGCAATGTAAGTTCTTGTGGGAGACGGCTTTGCAACTGTGCCCTGGAGGAATTTGGTGGGAATGGGAAAGAAGCTTCACCATTCTTCCCTACATTACTTTTTTGAGTGCTGCTTGCTTCTGTGCATGTGCAGAGAAGCCCCTGTTTTGGAAGAATTTCAGTCCATATTTCCTGATGGGTCCGAGTTCAGTGTGCATTTGAGCCGAGCCAGACTGCGCACCATGAGAGTTCTCCAAGCACGCGAGCTTGTTCATCTGTGATGTTCAAAATACTCGAGTTTACATCAACTAAAACTTCTTCCATTCAGAGTGAAGAAACGTGTGGGATCAAGATCGACCAAGTTCAAGGATCGAAAGCTCGAACTCTGGCTAACCAACACTGTGCTGGACCAGGAGAAACTTTCAATAAGCTGTTCAGCTCGGTTCATGCTCGAAAGAAACCAAATCGAAGACCGTGTGCGAATACTGAGTTTAATAGTTAGCACGCTGGAACTAGTTGAAGGTGCCATTTGTTACTAAAAACAAAGGGAGGGCTGGATACGTAGTTTTCCATCAACCCTTCCACTAAGTTATTTTTGCAATAAACAGTGTCACAGTCACATGCACCAACTTTTGTTGTTTTTCATTGGATGTGTCCCTGTCCGGGATTGTGGAACAACTAGACAAACTTTATATGCGATGTAGATGTTGGAATTAATGGAGAAAATGGTCCATAAATTTATCATAATAAAAAAATAAAATAATTTCTGCATTGAGTGATGCAGAGGCAGAACCAAAAAGGAAAAGCAGAGAGTCCGCTTCAACAGCAACGACCGTATTCCGACTCTTCTCCTCCTTTCCTTTCCATCTTCAATCCACAGCTTGACTTGACGAGAAACGGATAGAGATAGAGAGAGACAGAGACGGAGAGTTTTCATTTTCGCGCACTCTTCCCCTCATGATCAATCCAACGAGAATGGAAGAGTCCTGTTGATCCTCATTTCTTGCCAAGTTGTTTGCTTTCTTCGACCTTTGCACCCATCAATGCAGGCTGCACAGAGAGGGCCAGCCAAGAAAAATGGCATGAGGAATAGGGCATGTTGTAGTCGACGATCAATCCATGGGATACCCTCTTCCTTTCTGTGTGCTGGAGGTTTGCAGAGATGCTGGGCTCTGTATTAAACTCGAGGAAGATACGGTTGGTATTCATCTTAGTGTTGTCTCTATAAGCAGTGGCGAATGGGTTCCGTCCTGGAACAGGGGATGATGATGCTTCTGAGAATAGCTTAGCCGACTTCTCGAATTAGGATTGCTAATGGGGGAAAGGAACCGCCTGTCGCTCAGGATTATTTCCCGAAAATCCCTCCTCTGCCTGTTCATTGTCGCTTCTGTTATGTTCATGTTGTCTTGGTTCTTCGTTTTGCGTTCTGCTGGGCGACCCCAGTTCCCCGACCATAGCCTGCTGTCCTCCAACGAGATTTTTCCAACCTCGAACAGTACAGATTCTGGTTGATATGATCTCGATGATCCTTCTGTTGAAAATGGTTCAGTCCCTGTTGATGATAACGAAGATGAAAAGATCGATCCACCAGCTAGGAAGAAGCTCGACACGAAATGCAACACCAACAACGATAGAATCCTCAAGGTCTTCATGTATGACTTACCCGTCGAGTTCCATTTCGAGCTCCTAGGCTGGAAGCCGCAGGGAGACACCATGTGGCCCGATATCAGCACCAGGATCCCCGAGTATCCCGGCGGGTTAAATCTGCAGCACAGCATAGAATATTGGCTCACCTTGGACCTCCTTTCCTCAGAATTCGCAAACTCGCTAGACGGCCGGAGTGCAGTAACTCAGTGAGAGTCCGTAACTCTTCCGAGGCAGATGTAATCTTCGTTCCGTTCTTCTCTTACTTGAGCTACAACCGGTACTCAAAGAGGGACCCTCACCAGAAGTTAAGCAGGAGCAATGTTCTGCAGGAGAAGCTGGACGAATACGTGACATCCCGGGATGGGTGGAGAAGGTCGGGCGGCCGGGATCATGTGGTCTTGGCCCATCACCCGAACAGCATGCTTGATGCGAGGATGAAGCTGTGGCCTGCGATATTCATGTTGGCCGACTTCGGGAGGTATCCGCATAATGTAGCCAGTGTGGAGAAGGATGTTATCGCTCCTTACAAGCATCTGATCAAGAGCTTCGTGAATGATACGTCTGATTTCGACAGCCGCCGGACTTTGTTATACTTCCAAGGCGCCATTTACGGGAAAGACGTATGTTCTCTTCCAGGATAACATGTTCTAGTATGTGTCTGTCTCGATCTTCAGCGAACTTCTCGGATTCGGATCTCTCCTTTTCTGATATTCTGCAAATCTGATTCGCAGGGAGGGTTAGCCCGGCAAGAGTTGTTCTACCTCCTCAAGGATGAAAAGGACGTTCATTTCTCCTTTGGAAGTGTACCGAACGACGGGATCAACAAAGGCTTCGAGGGGGATGCACGCCTCGAAATTCTGCCTCAACATAGCCGGCGACACCCCTTCATTAAACCGCCTCTTTGACGCCGTTGCCAGCCACTGCATCCCAGTCATCGTAAGCGACGAGATCGAGCTCCCGTTCGAGGACGTCCTTGACTACTCCGAGTTCTGCGTCTTTGTGAGGACCTCAGATGCTGTCCAGGAGAACTTCCTCACTAATCTTATAAGAGGGACAGGGAAGGAAGAGTGGACTAGAATGTGGAGGAAGCTGAAGGAGGTCGAGAGGTTCTACGAGTTTCAGTACCCGTCGAGGGAGGGAGACGCCGTGCAGATGATTGGGCAGGCGATCTCGAAAAAGGTTCCCAGTGTCAGGATGAAGATTCATCGGTCGAGACGGTTCGATCGGTACAATCACCGGGATCCCGAGAGGCCAGTAATACCGAAGATGAGCATACCGAACAACTTCTGGTGAATACCGTACTGGACACTACAGCATCGCGTTATATAACGTTGCACTCCAGCGATGCTCACGAGCTGCTGCAATCTCTGATCGCTGCAGTTTCGAACAGAAACTCGGGATGATCCTTGTACAGGTTCCTGCCATGGACTGTCGGAGCGTGTGATATAGATCGAAGAGATTTTAGTGCCTCTTCATCTCCCGTGGAGAAACAGTACAGGATTCTAAATTGAAGGGTACAGTTCTAAAATTATATTAATTTTTCCGGCTACATAATGTTATATTTTTAATTATTTTTCAAGCATTTTATAATACTTATTGAATATAATAATTTTATATTATAATGCATATTTTAGATAAAATAATAATTTCAGAAGTAATCACAGTCGTTGATTACTTCTGAACGTATCCGTTGATCCCGTCTATACTCGTATCCATGCGCGGGCTAACAATCTCACCTTCCAGCCCATGGGCCTAAGTGGGCCAGGACCAGTTCTTTAAACTCCACGCCCGTTCCGATCCGTTTTCCTTCATCCAAAACCTCTCCACACTGCAGCAAGGGCCATGGCGGTACCTGCACCCTCCTCCTGTGTTCTTCACTGTCCCGTGCCTTCTTGTCGGCTCGCTGCTCCTCCTGGAAGCCGTTTCGTGTCCTTCAGAACTCCGAGCTTCCGTTTGAGCTATGGACTGCCATTTTCGGCTCCGAGGACTTGTCCGGTTGTCCGAGCTAGGCCTGCTGCTTTTTCACTCTATGCCGAAAGCCTGGACGCAGAGGAAGAGGATGAACTGATAGAAGGAGAAGAAGAAGTCGGAGAACAGGACGTAGAAGCTGTCAATATAGCTGAAGACGTCAGTCAGGTGCTCCTTCCACTCCTCCTTGCCACTGCGTCCGCTTTAGTAGCTTACACTGTTGTCCCTCCTCCAACGCAGATTTCAATTCCTGCTGAAACGTATCATATCCTGTGCATTCTGCGATTAAATAACTCTTCCTTCACAGTCTTTGCTATGCTATTGCTTTGTCTTAGTCCTAGCTCTCATTCGTATTCCTTTGTGAAAATGATTGGGTCGTTTGACTATTAAATGTAGTTGATTGGGGGGACGCCCATGGTTTATCTCAACAAAATTACAGATGGCTGTGTGGCGAACGTTGCTGCTAAACTTGAATCCATGGAACCTTGCCGAAGCGTGAAAGACAGGTAATTCAAATGTAATGTCTTACACACTCAATTAACAGATCAAATATTTCATAGACCTTTGTGTAGTTTGGGGATTATCTTGATGACAGGGTTATCTTATATGTATCGTGACTGTTGTTATGATCATCTCTTGATTTACCTAAGTTGATGAATATGGAAGCTCATTTGCTTAGTATAATAAGAACTTGAAATGCTAGAGAAGTATAGCATGAGCTTGTGAAGAATATATTTGTTATTTTTTGGGGGGCAAAGAACTTATTGGGCTAATGAAAATTTCAGAATTGGCTATAGTATGATTGCTGACGCTGAGGAAAGAGGAGCAATTTCACCTGGAAAGGTTGGTCGTACAGTTTCTTATCTATTCATTCAAGTTTGTATCGTCCAGAGACATCCATTTTCCATCTGGTAGTTTGTCATTGGATATTGTTGTCTAATAAGAAGCATTGTCATTTTTGTGCTCTTATTTTTTTTCCCCTGTGCAGAGCGTGTTAGTTGAACCGACCACTGGAAATACTGGACTTGGAATTGCTTTTGTTGCAGCCATTAAAGGATACAAACTCATAGTCACCATGCCTGCATCTATAAATATTGAAAGAAGGATACTACTACGTGCTTTTGGAGCCGATATCATTTTGACTGACCCAGAGAAAGGCCTGCAAGGTGCTGTTGATAAAGCTGAAGAAGTTGTTCTTAGCACACCGAATGCATACATGTTTCAACAATTTGATAACTTGGCTAATACTAAGGTTGTTCTGTGTTCTTTCTCTTGCAAAAATCAGGCATGAGCTTGCTTACGCAGACCTATCCTTGATCTACATACAGCATGTTTAATTTGTCTCTTGTTAATTGCAGGTGCACTTCGAAACTACTGGACCTGAAATATGGGAGGACACCATGGGTACTGTTGACATACTTGTTGCTGGAATCGGAACCGGTGGCACAGTTTCAGGGACCGGGCAATACTTAAAAATGATGAATGGTGATATTAAGGTCAGATGTTGTGAAACTTTCCATGTATTTCAATTACTGAATTGCTGCATGTGGTAATGTTTCGTTGAGTGCTGGGTCTTTGTCTCTATTCTATCTTGTTCTACCTTTTCATCTATCTTGTGCCATCTTTAGGTCTCCTAATGGTTTATAACAAATTATCTAGGTAATTGGTGTGGAGCCTGCAGAGAGGAGTGTTATATCTGGAGATAATTCAGGTGAAAATGCATGAATTCTAGTCTTTGAATTTGATACCACTGGATTTTGATATCGCCTCAGATTACTTAAAAGGATCTGAAATTCGGAAATTTTTTGGGCAGGTTATGTACCTAGCATCTTGGACATTAATTTACTTGATGAGGTTATTAAGGTTTGGAGCATTCTTTGCACCTTATTTCTTTCACACTGCTAGGACTATCATTAGAGGGTTGCAGAAGGTGCTCCTCAGCATTTGTAGCATTTATGATAATCAAGTACAACTTTGTACGATGTCAATGTCTCAAAAATGGCCTTATTTGATTATATTGTCGTGTAAATTGGATTTCATTAGTGAGAACAGTTGGCCAATGTCTTACTACTTTTGGAGGTGCATGCAGTGTCAACCATGCCCATGCTGTTTAAATTCCGAAGTCATTATCTGATTCTTTTTTTCATGTATGCTAGGTCACAAATGATGAGGCTATTGAAATGGCAAGAAGGCTGGCATTGGAGGAAGGTTTGCTGGTAATTTGTGGTTTGATTCTTTTGCCAAACCAGAAAGCTGACAGTGCATACATACTATTACAAATACATATGACAAAAGGAAATAACGAGGAGTTTTTTTAGAAAATTTGTGTGTGAATTTGAACCTATTATCTGCTCTGTGGTGTAGGTTTTGCCCCGTGTCTTAAACTGAATTCTGTATTGATGCTTGTTGATAGGTGGGCATTTCTTCCGGTGCAGCCGCAGCTGCAGCTGTAAGTTTGGCAAGAAGACCTGAGAATTCTGGGAAGCTTATTACGGTAAGAATTATTTTGCAAAATTCACTCTAAACTCATTGTCCGAATTCTGCTTATTACTTGTTTCCCGCGTAGGTCATTTTTCCGAGTTTTGGTGAGAGGTACATTTCCACTGTTCTGTTCAATTCAATCTACGAGGAAGTCCAGAAGATGTGAGTGAGGAATCCGAATAGCTGAGGAGGATTGGCACTCCTTCTGAGTGAGAAGCAAGCAACCTGTGTGCGCTGTGGTTTAGGTATGTCATTTCTACCTCTTCCCAACTCTCGAGTCTTATACTGGTAAAGGACCGCCACCAAGGAAGTGATTGTGCTATTGTTCACTGGGTTCTGAACTCTCTCTAGGTGCAGTTTAGCTGAGGAATGAAAGACCTCGGACTGGAACAACACTGCCTGGCTGTATAGGGAGTGGCTATTTTGCCTGGCTGCTCAAGGTCTGTCACGAAGTGTTAAGGTTTTATACGGGACTAGGGGAGGCAGAGTCGTGGGCAAGTCTGCGTCCCGAAGTGCCAGGTCCATCACAAGGTTTAGCCGCTCTCTAGAAGTTTTTGATAAAACGATGAAGTGGTTGTGTTCCATCTTCCTCCTTTTCTTACTCGCTATGTACCGGGCGATGTCGCATCAGTCTCATCCCGGCACGAGACCGTGAAGGTTAGCGTCTATGAAGGGTCTGGGAGCAAGAGCCTCGTGCTTATTCCGAACGTTTCTGGATGAGCCGGTAAGGATAGAATAAAATTATTCTTATCAACTTAGTGAGTAATTTTATATCTTACATGATTCGTAATTCTCCTCTCTCTCGCACGGTTCGAAGCAGATTCCAAGTTTGTCTCAAATTTTGGTAGATGTTCCATTATTATTGTGAAAGGAGAAGGCTGCAACACGAAACTCTTCCATCAATGTCGAGCGAGTTTATGACACTTCAGATATTGATACGTGTAAAGTGAATTATTAAAAATTATAAAAATTTTATGTAATAAATTTGTTATATGTTATTTACATGTATATGTATACTTATAAATTCATAAATTCATTCAAGGATGATTCCTGGAAATGGCGATGGAGTATTTAAATATTATTAAAGAGGCATTATATTTTTTTTTTTAAAAGGATTGAGAAAATTCTATTGGAGCAGAAGGAGAGGTGATAAATTTCTGAAATTCCACTTCAACACACACAGTTTGTTTTACTTTTCACATCTCTCCCTTCAGGAGCTGAAGCTACAGAGCCGCCTCGCTGCAAATCGCCATGCCTTAACCCCAGAGCCGCCCACCATCTGTCCGACCGAGCTCCCGGCGCCAAGATGGAGTCGAGCATCCTCGAATCGATCGGCGTCGAGATCATCGGCGTGATGTCGCCGGTCTCAATCTGCATGTTCCTCGTGGTCCTCCTAGTCTACGCCCTGTCCCCCGCAAACCCATTCTCCACCCCCTCCTCCCCCGCCCCGATCCGCACAGCTGCTAATCTCGTCTACCTCGAGAATCCCTCCGACTCCGCCGCCCAGAAGCTGGAGGGCGCCCTCCTCAACGCCCTTGTCTTCGTCATCCTTATCGCCGTCGTCACGTTCGTGCTGGTCGCCCTCTACTACTTCAAGTTCACCAATTTCCTCAAGAACTACACCCGCTTCTCCGCCTTCTTCGTGCTCGCCACCATGGGAGGTTCGATCTTCCTGTCCATCATTCAGCATTTCTCCATTCCTGTCGACTCTATCACATGTTTCCTGCTGCTGTTTAATTTCACCGTTGTCGGGGTTCTGTCCGTCTTTTCTGGTGGCATTCCGATTCTCCTGCGGCAGTGTTATATGGTGTGTCTTGGGATAATCGTGGCTGCTTGGTTTACAAAATTGCCTGAGTGGACTACTTGGGTTTTGCTTGTGGCACTGGCGTTGTATGATCTGGTTGCCGTTTTGGCTCCCGGTGGGCCCCTTAAGATACTCGTCGAATTGGCCTCGAGCCGGGATGAGGAGCTCCCTGCCCTTGTCTATGAGGCCCGCCCCGTGGCCCCGCAGAGTGGAGGGAATCGCCAGTCAAACATGGGCCTTTTGGTTGCTGGTTTTTCTGAATCTGGATCAGTTGAGCTGCAATCTATTTCGGGAAACAGTGGTCAGCGAAATGATGTTGATGACGGTAGAGGGAATTCAAGGAACGATAGGGGCGGGAGCAGCGTAGATGAGAGGGGGGAAACATCTCCTTTGGTGGGTAATGTAAGGCAAAGGCATTCTTCCAGCAGTGACTCGTCAGAGTATTCAGTCGTGAACGTCAACACTCCCAATAGAGTTGGGCAGTTGGGAAATAGAGATTCTGAGATTGAGGAGATGTCCCCGCTGGTTGAGGTTCCTAATTCAGGGAATCAGAGGGAGCAAACGAGGAGGGTTGATAACACTGACGATGATATGGGCATGAACAGAGGTGTTAGGCTTGGGCTGGGAGATTTCATCTTTTACAGTGTTCTCGTGGGCAGAGCTGCAATGTATGATTTGATGACCATGTACGCCTGTTACCTAGCAATTGTTTCGGGACTTGGGTGCACCCTTATTCTGTTGTCTGTGTGCCGCCGAGCTCTGCCAGCCCTTCCCATTTCTATCGCGCTAGGTGTCATGTTTTACTTCCTGACCCGGTTATTAATGGAACCCTTTGTTGTTGGTGTTTCAACAAACTTAATGATGTTTTGAACCACCTCTACTCTTGGGAAGAAGGACAAGATATCACCATATGTTTCGGGGGGCATTTGGGTTGATATACACAGTCATAGGATTATTGCATTAACCTCCTCAGGCGTAACTTCTTGTAAGATCCAGGTTCATATGATACTGCAACTTCAGGATTATCTGGTAATGGATTAAATACACTGCAACTGTCACCTTGCTACCTTGTCATTCTTCAGTTTTTTGCAATTTATTTGCTGATCTCAAAATTGCTTATCATTCACTCATCGAGGTAATATCCTCTACTATGTATTGAATGTGTGGAGTTGCAGATCCTCTTTGTCTCCTTGAGGAATTCGAATAATTTGAACTTGATACTGGCATAGATTGTCAAATTTTGGCTTACAGTTAATATAAACCACAGAGAAAGAAAAACTAAGTGGATATTGTACTTCAGCCCTTTCTTTAGAAAACAATATGCATTCTGCTATCAATTATCCTTCTTGTTGTTGAGCAGATATGATTATATCTACGAGTCACTACTTATTAGAATAGTGTATTTAAAGGCATTAGAATATCAGTTCTGCTGATTATTCTTATGGTGCAGTGTCTTCTGCTGAATCTGTATCCACGATTGTTCTCTCGTATGCTTGTGGTGATTCCGCAATAGCATTATGCTTCACTGGGTGTAGTGATCGGTACCATGGCTGAACATTCTGCTTATTGAAGCCATGACGTGTTTACAGGTGTGATTGTAATAGAATTAAAAGGAAAATCACTAGGACTAGCAGCTTTGCTTGTTTGCAGTAGCATATAGTTTATAGTTTCACAGTTTCTGTTTACAGTGGACAGAGAAACGTTGAGACATCTTATCCAACAAAACATGTCTTTCTGGTCATCGGTATGTTGTCTTTTTCTTTTGCTGAGTAGTCATTGGTATGTTGTCAGCTACTCTGTTTGACACTAAACAGAGAAGATTTGTTGAATCTGTGGAAAATTTATCTACTTCCTAGTTTCTGTCGTGTGGATGTATGCGAAATACGCATTCCGACTTTTCCGATAGAGATTTCTTGAGGTCTAGCTTGCCTCAGAGTTACCAAGTAAAGAGGAAATAAGATGTGTTTGAGAGTTCATGGACTTAACCATATATCCCCATTAGATGCTTACTGTAATTGTTACAAGCAGTATTAATAATGATTGCTCAGTTCGCTTGAGATGCTTGCGGTTGAACACAGGATAAATGTCAAGCCCGAATATAATGTAGCAGAAGTGGTTGAGTCGTTACTATTGTTATCCTCCTTTTTATTGATAAAAATGTAGTTATGCATTATAGGCTGCAAGTCGTCATCACGGGTGATAGTTTAAGTTGATAGGACGTACATACGACTTGTGTAAAAATTCATGAGGTCGGAGGTTCGAATCTCCATGAGCGCATAGTCTTGCTAAGATCATCCACACTCGTAGTTTGGTGAGGTCACTCATATATGTATATTGAATATGGATTCACTTGAATTTATGAGCTTGTGGGTTATTTGTGGGGAGAGAGTAAATCGGTCGTTATCAAAATAAAAAATAAGATTAAATTAAAGGGTGAATTGTCCCGAGCCACTGGGCGGCAGAACGAACCGCCCAAAACGAGAAGCCGGAGTCGGTGACTCGGCGGTTTATTCCTTTCGACTTCGCTTCGCTGGCCTCATAAGAGCGGCCTCTCTCTCTCTCTCTCTCTCTCTCTCTCTATCTGTGGCTTGATCTCTGCGCCGCCAATGATGTCCGCGTTGCCCGACGAACTGTGGAGGCTAATCCTCGAGATCGGCGTTAGAGGCCCTAACCCTTCTCTCACCTACAAGGACCTCTGCTGCCTCTCCATCTCCTCCCGACGCTTCCACCGTCTCTCGAGCGAGGACACACTCTGGTCCCGTATCCTCTCCTCAGATTTCCCCCCGTCGTCTCCTTCGTCTTCGTCGGCCGTCGCCAGTTCTCGATCCAAGTCGCTCTACCGGATCAGGTAACTTCTGTTGCGGTCTGCGGGAGTCGTGATGATGCATCTTCACCGTCGAGTATTTGTTATTCGGTTTTCGATTCTTGTGGAGAAGGTTCGAGAGAGACCGAGATAGGAAGCGTGCAGCACATCGGAGGGCTGTACTGCGTAAGGAGAGCCAAATCGCTGAGCACATGATGAAACTCAGCAATATCGAGGCCTCTTTAGCCTCAGAGAGCGATAAGTTGAAAGCCGCTGCCACTGAATTGTCCAATCTGCACAAGGTCAAGTATGTGAATGATTTGTCCTTACTGCATATATCATAATTCAAAGTTAGGGCACCATATTCATGCATCCATGTTTCTGTTGAATTGCTTAGGCAAGCATCGGTGGCATTGAATGTATGGCAGCCCCAGGTTGTTCGAGGAAGGCAAAAGAGTATGGTAGAGCAGTGTACAGTACCAGTTGATTCTCGAATTAGAGCACTGGAGATGGACCTTAAGCTCTGCAAGACACAGATTTCCATGTTGCGCAAATCATATGTAAGTTCTTCAGTCTCATAACACGCACATCTACATGTACATATGCATATAGACATTCCATTTTCTAATTCAAGGACACTGTTGGTGTTCTTCCATTGTCATTTTTTTCAGTATGAATTTAATGCTGATAGTGCGAGTACTACCTGGTACAGTGTAATTGGCAAAACATACATCTGTTGTTGTTGGTGATTCTAAGACCACCAGTGCTATTGTATTGTTTTAAGTTGTCGTTTAGCGGATGAGTTTACTGGTTTCTTAATGGTCGACTCTTGTATTTGGTAGGAAGATGAGAGACAGAGGCTAGATGTTTCAAAGCAAGAGCTGGAGTCAATCAAGTACCATCCTTTGCGTGATTATGAAGTTTGTGAATCTAGCGTGAAAAGGAAGAAACCAAAGAGATCTACAGAGTCTGAAGGTTCTTGCTTCTATTCACCTAATGCATTTTGATGAGATATCTGTGCCTTGTAACTATTGTTGCTTGTGTAGGATTGTTGCCAATTTTATTCCAGTGTAATACTGAAGTCGGTTCTTTCTTTTGTGTACGCCCCACCTGCATTTACCCAATTTCAGCTCAAAGTCTGAGGGAAGTCTATGTGATGCCTGATTTTCTCCCTTAGTGGAAGCTAATTTTGAAATGCACATGCCTTGTGTTCTTCCTCAAATCATTTCTCGGGAACATCTACATTGCCCTTTTGTTTAATTTTTGGCAAGTTATTTAATTTCACCATGAACATGAAAGATACTCGCGCTCATCACTGAGTAGGTGTTTTTACAGTGGTTAACAAACCAGTGACCGGAAAGGCAGCAAGAAAAGTTGACTCCTGTTCTTTTTATACAAGAAAAGCTGTCTTCAAAAATATTTCTCATCTGGAGCTTTTAAAAGGCTTGCATTAATAATTTGGGTGGTGATTACAGCAATGCTTTCTTTTATTCACCTGCTGTTTGTCTCTGGCAACGCCTTGGTGGGTAATGCTGTATGAATTCATGCCTTCTGTTTTTCCAAGTTTCTTTCATTGTGCGCCCAGTTTCTAATCTTTCTATGTTGTCTCATTTTCGTCGCAAACTAGGTAAAACATCCTGACGTGGAAGGCTGCTTGAGCCATTCGGCCCCCTCCCCTCCCCCAACAGATGGGTACACATGATAATCACCAAGGCAGAATCGACGATTGTACATTCATCCGATCCCAGCTCGGCAAGTGTGTAAAACTTGTTCAACTGCTTCTCCTTTGAATGCGAGAATTGGTATATCCATAAAGCTTCTGCCTTTTGGGTAACTCGTGGGCAGGCACTTCTATAAAGGAGCTCAGGAGCCGGGGCATTTCATCATTTTGGGGGGGTTCCGATTGCGTTTTGATTCGTAATTTATGTTGTAGATGCAGTAAATTGTGTTATACCAGCCTGTATCATGCGCAAACAGGTCCGTTTACATGTAGCTTGAGAGATATAGGCTATTTTAGGTCTGGCCAGGCGTGAGCGCAGTCCTCATTTGCTGTACCCTGTTATCTGTACGTTCTTGAGTTGAGGGTGGGACAGCTTGTCCTAGTTAAAATTCATGGATTTCTCCCGATTTTTTGTATTTACCGTGCAGCGAATCCAGCTCATGATGTTAACGGCGAGCCCATTATTCTCTAGCATCAGGGGGACTGTTCCAGGCTCATTTATGAAAGGTAACTCGTCATCAGCCCAGGCCCATAAGCATCTGTACACCTTCGGTTCACACTGTCGTAGGACCCGTTGGGCCGACATAACTGCTTTGGAGGAGCTCAGGTCAACATGGAATCTCGATGAAGCAGACATTAGCTCATGGGCCTAGGAATCCATTAAAGAGTTCCGTGGCTCGGTCCAGCAGTGCCAGCCCACTTTCCAGTGGGCCTGGCGGTCTGGCGAAACTGGGCCTTACTCGGCTTCTCGGTGAGCTCTACGGCACCGTGGCTCACAGGTGGGCCACTTGGGTATGCTGGGCCGACATAACTGCCTGGGTGGAGCCCAGGTCAACATGGAATCTCCATGTAGTAGACATTAACTCATGGGCCCTAGACATCCATTAAAGAGCTCTCCGACCCTTTCCATCTATGCTAGCCCACTTCCGGTGGGCCTGTCAAGACTGGGCCTCACTCCTGCAGGATAAAAGACTGACCCTAACCGGCCCATTGAGCAGGCACGGACCAATAACCCGTTTTATTTATATTTAATGCCCCTCTCCGACTCTGCCCCACATCCGCCATGTGCTCTGGTCTGAAGTCGTCAGCGAGTCGACTGGTTGTCTTAATGGGCTTAAGAAAGTGCCACGTCTGTCAGTCCATGACGAGTCAAGCCGTGTTGGGCCTCATACTCGTCGTGCCAGCATGCATTGCCCGGGCCCTGGCCTGTTTGGCACTGGGTCTAGTATTTCATTAATGGGCCAGCGGAGCCATTTCCGCAAAGATAAGGCTCGAATTTGACACAGGATGAAAAAAAATCCCAATTATGATTTAGAATTTCAGAAACTTTTATAAAAAAAAAATGAATTCAATCCAATAAGAGTTCCATCGCATATGTTATAAACTATATCCTATAAAGTAATAGGGAAAGAATATGCCCAGTGATCACAAAATAGAATAGTTTTTTTCAGTACTCCTTATTTTAATAGTTAATAATCCTAGTGATTGGATCCCTATGGTTATTCTGATACGAAATGAAATGTTCAAATGATTTTTCATCGAATGACTAATCATCTATTGTATAATGGAAATAGGGACAAGAAGGTTTAAGAGAGTACCGACCCGTGGTGATTGCAGCTTAAAAAGCAAGTCTCTTGTGCCCGGGGCCCTAAACTGACCCCTGTGGCCCCTGGTCCGGGGGGGGGGCCTCATGAAGGCTGAACAAAGCCTAGCAACGATGAAAACAAAAGCTAATTGTTAACATAGACCCCGGGGTTGCAAGGAGAGAGCAAACATACCCTGCAGCGATGTTGCCACTGGCACTGCTTTAGCCAACAAAAGGATGCTCGAGTTAGCCCATTCCTACCGACCTGGGAGCCATCACTTGACAACTGAGATGTGAATACGAACTTAAAGGGGGGTGTATCAATGAGTCTTCGGGAGTTCGCAGACGGGGACTTACTACAAGCAAAGTTTATTTCTCAGCCAATGATAAGTTTTTAAAGAATCATACATGGTGATTGGCTATCAATGAATCTGACCTGCCTAACTACTCGCTGGAGAGCAGAGTCAAAACTAACGCTGTGGAGCTACTTCCATCACCACTGACGATACCTACGCAAAGGGATTCCCTCCCGTTGAAGCCACTGGGCCTTGCGCCAGCATGCTCCTGAAGAGAACTTAGACAAAACAGTCAAAAGAGCTACAGCATATTGAGGAGAATCACTAACTGAATGCGCAAGCTGCAAATGGTCATGGCATGACAATTGGCTGAGCATTGATGTCAATATTTATGCCTCTAGCCCACTAAGAATATTTTCCCCCGGTGAACCTGATTCCTTGAAGGGTATACTATCCTCGTCAAGTAAATGATAGGGATGTAATTTTCCATTTAGGATGCAAGCCCACGAGAGACCCACTTGTCTAGATCAGATCATAAAACATGTGGACAAGCAGTGCTACGCACTTTCACTGTGTTCGTGAAAGCTGCCACTCAAGGTTCGTGCTACATGGATTTGCAAATTGTCACATTCTAATATTTATAGCTATAGAAAAGTTCCCGTGACTAAAAAGTTTGCATTTATGATATAAGATTAACACATAATATAAGATTCTGAAAACAACTTACGCAATTTGAGAACTCACTGTTTGACCTCCCATACATTCCAAAGCACCTACATGATGAAACACAACCAGATCAGGTTGGAGAATCAGAAATTGTGATAATCAGCAACTCTTCATCCCCATTCCGTACACAATAACCTCCAATACTAAAATCCACGATGCAAAAATTAAAATCAAGGCAATTAGTATTTGGTGCCATGAATCTTATGCAATCCAAATATAATAGACCGCACCCCATGGTTGAGACTGCCATGATCTAGGATCATTTTAAAATATTATCATTTTGGTGACAGGATGCAGTTCAAAAATCTACCTTGGGGAGCAACTGCAAGATAAGGTGTCAATGGATTCTGTAAAAACCATGGCTGAGTTACACCTCCCAATATCGTAGTTGGCTGTTGAGAATCAGGAAGTGCAGCTTGGAGTGAGCTCATGTCCAAGAACTGCCGCATCAATGCACAGCAATATAACTTTATGGTAAGCTGCAACTAGTCTAGTTATTGATGGTATACTGATAAAGTCAAAGCTGATACAGCAACAGCAAGCAGAAGAACTAGAGAGATAAAACTCACCATGTTGCCCTGCTCCCCATTAGTATCAAAAGGAAAATCGAATGGGTTGGTTGACTTATAAACAGCTGCACTACTGTATGATAATGTCTCCCCCTGACAAACACAACCTTATTTTCCCATAAATCACGATGCCTTCCACTGAAAAGAAGAAGCTGATAAGGATGTAGAACAACAAAAATTCATACCACAGGAGGAAAGGGAGTTGGAGTGTGCGATGCCTCCACAATGCCATCTGTTGGGATACTTTGCAATGAAGGTCCAGGGGTGTCCATTGATCTTGGAACCCCATGTAAGTCCTGAAAATCAAATATCGTTAAGGAATCCATTGGAAGAACAATAACACTTAATTTCAGAGGGATGAAGTACCGATGAAACTTCAAATGCCAAATATTTCTCAGAGGTTGATGGATGAACAGAAGCTGCTGCTATCAGCAAATCGTTTTGCTTTACACCCGCAGAAGAAATGTCTGTACTAGGTTCTCCAAATGCATTCCATGGCTGTGATAGGAAAAAGAAATATATTGGAGTGTTTTTCATTGAATCATCATATGCATCTTATATTATGACAGGAGTTTGTAGCCTGTAGGCAATGTAAATTAGAAGCCAAAAGACATGCTTAAGATAGTTAACACAGCACAAATTTGCACAATAAGATGGCTAACCTGAGAACCTGGCATCGCAGTGGGCACTTGAACGTTGTTGGGATTTCCACCCCAAGCATAAGGTTTATCGGATGAAGCACCCTGAGAACTAGGTTTTTGAGATGAAGGCCAATTTCTGCCCAAATCCAAGGTTGAGAAAAGATCAAGGTTTCCTACAGTAGATACATCACTTGAAGGTATTTTCACTTGAATCGAAGTTTCAGAAGCTGGAGTAGATGCAGCGGGTTGAGGTGAATCAAATGTTGCCCATCCTTCATTTTTAGGGATAGAAGACTCTGACAATGTCTTTCCCATGGTTACATGTGAGTGCTGGGGAAAATATGCAAAGAAATCTAGAGATGTAGATGTCACAGTTTGAGAAATATGATGTTGAATTGGAGGTGGAGCTGAATTAGTTGAGGATCGGAAAAGATCTATTGACGGAGAGGAAAATGTCGCACGAGCTTGACATAAGTCAATTGATGAAGCTGAAGCTGCAGGTGCTGGTTCAAATGGTGCCTGAAACAAATTGATGGATGAAGCTTCAGGTTCTGGTCCAGGCAGTGTCTGAAATAGGCCTTCACCAGAACTTCCAGGTACATTTAACTGGGGAGAGGTAGATATTTTATCCTGATGATCGGCAGGAACTTGCTCAGATTCTGGAATATCTACCAAACTTTCGGAATTAAAGGATTTGAGAGACATTGAGTTGCTATCAAATGAGCCAAAACTTCCTGAAGATGCAGTTCTCTGCATAAAGGATCAACTTGGCATCAGGACTGAACCCCATATATATGAGATAATAAAACCAATTGCAAACCAATTCCAGTTTGACTGAAACTTCACACTCATTTTGTGTATAGAAGCTAACCATATAAAGCTATTTATCTGCTGAACGAAAGATTTTCATGATAAGATTGCCTTTCCCACGCATTTGTTTTCTCAATGCAGTGGCACATCTGAAGAAGATATTTAAAGTTACATCAATCCCTTGCTTAAGTAGTCAACCCATTCAAGAAAATGTCCAGACAGTATGCTTCACCCAGTAGTTTTGTGTTCCACAGTGTGAAACATTTTCAAATTAAAATACTGGCACAAGTTTCTACGTAAAATGGCTAAAACCATAAGAAATTCAAACAAATTTAGAATCTAATATATGAAGAAAAAGCGTAAATGTACAACAACCTGAGGACGAGGTATCCCATTTGCGTCCCTCCTGAAGTTTGCTTCCACAGATTTATTTGATCTTTGATGATTTAAATTATCACTCGAATTGCCTCTTGAAGGCTGCAAGGGTGGGCTACTAAATCCAACATCACTGTGAAAAGTTGGAGATCGAGCACCAGATCTGAACAGGTCGCCTCCACTAGAAACAGAAGAATCAGAAACGCTGGCACCAGATCCCTCATTTGCAAACCTATCCTCATACATATGCTTACTTTTGTGTCCTGGACTATACATAAAACTAGATATCTTCCCGTCATAGAGTCCTCGATCAGAACCAGGTCTCCTGGTAAGAACAGCATCTTGTTTGCCATACCGCCGCTCCTCGTATTGATAGTCATAAGGTGGACTTTGTGAATATGAATGATAAGAACTAGCACGCCGTTTCTCTTCTTCTGGACTTGTCATGCTCTGTCCAATTCAGGCTCACTTAGACATCGAATTTGAATATAACAGGTATGGAACATACAGATCAGCTCTAGGAAAAAAAAAGGAATGACGACAGATTAAGATACAACAGAAAACTGTGGTTTCCATCTGACAGATAATGTAGAAAAACATCAAATTGACTTCCTTGTTGTGCTTTAGCAAGAAAAGAGGCAATTCTCCTAACAAAGATTCCATCTACTTTCAGATAAAGAAGGTTAGTTTTTAAAATGCAGGAACTCACAATCCTTTGTAATACAAACATCCAAGCAAGATGAATAACAATAGAATATGTACTTCACTGGCTCAACCTGTTGATCCCTTGGAGGCTTCTCGAAGTTCTTCCCTCCAGCATATCTTCTATCAACATATACATTTTTTATGAATTCCCGGACCTTATCAACGTTACTGCAACGGAGAAATGTAAGCCAGACAGTATAAAATTATGATACTCCAAATAATAAATGACTAAAAATTCAGGGAGTATCTTCTCACCTGTTATCAGGTAATCTTTGCCTCTGCAGGTCCCAATCCTTCAGGTGGGTTTCCCTAGCACGCTGAAACCAGAAAGCCTGATTATCAGGAGCATTGAAAGGTTGTCAGCAAGAATTTATACACAGCATAAAAATACCTGATTACCACCAGCTTGAAGGGCTTCAACTTCTTGGGAAGTAAATTTTGCCATGGATACAGACTTCACACGATGAGTAAATTCACGACTGTTAATAGAAAAGGATGTGGTTTAAAATTTAAGGTAAAAATGAATGGAAAATTTCTTCCTTCTGTGGAGAATAACCTAAACTAGCTGAAGTAGCGTTGACATCCATCTACTTTCAAAAGAACTCAGTTTGGAGACAACGTTCTCAGAGACTTCGCATGAATGAAAAATTCAGAAAGGCATTAGGATAAAGTAAACGGACTGAGAATGAATGGATAAGACAAGACATACACAGAAGGTAGCTATTTATACCAGTTAAAAACTTAGTGACCCGTTTGTCTCATCCTAAAGATGAATGAGACAAACTTCTCTCTGCTTTTGAGAACTCAAGTACACATGTAGCAGGTGGAAAAAGAATTTTGAAGCCACAACACTTCACTACTATGCATGATCAAGTGTTGAACCATTAACAGAGGCTGAGAATACATCTCTGGACATCCTCAATAGAGAAATCATATGCATAGCAGCAGAATTGTATCATACTAACTACTAGACCCATGAACTCCTGTTCCCTAGATAACAAATATCAAGAGCAACAATGCATCTCCAGTGATTGTAGACACAATCAGCAAGTATAGAAGCGGGGAAAACACTCAGTGTATTCCACTGCAGGCTATGCAGACGAACGTCCAGAAATTCGTACAAACATACTGCGGTCCCTGCTCACAGAGTCCGCGGAAATCAGTAAACCAGTCGCATTAGGAAGACGTTGGAGACTGCAGGAGTGCTTCGCCCCAAAATTACAAGCAGCAGGTGCAAATACGAGCTATCATTCATAAGAGCGTCGGAACTGGAAGGAAACTCACCAAACTATTGCAATTGATGCATCTCCGATTAGGAGGGAGCTTCATGAGACCTCTGACAATCTTCTCATTGCGCTCTTCTTCCCTTCTGCTCCCCATTCCTCAACAGCTCAGACGGCTCAAAACCTAGACCACCTCCTGACCTCGGGAGGAGATCCCCTCGAGAGCCGAGACCGAGCCCAGGGTTATCGGCCGGAGACGGAGAAATTATTGCGCTCCGAAGGGAGCGAAGGTCCGGGGATCCTGCGGCGAGGAAGGGGAAGGAGACAAGCACGAATCAGCTGGCTGTGTGTTCGAGCGGAAAGGAAACTGTTCCAGTCTTCTAACTAACTGATGCTGCTGATGGCGACGGCACCGTCGGTCAACAAGTTTGGCGGCTATCGGTGAAGTCCGGTGAGACTTATCCAGTAAAGAAGTCCAGCGTGAGAGTGTCCGTTATTTTATTTTTTTTAAATTGCATTTTCATTTTTTAAATTCTTAATAATACCCAAAGGAAATATATATTGTCATTTTTAATGGAACGATGAGGAAATAAACAGAGCATCGTAGAGTCCGCGCGTAAAGATTAAATTCAAAACCTTTTAATTTCGGGTTAAAAACAATGTCACCGTACCAAGCGCTTGTTTCCGCATTTCTCATTTTAAATTACTTGAGTGTGTCGAGTGTAGCATATGTTACATTAATAAGATCAATTAGTGGTTTAGTTAGTCAAATCTCTTCTATCTGAGCTTGACAACCGTCGAGGAGCGTGATTTATAAGAAAATTAAGTATTATCACCTGATAGTAGATGCCGTCAGCGGGACCGGCATCTTATATTCAAGTGGATATTTTATAATGAAGTTGGTGAAGACTCGATCGTCTCTGCCACGCAATGTTTGGGGCCCTCGTGTTCAACCGTGAACAGGTCAGACACAGTGACCCAACACTAGTCCCGTGAAATGTGTACTACCAAAAAGATGAGCATGGCTCAATAAGCCGATGGCCACCGCCCTGACATGATTATGTATTAGAATTAACCATTTAAAAGTGACGAGCTGTGGAAATTGACTAGTCGAGGTGGTATTACATCTCTTACATTTCTTAAGTAAATCAACAGAGAAAATTCGAGTGTACAACTACTAGATCTATCCGACTCGAATTAAATTAGTTAAGGTACATTGGACTTTTAAATACTAGTGGTACATATGAAAAAAAATATGTGGTCAAGATTAACCACAACTAGTCAGTGTATATGAAAATATACGTCTCTCCGAAGAATATTAAACATGGACCCGTTTTATCCACGAAAAAAATAAAAATAAATAAATGTGAAATACAGTGATGAATTCGTATAATTATATTATTTATTTATATCTTATTACAATTTAATTAATTTAAAATTCTTTAACTTATAGTAGTAAATAAAACATTCTCAATTTTTATCAGTATACTATGTTAAATTTACTCTTTTATTTTTTCAATTTTAAATTATTCATTTAAAAATGTGATGAATTTTTAATACTAAAATTATGGATATGGGAATCTGCATAAGCAGTTAATGAAAGATCATTACTGTTAGGATTTTATATATGAGGTAAAAGGAAAATGAATGAAATTATTATTTTATTCTTAATCTGGAAATCAAATACATGTTATAAATTTTAATATGTAAATTATATTAAGAGTGAATATGGAAAACGAAAAAGATACCAAATTTTCTAAGCATATATTCTTATTATTATTTATGTATTCCACCAGGGTCACATAATTTTAATATTCTCAATTTTTATCAGTATTCTATGTCAATTTTACTTTTTTTTTCAATTTTAAATTATTGATTTAAAAAATGGAATTTTTAATACTATAATTATAGATATGGGAATTTGCATGAGCAATTAATGAAAGATCGTTACTGTCAGGATTTTAGATATGGGGTAAGGAGAAAAAAATGAAATGATTATTTTATCCTTAATCTGAAAATTAAATATATGTTATAAATTTTAATATGTAAATTATAATGGTGAATATGGAAAACGAAAAGGATACCAAATTTTCCAAATATTTGCATATAATAGTACCAAATATATGTCATAAATTTTAATATATAAATTATATCAAATACGAATATAAAAAATAAAAAAGATACCAAATTTTCCATATATAAGCATAGATTCCTGTTATTTTTATGTGTTCCACTGGGGTCACATAATACGGCAAGCGTGGACATTGTCATCGCTGAAGAGGAAGACCGTCTCGTCACTGACGGTGGAGTACGCCTGGTCGGGGAAGTAGCCGTGGACGCTCTCGTTGTAGCCGTGGCGATAGTAGTTGTAGGTGGACGAGAAGGTGGACTCGTCCAGGTACTGCGCCGCGTAGGGGTAGTACTCGCTGTCGTACGGGTACGGCCAGAACTCCGCCTTCCTCCCGGCCCTCCTCACCACCTTCAGCACCCGCCGCTGGTCGACGTACCCCGTCACCGTCACCTTCTGCTTATCCATGTCAACCTCCACGGTATCCACGCCTATAACATTTTGAAGTACTCGATTAGATTGTCTGGCAAACACACAACTAGACCGGACCGGGATTATGTCGGATTACTCTTGCAGCAAGCGATTGACAATACAGACTTACTAACACGCACACCGATATAATTAAACAAGATGTCGTCTGACCCGACTCCAAGTTTACCGGTTTGAACCGACTAATGCTAGCCGGTCGGTCCAAAGGCGTCAGAAAATGTGTCTTTTGACGTACCATTTTGGCTACGACTGCCTAATCTGATCACCGACTCTAATCACATCAATCAGAAAATTCATGCAAGAGCTCTAATCATATCAAATAAGTTCCGCATCCACTCCTCGAGAAGATTTTCTTGAATAATCTATGAAATCTTAACGTCTGTAGGGTCATACCACATCGGGATACAGTCACGTACAAGTTTACGAATAATGCCAAACCATTTAACTATCGAACGTCGCACCCCTCCTTTTACTTAGTTCTTGTATTCCCTCCGTATCTATAACATCTTACTTAAGTATCGATTCGGGACTTGAGCCCCGGACCCGACTTCTTCGCGCGTACCTACGAAATCTCCAGCCTGAATCCAATGCTCAATCTCTGTACCCGAAGACCAGCGGGTCATCCAACGGACCCATCATGTACGAAACGTTTTTTTCTAAGATAATCGAAGCTAGCAATCCCTGGACACGAAGCTCGACATGAACGATCGGTTTCCGAGGAAACTGCAGTTCGATCGAAGTCGAGATTGGGACGAGCTAATTTAAGTAAGAGGAGTAATGGATAATCTTGCCATCGAGTTTCGAGATCGCTCGCCGGATCCGCTTCTCGCAGCCTTCACAGTCCATGTGCACCAGAAGCTCCACGATCTGCATGCACGCATACGTATCGTAATCTCCATCAAACTTGCAGAGATCAGAAGATGCGCAATGCTATATATCAGCAGCTCCATTAACGAAGAACCCGACTCACACACCGAGCACTTACCGACAGTGCATCGGAGATCTCGCCCTTACTGGACCGCCAACCGAACATGCCCGGCTGGGACGAGAGACCGAAGATGTTCCTATAAGCTTCTTGTTCTCCTCTTCCTCCTGCTGCTGATGTCTATATATTCCCCCATCTTTTCTTCCATGGCGTTATATTCCTCATAATCGCAATCTTTTTTTTTTTCCCCTTTTCATCTTTTTTTTTTGAACATATTATAAAAAGCTGGTTCTTGTTTTTGTCAACGTAGGCAAGAGACAACCTTAACATAAGCCAGAGTTTAACATACATAGCTTTTGTCTGAGGCAACTCCCTCCATGGCTTTTTCTTTTCCTTCACAACTTCCTCCCTGATATGCTCATCAGCAGCCATAGCTGATACCTAGCTAGCAATTTCACATGATCGATCGATCCCGGGATTTTGATTTTCGGCTCGATGTGGATTTTCACGTGCATCGATCACTTCCGGTAAATCGAACTTGGAAAATTTGCGGGAACTGATTCTATATCGCGGGTATATTATTATCGCAAAAGAAGTGAGCCTGTACAGAGAATCCAACATGAGCAATGTGTTGCAGTGGTGACCAATCCGGAATCGATCTCTTCACCCGGATTCCATATTCTCGGTGAGTTCATCGAATCATCGATCGTAGTATTGCATTAGTCTCCTTTTCAGATAAGTGATCGCTACGAGCGGGTAGAGATGTTAAAAACAAGACGACTGCCTATATGCAACCACTAACATATATATATATATATATAACGTATTAATTAAACCGAGGAATGACACTAATAACGAAAATCGCTAATCAAGAGACATTAGATTTTTGGATTTCGGCTGGGTGGGCGAGGTGGCATGGCATCAGACCTTGAGCAAAAATTCGATGAAAATGGAAAGCATTTCGTTTTCTCACTGCTGTTCTTTAAGAAAGTCGAAGGAATCGCAGTCAGATTCCATGCGGATGCTTGGAAATAGATGGCATATATACTATTATATACATACATATATATATATATATCAGCAGAGAAATGGATAAAACGTTCCAAAGGCCTAATTGGTGATTTTGCTTATGTCTTCTTATAATCCTTATGGCTTTCACCGATTACGTTGCATTCATATGAGCATCATATGGAAACAATGAATAGGCTTTTTTTTTTTTTTTGACTAAATTATACAGTTGAGTCATCGGTCCGCTCGATAGGTACATAGAATGACTATAAACCGTTTGATTAAATTAATAAACAGTGAGATTAGATGATCACCCGCATTAGTTAAATGAATGGACTCTTGAAAAATTGATTCTCAAAGTACCCAATTTTTTAATTAAAAAATAAAATAAAAAAGCTATTAGAAAATGGAATAATGAACATGTGATCGTATTAGAGGCTTGAGGCACGAAGAGAATGTTGTAGCTATCAGTGGTTGCCACCCAAATGTCCTTTCTGGAACAATGGGCATATGCCGCCCTTCAGTTGCAATTGGAACCGATCGAATTTCAATTGTAGTTTTCAATAAGAGAAGTGGTAGACATGAACATCCATCTCTCTCTCTCTCTCTCTCTCTCTCTGTCTCTCTCTCTCTCTTCATAAGCTCATCCAGCCTCCTATCCTTCCTTCGATGGTCATTGTTCTTGGAATTCGATACCCTTCCTGCACAAGTTGTCTGTCTGTCTGTCTGTCTGTCTGTCTCCAGCTGAGGGAATCTTCCCCAAATCTACATGCCAGTTGCATATGGTCTTAAGCAAGGGGATTGATCTCTTCTTGTTTCATATCCAGAAAAATTGGCATGGCTCGACAAGGATCTATCTGGCTAACCGATCCGTCGTGGTTTTCTCATCAACCCCGATCACTGGAGTTAAGCAAAGTTGAATTTATAATTGCCGGCTGAATTCTGAGTCGATCATACGGATGATTATCAGAAACTCTCTGTTGCAGTCGAGGAGACGGTCGTGATTCGTATCAACTGTGCAGCCCACTGCAGCCAAGTCAGGGACGAATCCAGAGAACTTGCTAGGGGATGAACTATATATAAAATCAGATAAAATTTGCGTGGAATCTTAAGGAGTTTCTCAAGGTTAGGGAGGCGATCGCCCACTTGCCAAGTATATGTAAAACTGTAATATTTGAAATAATGAAAAGTTGACTATAAAGCTTTGTAGGTATAATAAAATTGCTGTAAAATCGACAAAACTCAAGAATACCATGTTTTTTTTTTGTGTAAAAAACTTACTGACGAAACTGTAAAGTTTTAAGTTATGTAATATAGATTTACAGTGGTCTTTACAATCGAATATTGTAATTTGTTATGTAAAATGCATTTTTTTAATGATATTACATTGTACTTCACAATGAACAAGCACTGACTATTTTTTTTTTTTTTTTTTTTTGATATCGATGGTGTCCGGCGCCGTAGCAACCGACTAATCCACCGGAGGGTGTATTTACAGCCTTGGGCCCCACATTAAACCCAAGATACCGACCTCCAGGGGGTTTCGAACCCAGGCGCTCTTGGAGTTTACTCAAGAAGCCTGCCACTGGGCCGTTGCCCCTGGAGGTGAACAAGCACTGACTAAGATCAACAAAAGTACGGATAAAATTAAAAACAAAAACAAAAACAAAGTACTGACAATTAAGAAACAGTGGTTAGATGGGCCCGAAAAGCCCATTAACATTGCTATGCAGGCCCATTATGTGCTGTTCCACCGGCCCAGGTAGCGAATCTTCAAGGAGCTCTGGAGGCTCGAAATAGGCCCAGAAGGCCCAAGATAATGCCCCCACGGCTCTTCTAGAGCTCGCCTTGTTCAAGCTCCAGGTTGGCAAAGATCCTCATCTCCCTCCCACGAGCTGCAGCGCCAGGTAGCTCTGATCTCAATTCGACCGAAGAATTCAGCTGGGGCCAATGTATTGTTGATGTTGTTTCTTAATTTTTCGTCGGACTTGCGTTGGCTGATCATTTTCCCTGTTTCTGGACTAAGCTTTCATGTCCGTTTGATTCGTGATACAATCTGCGTGTTCATGCTCATTTTGGTTTTTTTCTGGCAGGATTTACGTGTTGAGAATCTCATCATTGTAAGTTGAATAGCTGTTCTCCGTGTTATGTCAGGTAAAATTTCAATCTTGGTCACTTGATCAGTTCTTAAAGCTTTGATTTTTCCTTCGGATTTGGTGACGAACTGAAATCCTAAGTGAAGTTTGGATTCGGTAACTAAACATTCTTGAGCATTTTAGGCCCTTGTTTTGGAGTGTAAAGCTTGATTTAGTAACTAAACCGTTGATTCAACACCATCTCTCTCAAGAAGAGCTTAACAAGTAGTTTCTTTTGTATAAATTATTCTCCAGAATTGCTTTTGATTTACGTGTGTGGATTTTTCTTTCCCCTTTTTGTGCTTGCAAATGTGAAATGGGATAATTGGTGAAGAATGGTAAGGAAATTCAACTATTATTTTAAAAAATAATCACTAATGCGATCAAAGGGAAAGGATAACTTTAAATAGCACGCTCAGGATCACAACAGATGATCTTATGGCTCTAGAGAGACGGATAATATTCAGTTGAAGAGATCACTTGCGCTCCCTGCTACTTTATTGAGGGATTTTTTGTTTGGGTTTGGTCCAATGCTGTGCAGTACTGTCTAGGTAGTTTTTAGATCAGTCCCGGGTGTTTTTTGTAGTGATATAAAATGGGTGGTTGAGGGTTTCTTTGTTCGTCTAAGAAGTCATAAGCATGTGAATTGTGAGGACATCATGTTGCTGCACTGCATCTTTTAATTAATGGGCAAAGTAGGTTAATTAGATAGAAACTATTGATGGATCTGGGCAACATTTCTCTAGCTTCATGCTTATCCCAAATCAGAATTCTTTTTTTTTTTTTCCTATTTGTAGTGTGTGTGTGTGTGTGTGTGGCCTCTAACATCTTTGTTTTCCAGCAATCCTGTGACAAAGCATCTGGAAGATTGCTGTTTGAAGATCCAAAAATAAAGAAGAAGAATCTAGAGCATTGGGCATCTAAATATTGGAGGGGGAACAAAATGAAAAGCCAGGGCAGTTATGTTCCTCCTCCTTACATTCCCCTTGGCCAGTCTGATAGAGACCCAGAAGAGATTGCTCCAAACAGTGCAGACCTTTCAGCAAATAGGTCCACGGGAGTGGGTCCCAATCAGTGGTCTTCTGGGATCTGTGCTTGCTTCGATGACATGCAGAGCTGTATGCTACTTTCTGCCCTGACTGAGACCTTAATTCTTCTGGAGAACTTTATGGTGCTACTAGAGTTGAAAAGGAAGATTTTTCTATATGATTTTTCCATGCTGTCATGATATTATGTTCAAAGACTAGAATGGTCCATCCGTCGGGTCTTTTTGTAGTTCAATCAGTTCACAAGACATAGTATTGAGGTTAAATTTGTTATCTATGCCGAAACTGAGGGTAAATAATTTTACAGGTCAAGAATTGTGTATTCTTAGTAGTATCTGCTGATGTGACTTTTGCTGCAGGTTGTATTGGTCTTTTTTGCCCCTGTTATCTGTTTGGGAAGAATGCGGAGTTTCTTGGATCTGGAACTTTAATGGGATCCTGCACAACCCATTTTCTCCTTTGGAGTCTTGTTAATACTATCTGTTGCTTGGTGACCGATGGCATCTTCTTGGGGCTGCCAGGTTGCTTTGTCGCTTGTTATGCTTGTGGCTATCGCCGTGCTCTGAGGTCAAAATATAACTTGGAGGTATAAATACATGCTAATGTTTTATTGCATAGATGTCTTGAAAATAAAAGATAAGTTGCGTGGCCCTTCAAAAGGTGTGTGTCCGATGATTTGTGTAGAAAAGGGAACTTAAAGTTGCATTTTTTGTGCAAGAAAACAGAAAAGTGGAGGCAACCTCCAAAACCAAGCAGGAAAAGGATGACTTAACTGCAATCTTCATTTGCTGCTTGTTGCAGGAAGCACCTTGCGGGGACTTCATTACTCATTTTTTCTGCCATTCCTGTGCCATATGCCAAGAATACCGGGAAATTCGTGAGAGAGCTGGAGACTCGAGCTCCCCCGACCTTTCGTTGACAGTGGTCACAGCTCCACCAGTCCAGACTATGGATCCCACGCCAAGAGAGTGATGCACTCCCTTTGAACAATGGCTAGCTACTCTGCTGTCACTCTATTTGGTATACTTGGGAAAATTCTAGTGGCTGCACTGAACTCTACACTAGCTCGCAGCTCTGCGGGATGGTCACGAACATAGAAGCAAACATTTCACCTTTTCCTGCAGCGCGCTTCTTCCATTGCATTCTACTCACTACTGGTGAAGCAGTTCCATAGATCTCTTACTGCAAAATTTTTCTTCGGCTTCTCTTGTAATTATAACGCTTTAAATTATTGTCATCGTGCCTTTCGATCCAAGAGCAAGGAAGCACCTTTGTTTCCCAGGGAAAATTATTTTTGTTCTCTTTTTCCTTTTATTGACATTTTAATGATTTTGTTGTTTTTTTCCCTTTTATTAACGTTTTCATTAACGCTGAATTTGTTTGCCTTGCATTAACCGACCGGTAATGAACTATGCATGTGTCATCAAATTTACTATTCACTTCATGGTTCAGTAGCTGTCGCCGTGCGTAGCACGCACCGGTTATTAACGTTTTAAACAAGTTAATAATCGGTCCTCCTTTTTATCCAAACTTTCTGAGGTGAGCCCTTATCTTATACTCCCAGGAGCTGAAGATTTTCCTATGGGTTGATTTTCGAGTCTACCTGTCCGACATATTCTTGCTGTGACTCAGAACTCTCCCTGGCCATTGCAACAAAAACCTGTCTAGATTCGAGACACGGTGTTGTAAGAGAGATCCAATCCAACACGGTGGGATGGACAGCCCACCGACAACAGTGCCTGCCATAACCTGTTCTTCATAGGGTACTAATTCCTCAGGAACAGGCAAATCGATTCTTCTTAACAGAACTTCTGCCCTCGGATTCAATCTGCAGTCTCTTTTCTCAGATTCCTCCATTGAAGGGCACCGGACCCATTTGCTGGCTTCCTTGGAAGCTAGCTGCAACAGTCAGAGAGGGCTCTTACTGAGCAATGCCCGAGTGGCGAAGTCACCGGGTGCACACGCATGAAGGTTAATGTAATTAGTGAGAGGGTTAAGCCCCAACTCTGGAGAATCATTTTCATTAGAAATTGGAGGAAGCGGTACCGGATTCACGTCTCCTCCATCGATGTCATGTCATCATCCTCACCTCAACCTCCCATGGGAACCCCAGCAGTCCTCTACACATCTATTCATCACAAACTCTCATTCAAGTCCTATACACTGGTTCTGGTAAGGAGGACAACCCCAACGTACACCAGTAAGACTTATGTCACCACCTTCAAACAACTAAGTAATTCTAGAAGCACATACCATATTTAACTCTGAGGTTTCATTCTGAATAAACATGCAACTCTACATGTATCCCGTCACATGCCATCATTTATCTCATCCATCCAAACGTTAAATCGGACATGATCCATGGGGTAAAGCACCTTGCATGCAAATCAAGCATCTGAGCTAGAAGAAAATTTGTTGTCACTATATTCACAGAAGACCTGAGGAATAAGGTTTATAGTTTCTGCCCCCTTAAAAAGGCAGGTTCTCTAGTAACAAGACTGTCAAACAGCCACTCAGATCATTTCAAATAGAACATCAGAGTGAGTCGATTTATTCAAACTGCATACTTCATAGTTTGTGATAACCGCCAGTTTGCATGGAAGGCCGATTCTGCGATATGCTCTATCTTCTCAACCAGCAGGCCAGTTCATTTGTCGACCCCCAAGAAGGTGGATGTGAAGGTGGTAAACAGATTGGCCTGCAGTTAAAAATCATCGCCAATTCCAATTAGGAAACCAGAGGTCCTTAAGTCAGAGGTTAGGTCAAATAATGCTTACATCCTTTGGGCCCATCATTGATCACGACTCTAAAGCCATCTTCAAGGCCTTCCTGTCTTGCCACAAGCTTCGCAGTATAAAGAAGGCGACCAAGGATTTCACAGTGCCTTGCCTCAGCCTGTTAAATAAGTCACACATCATAACAAGAATGAATAGAGGAACTTTCCTGAAGGAACGAACAGAGGAACTTTTTTTCCCCTGAAAGAATGAAGAGAGGAACTTGTGCAACATGGACGCTGGAAAGATCAATGGCTAATAACTCAAATCATATTATGCATGAAATGGAGTTTGTAAGTGGCATGGAGAAATTAAGAACAATGATTAGATGGCCAAATCCAGGAAGAGCAACGGTATCTACCTTAGACAGTCCAGTCAAGCCATCTTTGACCTTGGGAATTATCACAATATGTGTGGGGGCCTGAGGAGCTATGTCCCTGAAAGCGAGCACCTGTTGCAGAAAGGAACATAAAGAGAAAGCAAGGAAAGATCTACACAAATGTACTCCACAGAATTGATTGTCTCCAGCTATTTATTTACTGATTACTGAACAAATTTCATATAATATTTGAATTACATAAAAATACATAAAATTTGAAAGGAATCCAAAGTTCTGTGATTTTAAAATCATTGTGACAAATAAAACACAATGATTCAGCAAGCACAAACGAAAAAATGGAAAGGGAGAAAAGCTAACAATTAATTGATAGTCCTAACACCATCCGGGCAACCCCTAATAGATGCAGACTAATAACATGTATCGTCAAGGAAGCATAGAAATAAATGAAGGAACGAATTCATCTTGCTATATCTATTTAGAAAGAGCTAAAAATGCAGAATATTAATCAAGCATACATCTAAGAAAGAAATTCTAAGAGGAAAAACAGAATTTCCCATAAGAGGTTGATCTGATTGGAAAATATGAGTATCAACTCAGTTGATCCCTACTGTTAAAAGATGCTTCATGAGGATCCTTATAGCTAGTTCCATATAAGTTAGAAACTATGTCTTCATGAGAAAGATATATCTTCTTCTTCTTCTTCTTCTTTTTTTTTTAATAACCGAGGTATCCGAGCGCCTTCCGGGCCCGACTAGCGGTGGTTGCGACACCTCCTCCTCGGGGCACACGCAATAGCCCAGAAACCACGTGTGCCGGGTAAGCCAGGCGAACCTGACGGGCTCAAGAGGGCTGAAAGCCCCCACCAACAGAGAAGTGCCCCTCCTGGGGTTTGAACTTGGGAGCTCTAGGTGAGCTCCCCAGTCCCCCACCAGTGGGGCTACCGCCCCGTTGGCATGAGAAAGATATATCAGTTGGCTATATAGGCCAACCTGTTCCTTTTATTCTGATGTCAATTAAAAAGGATGCCCTAAAATTCCAAAAGAGCTAAGTACACTCACATTCTTGAACACAATGGAAAGGAACATCTAGTTAGCATGTCTGACAGAAAAAGGAAAAGAGAAGGTTCACTAGCTTGAGAAGCATATTAGTCCAAACGCGATGAAGAGCAAGCCAACCAAAGAAAAAGACTCGTTCATGCTTCCCTTCCCTTCTCCTCCTCAGATTTCCTCATCATTATTTTGACAGAATTTATTTAGACAATTAATCACATCAACCCTGAAATCATCTTCGAGCTTGACAACTGCTTTTGGAGATTATTTTTCACCATGCAAGTTAGAAAGCAAAAAGCACAAAGATAGATAGTATTGCTGTGACTCAAAGAAGAGGAATGGGGCCGTGAGAAATCAAGAGCGTGCCAATAGTTCAATACCTGCTCATCCTCATACACAATAGTGGCAGGAATTTCCTTCTTAATGATTTTGTCAAATCTGCATGGCAATGTCGGTTAAGTCAGTACTTTTAAGTGTCAAGTGGATGAGCTACGCAAATAAAGTAATACTGAACGAGAAGAATAGAGTAAAAGATAGAAAAAAAATAATGTCCCATTTATTCAATTCCGAACCTCCCAAAGGGCATACCAGCGGCAGCACTGTAACACAGCCTATCTCCCGGTTCAAAACCACTTAAAAGAAACATGCTTAAACCCCAAGAACAAAGCACAAGGAAAAAGCCACTGTATTTAAGTGAGACTTACAAACTATGCGTCACTCTCATAGCCAGCCAAATCACTTACACCAACAATCAATGAGCTTACTTTGAAGTTAATGGCTGAATCCATTTCCAATAAGACTTCCAGCACATTTAGCATTTCAACCTCAACCCCTTAAACATTTCAGACAGTAATCCGCAAACTCCTGGGATAATCATAGCCCATTCAAGAGCCCCCTACTTTAGATTTGAGCCGAACCTGCGGCTACTGCAAGCAAGTTATCGAAGATGCTCAACGGATCAGTAATCCGCATTCTGAAAACCTTAATTACAAAAACTACAAAAGTCGGATCGACGGTGTGAAACATTCATATGACGAGCGGGATTGAAGCTACGCGTGCAAAGGAAAAGCAAAACAGCAGAACCTAAATAACCATCCTTGCAACGGTCTAAACATACACAGGGAGGAGGGGGGTGAGTTGGAGGGTTGGAGGAGAAGAAGAGGCTCACATGGTGGGAGCATCGGAGGGAGTAGCCGCTAGAGCAGCTTCCTTCTCGGAAGCCATGAGAGGACACAAGGAGACTGAGAGAGACGGTGTGTGTGAGCTCAGAACGCAGAGTCTACCCGCCGGCTGCACGCGAGCTCACCTCACAGATTCCCTTCTCCATTTATTCCACTCTCTGGCTCTATTTCGAATTTTACCTTTTTACCCCTTTCCTCCCCGTATTAGATTCTCGCAGTACTGCAAAGTCTCGGCGTTGAACTTAATGGGCCGGGCTGAAGGGCCCAATAAAGGCCGGCCCACATAGAGGAAGCCCAACCCACTGAGTATATCAGGCTTGGGCCCATGGAAAGCGTGAGAGTCCCAAACTGGCAAGCTCTGCAAGTTCGTTCAGATCAGTAAAAGAAGATCCATCCGAAGGAGGTGAAGGAGGCGAAAATGGCGAATCCGAGGAGAGGTTCATTCACAGTTCCACAAGCCATCATCAGCCTAGAGAGTGCCGGGCCACCGCCGACCTTCGCTCCGAGGAACGTTCTGTTCTCGTCATCCTCCGTGATCCATTTCCTGAAGAAGCCCCACGCCTTCCCCTTCCTTCTCTCTGTCTTCCTTCTCCTGACCTGGATCTCTCTCAGGCTTCAGAATCCATCCTCCCGCTTCTCCTCGCCCCCTCACCTCCGAGATGACACCATCAAGTCGAGCAGGGAAGGCGATTCCAAGGCCAACCTCATCCGGTTCCCTGCTTCCGGGCTCGCCAGGGACAACCGCGGGTGGCTCATCAACCCTGTCTCCCTTGCCCTCGAGTCAGGCATCACGGGTTAAGCTCTTTCCCTTCATTGATATAAACAGTCAGGCTGCCGAGCCTAAGTTTCTGGAGAGCAATACTGATGTGGCTTAATATTCCTCGCATTGTTGATCATCCTATTGGATCTTCAAATTAGATTGCGAGGAAATGATCAATCGATAGATTTATAACATGATCAGTTGTGCCATTTTCATCTTGACTCAAGTCCTCTTGCATCTTATGTTGGATTTCGAATTTTCGTTGTTCTGTGAAACTCGTTTCTGTTGCATCCGTTGTTAGTCTTTAGATTAGGCTCAGTTTGTTGCGCTGGAGACCATACAACTATCTTTCATTCCAATAGAATCTCCGCTTATCTAATGAATTCGATCATTGACAGAAGTTGCCATCCCTAAGTTGCTAGAGAGCTAGGCTGGGTGGGGTTAATATTCCTTGGATTGTTTGTTGTCCTATTGCCGTTTTGCATTGTATTCACAGAAAAGATTAACCACTAGATTTACAATGTAGAGCCTTGAATGGCATTTCTTGAATTTCTTCTTGAGTCACTCCTTTTACATTTGATGTTGGATTCAGAATTTTCATTGGCAGAGTGCAGGAAAGTATAGTTCGGTGAAACTTGTTTCTGCTGCATTCATTGTTGGTCTTGAGATTGGACTAAGTCTGTTGATATAGAGATCATACAGATATCTTTCATTCCAATGAAAGACATTGGTGCAAGCTCCGCTTATGTAGTGAACTCAGACATGTCTATTGCACTATGCTCCGTATTTTGCTCATCAAGCTTCATTTAGACTCTCATACTTTAACATTGTGTTTGGTCTCGTGGCCCTGTGGAATATCAGTTGACAATATTCCTGTGAAGAAGCTTTGTTGTGGATTGAGGATCCTGATTTAGAGTTTCCATCATTGCTTTGTTTGTAGGTGGGGCTGTAAGTTGTGCTTCAGTTCATGTTGGCGAAATTCGACCTGGTGGGGTCAGAGGAAACCACAGACATTACACTTGTAATGAGACCTTTGTCATTTGGGGAGCTAAAACCAAGTTTAGAGTATGTATTAATTGCCCACCTCTTTAGTGACTGTGTGGTCGAATCTTCTGCGAATTAGGCATTCGTTATCATGAGTTCTTTTTCTGGTCTAATTGTTCAATTATTGTGCAGCTGAATGCACAGTAGTATCTTGTTATACAAGATAATTTAGAAGAAGATACTCAATATGATTGATCCATGTTACATACATATCTAGGTTGAGCCTATACTGCCTCTGATATTTTGATTAGGTCTCTTATGACAGTGACCACATGTCACTTACCTGTCTAGCATTATATATATATGCAGTTAGAGAACAGCGAGGTGGTGGGTAAAGCATATGCTGAGGTACTGGTTGGCGCTGACGAGGTTGTTGTTGCAGCGAGCCCCAGCGGTTCAGCCCATGCTTTGATCAACGTGGACCCTGGGCGGAGCACATTCTTTCTTGGGTGCCAAGATAGCAAAGCAAATTACACCAGCTCTGGAACTGATTTCAATGTCTGGAAAGATCTGTTGTAAGTAACTGCTTTTTCAAGGATTTGTCTCGCAGTTATCCTGTCTAGATTGCAAGATACTTTTTCGGATGCAATATTGAAATCTTACATTTGTATATAAGGCACAGTTATTTACTTTGGAATAGCAATGTCTTTGGTAAGATAGATATGTATATATATATATACACACGCGCGTGCGTGCGCATGCATGCTTTTCTCCGCTTTGATCTCTTATGCAGCTTTCAACTTGCATTGAAGCTGCTATAGAGTTATATTTGTTCTACGCTTTCATCATATCACCATTCAGTGGATGCAACACGGAGAAGTAGCGAAGAGACTCACTTGAATCAGGTACAAAAAAACTTAGCTCCTACAAGTGAATCTATCACTTCAATGCCCTCTGGTTTCTTACTTTGCTTGGATTTAGGCCCTTGAGCTTCTCAAAGGACTCGTGTAAAAGGAAATACTGGAACTTCGAGCCTGATTAGGGCACGGCTCGAAGTGTCTGAAAGGTTGTTGGCAAGATCACCAGCCAGTTCAGCCCATACCAGAGCAGATGCTGCTTTGCCCAAAACCATCAATTTAGTCCTCAAAATTGTAGCGAACCATCGGTTTGGTCCTCAAAGTTTGAAAGTCATTAATTTTGTCCTTACTGTTTACTCTTTTCCCCGTGAACACTAAACCGATGGCCCGCTATAGCTTTGAAGACTAAATTGATGGTTTACTCTTTTCCCGATGGAAGGTGTCTACAACAGGGACCTCTATGAATCATTCCAAGCATGGTGTTCTCGCACCTCATGGCTCACTCTTGATATTTTGGTATGTCAGCTTTATTGTGTTCTCACTATCTCTGGAAGCTGGGTGTGGACGATCAAACAGGCTGACCACTGTCCGCTTGTCAGGCTGAAAGTAGAACTGAGAAGCATGGAATTCCCATCCCCGGTTCATTAAAATTCCTGTCGGTATAAGGGAAATTTTAAAGTCAAATTGTTGAATCCCTGGACAGGTAGAACAAAATGATTATGATATTTACATGATTTGTAAACTATGAAGCTGTACAGTGATTATACCCATGAAAAACTCGGTTCAGCCCATAGATTTTTTACATCGTACAGGCGAATCACTGAAATGTTTGTTTGCCCGCGTGTGAATGACACGTGGAATGGCATGTCTTCGTCGGACCACGTGTTCGAAGTGGGTTGGTTTATGACTGGTCAAAGATGATATACTTGGCGTACATTTTCTCTGCCCTTTCGAGTTCCGGGGATGATGTGGGGCTTATGATGAAGATATCTTTTGAGGAACCCCGTTTGTGCCAAAAGCGAATTACCTGAAATGCCCTTCAAGTAATTCTTGATATAAACGTGTAATCATTGGCGTTTAATTTTTAAATTGATCATGGGGAGGAGCTAGCTCAATCAAATGCCACCCAAGTGGTCTTGCAACTATATGTGTGTGTCTATATATATATATATATATATATATCTCTAATATGGATTAATTAATATAATTGGAAAACTTTCCTTCTTAAACATGATATTAGGTCGAATCTTATAAGATTGAGTTCGAACGTGTATTAATCACGACGATTGAACTCTTAGATATTTGATTGTACACACCAAATGACAATATTTGTTTTTCTACTTATAAAAGTATACATGCAATGTAAATCAGCAGTAAATTAATAATCTCACTAATAGAGAGCGACAGAGCTAATTAAATAACAACCGTAACTACTAGGGCTTCATTGACTAAGATGAATCACCGCTGCACTGACTACGTGATGAATTGTTGAGATAAGAATCGAATACATACGTGTTATTTGTAAATAAAACCCGAGAGCAGGTTAAAATAGTAAAACTAGCTCAATGGCCAAAGTGGGAAAGTATTCTCGAAAGTGGAGGGGAAAAAATTAGAAATAAGGGTAAAATAGTAAATCGGAGGGAAACGGATACGGTGACAGCGCCCGGATTCAGAGCGTTGATCGATTCCTCAGACTCGTATAAGTCGCCCGTTTTGTCTGAAGAAATGGACAGCCGTCCGCGTATCTCTCTATCTCTCTGTGGATAGTTTTCTCGCAAGTGGATATCGGAGAAGGGAGGAGCTCAGGCTTCTCGGAAGAGGAATTTGCTCAGGAATGGCGGATCAGCTAACCGATGACCAGATCTCCGAATTCAAGGAAGCCTTCAGCTTGTTCGACAAGGACGGCGATGGTAAATCGGATCGTCCCATCCCTTTTTGACATCCGCCTTCTTGTTCTTGCGCTGCAGTTCTCGCCGTGAATCTGTTGTTTAGTTCCTACACATGAAAGCTATTTCTGTGGGATCTGATTCCGTTTTCATGCTTGACTCGGAAGAATTTGGATTTCCGATGGATTTCATGAAAGTGTTAAAGAGGAAAAATAATGGAGTTTTTAAAGTGGCGGTATACAACTGCTGTGATCGTAATGTGCCAAAAGTTTCTCGTGATTCTTATTAGGAAGTCATCCTGGATCTACGATTTCACGGAGCTGTAAAGATCGGTCATTTGGTCTGATATAGAGTTCTGTGTTCGTCGTTTTGGTGGTGTATTCTCTGGCAACTATGTGGCTACCCATTTGTGTGATTATTAAACAGGGCTCTCCAGCTAACTATAAGGTCAGCAATCAAATAGATCGTCCTATTCAAATATCTCACTGCCCTACAAGAGCTGAAATTCATGTTAATGTGTAAGTGTAACCTGTGGTTTTTGATCTAGAGCACGGAATTCTGCCATCATTCAAGTAACCTTATTATTGGTCCAAATTGTTTGCTGGGCATGACTTTGTAATAGCATCTTCAATCTGCAATTTGAACTTTCACCTACATGTGAGCGTTCAATTGCTTGTTTGAAATTTTATCTGATAAAAAAATTTCAAATTTGCGTGAAAAGACATGCATCATAACTAACCGGTCATGTAGAGCCATCTTCTTTTCAAATTTAGTTTTTCTTTCTTCATGGGTATGCTTCTTCTCTGCTGCCTTTACCATTACTTGATATTTATTTTTGATTGCAGGCTGCATTACCACTAAGGAGCTTGGAACTGTGATGAGGTCGCTTGGGCAGAACCCTACTGAGGCAGAGCTTCAAGACATGATCAACGAGGTAGATGCTGACGGCAATGGAACCATCGACTTCCCAGAGTTCTTAAACCTGATGGCAAGGAAGATGAAGGACACCGATTCTGAGGAGGAACTCAAGGAGGCCTTCAAAGTCTTTGACAAGGACCAGAATGGGTTCATCTCCGCTGCAGAGCTCCGCCACGTGATGACCAACCTCGGGGAGAAGCTGACCGATGAGGAGGTCGATGAGATGATCAGGGAGGCAGATGTTGATGGTGACGGCCAAATAAACTATGAAGAGTTCGTGAAGGTCATGATGGCCAAGTAAACAACAGCCTACCACAACTTGCAATCACACCTTCCGGAAAAAGTAGAACAAGTGAGAAGTGAGAAAGCATGCTATTTATTTAGCTTCTCTATTTCCCTCGACAATTTTTATCTGATGCTGTCATTGAAACCTGAGTCTGGAGAAGTTGCGGTCTGGTCATCGACTATCAATGTCTTGTGACTCTGTTCTTTTCAAATATTTCTAGCAAAATGCATTCTTCTCTTCACCTTCTTCTGTTAGTGTCACAGAAATGCTTAACTCTGTTTTGCTTCCCCCACTGGCCTATCTTTGCTTAATATAAATGCACTTTCGAGAAGCACAGACATCAGCAGATTTTAATACGCTAATCACAGTTTCTAGTCTCAGCAGAGACGTTATTCAGTCCTTATAAGCGATCTAGGCCAAACAAAGAAGAAGATTGAGTCAATTGATTTAATTTTCCCAAGGAAGGGCATAACACCATTCGTTAATGAATGAACGACAACCCTTTCAAGTTCAATGATTTCATTTTCCACCGTCTTGCTCCCTGGCTTTCAAGTATTATAATCTCTTCAAGCTCTTCTTCCTCGCATCCATCTTCTTTTTGTCTGCCGGAGCTTTTGCAAGCCCAGCTTCCTTCTTCTGAGCAGCAGCAGGAACTGCTGGTGCGGAAGCACCAACTCTGACCTCAATCGGTGGAGCTGTAGCAGTTTGCTGTTCCTGGGAGTTCCCTCCTTTAGCCACCAAACATGGAGGTGTGGTCGACGGCAAAGGCACCATGGTCGCAGGAGCTGCTGCTGTGTTCTTCTGATCAGCATTGAGATTTGAGGAGGCATTGGTCTGGTCAACATTTAGGGCTGTGGTTGACTCGGAAATGGCTCCAGACTTGATCTTGGGTTTTGGCTTCAGAGCGTGGATTCCCGTGTAAAGTCTGCACCGTGCAACCAACAATCATTGAGCAACAAAAGAAAGGAGGACAACGTATTCCCGAGTTAATTTCTAAAGGAAATTTATACTTGAGATGGCCAACCTACTCAGCATTAAAAATGCAGGACAACTTACATGCTGAGAAAAATAATTGATGTCCCACTCCCTATGACTTTGCTTATGACCATTTTCTATTTTGGGACAGAGTTGTCTTTTAGAAACCACTCCTAATCTCTTCATTGAATACATATAACCTGAAGTAGATAACAGCTAAGCTCAATTTATCATTACCTGGCATGCCTTGCATACTCCTCATAATTTTCTAGCAGCATTTTGCCAGCTTGTTCATTCAAAGCTGACTCAGGAAATGGCTCGATCAACAAGCATCTAACCACCTGAAATCACAACTACCTCGTGAAAATAGATCCAGAAGATCTCTAACCGCACCAGGAACTGGAAACTGGCAGATGATTAAAGTGTTGAAACCCCATAAAGGTGTGGAAAGATACTCACAATGAGAACATGTCGAAGCCCTAAACTTGGGTTCCAGTCCTTTTTCAGCGTGTTGACACAAATCTCACCAGTTTTTGAGATATTTGGATGGAAAATCTTGGTCAGGAAATAACCTAAGTATTTTATATTCAGGATGTCCACATCAGCGTATAGAGGATAACTTAAGTTTAAAAGAATAAACAATATCCAAACGACGAAGGTTTATATTTACAGCATATAGAGGAATGGAACCAATCACTCTTTGAAATGTATAAAATTCCGGTTGATGTCAAAGTGATCATCAGGAATTAGTGCAATAATAATGAGCACATAGAAATGCTCAAATTCATGCATAAGTATGGACAAACCTTTGGGAGGGGAGTGAGGGAAGTCATGGGACAGTACCAACTTCATGCTGAAAATGCCACTCTCATATGGAGTCCCAGCTGCACAGCAATTCTAGAGTGTGAATATTGAAAAAAAACAATAATATAAGCTCACCGGAAGTTTTAAAATTGCATCAGCAGTAAAAGATAAAAGCACTTGCCTGGGCCTTCAATACCAGCATAAATGGTTGAAAAGTCATCATCATTGACTCCCACTTTTATGCCTTCTGGAGGGGATTCATCAAGGTTCTTCAGTTCTTTGGCAAGTTGTTTTATCACATTTGGAGGAAGATTTTCATTTGTAGCCTAAAACCAAAAAGTAAACACAAACCATAGAGTAGATGAGCAGACTGCTGGTGAGTATTATGGACCAGTTGACAGAAGCCTTTTGTCATTCTATTAAATGACTTCAGCAAACTTTAAGTCAGAGTAACTGTGAGGAGCTGTATATAATTAAGCTCGTGGTGCAACCTCCAGATTATAGAAAAATATCTAAGAACCGATTGGAGAAATAAATAACCTCAAAACCAATAGATACTAAGTTCATGAAGAACTTACCATAGCACAGAAAGAATAAAACTGCAACACTCGATATATAGTCCGAATTAGAGCTTCAGCAATTGATAAGTGAATGGATTTCCCAAAATTGCTCTCTGGATGACCCAAGTGCTGCCAGATGTTGCTAATACCTGCAGGTGTGAGCTCGACCAGTGAGACAGAGCCCAGAAGCCGTACAAAATTCAACTTCAATATCCACAGCTATGGTATCAGACTGGAAGAATGTCTAAGCAGCAGCTCTATCAATTTAAAACAGTATACAAATGCATATCTCCCAGACATGATCATAGGACAGGGCTGGAGCACATTCACCTCCTAAATTTCCACCACCGTGACAGAGAAGCAAAGCAGTCAGTACTCTGTCAAACGTAACTGCCCTATGGAAGGCAAGCACATGCAATCCAGACGGGAAGCTCACTTGTAAAGAGGAAGAGCGTGAGCTCAGCTTAGAATCCCATAATTTTTCAAAAGAACTCTTGAATTAAAGTTGAGGAAATAGACAGAGGAGTTCTCGGTGAGCGAGAGAAGACAGACAGACAGATTCCATCGACCCTGTTAAGGAAATTGTGAAAACACGAAAACAAGCAAGGAACGAGATACCAAGGCTAATTTATACCCTACTAATCCGCTCGTTCTCCGGCAAGACTGCGAGTCCTTAAAAACGGACTTCTTTGAACGTTTAAGAAGACGGCTTTTAACCAGCAAGAATCAACAGAAAGTTCTAATTTTATGTCTCATACAGCTCAGGAAGACCATGATGCGTGAAAAAAATCATCTCTTCTTTGCATCACAGGGCACAACTGCTTATCCCATACACTACCCAAGCAAGTTCCAGAATTTGCACACTCAAGAAAGGAGCAAGAAGACAAGAGAGGCCCTAAGAACAATGCTCTGCGAGAAACCCTAAAAATCGAAGCCCCGCACTTGCGACTACACTCTCGAGATGGTAAATACAGTGTTTGTCACACATTCCAGCGGAAAGAGGAGAATCAAGAATGCCACTAATCGGCCGTTTGGGCAAAGATAACGATCACAACTGTGAAGTGACAACACGAGAGCCAATCCCATTGCGACGCCGACGTCGATAACAAAACAGTATGAACAGGCCCACGAGATGCATTAACGCCGTATCAAGAATCGACATTTACCTTTATCCCCCCACCAAATCTTGGCCCAGAGAGAAAGGGGAGGGAGGGAGGGAGGGACAAGGAGAGACCGAGGAATCGGCTGCTCTTGGAACGACTGATTGGCGGATTTGAGAGAGAGAGAGAGAGAGAGAGAGAGAGAGAGAGAGAGAGAGAGAGAGAGGCGGGGATGAGCAATCACAGATCTGTTTAACTGGAGAGTCTGAGACCAATAAGCTTATAATAACCTAAAAAATAAATAAATTTATAATATTTTCCTCCGAAAAGGTAAAAATAATTTTTCAATCTCAATTACCGTTATTCAAAAATTTAATAAAATTTTTAATTAATTTAATATGCTATGAAGACGCTCTAGAGAATAAATAACTAAATTTTTTTCATTTATAATATTTAAATTTAAAAATTTACTTAAAAAAATTATCTTACCACTTTAACTAATTAACTTTCCTATAAATTAAAATTTTTTTACCAACGAAGGTTGGCGCAAGTGGAAGGGGCTTGTGTCGCTTAAGCAGAGGTGCCGGGTTCGAGCCCCTGTGAACGCAGCAGACCTTCTTGAGAGGGGTCCCCGGGAAACCGCCCGACAGTACCCCGAATCCGGATTAGTCGGCCAGCCTTCGGGTACCGGACACCGGGTGGGAAACCAAAAAAAAACCAAAAAAAAAAAAAATTTTTTTTTGAATCCCTGTCGGTCCTCCTCAGGTTTTAGAGACGTTGGATCCCTTCTCTAACTCCGTCCATTCATTTCAGAGGTCGGCGATCCCACGCGCTCTCCTACCCGTCGCACGCACGCGGCAGCCCTTGATCGATCCTCTGCTTCAGACGCTTTCATTCGCCGAGTCATCCAAAGACCAGAACCTTATCATCTGTGAAAACTGTCCTCCTTCCCCGTAAACAAGCTTGTAAACGATGAGAAGACTCGATATAACTCCGCGAGTCGTTCAGGAAAACATTAAATTACCCAAATATATTACATTATTCACGATCTCTTATCATAACTGCTCGTACATTACGCCACGTGGCCACTGTGAGTTGAAAATATGCGAGCGTTGGAGTTGGTCGCGGATAGTTAAGTAATGCCAATAATGATTACAAACGAACAGTTTTTGCTTTGAGCTGTGGGTTAGGTTAGGTGAACTCTCCAATTCCATGATCCTGCGGCTGACCCACCTAACGATTTGCCCCTTAAGTCAAGTTGCTTTGAACCCTTTGATCCATCGAATTTGTCACAATTCTCTATATCATATGATATATACATATATATATATATATAACATCCTTCCCAGTTTGATCTGGGAGAATATTTTTTTAATGGTGAAGAGGAGAAAGAGTCATTTATATATCAATTATATCACGTGATAATACTTATATGTTAACATAAAATATTTATTTTTTAGGTTCGTTTTATTTTTAGAGTTTTATAAAAAAAATTAATCTAAATTTATTAATTTATTATATTGTATAAGTATCGCCACGCTAATAAAGACACGGGAGACGGACAGGAGTTCAGAGGCGTTGCATTTGAAATTGCCTTGCCGGAGCCGGTTTCCCTTGACCGTTGGGGAACTGCTTCGTACCAACCAGGTAGCCGTTAGCGGTGCTGCCGGCTTGCATGTTCTCTGGCCTCTGCCAAATATGATTGCCTTTTTTTTCCCCATTTCATGTTCATATTAAGGAGAAAAAATTTTATTATAGTCCTCAATCTTTTAAGATATGTTCATATTTGAACTAATTTTTTTTGAGTTAATTTCAGTCATTAACTTTTCAAATATTATTTATTTTTAGTCCTTTATATTTTTTTAATATTAAGAAAGGTAATCTTACTTTTTTTAATAATTAAAAATATTTTTTATAATTAAAAAAATGGAGAAACTCTCGAGGTAAGAGAAGAATGTTTAGCAGGGACTCGACTGTAAGTTGTTCCCGAGAAGGTTGTCAACAGTCCGTGATACTGCTAGTGATTTTACAAGAACCGTTACAGCCGGATTTGATCATCTTTTTCGCTGAAATTTTCATTTATCTTTTAATTTATAATTAACAATATATTTTTAATATTAAAAAGCCAACCACCTTTTTTTAATATTAAAAATAATATAAATGATTAAAGTTTGAATAATATTTAAAATGTTGATTATTGAAATCAACCCAAAAAAGATTTAGGTTAAATATGAATATCGTTCAAAAGATTGAGGACCAAAATCAATATTTCCTCTTAGTATTGGACAGCCATAGAACATCCACAATTGCCAACAGACACGTACATGACCAATGCAACTGCAATGCAATCCGGCTGTTCGCTTTCTATTTAATGAATGGCACCGTTCCCTCCTCTTCTTATGTGACCACGACGGATGTTCGGCTTGATCGAGTTCTTCTGCTGGATCTCTGTCAATGCGATCGCTGTCGGGACAGTAAAGGGGGGTGAACAACACCTTTCTTATCTGGCGTGGCATCGCGAATTTGATCTTTCCCTCCCACAAAGCCACCTCGTCTCTATCGAAGTGAAATCTTGGATAATACAGCATAGCGCTTCCCCCTCTAGAGAGTTTCATTCCCTAGAGGACACATCAGCCCCCCCCAAAGAAGGACTGCACTCCACCCCTAGAAGTTGGGCTGGGCACCTGCAGCCATGTCCGCGAAGCTAGCTTGGGGTCCAGGAGAGAGTCTTGTGTGTAACGGATGTATTACATAATAGTGCTGAAATAGTATCATAAATCAATAAAATTTAATTATTTTTAAGATCTTTTTTAATATAATCTAAAAAGGAAAAAAAACCTTAAAAATGACTCGGTTTAATTTGCTCGTGATATCATGTATGCAGTGTAGCTGTCACATACATGACTTTCTCGATTAAGAGGTCTTCACTAGCTCGTCATTCTTTAACCCTCATTAATTTAAGGGTAAATTACATTAAAAAAACATGTGATTTACTGCATTTCTCAAAAAAAACCAAACGTTTGAAATTTTAAAAAATAAAGCATGAGGTTTTGTTTTATTCCCAGTTAGACCACTATGTTAACTTTGTTGTTAAGTGTTCGTGTGGCAAGTCATACGTGGCTAAAAAAATTATTATTTTTTAATTATCAACATTTGGAATAATTTATTTAGGCTAAAATTAACTTTTCCCCAAACAGGCGTTTTCTTTGTATTCAGTAGAAAAATGTTTCCCTCGATCAATTTGCAAAAGGCCAGTTCGATTGTCTCAGCAATTTGGAGTTGGATTGTTGTCGGGAATGTTGAGCCAACTGGTGATGGAGAACCGGTTCTAGAGGGACGACCGAGGGTGAGATTTTAGTGGCAAGCGCTGAAGAAGCTCCTGAAGCTAAAGGCGGAAGAATGAACTATCTGAAATTGACATCTGTCAATGCAGTTTTTGCAGCTTGCTGTTCTTTCAATTTCTGCATATTTGCTTTGGAGAACGAAAATTGCTTGACAAACCTTTAATTCCAGCCTCAGCAGTTAAGTTATTTGCATCAACCTGAGTAATTAACAGCCTCAAAATCACCCTCTCCAACTCGACCAAGCACGTGTTATCTCAATCTCTAATTTCGGCTTCTTTTACCTAATCGACTTGAAGCGGCAGATGATGAGAATGTAAAGCAAACGGGGCGCTCTTCATTGTTGATAGAAAAGAACATGGATACGAAATGTCTCTATAAGAAAAAAAAAAAAAAAAAGAAGAAGCTAATTTTAGAAATAATAAATTATTCTAAATATGTTAATAAATAATATTGACATTTTTTAGCCACATAAGCATTTAACGGTAGAGTTAACGGCAGAGTTAACGGATTGGACTAATTTGGAAGTGAACTAAAACCACATGCTTTTCTTTTTCAAATTTTAAACTTTTGGCTTTTTTTGGCACAAATGGCAAACCACATGTTTTTTTACACAATTTACCCTTAATTTAAAAAGGAGTAACTCTTTTTCGGTAACAGTGCATACGCAATCACACAAACCGGTAAAATTTAGTATTTTTATTTTTTTAATAAATTTCCAAGAAAAAGAGACAATTTAATTTGATTAATTTGTATAATTATATAAATACTATCACGTGATCAATACAAGAATGTCTCCGCTAGAAGGCAATCACTGTGGGAAGTCACCTCGTACTCAGCTGTCCATGTACTGGAACCCGACTCCCGTTTTAAGAGGAAAACCGATCCTTTCATCCTTGCACAAAATGCGTATCTTTGTCTTCCGGTGTGGACAGGAACGATTACGTACCTTACGTGCGTGCGTGTAAGTATTACATACACATAAATGTCTCGTAAACAAAATTAAAAACAAGAAAAATAAAGCTGAAACAAATCGATAAAACCTGAGAAGTTAGTGTTTGAAACTAGTACGTCAGAATTCGATAGAGGGCCTGAGATAATTAGGCTAATCCCGTGAGCTTGAGCAAATCCGAAATAATTTAATCTCATAAAAATACGATGAGAAACATATTATAAATAAAAAATTTACAACTAATAAAAGTTATATATTTTTATTTTAAAAAAAAAAAAGCACCGCATGTTTTTGCATGTTGGGTTGTAAATACTTTAAGAAAAGTTGATGAATGACATTGTCTACTTGCTCTTTCCACCAAAATAGTCGCCTAATAAATTAAGTGGTTCGATCACTCTTTTCTCAAGTAAGATGTTCACATCGATTCTTACTAATCAACTGCTCTTATTACTACTAGGAGGGGCTTTTTTTTTTTAATGCCTTTTAACAACCCGATCCGCATACCTAAAGCACCGATTAATCGATGATCGTCGGGTTTTCGGGTTCTGAGTAATGCAGATTCAAAAGATACCTCGGTCACTTAGCTTGTGGTGATACCTTGAGGAGATCCATAAAAGGGGAAACTTCTCAAACCCAAAAGCTCAGTGCCAGAGCCTTCTCAAATTCCAAAAAAACAATGGCCAATTCTCGAATCTCCTTCCTCCTCCTCCTGCTCGCTGCGGCAGCTCCGCCCTCCCGAGAAATACCCATCAACGGCACAATCGCGCAGGTGAGAATTTCCGGCCGGCTCTTCTGCACAGTCAACGGGAACCCGTTGCCCAGCGTCATCAACCCTGCGCTCGTCGGAGCGCATGTGAGGATAACATGCAACAACGAGCAGATCACTCTGGGGGAGGCACTCACCGACCTCTCAGGGTTAGCGGAGGTGGTCTACGCGACGACAGACGCCGTCCTCTTCGACAGCTCCACCTGCATCGTCCGTGCCACCATGGCAAATGTGGTGGGATGCACCGTCCTGCCGCCGACGAGGGTTCTCGGAGCCACGATCATATTGTTGAACCTCATCAACGACCCACTTAGCCGGTTGACGACGGCTGTGTTTGGATTCTCGCCGTGCTTCATCATCGCCTGAAATCGCTGCAGCCACCGGAAAGAAAGAACATCACAGTAACGTACAGACATATAAATATAAAATAACAAGTCAGTGTATTTAACATATATGTACGTATATGTGTTCTACGTGTGATTATCGTTGATAACCCCATGCAATAAATGAAGATCGAAAGAAAGAGGCTCATCATTGTTGAGTATATCTTCATCTTCAATTACCGAAAGGTATCGATACATGGAGAAAAAGAGTTTAGTATAATGAAATCATCATTTTCGATCAGGTATAAGAAAAGGTCCCGAGTTCAACTCTCAAATTAGGTTTCCAGGATCGCTCGTGTCAAGGAACATCTTGTTCGGGAAACCCGATACTGGCTAGGCAAGAGTGCATCTACACAAAATACTCCTCCCAGTTGGAGAAGCTTGTGGAGCGATCCGTTTGGTGAGAAATTGGGGTGTTTTTCAGAATATAAAAAAAAAAAAAAAAAGACCACTCAACTCTATGTTGGTAAAAAACCGATCCTCTTATTCTTGCACACAGCATGGCATCTTTTTATCTTTTTGAATTTTGAGAGTCGAAATAAAATAATATAATATAAGCAGATAAGATAAAGTGAAATTTACGTAATATTTTATAAAATTTTTCGACTTTGGGAGTAATCACCTCCCCGTATATTCTCCTAAATCTATCACCGAATACTACTCATGAACTACAACAGTTAGTTTGCTTGGTGGATCCAATTTGGGGTCTAAGATCAACGGATGGATCCCCTAAAACAACCACTAAATTTATGCATACTTTTTGATTGTGTGTCGAGTATATTGCTTGTCAGGGAGGACTGTAGCTGCGTAAGAGTGCCTCTTTTTTTTTTTTTTTAAATATCAATAATGTTTGGCATCATAATAATAAATTAATTCACCGGACGGTGTATTATATATCCCGAGAACTACCATTAATTCTCAGATATTGGCCACTGTGAGGAGTCGAACGTTGAACCCGACCCACTGCATGTTGTTAGATTACTAGCATATCCGCTCGCTTAGAGGTCGGATGAGTGCATTTATTATATGTATATATATACAAATATATTATATATACCAAGAGGGGTTGGGCCGAGTGGTAAGCAGCTCGGTGCCGCTTAAGGAGGTCTCAGGTTCGAGACCTCACGTACGCAGACACCCCTCTTGGGAGCCTCACCCGCCATTGCCAGGCGTGCGACCCGGGGCGACCAACGGATTAGTCAAGTATGGTTGGCTGAAAGATGCCATCTCACCGCTGGTGGGGCCTGCTTGGATACCGTGGCTGGCGACCAAAAAATATATATATATATATATATTATATATGATATCATATAAATACTATTAGGTAATATATTTTTACGTACAACTTGAGAAATATAGAAAGCAACCTTTCTCGAACTGTCTTGGGACACGGCAAAGGCAGCCAAATTAATTTCCTAATTCAGCCAGAAAAAATGGATGGCTAATTCTCAGATTTCCTTCCTCCTTCTCGGCCTCCTCCTCGGCGCCGCCGCAGCTTCGCCCTCCCGAGCATTACTTATCAACGGCACAATAGGGCAGGTTGAAATCTGCTCCCACCTCTTCTGCACCGTCACCGGGAACCCTATTCCAGGTAGCGGCGTCAACCTGGCGCTCGTCGGGGCGGACGTGACGATAATGTCCAACGGCGGACAGATCACTCTCGCGGAGGAACTCACCGATCTCTCAGGGTTAATGAGTGTGATTTATGCCACGACGGACGCCGTCCTCTTCGACAGCTCTACCTGCGTCGTGCGAGCCAGTGTGGCCGATGTGGTGAGCTGCACCGTCCTGCCGCCGACTAGGGTTCTCGGAAGCCACGATAGTGCTGGTGAGCCTCATCCGAGACCCGCTCAGCCTGTTCACGACGGCTCTGTTTGGCTTATCGCCGTTCACCACCGTCGCCTGAAATCGTTGCAACCGCCGGACCCATCGTTCAGAAAAATCACTAAACACACAAAAACTAATTATATATATGTATAGATATCTCTGTGTTCGATCGACGTACTCGTAGATGTAAATGGGGAATGATGCTTTTGTGTTGGACCCGTTTGTATCCTTCATGATCCCATGCAACAAATAAAAGTCAAAAAAAAAAAAAAACTAATATGAATTGTTTCGAGTGAGTGGTTCGGTATTTAGCTTCCTAATTAAAATTTTCATAATCGAATATTTGTAAATAGAGAAAACTCGTGCTCTAAGAGTTTTAATTGTTAGTAGACGGATGGAGTTACGATCCACCATTCAAAAATTCATAGTAAACAAGAACACACTCGAGAAAGATGACTCAATACAGTTTGTATTGCTTTCGTCGTGTGACCTATAGGTCCCGAGTTCGATCTCACCTGTAAAACTTCTCGTGTCTCTTTTATTCCCTCTTCTTTCTGCTATTTTTATGCCCACGTGTCTCCTCTGTATATCGAAAAAAGAAGTACACTTATGTACGTTGTTTGTCCGTTTAAAATTCATTCTCCCAGTCTTATCTACCCGAAATCGTGGTGATGATGCTCTCTTTCTTTCGTCAAATGGTGGAGTTCTAAACGTTTAAAAAAGTTTCTGATTTCAGATATTTTGCTCCTCCTTAGTAGCAAAATATAGCTTAGGCCATTAATACAAGTTTATCAAAGTGATTCAGATCATCTGCTCGATAAATTAGCTCTCAAATTCAAATTATGTAAATAAAAAAATTATAATTAAAAAAGTTTGTCCTCCTAGTTTTCTAGAACCTGAATTATTATGTGTTCATCATGAATATTCAAAATATGAAGCTTTGCAACCCAAAAAAAAAAAACCTCAACCCATTTGTGCTTGGCATAGAAGGTATCTTGTGGCACGATATCATCTTATGACAGTGTTTATGTAGCGATACTGGTCAATAATATTCAATAAATTTGGATTTTTTTAAAATAAAACCTAAAAAAACGAAAATCAACCCTGAACGTAATTAAATCTTTCTGTTATGTGTGTTGACACTGTGCCATAAGATATCTACGCACTGTCAACGGGGAACCCTGTGCCGGGCGCCGTCAGCCCTCCACTCGTCGGGGCAGACGTGTCGATAACATGTAATGGCGGGCAGATCACTCTCGGACAGGGACTGACCGATCCTTCGGGGCTAGTGGGAGTGGTTTACAGTACGGCGGATGCCATCCTCTTCGACAGCTCCACCTGTATCGTGCGCGCGACCGTGGCCAACGTGGTGAACTGCACCGCCCTGCCGCTGACTAGGATCCTCGGGGCCACGATACGCTTGGTGAGCCTCGTCCACAGCCCGATCACCCTACTGACGACGGCTATATTTGCCATCTCACTGTTCACAGTGATCACCTGATTGAAATCTGTTGCAAATTAACAAGAAGGAAGAAGATCACACCCACACACACACATACACATGTGTTCTACGTAACCATCCCGGTCGGTCGCTGCACCCTCCAGCTATTATCAGGGCAAAATACCAGTACTTTTTCTGAGAATTTATGTCAAATAATAAAATAATGGTGTTTTGTTCGGACAGTGTATGATAAGCTAGGCTCATTGAAGAATTTTTTTATCTTAATAAACAAATGTGATAAAAAAAAAAAGATCAAAGTATCATTTGCAATTGCTCATGATCTTGTCACATCCATTTACTATGCATATCCTATTTAAAGATACCTTCTCTTTTTCTCTTCATCTGTCTTGGTTACATCCTCCAGCATCGAACAATATTTTGAGCGGTCTCGGCCTCAGAGAGGAAGACATAATACCGGTTCTGTCAAAAAGCATGCAATGTCTTCATCTAGATATGCAAAAGCAGCCTTTAGGACCTCCGATTTTTCGTACCAACCAGGAAAAGAAAAGAACCCGAAAGCTATGCAGGGGACTGCAGGTTTACCTCAGGTTAAGGGCACACACATGTTACTGCAGATGACTGACTGAATCCTAGGTCGATGTGTTACAGTATGTCCAGTATCAGAGAATTTGGCAGGTCGAATTAAGAAACCGACCCCCCTGGAATCTGAAACTGCGTGACAATTGTAGAAAGGGCAGTTCACTGGCTTCATAAAGAGGAAGAAAAACACTACCATCTTTTGGCCTAAGGATAGAGATCGCTTGGGACGAAAAGAATGAATCGAGGCACTGACTGACTTGAATAGTGCAGCTTCACTAACTTCAGAGTACACATGAAATTCCCAACATTCGATGCTTATCCTAGTTTTCGGGGCAACAAGCACAGGCTTGTAGTGTCGGACAATGTTATCAACCTGCAGAGGTTAAAAAATGAGTGATGTTCAGTAAAGCCAGAGCCATGAAAGAATCTGTTTCAGGCTATTCAACCGGAAAGAGCGACTTAAATTGTATAATTGATGAATCCTTCGGCAGTTGTATATGAGAAATCAATACCTCTATTATCTCTGTGAAGCGGACAATGGAGTTGGAGTATGCCGTGTGCTACCAGGCATCGGGCATTTCCTTGTCACCGCTAACATCTTGCTCGGTACTTGACATGTTCTCTGAGAATCTTGACTCTACCTCCGGTGGGAAGAAGAACGCATCGAACTTGTCATCTCCACCTCCAACCTTCCTCTTCAACTTCTCATCGACTCCAGTGTAATCAAAACTTTGCAGAATGCTTGGGATACGCGTCACTCCATCCTTCCTGTTAAAGTGAGGATAATTGGACAGAAAAGCTTATCTCATTATCAGAAATGTATCACAATATATACAGAATACATGACTACTACTAAGGGAAGTGAATCCCATAAAATGAGCAACTAACAAAATGTGAAAAGATAAATTATCCTAACTGTCCAAAAATACAATATTGCACTACACAATATATCGACCATGATATTGTATTCCTTAATACGCCCCCTCAAGTTGGAAAGTGAGGATTCCGAACTCCCAACTTGTTGAGAAGGAGAGTGAAACGATCCCGGCCGAGTGCTTTGGTGAATATATCGGCGAGTTGCTGTCGGGTAGGGACATGTGCAGTGCAAATTTCACCAGACTTAAGATGTTCACGAACGAAATGACAATCTATCTCAATATGTTTTGTTCGTTCATGAAACACTGGATTGGCAGCAATATGTAACGCAGCTTGGTTGTCACAATATAACTGCGCTGGATGTTCAGTTGAAACGCCAAGAGAAGAAAGTAAGTTGCGTAGCCATATCAATTCACTGACGGTTGCTGCCATTGCCCGATATTCAGCCTCTGCAGACGATCTTGAAACAGTAGTCTGCTTCTTAGTTCTCCATGATATTGGACTTCCTCCTAAGGTTATGTAATAACCTGTTATAGATCGACGAGTCATGGGACAAGATGCCCAATCCGAATCACAATAAGCGATCAACTTTAAAGAAGAAGGCTTCAGAAAAATTCCTTGTGTTGGCGATTGCTTGAGATACCGAAGCACTCTCATAGCTGCATCCCAATGACCTTGTCGTGGACCTTGCATGAACTGAGACAGAATATGTACCGAGTAGCATATATCTGGTCTAGTAATAGTGAGATAAATTAGGCGCCCCACAAGACGTCGATATTTATCAGGCTCAGATAAGGGGGCTCCTGAATCATCGGACAACCGATGATGTTGCTCCATCGGAAAGGAAGATGGACGTGATCCTAACATGCCGCATTCTGAAAGAATATCCAGTGTATATTTTCGTTGATTCAAGAATAAACCAGAGTTAATCCGGGCTACTTCAATGCCCAAGAAATATTTCAGAAGTCCCAAGTCCTTGATACGAAAACATCGACCAAGGTATTGCTTAAAGGCATCAAGATGAGCAGGAACATTTCCTACTATTATCAAATCATCCACATAGACTAAGACTCCCAAAAATAAACTTCCTCGGAAAAGTGTGAAGAGAGAATGATCTGCACTTGCCTGTTTGAAGCCATACTCTTGTAGAGCAACACTGAATTTCGAGAACCAGTTTCGAGATGCTTGTCGAAGACCATATATGGATTTGTTTAATTGACAAACATCTCCATCCTTCGAAGAGAAACCAGGTGGTAAAGACATGTATACCTCCTCCTGCAAGTCACCGTGTAAGAACGCATTTTGGACGTCCATTTGATGAATTGTCCATCCTCGAGCTAGTGCCACCGTCAGAAGGCAGCGAACAGTGACTAATTTTGCAACCGGTGCGAATGTTTCATGGAAATCAACTCCTTCAATTTGCGTAAAACCCTTGGCCACCAAACGTGCCTTGTAACGTTCTACAGTCCCATCGGCTCGTCTCTTGATTTTAAATACCCACTTGCATCCCACTGGATGTTTCCCGGGAGGCAATTTCTGAATTGTCCATGTGTTGTTTAGCTCAAGCGCTCGAATTTCCTCGGCCATTGCGGTGCGCCACCGTATATCTCGTACTGCCTGTTTATAAGTCTTGGGCTCGACATCCGAGTCAATTGCAGCTAGAAATGACATGTGCTTATTAGAGACATTATTATAGGAAATAAAGTTCTCTATAGGATGACGCGTACCTGAGGATTTTGATTGATCGAGTGAGCACGGAGGGGTGTTAACTGTGTGACATATGTAATCGGACAAATAAGAAGGCTTGTGCCTCTCTCTCGTTGAAGTCCTTGTATTATTTGTGCTCTCAATCTGCACACCATCACTTACGATTATTCTGTTCTCCCCTTCAGAAGCATGTTCGGGGACTTGTATATTTTGTAGGGCTGAGCGTTGAGTAGCTTGTCCCTCGTGTCCATGTTGACTCATGGCTTGGGCTTCAAGACTCAGCCCGTTGTCTCCCGAGGTAATAACATTCGGCCCTTCTGCTCCTAATTGTGAAACTTCTTCAGCTGGGCTAGGAAAGGTTGGCCCATTTCCATTCTCAGCCCCATGATATCGTGGGTTCTCATTCCATGTGGCCCACTGAGTTGGCTCTTTGTCCACGTAAAGGCGCTGACTTGATTCACTCGAGCGTGTGATTTCCTCCGTGGTGGAATATGGAAAAATATCTTCATAAAAGATAACATCACGAGAAACAAATATTTCCTTCGATTTTATATCATAAACACGCCATCCTTTCTTACCAAATGGATATCCCACGAAAACACACTTTCTTGATCTCTCATCAAATTTGTCCTTCACCCGGGGCCTATTGTGGGCATAACAAAGTGACCCAAACACACGTAAATGTGAATAATTTGGTGACTTGCCAAATAAGACTTCATGTGGACTTTTACCCGATAAAATTGGGGTTGGTGTGAGATTGATCAAATGGGCCGCTGCCGAGACACATTCACCCCAAAATTCAATTGGAAGTGAGGCTTGAAAAAGGAGTGCCCGAGCCACATTTAAAATGTGGCGGTGCTTTCTCTCCACTCGCCCATTTTGTTGAGGTGAATCAACACATGTTGTTTGGTGGATGATTCCATTTTCCATGAAGTAATCCTGCAATTCACTTGACAAAAACTCCATACCATTGTCACTTCGAATGGTTTTAACAGAACAATTGAATTGGTTCTTAACCAGATTACAAAAACCAATTAGATGCCTCCGGGCCTCAGATTTCTCACGTAATAGATATATCCAAACGCCTCTACTAAAATCATCAACCACTGTCAAAAAGTATCGTGCCCCAGAAATTGAGGTTTTCCTGTACGGTCCCCATAAATCACAGTGAACCAACTGAAACGAATGCTCTGCTTTATTCATACTAATCGGGAAATTAGAGCGAGTTTGTTTTGCTCGGTGACAAATATCACAGCCCTTACTCAATTTCTCGCCTAAACATAAATCTGTACCGCATAACTTCATTTGGCGAGAGGGATGCCCCATCCTTCGGTGCCACAACTCACTGTCATCCGTTGCCTTGTATGCAAAAAATGAAGATGCCACACGTCGTAAATAATAGACCCCCCCTTTGAGCTCACCCAATCCAATCATCATCCTCGAGGTGTGGTCCTGTATTAAGCACAAATTCGAATGAAATGTCACTTGGCAGTCAAGATCATGTATCAATTTTGCAACGGAAATCAAGTTGCAATTAAAATCGGGCACTAATAAAACATCATTCAAAATGAAACTGTTCCCAAGGTTAACTTTTCCGATCCGAGTGGCTCGAGCCGATCCTCCATTCGGAATGTAAACCGGTGAAGGCCCTTTGACTTCCATGGAATCAATAATTTGTGATGCAGATCCAGTCATATGCATCGAGGCACCTGTGTCGACGATCCACTCAACTTCCGAGTTTATTGAGATTAAATTGTCACCGAAAAGTGGCCATGAATTTTCCTCGTCTTGGCCGATCAAATTTAGCAGCCTCTCGAATTGGAGATTTGTCAAATTTCTTCCCGCAATTAGCCCATCATTCATTCTACCAGCTTGGGCCATGCACGCACATTGGGACGAATGATCAAAATTGGAGACGACTTTATTAGCCTTTGCCATCGAAATCAAAGACGAATAATCAAGGAGATCTGTTGGATGAGAAATAGTCAAGGAGACGGTGAGGGCAGAATTTTTGATCAGGATTGTTGCTCTGATACCATTTTAAAGTGAGGATAATTGGACAGAAAAGCTTATCTCATTATCAGAAATGTATCACAATATATACAGAATACATGACTACTACTAAGGGAAGTGAATCCCATAAAATGAGCAACTAACAAAATGTGAAAAGATAAATTATCCTAACTGTCCAAAAATACAATATTGCACTACACAATATATCGACCATGATATTGTATTCCTTAATACTTCCCAAGACTTCCTCCCATCTCAAGGTCGAACTTCCCATTTGATAGAATGAATCCATCATCGACGTCCGATGTGACAGACCCGTGTACTGTTTCCTCTTCTTCTGTTGTCCATGCTCGGAAGTCAACCAGTGGCCGTGGGATCTTGTAGAAGAAGAGTTCCATTATGTTCCGAAACATTCCCCTGCTGTACGGATTCTCTTTCTTATCATATCGGTACTGGAAATTCTCATAAGATGTCTGGTCGAGAAATTACACCAGAAAAAAAAGTTTGATATTAACACGAGTTATAAGGCTGCATTTGATACCAAAAAAAAAAAGGTAACGAAGGAATGAGATTACATGACTAGAGAGGATAACCTCGTTGGTGCAGACAAGGTAGAAATGGAAGACCGTAAGACCACCAACGAACCAAACGGCTATGAAGCAATAAAAGATGAGGACAACTGACAGAACATCATGGGACATGGCACTCCACAAGTTGCGCCCTTGATGAAGAAGGTTGATCCACAAGAAGACGAACACGTAAGTGCACACTAGGGTTGAAGAAGTAATGAAACATATAAAGAACGGGTAATTACGCTGCACAACCAAAGCAAACAAGAGAAGACAACTTCTAGTCCGGTTCTCACAGGTTTCCCACAGGACAAAATCCAATGCCTTCGTTCCATATCTTAAAACCTTTTTCCTATTTCAATGGAAAGGGATACAAAAAACTAAGCAGTTTTCCCTAACTCAGACACAAACTGATCTTCCAGAAGGGCAATTCAGATGCAATGACTTACTAATGCGATGCATTGACTGACCCAGGGACAGTGGTGGTCGAATCACTTCGCGCAGTTGTTGCAGATGGAGCAGTGGGAAGGCCGAGGAGGACGGTATAGCAAACAAGTATCGCAGAACTTCACCCTCACTGTGATATTATTGACCAGCACGTCCTTAGTTCGGGGTAATTTTAGGTTCAGTGATTTACTGTGGACCATTCCATGGACGGGGTGGTCGTGTCCAACATTTCATCTGATTCAGGAGGCTTCGTGTTCCTCGGAATTATTCCAGGATCTCTTCCAGATGTCAGGAAGAGGAAGGTAAAGTCCTGCATTAACCAGACCTCAGGTCAAGTGTCAACCTTTTTTTCTGAAGTCCAACTGTCGCAGTTGAACTGAGCATTCATTTATCTCAGGAGAAAGTCGATTCCATGGACCAACCATAAGAGTGAGGACGACTCCCACGATCAGCACAGGGTAACCGAAGGAGGGCTTGACTGCTCTGTCCAGCGAAGCATTTTTATGCAGAAGAGGACACCCGATGAGGAATGAGGTCAGGAACAGCGATGCTGCATCGGGACCGAGGACCAATCTGCCACCACATAGGAATTTCTGAACAATAGAATCACAAACTTGACCCGGTCAAGTTCAATTACTTATCTTCACATTCTGCCATACGTTATATCTTTTGAGTTAGCTTCTCAACTCTTCCTACCTAGAATGAAGAATGCAGAAGTTTATGCATAGAACCAAGCAACTCTATCTACGGTTGACACAGGCAGAACTCGGAATATGACAGAGTGCCATAGAGGCCCTGCCACAGTAACTTACTCCATCTTATTCCCAGCAGTCTCAGGACAGACAATTGACATTACACGAAATCGACATGAGCAATAAACACCCAGCAAAATTTGAGGAGGAGGGAGGCAATGGGGGAGAAAGAAAGTAGCTTTTACACTGTTACCCTTCCAGACTTGGTAGATCCTCCTGGATATGCGTCTGGTGGAGGCAGTCTCCCTGGAGGAGGAGGAGGAGGCCCGGCTCTGAAGCTTGTTCATGGCTCGATCTTTGTCTGTTCTTGTTTCCCTTTTTCTTCTTCTCCTCCTTCTGTCCGTGCGCCTGTCTCGTCTTTCTTTCCTTGCAATCTCATCTGCACCCAAAAAGGAAAACAGAAGGACAGAGACAGGCAACCTCGAAATCTCGTCCCCGAAAACACCGGCTGCTTTCTTCTTCTTCTTCTTCTTCTCGCTCGCTCCTTCGAACGAGTATGGTGGCTGATGAAATCGGATCGAACTCGTCCCTGTGGTGTTTTCTGGTAATTTTTTTTTCTCGCTCTTCTTTCACATCTTTTTTGGGGAACAAAAGCAGAACCTCCTGCTCACCATTCTCTCACCAGGTCTTCCCTCTCCTCGACGTCCTCGTCTCATCCCCGTGTCTGTCTCTCTCTCCGCCAACAACTTCCTGTCCGGTTCCAGTCAAGATCTCACCGATTCAAGCGGGAATTTCGCGGGCAAAACCAATTATTAATAATTAACAAAAATAGAAACTTCAAGCTATGAATCATGCAATTATGAGAAACTGGAACCGAGAGGTAACGGTTGATTCCCATCAATGAACTCCGATTGCTCTTTCTTTGCGTCCGTCTCCATCGTAACCGGGAAAAAAGACAATTTGCGCTAAAACATTTTGCAGTACAATCATTCTAGAGAGAGAAAAAATGCAAACTCTATGAAAGAGACAGTCTTGATCATGTCAAGAGCTTACGGTAACCAAATCTGAAGTGGCCATCAGTACTTTTAGCTCGTCGGAAGCTCGCACCTTGCTCGGGGCTGCCACAGCGGTATAGCTCCTTAAACCGAGTAATCTCTTGCATATGCGTGGGATGTTCCGAGCGAAGTGGCCTGTAGAGTATTCATGGGATTGGGTAACGATCACGGCCTTCTTCAGTAGCTCGGCTCCTCTTTTTTGGGATGGAAGAGATCATAGGAACACCATCATCACCGAGGATCGTGGTGGATCGGATTGATGGGAACTATCGACTCAGCTTTGACAGTACGATCGAATTAGTATTGATCCACGTTAAAGGCGTTCACTCTCATTCCTTCTCGGATCCCAGAAACTCCGCGGCCAAGTCGGATCTGTAAGTCCTCGGCGGCATCCATGAGAATACTACATTTTTCAAACATGGTTAAAATTTGAATATACTCGAGAATTTTACATATTTTAAACAAAATTATAATAATATTTTTGCAAACAAGAATCAGTTCATGCCTTACATATAAACAAATGCCCATCAATATGAATAGGTTTAAGAGTGTAAATGAAACCATGTCTTCCTTGAACTTGAGAAAACTTATGAATTATCACATAAATTTTACTTTTTCTTACATAATTTTTATTAACTTATCTAATATTTACCTTCTCAACCTGCGACGTTACTTTTCCATTGAATTTCACCCCATTTGACGAGATTTCTGGATTCGTCTCTATCTATAAGGCATTCTCATCCCGAGAAAATTTATACAATGACTGACCAATATTAATGGGTTGAGATATAAGAAATTTTCAATTCAGAATCTTATAGATAGAGAAATTTCCAACCCGAACCTGATTAACTGGATGGCAGTGGTATACAATTTACCTTTGAATTCCAAAATTTTAGGTTTTTACTCAGCTGCACAGTTGTTATCCGATGGAATCTTACGTAACGACACCAATTGACCGTCGAGAGCGGTGGTCGAGCTCAAAACCCTCCCAAAACCCGCCACTGCATCGAGGCTTTCCCGGAAGGTATAACCCTCTTCGCATCACCGGAGCGGCGAAAAAATGTCTCCTTGCGCTGCTGGTCTCTCCCGCCACTGCCTCTCCATGTCGCGGTTCGTGGCTCTTCCCGGGAAATCCTGTTCCCCATTTGCTCGCTCGGCGATGGTTTCTGTTCAGCTGAGCGGGTTCAGGACCTCCTCTTCCGCTCACGTCTACCCCTTCCCAGTAAATTCTGCCCGGGCAGTGCTGCTGAATCATTCTGGTCTCCCTGAAGCGGTAGTCGGGCGGCTGGGTTCGGATCATTTCCTTCGTTTCTCGGCAGCCTCGGATGTTAGCTCGGGCGGGGCTGGGGGTTATGGCGGTTCTGGCGATGGGAATTCCGGGGGAAGAGGCGGTGGAGGCGATGGTGGTGCTGGTGGGGAGAGTGGTGGCGGGAACAACTGGTCCTTGCTCTCATGGTGAATATGGATTAGCGTTATCACATGATTGAATTGGTTCTTTCTGCTCTCTTTATGACATTTTGCTTCTTGAAGTTGCTCGGGAAACTATCAGTTTCGGTTAGATAAGTCTCAATATTGGTTAGTGTTTTTGGTTTATCCTCCTGATCATTTAGAGATGCAATGAAGATTTAAGTCCTACTTTTCCCCTTGCCCAGCATTCACAGTTCCTGATGTTCTGATAGGCGAAATTTATGAAACGTCCTGGTGACTTTCAGTAGCTTGATGCAGATTGTTTCCTAATATTGTCGATGTTTTGATGATGGTTAAAGTGTGACGTGCCTCAGCATGAGGCCAGTTTTTGTGACAATTAATTGCTACTAGTTCAGGCATGTGGTGGTGATGCCTATAAGATGATCCATAGATCTTCCGTGTCGCTTGGAAGTTTTGGTTAAGAAAGATATGAATTCCTCATGAGGAAGTAAAGTTAATATCTAGAGCCTGACGAGATGCTGTTTGATGCTTGTTATGACAGCATGTTGCTTCTGCATCCTGTAATATGTTGTCATTTAGAGTCTCTTTCGGATAATGCTGTGTCATCTCTCAGACGATTTTCATTGTTTTCATAGTGTAACGGGCATGCAGATTGTTTTTTTCACATCTGGTTATGTTACTTAGGAATTCATCTTCAGTACATGAGAAAAATAAACTATGAGTTAACAAGAAAATCTCTCTGGAAGTCCAAATTCCCATTACCTCTTCATTAGTTACCCTCTCTGCTTTGATATTCATTCGTACATTTTTCTTTTGACTCAGGTATTTGAGCCTTCTTGCCAAGTATCCTGTCTGGACAAAAGCTATTACTTCTGCATTGTTAACTTTTATAGGAGATTTGATCTGCCAGGTAATGTAAAAAAAATGCTCCCACATCCATAAAAGGGTATACTTCCTGTACTTGCACAGTTACTCTTTTTTAAGTTTTTGCTTCTCAATATCGATACTGTGTGGTGCAGCTGGTGATTGATCAGGTGCCATCCCTAGACCTCAAGAGGATTTTCTTGTTTACTTTTCTGGGGCTGGTCTTAGTTGGTCCAACTCTTCATTTCTGGTAATTTCTTAAGACTCATGTATCTACGTCATTTCTTGTAATGTCTTGAGACTCATGATATCTACTTACAATATGGATTTAGCTGCCACAAGACATAGTACATTCGTATTCATATATACATGGCAGTTGAAAACAAACAATGGAGAATTTATCAAAGTATTGTCATGTTAAATATCTGCCTATAATCTGGATTAGCTGAACAATGCAGTTATCGACTGCTGGTATTTTTCTCCATTCCATCTCCCTCGTGTTTTATTATAAACGGACATAGAAGTGTTGGAGTAAGTAACTTTAATGCATATGCGATTTCCATTGGACATACTTTTCTTAATTTCTTCATTGATTGGCATGTATAGGTATTTGTACTTGAGTAAGCTTGTAACAGTGCCAGGATCATCAGGCGCTTTTATGCGTCTCCTACTTGACCAGGTTACCAATATCAGTTTCTGTAATCCTGTACTTGAAAATTTTCTTTAGCTCTTTCGGTTTCTACTTTGTAGTTCTGAATGTTGCACGATTTTTTACTTCAGTTCATTCCTTACTTATATACATGAGGTCTTTTTTTTTTTTTTTTTTCTTTTTATTTGTCTGAATTTCCTGTGATTTTAGTGCAGTTCATTTTCTCTCCCTTGTTCATCGGGGTTTTCTTGTCTACATTGGTAACTCTAGAGGGAAGGCCTTCTCAAGTTGTACCCAAGCTTAAGCAGGTAGTTTGTCTTGAAAGCACTTTGTAACTTGCCTCACTTCCTTTTGTTTTCTCTTGTAGAAAAGATTGATTTTAAATTTCATTCCATGCAACTCAGAATACAATTTGTTTATTACCAAAAAAATCTTGTTTATCAGTTGCCCATCAATTCTTTTTCCCTCTTTACAGGAGTGGTTTTCTGCTGTCCTCGCAAATTGGCAACTCTGGATTCCTTTTCAGTTTCTTAATTTCCGATTTGTTCCCCAGCAATTCCAGGTACGATTTCACACTGCATTTGGCATTTTCATTGTTTCCCACTGAATAAGAGAAATCATCACTCCCCCCTTTTATCAATATTATATACTCGGTTTTCTGTAAGTTTATAATTCTCATTTTTTAAAACTTCATGGAGCAGTAGCCCTTCTCTTTTATGTTTCTAACTCCTTGAAATATACTCAGGTCCTTGCAGCTAATTTCGTTGCTCTGGTGTGGAATGTGATTCTATCTTTCAAAGCTCACAAAGAGATTCTTCCAAAATAGGTGCGATCGCATGTCCTTCTCAGAAATCATTTATTGGTGGGTAAAACTCCTACTTTCTGCATCTGATTCAGATCTCCTGCTCATCTATGAATGTTAAGTTCTCTTTTTAGATTTTAGTAAATGCTATTTTCGGGGAATTCTTGGGTCAGCAGGTGCAGAGCTTCTTCCGCCAATCCTGAATGGCTCTGCTGTTTTACAGAATTACATTTTACTAGTTGAGATAGGCTCCTAAATGGTCCTGAAAGCATAAAAGCTATCAGCCATTGATGTTATCTTGTAACGATAACCGAATCCTGGGTGCACCCAAGCCTTTTTCATCGTATGCGTGCATTTCTATCTATAAATTGTCCATATAAGGTATATCTTGAAATATATTTTGTTATTCTTGGACTTCAGGATCGTGATGCTATGGGCTTTGGCATCAAAACAATCTGATACAAATTCCATGGGATTGCTGGTAAGGATTCTATTGTCAACCCAGACTTTTTGAACATCCTCTTTTCTCACCTGTCCAATGAATGCTTTTGGTTCAATTTTCTTGAAAGAATCTTTTAGTTCAAGTGATTCTGCAGCTTCTTTAAACCCTTTGAAGTGAAACTTTCTGCTAGATCTCTTTTTAGATTATGGGGTTAGGTGATTGATGCTGTCTCTACCAAGTTAGTCCTATGTGAGGAATGTGTCGTTTCGATAACTGATTGGAATCAAGCTTAGTCTGAGCTGACCCCTTTTGCTGCTCTATCGGCCTTCATCTCGTTCTTTGAGGAGTTGTGTGTTTCCGGGTTTTGCTTCAGTTGTGGCCCAAAGAACGTACTTCCACCTATTAGAATCCAAGTATTGACCGAAACCATCCAATCTGGCCACTTCTGCTTATTCCCTTCCATCTGGTTCAATCAGTTAACATTCGTCATGGATACAAACGGCAAAGACAATGCTGGAAATGATACTATGCTTAGGTATGTTCGGATGATAATTTTCATGATACTGAGAGCCGTAGATTCACAGGTGGAATCGTTGGCCCAAAGGGTTTATGGGAATTTTGCGCTCTCAAAAAGCAGTAGATATTTATCACGAAGAGGTTGGATACGGTAGTATCATCCTCAACCTGGAAATAAGAGAGATCATGAGTTGGATTCTTGTCAGTGTAATTTCTCGCATCCCTCTTTGCTCTTCTTTCTTTCTGTATCCGAAGGAATGTGATATTTTCCAAAAAGATTCTTGTCAGTTGTTTTTTGTCGGCGAGATTTCTATTTAGAGTCATTTATGATATATCAGGAATTTGAGGATCTGATGGGGTTGACTCGATTTATTAACAAAAATTATCAAATGGATATAAAATGTAATTTAAAATATGTTTAAATTTACATAGTTATTATAATATAGTTAAATTTAAAATAATTAAAATTTACTCAATTTCAATAAAATTAATGACTATTATTTAATTTAATAGGATAAAAAGCATTAATATATCAAATCAAATTAATTTCAAAAGGTGATATAATATGACATGACATGATGCATGAGATGCAAGGCAGAGTATAGATAGTACTGACCTGCCCTGGTCCATGCATGGGTTCAGTTAAACCCATCTCGAATTAGGATTGGGTAAGCGGGCCAGGTCGAAATTGTCATCCCAACTTTGGACCCTACAGGTCTAACTAGTTGTGCAGTAAACTTTCTCGGAAAAAAATTGCACAGTTGGTATAAAATCCTTTGTGAATGTAATGTTTTAGTACAAAATTTTTTTTTGTCACTCAGTGTTACAAAGCTTTTTTAAAATATAATATTTTGGTATAAACCGTTGAATTCCCACTAACATCGTTAATTATGCTAATGTGACAATGTGACGTAGACGCTTGTTCAGCACCACGTGGAAGTTTAGCTGATATAGCATTATAAAAATTTTTATATTTTTTAATGTATTTTAACTTATATTTTTATGTTATGTTATTTTTATTATTTTATATTTTATATTTTAACTAAAAATTAAATAAAAATTTAATTTTTTTAAAGAGAGAATGGGAGTGAGCACGTTTCATCTTCTCCACGAGCCCAGTGGTTTTACAGGGATGGAGGGCAGCAACCCTAGCTAGCCACCGTCGCTCGAAACGGCGGCTCATGACCTGCCCTCTTTCAATCCTGTCTCCTTCTCTTATCCACCTTTGAGCCATTTAACTTGGTTTTTACATCGTTTCCATTTTTTTATTTTAGAAAATAAAGAGATTTTTTTGAATTTTTAATTTTTATTATGAAATTCTTATTTTTATTTATTTTTATAATTTAAATTTATTTTATTGTGTTATGTCAACTAAATTTTCAAGTGGTACTGAGTGAACATCCATGTCCTATTGCTATGTCAGCCTAATTAATAGTGTTTGTGAGAATTTAACAGTTTATATTAAAATATTACATTTTAAAAACATTTTGTAATATGAAGTAATGAAAAAAGTTTCCACCAATGCATTACTTTCGCAAAAAATTTTATACCAATTGTTCCCAAACTTTCTACAGCTCATGATTCACCCGTGTCTCCTGGGCGTTTTTGTAACCGAAAATATGGAGTGACGTGAGCATGTTGCAAGCATTAGGTCACGGCAATTAAGCTAATCGGGGGGCTGCGTACGGGGAATATTAAATAAATAAAAAGGGGGCAAAAAATAATAACAATAAAATTAAACAGGAGGCGGCCAAAAAAAAAGAGTAAAAAGGAGGTTCCTTCCTGTCCTGAAAATTCCAATCTGACAGCGACCTCAACATGTCAGAGTACACGTCATCAACCGATGCCGACCCCTCACCAACTGATGAAAAAAAATAAATTAAATATTTAGTGACTTAACATATTATAATTTTATTATAAAATTAATTTTTAAAAATTATAAAAGTTTTATACGTGTCGAAATTCATGAGAGATTTATATAGTAAAATCGTTACATATTACATACCGAATATTTACTCAAAAAGTAATCTCCCGTGGAGATCCAGAAATGCATTTAGAATTTAAATTTAAAAAGAGTTCATAGCTTTATAAAGAACCGTAATTAATTTTAATTAGATGCCGTAAAACCTGGGGTGTTTCTTTGAGATTTGGACCGTAAGATGGGCGGACTGGGGGGCCGATGATCGGAAGGGTGAGGGGTTCGGTGGCAGCCGTCGGCGCAAGTTAAAAAAGTCGCAGGTGAGGGTCGGACCTGGCCAAAAAAAAAGGGGGGAGGGTCGGAGTCAGGTCAAAGACTGTACGATCAAGTACCACTGCCTCCTGCCTACCTTCTTTGACTAGAGTAAATATTAGGTAATTTTGTAAATCTCTCTTTAATCTTGATACGGGCGAAATTTTTATAATTTTTTTAAGGTCGATGGCCGTATATTTTTCAAGATTCGAACGGTGATTTAAACGACGAATTCATTATGTATTGCATACTGAATGTTTACTCTTGTCGCTGCTCTGCACTCTTCGGATCGTGTTGAATGATTCCGAAGCAACTCGTGCGTGAACCGTGAATCTACAACATTCGATCGCTGTTGTTAGGCGTCGGTACCGATCGTACAGCGATATGTCGATGCGATCGTTGACGAGTTACCCGTTCTCCATGGTTTTACTTTCGTAAGGAGACTTTAGCCCTTCAAGAGTCATGTTACCTCAATGACGAATCTAAAAATAGATAGAAAGGAGATGAAATAAAAAAAATACGAAAAATTTAATCGACGAGAAATGAATTTATAATCTTTAATATGGAGCGGATAGTTATAATCATTTTAAATGTTTTTTTTTTTAAATTTCACAGACTGCTTACGTGAGAGCATCAGTCACCTGTCGACCGAAAAATATTCGCTTTGAACGGTTTGACAATGACAACCCGGTCCCCAATCCCTCCCTCCTAACTGGCTGCTTCCTTTTTTTAATTATATTTTAAAATATAAATAACCTTTTTACAGTGAAATTCAACGTACCCAGTGAGACATCGAGCTGCATATCGGTTTTAAGTAATTTGATGTTTCATTCCGTTGAGTAAGTGCTCTTGATTTGATAAATTTTACGATCGTGGTACTACGATTTGGATTACTGTGAATTTTTTATTATTCGATATATGAGAAAATTAAAAAGAATAGTAAATGGGACATTTATGTCATTTGGACCGCACAACTTGCACGTGGCTGCGCAACCATCTCATACGTCAACGACAATAACATCAAATTATTTTTTTTAAAGAGTAAATTATTAAATTAATTCTTAAATTTATAATAAATTATCAGTTTAGTTCTTAAAGTTTTAAATTTGGTTTCAAAACTGTTTACTTCTGTCAGTTAAATTAGTCCAAGAATTATAATGTCGTTTACGGATATTGATGTGGACAGTGATGGCCACGTCAACGAGTTCCACATGCTACAGTGCCAATTAATAAGTTGATAAAATTATATTTTATTTTTAATTTTAACCATTCATAACTTATCACATGACATGTGGGGCTTGCTGACGACTGTCCATGTAGTATCTGTAAATAATATTATTACGTTTGGATTAAAATGACTGATGGATGTGAATAATGATGACCAAATTAATGGTTTTCGAACTTTGAGGATCGAATTAATGGTTCGTTTAAATTTTAAGGATCAATTAGATAATTTACTCCTTTATAAAAGGAAAATTATTTTCAACTAAGATGCAATGATAATGGAAACATCAAACCTCGGCTCTCTATCAGATATAATTCAGATTTGAATCGGATCAGTTTAATCAATGTAAACGTTTATTATTCACGAGTGTCGAACCTGAGATTGAAAGAGATCCGATCGATCGAACTTATTGATTTGAGCGAGCTAATCCGAACCAATAAAGGAAGAAAATTAAGGGAAGTATACTAATATTAATTGTTGAAAGAAAGGAAATAAGAGACAGCAAAAACAGAAAGGAAGGAAATAAGAGTACCCAAACGCGGCCTTACAAAAATATTAACAAAATCCACCCCCGTGACCGCTAATATAAACCCTGCATATGAAAATTAAAATTTAAAAATTTTTAGAAAAAACATTAATTAATTAATTATCTATCACATGGCATTCCACGACTCGAGAGTGGGAAAGCTCGCGAACGAGTCAAAATCCAAGCCACCGTCGGCGACGGCCACATACGGAAGAGCCGCCGATCCTACTGCCGACGACGGTGTAGGAGTCCCCACAGCACCGACCTCGACCTCGACCTCATGCTGCTGCTGGTGGCCGCTGTGATTGTGGCCCAGGAGGAAGGCGGACGTGTCGAGAGTCGGGAGGCATCCGCTGGGGATGGCGCCGCAGGAGAACCGGCCGCCGGGCCTCTGAGGCTCCGGCCTCAGGATCCCCGCAGCGCCTTGGAGCTCCGAGCAGCCGCCGAACCTGACGCCGGTGACCTGCTGCACCATCTGCCGGAAGTTGGCAGGGTCGGCCGTGATGAAGGTCGTCTGGGACCGCTTCGACGCGCGGGGCTTCCGCTTCGAGACCTTTCCGGAAGTAGCCGAGACGTGGATCGCGCTCTTCTGTCGCTTCTTAGTGGAAGGTTCGAGGTCGGAGCCGCCGGACACGTTGGAGACGGCGGGAGTTGGCGCCGGCTCCGGCTCCGGCTTCGCGAGGGAGGTCAAGAGGGGGGAGAAGGGATCGGAGCTAAGGCCGTCGACGGCGGAGAAGAAATCGGAGGTGCCGTTGGAGATAGACTTGGTCAGGGCCCTGGTGAGGGTCTGGGTGTCGCGGGACAGAGCTTCGGAGAACCATGGATCGATGAAGGAAGCTCGGAAGTTCCATGGCTCGATGCTTGCCATTTCGTAGGACGCCATTACCGGAGCAGGAAAAGCTCTTCCTCGAAGTGTCTCTTAGGTGAATGGGGAGGGAGATCACTGTTGACTGTCAACTATTATAGTAAATGGTTAGGCAGACTCGGAGGGAATGTTAATGGGTGAGGTCTTCTGCGTGGACGGGGGGTCGGAGGATTTGAGAGAGTCGCCGGAGAAGTAAACGGTCAGACGAATCAACGGTCAGCCTGCTTCAGTTGGTGGGAGGGGGGGTGGGGGACTGGGAACTGGCTGAGGGGGGGTGTCTTGCTGGGTAGGCGGAGTGATGGTGGGGTTGAGAGATTAAATAAGGCGGTGACGCAGAGGGAGAGGGAGGAAGAAAACGCGTTGTGGGACAGGGGACACGCGTCAGCTTGCCTGTACGGAAATCGAAGTTTTTGACAGTGATTTTTCCTCTTCAAATTAATGTAAATTTAGCATTAATCTCCTTTGGACATGAATATTTAATGAGATAATTATAGAAGAAGTTTTATAGGTTTATTTTTTTTATAGTTAAATTTTATAAATTTAAAAATAACTAATTCAATTTTATGAAATTAGTTCCGTTAAATTTTAGGTTTAAATTGTTACTGTTTTATCGACATGTACGCCATATATTTAACAGTTCCGTTAATAGAATAGTGACATTTCGAATTAAAAATGTAACAAAATTGATCTTACATGATTAAATTAATTATTTTCGAATTTACAAGACTCAATTACCAAAAAGGATAAACTTATATGACTATCAATATCATTTTCCCGATATTTAACCATTATTACGTTATGAACTACTCAAAATAGAGAAAACATACGATTAAGTAATACTTATCTTAAATGTGATTTGAATTTTAATTATAATTTATTGTGTATTTATGTATTAGGCACTCTGCACGGTAATCTGCTCCCCATAAGTTCAAAAAAAAAAATAATTAACGGCTGATCCATTTAATTATTGAGCTATGGAATTATCCTATCTTTAAATAACGTAATTACAAAAAATTAATTAAATTATTTTAATTAATATTAATTATAATAAGTACTCGAATAATCAACACTAATTTATTTATTTATTATATTTTAATTAATAAAGTACTAGAGACGGGGATGGGAAGTGAGCTCTTTACAGTGAAGCCGCGTCGTCGCAGATCGGCGCTCCCATTTGCCGCTGATGCTTTACGCGTTATCTCGCTTCCCAACATTTTCATCTTTTTATTTATTTATTTATTATGATGATTATTATTATTAATTTCAGAATCATAACCTTTTTTTTTTTTTTTGTGAGGGGGAGAGAGGCGACGGAGCCGTTAGTTAATGATCGTCAAACCCACACGAACGCCAGCAGTAAACTTCTGTTCTCCCTGCCGTCTTCCTCAAAAGAAGCACCGGCAACTAAAACTTTTTTTCCTTAATTAATCCTTCAATTATTCAACGCCGGTTCCATAACTCCGCATCTTTAATCTCATTTATGAAGGTGTATGGGTTTACAGTAGGTCTAAAACTAGTAGAAATTTATTCAATAGGATAGGTTCCGGGTAGATGTTCATAAAAATAGGATACGTTTTAGATAATGAATTAAGGAACCGTTCGGTTTTGGTTTTGATTCCGGTTTCAACACACATTGTAACCGAAATTGGAAGTAGAATCTGTTAACTTATTCGTGTGGTTAATTTTAATCCTTTATAACTTTCTCGTTTGAATTACAATTTACAAACTGTTTAAATCACTGCATTCCTAATTTGATGGACTTTATTTGACATAATAATTATGTACTTTTGATGAATTTTTCATGTCTAAAATATCATTATAGCTTAAAATTAGTAATATATTGTACTTCAATGTAACGAAATGAAAACATAATTAAAAATTATATATATTTGATTATGATAAAAAATATATGAAATAATAATAATTATGAAAAATAATATTTCAATTTTATGAATAAAAATAGGAGAAAAAGGGGGGGAAATAGCTGGTGAAGTTTAATGGAACAACCAACATGGGTCCGAAGTACCTCATGTGGTTTGGTGAATTTGATATATCATATTTTGAATTTAAATCTTGAAGGATATTAATTTCCTAAAATATATTAGACCTTTTGTTGGTCTCATGCTAGCGGAGCAGCTAATGCAAAAGTTACGTCCTATATATTCATTGATGAACAACAAAGTTTACACATGATGTAGTGCTGTGATCGGGCCGTCATCGTTGCTCCTCTTATTTGATTCATCGAATGGGGAAAAAAATGTCTCAAATGAAATGGTACGGTCCGCCTTTTCCCTAAGCAATGTTTCGCATTCGATTCTTGCGATCGATTTTTACCCACAATAGATATGGATTATAATTTCATCTATACTGTCATTTTCCTAAAATTTTAATCCGATACACGAAAAAAAAAAAGGAAAAGAAAAAGAGAAAAGAGAAGATATTCCACATCACATCGACGGGAGCCCTTTGGGCGTTGTCGGGCCCAAAGGTTTAGCGTGTGGGCTCCACTGTTTTCATTATCCTGAGGGAATCTTTCGATTATTTTATCATTTTTTTCAAATGTTAATTTAATTAATCATGCAAATTGACCTCCCCACCCCCCTCCTATTAATTTTTTTTTAATAACAAAGGTATCTGAGTGTCTACCGGATCTTATCAGTGATGTCTACCTACGCGTGCTGAGTAAGTCGGGCGTACTTGATAGATATAAAGCCCCATCCACGAGGAACTCGCTTCTGCGAATTTGAAACCCACCCAGGAGGTCTTAGAAGACCTCACAAAGTCCCATCACCAGGCTTGCCCCTCAGTGGGCCCTTGTTGTTAATCAAATCCCTGTTATTTTGCATCGAATGACGATCTCATGGACCGGACGGACATTAGGTAAAATATAATCCTTACTTTTGTCCTGATATTTCAAACATATCGGCTTTTCGAGACACACGTGCCGGGACCTGTCCTCGATCATGTAACAATGATGACACTCTTAAGTCGTGAGACTTCTCGTTCGATTTTTTTTTTGTCAATGTCGATGAACTGTGATCAAAATAATTTGACGATGACCGCGAGCCACATTGGCAACAACTGTGTTTTAATCGTGCTAGCACATTTAGAAGAAATGGCAAAAAATAATAATTATAATTATAATTATTACTATAGAAATAACGGGTGGAAAAAAAACTTAAGAGAGGCAACAGCGGGCCCACACGTGAGAAGCATGGCAAAGGCCCTCTGCCTAATTAAACTAACAGTAAACTATCAAATCGGTCCTCAGACTTACAGTGAGAAATCATTTTGGTTTTTAAAGTTTCAAAATCATCAATTTGGCTCTCACTATTTAATTTCTTTAATCAATTTGGTCCGGACGGCATAATACAATTTGCAGATGTTGGCTGCTGCTTTTAAGGATCCCCACATGTCACGTGACAATCAATAAGTAAATATAGTTATATTTTATTTTTATACTTCAACCGTTCATAACTCGCCACGTGACATGTGGATCCAAAGAAGCGGCAGTCACCGTCCACGTCAACACCTACAAACCACGTTATAACACCCGGACCAAATTGACTGACAGAAGTGAACAGTGGGGACCAAGTTGATGACTTTCAAATTTTAAAGATCAATTTGATAATTTGCACTTAAACTAACAGTTATTTCCCAAGTTCTTTGCTCTCACATTTACTATATCCCGACATGGCCTCCGAGGGAAGACCCCTTGGTAAGTTAACATACAGTAGTTCAGGTCCAGTATTCGACTTTTCCGAGGACCAGTATTTAGGATTTAATTACAGTCCCATGCCATATAATACACTATCCGGTTGATTAGTTGATTGCTACAATGCTAGACGCTATCGATATCAGAAAAAAGATACTATATCCCGACATGACACTGCAACTCCATTCTGGAGTGCAACTCAATATTAAATACACCAATGGGGTTGGGCCGAGTGGTAAGCAGCTCGGTACCGCTTAAGGAGGTCTCAAGTTTGAGACCTCACGTATGCAGACGACCCTCTTGGGAGCCTCACCCGCCATTGCCAGGCGTGCAACCCGGGGCGACAAACGAATTAGTCAAGTATGGTTGGCTGAAAGATGCCGTCTCACCGCTGGTGGGGCCCGCTTGGATACTGTGGCTGGCGACTAAAAAAAAAAAAACTCAATACTAAATATGGGCACCTGGTTGAAGCCGATGTTCTCCACCGGTCCTTGCTCGGGAAGGTCGAACGAAAGCTCCTCCGATCTCTCAGCAACTGATTAAGCATTCTGACCTGCAAATAATCAAGATCACTTCAAGAATCAGAATATGATAATAGGTGGAAGACACACTAACTCGAGGAATCTTCTCTATCGAACGGGACAATTTTTTTTTTTTCAGAACTGGGAGACTAACCTAAATTAATTCCCAGATGCCTTTGGTTGACTCCATTTCTTCTTTCCTGGGGTCAGGAATATTTATGAGATTAGAATACGATTGCCCACAAGGTGCAGCCCGGGTGCTGGGAGGTTTTCCATGACCTCCTGAGTCTGAATCTTTCGGGGAGCATTTTCTCGTGCGTGCGAGATTTATAGCTTTCGAACCTGTCAGGTTTGCATGACTTACCCGACACACGTGGTTTGCTGCCTATTGCGTGTTCCTCGATGAGGAGGTGTCACAATCACCGTTATTCGGGCCTAAAAATGTGTTCAAATGTCTCGATTATAAAAAAAGAGAGATTAGAATGTGATTGTTAAAAGACGAAAAATAAACTGGTGTAGAGAATTTTATTAATCTTAAAATATTTTAATTTTAAATCAATAATGATATTGGTGTGCTGCATTTTTTTTTTTTATGAAAGACATGTAATAGTTAGTGACCGGAAGCTCAATTCGAGGAGCAACTCTTCTATCTAACGATATCACCACACGACAGTATTTATATAGTGACACTCACTACTAAGATTTATTATTTTGAAAATTTTTTAATAAGATGTAAAACCCAAAAATAACCCTAAGAAGAAATGAATTATATTAACCGGTATCACGAAACAAGTGTTAAGACTGTCTCCAAATCGAGGGTATTGTTGTCTCTGCGAAGACTCGACACATTTCTATTTTTACATGTAAAACCTATTATTTTACGTTCTCGACCTACTCATCAGCTTGATCCTTTCGGGATTTTTTTTTAAAAAAATTATCAGTACGAGTCAAAATTAATTAAAGTGATTCAGTGACTCATTCCATTGATTCTGGTGAGTATAAATTTGATAAAATAGGAAAAATTAAACTTAAAAGAGTTTAAACTGACATCGAAATTGATCGAGATTTATCGAGTGCCCGAGCGTCATAACATAAATTAAAAAAAAAACAGATTTCGAGGAAAAATAATATTTGATGTACAGGACATGCCGAATGGGAAATGATCGACCCCGCCTAAGTCAAACATGGACCACTGCTTGAGTCATTTTATGTATTGGAAAGAACAAACATATGCCATGTGGCTTCTGGTCACTGCCATTGACTTTGACAATCATACTTCTACCAACAGAAATACATACAGACATATATATACATATAATATTTTTTGTGGACGTCCATCCAACCACGTCTATGAGAAAATACTGTAAATAACGAGTGTATTATGTGATATTACTTACGTGATGTCACGAGTCGACGAGATTAATTTATAATGCACGACTGAATGAATCTAGACAGTGTGTTTAGAAAGTGACTTTTAAAAGAAAAAGGAAGAATAAAATAGCGAGGTAGAAAAATGAAATTTTTATAATCTAAAAAAGACAAAATCTATACAAAAGTTTTACGGGTTTTTCTCGAGTGCAAAAACAGCTGCTCGGCGCCGTATCCATTATCACGAGTCCAGGCAAACTCCCCCTTAAAGCTCTAGCGCTCTCACCGGGCTTTTGGACCTAGTTGAAAAGACTCCTTGTCACTCGATTCAACTTTTGAAATACAAACTACTTGCAATCTCTCATGGTTGCAAATCGAAGTTGACTGTAATACTATAGTAATGCTACGGACCGATTGCCTTGAAGTACCGAACATTACGCATACACGTAAGATCTCATTCCTATTTGTGCGAGGATGGCTGGGATTGGGATGGCTTGCAGTGGCTGCACCGCCCGTCCTTTATCCTTTCTCCAGGGACCGGAAGGACCACACTGGCTTGTCATGCATTTACTGCTCTGCCGTCCATACTGAGTCCCGCTCACACGTACGAGACCATTCCGCGTGTAAGGATGTACCATATAATAATGCATGTATGATATCACGAACTAATAATATTCAATTATTTTTAAAATATTTTTAATAAAACTTAAAAAGGAAAAAATGACTTCATTTAATTGATTCGTGATCCTATATTAATACTGTTATGTGGTGTACCCGTTACGTAGAAGACTTTCCCCACACGTGCAGGCTTCAAATTCCAACCGCTGAGATCGAGTAGTGGGTAGGTTTACTTCCCTCATTTGGTAACGATTTCTCACTTTCCATTAAACCGAGTAAATCCGCTCACAAATGAAGAATTAAGACACGTGTTCCTGAGAAATTTGCCATCGGCATTTGGACAGGCAAAGAGCATCTTGTCTCGTTCCCGAAAATGAACTGAGCTAAACCCGCAAAAGTTCGATTTTGGTCGGACTCAGCATCTTTTGATGAGTATCCTACCTTGAAGTTTCTCTTCTTTTTTAAATTTCTCAAGAGTGTGGATTTACTGTGTGGCTATTTTTACAAAATTACCCTTAAACTAATGACTTTAGCAACAATGACTTAGTCGTCAATGGTATGATAGATAAAAAGGAACGAAGCTGTCTATTGGGCTGTGTTTCTAAGATGTCCAATGGGCCCAGGGTTATCCGAGGCCCACTGGGCCCAGCGTTTCTCCTTGGCCCGATGGCTACTCGAAGTCTCAAACCGCAGTAAACGCGCCCACGACCCGAGCTCGCTGATTCCAGTCCCACCGTCTCTCCCCTCCTCTCCGTCGGATATAATACACACGACACTTCTCAGTTCCACCAAGAGGCTTGTCAATCTCTATTCCTCGGCAGCTGTGTCGATCCCTCCCTCCCTCGCTCTGTGTTTACCCTAATTCTGCTTCGCTTCCCTTTCGGCCATGGGAAAGGCCGTTGTCTCGGACGAGGAAGGTGGTTCTATTTGGCCGATTTTCTCCCAATCTCTGCAATTTTTGCTCGGCGGAATGTGGCCAGGGTTTCTCTCTCATTTAATGTTTTCTCGCGCTTTTCGTGCTGCAGATGAGTTCGTGGCAGGAGAGGGCGACAGGGAACCGCTCGACGAGGATGACGAAGTTGGAGGCCGCGACGTTGATGATGAAGATGAGGAGGACGAGGAAGAAGGTACTTCTTCGAGTTTTCTCTCTATTTTCCTGCCTGATAAATAGTTCTCTCTTTCTCCGTTTTTTGGTTTTTGAAATACCATTCACTTTCAGAGAGGCGAATAGGTCAGATAAGTGGTTAGGGTTTGGTTTCTTCTGATGTTGTTCGATGCAGTGCTTGGCTGGATTTTGGGTTAGCGGAAGTTGTGGTTCAATCCTCGACCTCGTGACTCTGATGCTCTGTGTTTTAGGGTGGTGGGTTATGGGTTCTTTTCTGCGGGGAAAAAATTAGGGTTCTACTGTCCCGGAAATGCAAACTATATGTTAACGCAGAATTGTTTCTGTTAAATTTTTGTTTAAAAAAAAATCGTAAGACAGCTCTGCTTGGTTGCGGTTTTTGGACTTTTGAGCTGCTTTTATGAACCTCAGGATAGACGGAGATGATGTTGCTTCGACTTCTGTTGAAAATAATATGTTGGTTTTAGCTTCAAAACACGTGGCCAAAGTGCAGAGGAGTCATAGTTATTTTCCTTTTCTTTTTCTAAACATATTGACTTCCTTGAATGTTACTTAGAAATAATGTGTCGGTGTTTTGGCGAGAGAACTGCACGTTGTTCATTCCTTGATTGTATAAAACAGCATAAATAGTTTATGCTCTCTTGAAGTTTCTTGTCATTTCATCCTGTTGCCTTGTGGCAATGTTTGTCCTAATGTTTGTGGGTTTGATCTGAAATTGGATGAATTTTGCTCTTTCTAGTGAATGTGGATTTCTTGCCTCTTGCTTTTTCATAAGGTTTTTGTTTTAAATGAGATGTTCAAGCACAAATAAGTACAATACCCATGAGACAGCAGTATTAGATGTTTTCTTGGTTGATTTTATTCATTGTAAATTATGTCTGACTCGTACTATTCTAGCTGTTTTTCCAGCCTTTAGTCTTATGTAAAATCCATTAGTTTGATGAGTTGGCTGTTGATCCCTGCTATTATATCACATGTAGACTAATGTATAAATATATTTGCATTTAGATGGACAAGATGAATATGAGAAGGATGGGTTCATCGTCGATGATGTGGAAGAAGAGCCTGATGATGATGAAGAAAGAGAAGACAGTGATAATGAGAGACAGAAAAAGAAGAAACGAAAGAAAAAGTAAATGTTGCTGTTTGTTTATTGTTCATGTCATTTAGCTGCGTGAATTTGGTGACTGATAAAACTATAAAGCGGATGAAAGAGTGGTGAAACCACTGCCAGAAATAACCTTATGGTTTCTTGTGGATGGAACACGTGTGGCTAGAAATATGATAATTTCTGATGCTTTCTCATTTGCGTTTTTGCTGCAATGTGATGGTAATTCACATTTAGTGTAACTTTTTTCCCTGTTTGAAGAGAGGAATATGTCCTTGATGAGGACGATTATGCACTTCTTGAAGACAATAACATCACTGGCTTTCACCGTCCATCGAAGGTTTGTATTTGTCACTTGCAATTCCTCATACTGCTATGTTATCTTGAAAGTATTACCTCTCAATTTTCTGGAATTTAATCGGACATTTTGATCTTCTTAGGAGAGTAAAAAGTTCAAGCGTTTGAAAAAAGCTCAGAGGGACAGTGAGGAGGAACAATATGGGTTTCCTGATGAGGATGAGTTTCCTGGAAGTGGCAGAAGTGGAAGAACTGCAGAGGAGAAACTCAAACGCAGTTTATTTGGTGATGATGAGGGTATATATTGCATACAACTCCTCAAAAGCTTCTGGTATAATAGGCGAAGCAACATGCATTGATAATTGGAGACGACTTTGTAGGTGTCCCCCTTGAGGATATTGCTGAAGAGGAAGAACAGATAGAAGAGGATGAGGATGCGGACATTGGGGAAGAAGATGAGATGGCTGACTTTATTGTAGATGAAGAAGAAGTTGATGAGAATGGGGCGCCTCTGAGGTTTGTTTGCAAATCTCGTTATTATGAAATAAAAAGCATCCTTTTCTTGCATTTTAAAGTTCTTGTTACATGTTGCTAGCCTACTACTATTTGGTCGTGATGAGTACCCTTTTTTTTTTAAGTATGATGAGTAGTTGATTGATTGTATTTTGCAGGAGGAGAAAATTTAAGAGAAAAAAGTCTAGACAGGCACCGGGAGTGTCATCATCTGCTTTAGAAGAAGCTCATGAGATTTTCGGAGATGTTGATGACCTCCTGCAGCTCCGTAAACAGAGCTTACAGACTAGTGAGATGAGAGAAGCAAGATTGGAAGATGAATTTGAACCAGCAGTACTATCTGAGAAGTACATGACTGAGAGAGATGATAAGATTCGGGACCTAGATGTTCCAGAAAGGAAACAGGTTTAAACATTGATAGAACTATTACTTTTTTTAAAATTTAAGATTTTAGATGTCATGCAGGTTTGTAAACTTTGCATACTCTGTTGGTAAGATGTATAGATCATTTTGTGCAGGTTTTGGATGAGTCTGTCAATATACAAATGGAAGAAGATGATTTCAAAGTGGCGGCCGCCTGGATATATGATCAACTTTGTAAGGGTCTGCTATCTAGTGGTTCAACACTGCTAGGTGGCAAGACAGAGGACGAGGTGAAAGAAATATTTAAAGCAGACATCTTGAATTTTCTGAATCTGCAGCATGTTCAGAAGTTAGATGTGAGTATCCCCGTTTTAATATGACCATTATCTTCCCAGTAACTGCATGTGCTGCAACTATAATTTTAATGGCGGATGTTGCTTTTAGGTATCCTTTATTGCTATGTATCGGAAAGAAGAGTGCTCAAACCTATTGAGAGACCCTGACCAGAATGAAGGTGATGATAGGGAAGTCAGCATTGAGAAGACACCAACGTTAAAGTGGCACAAGGTAAAAGGCACCAGTGAAACTATACAGTGGTCAGCTGTGAGTGAGTAAGACCTTTGGTCTATGGTTCGTGTTGAACTTTGATTAACTGATGTTTTGCTTTTCAACAGTTGCTTTGGGCAGTTCATGATTTGGATCGCAAGTGGCGTTTGCTTCAGAAGCGGAAAGCTGCTCTTCAGTTGTATTACAATAAGCGATTTGAAGAAGAGTCTCGACGAGTGTATGATGAAACAAGGCTTAGTTTAAATGAACAGATTTTTGAGTCAATCATTAAAGCACTCGGTGAAGCGACATCAGAAAGAGAGGTTGATGATGTTGATGCGAAGTTTAACTTACATTTCCCTGCTGGTGATGTTGGCCTCGATGATGGACTGTATAAGAGGCCCAAGAGGAGGTCACAGTACAGTATATGTAGTAAGGCTGGATTATGGGAGGTAGCAAGCAAATTTGGGTACAGCTCGGAGCAGTTTGGGTTGCTGGTATCTCTAGATAGAACTGTAAGTATGTTTTATTTAAGACACCTGTCTATGTAAACAAATAATGTTACTTTGAGGTTTGCGTAATGCTCTTGTTCATTTCACAGAGGACGGATGAATTAGAGGATCCCAAGGAAACTCCTGAGGAGATGGCTTCTAATTTTACGTGTGCCATGTTTGAAACACCACAGGCTGTTCTTAAAGGGGCTCGCCACATGGTATGGATTGATAACAAACGTTAAATATTGTTATGCTTAATCTCCCGTCTTTTTCATGATTATCTAGTGCTAAACGCAAATGAATTATTTCAGGCTGCTGTAGAAATCAGCTGTGAACCATGCGTGCGGAATTACATTCGAAGTGTATTTATGGATAATGCTGTTGTATCAACCAATCCTACACGTGATGGAAATATGACCATTGATTCTTTCCATCAATTTGCCCCTGTGAAATGGTTGCGTGAGAAACCATTGGGTAAATTTGATGATGCTCAATGGCTTCTCATCCAGAAAGCTGAAGAGGAAAAACTTCTTAATGTTTCCATCAAATTGCCTGAGCCTTCACTGAAAAAGTTGATACATGACTGCAAAGATGTCTATCTTAGTGATGGTGTGAGCAGATCAGCTCAGCAATGGAATGAACAGAGAGTGCTGATATTGGAGGATGCACTTCATGGTTTTCTCCTCCCGTCGATGGAGAAAGAAGCAAGATCATTATTGACCAGTAGAGCAAAGAATTGGCTGGTAATGGAATATGGAAAGGTGCTCTGGAATAAAGTTTCGGTTGGACCATATCAGCGGAAGGATAATGATTTCAGCTCTGACGAAGAAGCTGCTCCAAGGGTCATGGCTTGTTGTTGGGGACCTGGAAAGCCTGCAACCACATTTGTAATGTTAGATTCGTCTGGAGAAGTGCTAGATGTGCTCTATGCTGGGTCTCTTACTTTACGGTCTCAAAATGTTAATGACCAACAGAGAAAGAAAAATGACCAGCAGCGTGTTCTGAAGTTCATGACAGATCACCAGCCCCATGTCGTCGTCTTAGGAGCTGTAAATTTATCATGCACAAGGCTGAAGGATGACATATATGAGGTATGCATGTTTCAAATGGTTATTAAGAATAATTCTGCATTTTCAGTTGGAAGTGGTTTGTCCGTCCTATGTTCAGTTGAGCATAATATTGTCGTAACTATTGCTCTCTAGAAAAAAAGGCACAGCATTTACTATTTTTGTTTCAAGATATGAGTTTTATATCATCAAAAACCTATCTGTAATACGTCTTTATTCAATGATAACAAGATTTCTCCAGAGAATGTTTGTAAAGCTTGCCAGATCAGCTAAGATTTCTTTTTCAAATCTGGTTGTGTTTCTTGTTTGTAACCTTTGGTTACCATCCAAGTTTGAGGCTCTGTCTCAGTGGAATCCCTTTTTTTTTTTTTTTCCCTTTTAATACAATTTCTTCCTTCAGTGAAATTGTTATCCCTAGACGTGTTTTTCTCTAGTTTGTTTAAGACAGTGGTTGTTTCCTTGATCTCTGTCTATGACCTGGACTTCAATACTTTTTGGGAAGCAAGAGAGCAGCTTGTCTATGCACTATGTCTTCTCATTCCCATTAAGAAACAAGGTGGATGAAATCTTGCCGTTCAACTGCTAGTAGCAGCAATAGTTCGATTGGAGAAGTATCTTCCATTTGAATTTGATTCTTTCAATGGTTATTTTTTCTTCTTCAGGCAGAAACTTTCAGACTCAATATCTTGTAGATACCCCCTTTTTAGTTGCTACCCAGAAATGCTGAGGACCTTGGACATTTTTCTCTATCTTCCTGTCTGAATTAATAGTGCTGTAATGCTGTATATTTTTTTTTTCTTTTATAGATCATCTTTAAAATGGTGGAAGAAAATCCTCGAGATGTTGGTCATGAGATGGATGGTTTAAGCATTGTATATGGGGATGAGTCACTGCCTCGTCTTTATGAAAATTCTCGGGTTTCATCTGACCAACTCCCTGGGCAGCCAGGTAAAGTAAAACCTAAAATTCTGCCTTCTCTTTTTAATTTTGTTGAGGAGGTGGAAATGACCTTTTATTCGTTTATGCATGTGCAGGAATTGTTAGACGAGCTGTTGCTCTTGGGCGTTATCTTCAAAACCCTCTGGCCATGGTGGCCACTCTCTGTGGACCAGGGAGGGAGATACTTTCGTGGAAACTCAATTCCTTTGAGGGTTTTCTCACTCCTGATGAAAAATATGGCATGATTGAACAGATCATGGTAGATGTCACAAATCAAGTAGGGTTGGATGTCAACTTGGCTATCAGCCACGAGTGGTTGTTTGCACCTCTGCAGTTCATATCTGGGCTTGGTCCCAGGAAGGCAGCATCTTTACAGAGGTCTCTTGTGAGGGCTGGGGCAATTTATATTCGGAAAGACTTCTTGAAAGTCCACCAGGTTGGAAGAAAGGTGTTTATGAATGCTGCTGGATTCTTGCGGGTGCGACGCACTGGATTAGCTGCTAACAGCAGCCAGTTTATTGATTTAATGGATGATACTCGAATACATCCAGAATCTTATGGCCTTGCTCAGGAACTGGCCAAAGACGTATACGAGCTTAATGTTGAAGGTGATGCAAATGATGATGAGGATGCCTTGGAGATGGCAGTAGAATATGTGCGGGACCACTCTAAGCTGCTGAGAGGCGTTGATGTTCGTGAGTATGCCAAAGGCAAGGGCCGTGAGAACAAGCTGGAGACGCTTTATGACATAATACGAGAATTAATGCATGGTTTTCAGGACTGGAGGAAGCAGTACGAAGAGCCCAGTCAGGATGAGGAGTTCTACATGCTTTCAGGTGAGACAGAGGAGACTCTTGCTGAAGGGCGAATTGTGCAGGCCACAGTCCGCAGGGTGCAGCCTCAGAGGGCAATGTGTGCTCTTGAATCTGGCCTGACTGGTGTGCTGACGAAAGAGGACTTTTCAGATGATTGGAGGGATATCTCTGAGCTTTCTGATAGGCTGCATGAGGGTGATATTCTCATGTGCAAGATAAAGTCAATACAGAAAAATAGGTATCAGGTGTTTCTAGTTTGCCGTGAGACAGAGATGAAAAATAATAGGTTTCAGACTCAGCGGAATCTTGATCCTTACTATCGGGAAGATCAGAGTAGCTTGCAGACTGAGCAGGAAAAAGCTCGCAAGGAGAAGGAGCTTGCTAAGAAACATTTCAAGCCTCGATTGATTGTTCATCCTCGGTTCCAGAATATAACAGCAGATGACGCAATCGAGGTTGGAATTTGGTTTCATCCAGTTTTAATTTTTTTTTCTTGGGGTTGGAGATAATTGAACGTATAGATTTTTAGTTTGATGTCTTGATAGTTTTTTAGTTTGATGTATCTTGATATGTTTTCTTTGTATTCTGACAGTTCTTATCGGACAAAGATCCTGGAGAGAGTGTCGTTCGTCCAAGTTCTCGAGGGCCTTCCTTCTTGACCTTGACTTTGAAGGTTTATGATGGAGTTTATGCTCACAAAGATATTATTGAAGGTGGTAAAGAGCACAAAGATATAACTAGTCTACTTCGGATCGGGAAGATTCTGAAAATAGGGGAAGACACTTTCGAGGATTTGGATGAGGTCAGTAATAGTATGTCTGCCAACATGCTGGCAAATCAGCGATTTTATGTTGCCTCATTTTCAAGTATTCCATTCAGTTTGCTCAATTGGGATAAACCAATACTTTCAAATCGATTATTATATTTGACTTCAACAAGACCAGTGCTTTTCAGATCAGCCTTTTAAATATGCCAATTTCCAAGCATCCAGGACTACTAACAGAAGCATCTTCTTTTGGGTCTGTGGTTGATAAGATTCAATTTCTTAGTTTTAAATGTTTGACAAATCTCTGGATAATATTTTCTGCTGCTTGTTTTCCTTGAGGAATAAAATCGTAAAGCTGGTGTTAGGGATAGATTCAAGTTTCAGCTTAATGTTTCTGCTCATTTTTTGTTTTGTTTTTTCCTCCTAAATATGGGAGAGTTTATAATATGTATCTTGTGGCCTCAGACTTTGGTGGAAAAAAAATTCTTGTGTAGACATGGGCCCAGATTTGTGAACCGTGTCTAGGCAAGATTTTGCAGTTGAAAATGCTCCTTGGGATCGGATCTTATGCTGATGCTTGTTGTGGACAGAGAATGAAACTTTTGTTGATTCTTGTTGAACAGATTATGGATCGATATGTCGACCCCTTGGTGGGTTATTTGAAGGCAATGCTAAATTATCGCAAATTCAGGAAGGGCACCAAAGCAGAAGTTGATGAGCTCTTGAGGATCGAGAAATCAGAGAATCCTATGAGGATAGTGTACTCGTTTGGGATATCTCACGAGCATCCAGGGACGTTTATCCTCACATATATCAGGAGCACTAATCCTCACCATGAATATATTGGCCTTTACCCTAAGGGCTTCAAGTTCCGAAAGAGGATGTTTGAGGACATAGATCGGCTTGTTGCGTATTTTCAGAAGCACATTGATGATCCTCAGCACGAATCAGCACCATCAATACGGTCAGTTGCTGCAATGGTTCCAATGCGAAGCCCTGCAACAGGTGGGTCGTCGGCCAGTGGATGGAGTGGCTCGGGCAATGAAGGTAGCTGGAGAGGAGGCCAATCTTTCGATAGAGACCGATCTTCTACTCCAGGATCTAGAACAGGTATATATGATCTTTTCAAAGTTACATTTTGTCTATGCTTGATCTTGGCTGATATGTTTGTGAATAAATAGGCCGGAATGATTATAGAAACAATGATGGTCGAGATGGGCATCCAAGTGGAGCTCCTAGGCCCTATGGTGGCCGTGGACGTGGTCGGGGTTCCTACAGTGGTGGCAGAGGGAACAACAGTGGCAACAGTCGTCAAGATTCTGGGTATGATGCACCCCGATGGGATTCAGGCAGCAAGGAGGGAGATGGTGAAGGGTGGGGCAGTTTCCCTGGTGCTAAGGTCCAGAATTCCCCAGGCGGGGAAGCATTTCCTGGTGGATGGGGTGCTGGTGGCAGTGGAAGTGGTGGTGACGACGGAGGCAGTACTGGTGGGGGCTGGGGGAGCGGTGGCGGAGGTGGAGGCGGAGGTGGTTGGGCCAGTGGAGGTGGGGGAGGCGGCAGTGGAGGCGGGGGAGGCGGCAGTGGAGGCGGTGGTGAAGGTGGTTGGGCGAGTGGAGGCGGCTGGGGATAAGCATTAAATGCTCATCGGTGTCCGGATGTGGGATGCAAGGGATGTTTTTGGAGATATCTCTGGATTTTGGTACCTGGGACATCTTTGTTGCTCTGGCCTAAGGTAATTGAGCGTGTTTAGATTCCGTAACGGATCATTATCGTCTGAACCATCATGGCTGGTCGTCGAGACATCTCTAGTTCTAGTAGGTTGGTATCTGGGTTGTTTTACACTCTTGGCTATGTCTAAAAATGAATTTTTGGCCTGGCCAATGATCAGTCACACCTGAATCTCTTCAAGTACACGCGCAAATTGTTCTGCCAACACAAGCTCGTATCCCTGCGATGGAAGTAACCTTCAATTAGATGTGACTACTTGTTTTTGTATAATCAATGTCAGTGCAGCTTTTAGCTTTGGGAAATTGGAAATGGAAACCAAGGTTCAATCTTCCACCTTCGGAGAGGTTTCTTTCTCATTTAGTTGCATAAATTTTCAGTGTAAATGCTACCAACTCAAACCATGGAACATGGCTCTGCTGCCTCTGTCACCTGAACTCTGCATGTAAAGCATGTGATTCGATCAAAGGTTGGATGAAGGGTATCACTTGAACTTGCATGTTAAACACGTGAAATTGGATCAAGGTTGAATGTGTAAGGCATGTGATTCGACTCACCGTCAAACTGGGTTCTGCTTTACCTTCTTTGTTTCTTTTAACCCCTAAAACTGGGTTGATCAAGCTGTGGCATGAAGTTGAGTTGATGCCATGTCTCCTGCCATAATCTCAGAAGGCAACACTGCCACGCCCCCATTACTGATGTCTTATGGTAACGAGACAGACAGTGGCTGATGTTTTCTCGTCTGTTATCTTTCTGATCATATCAAAACTTCCACAATCCCTTTCAGAAAAACCGAACATGGATCTTTCAATTCAGCTGGATTCTTAAGCTTCGATTACTTCAATCATTTACAGACAAATTGCTTAAATCAAATGTTGGGTTAAGTACGAAGAAGATTCAGTGGAACCTCAGGTGTCAGACTAGAGATTATATAAACTGGCTTTGAAGATGGAAAGGATATCAAAGCAACAGAACACGAAGTAAAATGTATTAATATAAATAATTAAATGCTAAAAATACATGCAAAATAAAATGTAACCAAGCATCGTCCATCTCATGCATCTAAATGATAATCTCTCGAATCGAAATTAATTGAAGATATGACATAAATAAAACTGTAGATTGGTCCAACATGGCTAGCGCTCCCGGTGCATGTGCACCCTGGATCATGCTGGTGGCCTCCTCATGCATGTCCCTTTGCCGGGCTTGGCATGAGCCCGCCGCAACTAACTCTCCCTTTACATCTCTCAAAGAAGACGTCCGCGTGCCCGCTCGCTTCGCTCACCAGGAATTCCTTGGTTATCCTGTAAGGGAGATATTAATTAAAATATAATAAATAAATAGATTAATATTAATTATTTAAATAATTATTATAATTAAAGATATAACTGGCATTTTTTTTTTCCCTCAGCGGCTCAGCCTTTTCCCTCGCTGTCATCTTCGGCTCCAAAAATCTGTCAAGAACCACAGAACCGCGACGATCCACCGAGGAGGAAGATTCAAGAAAATATCATCCTAATCTGACAAAAACAGTTCAATCGTCACGTTTTGTGTTATGTTTGGGCAAGTGGAACTTTTCCAAAAAAATCTGGGCAAAAAGTTGTGATCTTTCTTCTTTCTCCATGTTCGTTCCAGTCATGGTCCCCTTCACCCCTCTCTCGGTGTTTTACTGATTGACCCGCGTTTCTCTGAACCATAACGTTCGTCCCCAGCAGTTCCTCGTCTCTCTCCTCCGCTCCCGCTCCAAAGAGACTTCTCACGTAGCTTTCGATTGAAGCAAAGGTGAGAAGTTGTTCATACCAGCTGACCCATCGATCTGTCTTCTATTGGGCTGCATTGTATTGGGTGACACTCTATCTCAGAGGCCCCATTGAGCCGAGCTCTTCTTCATTTTCGTTGTATGAGAATTGGGTCTATGGTTTCTTGGTCATTGTTGCACTGCAGAGCTCTTGCTGAGTGCTGAGATACTGCTGTCCTATTTTGGGAGCCAGAAATCGCGGAGTTCCTCTCAGAAATGACGAATTGGGGGTTGCTTTCCAGTTCCAACAAGTCCATGAAATCCGTGACTGTGAGCTTCAGACTGCCGTATTACACTGAGTGGGGTCAAAGCCTGCTCGTATGCGGCTCTGAGCCCGTGCTCGGATCGTGGAACGTGAAGAAGGGCCTCTTGCTGAGCCCTAGTCACCAGGGCAGTGAGCTCATATGGACGGGCTCTGTGGCGGTCCCTGTCGGGTTTACAAGTGAGTACAGTTACTATTTGGTGGACGATGAGAGGAATGTGCTGAGATGGGAGATGGGGAAGAAGTGCAAACTGTTCGTCCCTGAAGGAGTGAAGAATGGAGAGGTTCTTGAGTTCCATGATCTTTGGCAGGTATTCTTGATGGTGAATCTTTCTTACTGCGCTAATGATTTCTGAATTGAATATATCATCTTTGATGCTGGGTATGAAGACACCTACTTGATATTCTCAGGTATAGAATGAAAGCTGTGGAAGTCGAAGATAATGGAAACCTTTCAGTGATGCTTACTTTGTTGCTCAACAGTTGCAAAAATAGGAAAAAAATTGAAACATTCTGTAATGGCTATGAAACTGATGCTAGAATTTGCATTTGAAACAACACTTCCTTCTCCTAATTTCACTTTTTTCCATTAAAGGAAGAAGGGAGGGGGGAAAAAAAAGAGAGATGGAAACTTGCTACAGATAATTTATGTGGAACCTAATGGCTGATTGTTTGCTTGGGTATCCTCTCTGTTAAATTTCCAGACTGGTGCAGATGCCCTTCCTTTTAGAAGTGCGTTCAAAGATGTTATTTTTGGGAAGAGTCGGATTTTTGAGATAGAGAGTCCCTTAGCTGCGGTTCAACCAAAGTTGGATGAAGATGGTAAGTCTTAACTTGTGAACTCATGCACTAACTGGCATTTTGTGAATGTTTTGTTTTGACCTCTCCTTTGTAAACAGATTCAGTCTTTGTCCATTTTAAGATTTGCTGCCCAAATATTGAGGAAGACTCGATGGTGAAGTTCTAGCCCATCCCTGAATTTAGTTTATGATCCTTCGATTGGATGATTGTCAAGTTTGCTTTTGTTGGTTATTGTTATTTGACATGGAGCTTCTGCAGGTGTATGTTATTGGTAGCAGTTCAAAGTTGGGGCAATGGAAAATTCAGAATGCTCTTAAACTTAGCTATGCTGGTGATTCTATCTGGCATGCTGATTGTGTAATACAGAAGGCCGACTTTCCACTAAAATATCCTTTCGAGCTTCCTTTTTCTTCTTGGATTTATTACTTTACCTTCTTCTCATCTGTCTCTTTTTCTCTCTCTTCCTTGACTACTGTTTCACATACCGGTATTGTAAGTACAGCAAGTCAGGAAAAATTGCTCTGGAGACTGGTTCCAATCGGGAACTTGCACTCAGTACCTCAAATGTTCCATCCCGTTACATATTCCTGTCAGATGGCATGATGCGAGTAAGCTATTCTACCCCTCTCTGTGCGAGGGTTTAATGGTGAATGTTTAATCACATGCTACTAATACTACCTGTATTTAAAGGAAATGCCTTGGCGTGGAGCTGGTATGGCAATCCCAATGTTTTCTGTGAGATCAGAAAATGACCTTGGAGTTGGGGAGTTTCTTGACCTTAAGGTGGTTGTTGACTGGGCAGTCGAATCAGGGTTCCATTTAGTTCAGCTCTTGCCAATTAATGATACTTCTGTCCATGGGATGTGGTGGGATTCATATCCTTACAGGTATGATTCAAGTGTTAAATGTGTTTCCCTGAATGGTTATTTCACAATCTTCAAAATCGGTGGCAGAGTAGTTGTATATGATTGAACAAAATACAGAAATTTCACTTTAATTACTAAGGTAGATGACCTCTTGTTGTTCCAGCAACGACAGTATTGAAATTGATCATGATTTTCTGAATAATAGTGTTCTTAAATTGATTTGTTTGTTCTTATAAATTGGTTATGCAGTTCACTTTCGGTGTTTGCACTGCATCCTCTGTATCTGAGAGTACAGGCACTTTCAGATTGTATACCAGATGATATCAAGGTTATCTACATGGACTTATGAAGAATTTTGATAATCTTTCACTGGTTGCTTGTTCTTGGAAATTGAAATCTTTCACTTGTTTGTTTTACCTCCAGAAAGATATTATGAAGGCAAAAGAAGAACTAAACAAGAAGGTATGTTTCTGGGTCAATTAGTTCCGCATTCACAATGAATATTTAGTGTATATGTAGGGGTTGCAGTGTGTTCTGTACGGTATGTCATGTTCTGGAAGAGCTTTGCTTTGATTGCCTCACTTTGCTGTATAACCTCTATCATTATGAAATTCTATTTCTTCTACATGGAAATTATAGCATAAGATGTGTCTCTAAGCCGGAAGTGCAGCCTGCCTTGTTTGTTTGTTATAGAAAATCTCTAATAAGATTTATTGACTTGACTGCTGATAATGGTTGATTAGTCTTCGAGCTTTCTGGCCACTATATATCCTATCTATGCTTGTCTGATCCACAGGATGTTGATTATGAAGCAACAATGGCTACTAAGCTCTCCATTGCCAAGAGAATGTTTGCCCGGGAGAAGGATCTGATTCTCAATTCCAGTTCTTTCCAGAAATTCTTTTCTGAGAATGAGGTCCTACAGATTCTTCTACTTCGGCTTGCTCTAATATCAGAAGTTTGCTTTCTAGTTGCAAAGTTCACCTATTTCTTTGATTTATTTGTTCACAGGAATGGCTGAAACCCTATGCCGCATTCTGTTTTTTGCGGGACTTCTTTGAAACATCAGATCATAGCCAGTGGGGTCGGTTTTCTAACTTTTCAAGAGAGAAGGTTTGTATCTGCTTGGTTTGAAACCTTTTAAAGTGGTATGGGTTGCAGATGACAATTGTGAAACCAATAGCACCATCATTAATCTCTTTCCTCTGCTGCAGCTTGAGAAGCTTACTGCAAAAGACAGCATCCATTATGAGATAATTTGCTTCCACTACTATGTCCAGTTCCATTTACATTCACAAGTAAGGCTAACAAATGCTCTAAACTCTACCCAGCAATTTTTTGGGGTAAACAAAGACAATTTTCTTGCTTTGATTGAAAATCACATCTTTTGAAGTGGTACTGGATGCATGTTACTACACCTTTGATTCTTAAAGACGGATAAAACAAAAGGCTTATTCTTGGTCACTTGTCAAATTGACAGTTATTGGAGGCTGCAGATTATGCAAGAAAACAAGGTGTTGTTTTAAAAGGAGATCTTCCTATTGGAGTTGACCGGAATAGTGTGGATACCTGGGTCTACCCTAATTTGTTCCGCATGAATACATCTACCGGTGCACCTCCTGATTATTTTGATAAGAATGGGCAGAACTGGGGATTTCCTACGTATAATTGGGAAGAAATGTCGAGAGATAATTATGCTTGGTGGCGTGCTCGACTGACTCAGGTCTCTGCAAATTACATAGCATGAACCACCTTACCACTGAAATACAATTATGAATTCTTTCCTATGATTTAGTCGGACAAATGTGTGATCAATACCGAATAATCTGTTGCTTCCACAGATGGCAAAGTATTTCACTGCATACAGAATCGACCATATATTGGGTTTCTTTAGGATCTGGGAGCTACCTGAGCACGCTATGACCGGCCTAGTTGGTAAATTTCGACCTTCAATTCCTCTGAGTAAGGTATAATAGCTATCTTCCTTATTCAAAAAATTCAATTTTTCTCTTCCTCAGTCTTTCCCGTTTTTCTTATGGCAACTTTTTTTTTCTTTTTGTAGGAAGAATTGGAACGAGAGGGAATATGGGACTTTAACCGTTTGAGCAATCCATACATTCAACAGGAACATCTTAAGGTTCTTAACATCCTTTTATCGTAATTTTAAGGTCCCACATGGGTTTTATTGGCCATTATTTATAAGTTCCTTTTCCCTGCTTCAGGAAAAATTTGGAGATTCCTGGCCTTTAATTGCCTCCAGTTTCTTCAATGAATGTGGGAATAACCGATACGAGGTAATGAATATCTCTCGGATTCATGAAATTCCATATTATTGCTTCTGTCCTCCCCCACCTGAGGATCTCTTCAGGATCATCAGGAATTTCTCCACTTCTATTCATTTTCTTAACGTTTGTGTGAATCTAATAGTTCAAGGAGGATTGCAACACAGAGAAGAAAATAGCTGCGAAGCTGAAGACCCTCACAGAGAAGTCCTTGTTAGGAAGTGATGATAAGATTCGGAGAGATCTTTTTGATCTTATAAAGGTAAATATGTTACAGCAATTTAACGTGCATTAATTATGGCCCCGTTGCTTGATCTGTTCAAACTCCATTGTTAAACTGGTGTTTGTCTATCAAACAAATAATTGCAGAATATAGTTCTTATCAAGGACCCGGAGGATGCAACCAAATTTTATCCTCGTTTCAACCTTGAAGATACGTCAAGTTTTAAGGACTTGGATGATCATTGGTGCCAAGTTTTGGATATTTCCATTCCATATTAATTATGCCGAAAATCCTTTTTTCTTTAGCTAATGAGAACTTGCCAATGTTTATGCAGCAAAAATGTTTTGAGAAGATTGTACTATGATTACTATTTTCACCGGCAAGAAGATCTGTGGCGGAGAAATGCTCTGAAGACACTTCCGGTCCTTCTAAACTCCTCAGATATGATGGCTTGTGGGGAAGATCTGGGCCTTATCCCGGCTTGTGTACACCCGGTATCTCTCTCTCTCCCCCTCTCACTCTCCCCCTCCTTGACTCTCTCTCTCACACCATCAATCCAAAAGAGTTTCTTGAGGGATTTAAGGAAACCTTTAATGCAGGTTATGCAAGAACTGGGATTAGTCGGCCTAAGGATCCAACGTATGCCAAGTGAGCCTGACTTAGAATTTGGCATTCCTTCTCAATACAGTTACATGACGGTAGGATTCCTTTTCAGAATTTTGATGGTGTTTCTGCATGCATCTTTATAAATGGCATCAGAGTTAGGAAATATGGAGCTGGTGTCAAATTTTCTGCTAGAATATTTAGAAATCTGCTGTATATGCCCTTAAAAAACTGTTGGTTTCGCTCCCTCTGAGTCTCTCTCACAGTAGATTGGTTTCTCCACTCTTTTCAGGTATGTGCTCCGTCATGCCATGATTGCTCTACATTGCGTGCTTGGTGGGAAGAAGATGAGGAACGAAGACGCCGCTATTTCAAGGCGGTGGTGGGAACTGACATGGTGCCCCCAAGTGAATGTGTACCCGAAGTTGCCCATTTTATCATCAGGCAACATGTTGAAGCTCCATCAATGTGGGCTATCTTCCCTCTCCAGGTACTGTTTGAGTGGAATAATACCTATGGCCTCTTTGGCGTGACTTAGTAAGATATATTCAAATGCTCTTTACATTCATTTGTCTTTTTGAAGAAAACCATTGTTAACATTTCTGGGTGTGCCGCTAGGATTTATTTGCATTGAAAGAAGAGTACACAACTCGCCCTGCAGCAGAGGAAACAATCAACGACCCCACGAACCCGAAACACTACTGGAGATACCGTAAGCCGAGACCTTTATTCAAAATCATTATATTGTTTACAGTTTTTTTTTTTCCTTTTAACTTGAGTGGTGATATTTAACTCTAATGCGGTGCAGGCATCCATGTGACCTTCGAATCTCTAATCAAGGATAATGAACTCAAGACCACGATTAAGGATCTTGTAAGAGGGAGCGGAAGATCGTGTCCAAGACATGAGGAAGCTGACGTCGCGGTTGGAGGGCGTATCAGTGTTGTGGAAAAGAAGCACGCTGTGAACGGGCTCCCGGAGGAGAAGGCTGCAGTTGATACCTTGCCACTTTCTGTCTGAATGCCAGGCAGCTGAGGTCCGTTTCCTCTTGCACTTGGATACATCATTCTCATGTTCGGGTTTACCAAAGCGCAACATGTGTGTCGTATGCGAAGCGGTTCTACTGCTAATCGTTCGCGTAAGTACTAGTTTTACTTGAATGTTTGTATGCAGAGAGGACAACCTTAACACGTCCTCCGTCCTTGTATTCTCAATAAACCCAAAATCTTGTACAAACCGGAGGGTGGCAAAACTCTTGTGCACGAGATTTCTCTTTCCCAAATATGATATTTTCTGCATTGAACAAGGATGAATGAAGGAGGATGATTCCCTCTCAGTTATTTTAATTGTTAAATCTGCTTAAAGTGGGATAAGTGATGTGCGCGCTGCAAGCTTCTTTTCATAACTGAAGGAAGTCATATAAACTGAGATTTCACATCATCTGGCTTGGGTGTTCATTTTCATGTGTCTAGCAAGGAATAATGGGAGAGGAAATAAGGGCTCCTTTGTTGCCCAAAGGACATACAGGGAAACGGAAGTCAATCACTTGTGAGAATCAAGCTCGATCTCACTATGTTTACTGATGTGTAGAGACCGATTCCATAACATGCATGTAACGGTGCTGCAAGGCAAGCACAATAGCAAGATGCTCGACATTTTTTCGGTCGCCTGCCTTTCTGTATACAAGTGAACTTCCTGGGGAATTACTCATGCATGGATTCATAACCCGTTTTGCAAAGCAAAGAGTCAATGCCATTGACCAAACAGGGAATAGAACATCCAATTAAGGAACAGCCGAGAGTGTCACCAAAATGTGGTTTCATAAATACTAGTTTTTATTCTGACTGCATTAACCACAATGAGGAATCAATGGAAACCCAGTACGGGTAATTCACCCAGGAAAAAATTAATGGTCTGGTCCAATGAATAATAAGTTCATGCATAGTTGCCTCCTCCTGGTGCTGCATACAACAATCAAATCTGAAACGCTTGATCAAGATGAGGAAAGATCTAGTAAATCCTCTCGGCTGTGGAGACGGGACGAAGAAACACGACAATCACCGTGATGTTATCTTTGCTTCCTCGTTCAGCAGCTTCCGTGGCCAACCTCTTGGAGCACATGCCCGGTTCTTTGACTGTGTCTCTTATAATGCTAATGACTTCTTCGTTGGTGACCACATCCCAGAGCCCATCACTAGCCATTACCTGACAATCAAACCCAACAGACATTTTGAAACGGAGAATCATGAGCTACAAATGGAGTCGGAACAGGATCCTCCGCAGTTGGTCTTAATAATGAACACAGGATCCTGTGAACAATAATAAATGACGCTCCATGCTACTGCTTTTAATTGCATTTATCCGCTGCTGAGAATAAATCAGCATTTCCGTGCTTACTGGACCTTTAATAGCACAAATCACAAGCAATACAGCTGAGAGTTGCTTTTTCATCGACAAAAATACATGTCTAATCATCTAATATGATATAATTCATGATCTTTACCAGGTATTCATCCTCTGTGGAGAGTAGCGTCTCTGTAATCTCAGGTTCGGCTGTCACCGCAGGCTTCAAATCATCATCTCCAATAGATCGAGTGACCTGTCAAGAGCATGTAAGCACAAGTCCAGGGGCTTGGCTATGGAAAATCAAATAAATAGTGCACTAAACACGGGAGATGAATGACACTTAAGTGAAGGAATTTAAAGCAGAGTCGAGTTAGTTGATTTACAAAACTTGTATAGACCATGATACCTGGAGTGCAGCAGCGCCGACTCGCCACGTGTCAACCTGCCACTTCACTTGTCCTCCTGCCTTAGTCACACGTTCTCTCTCTTCAGTGCAACTGGCGAGATGATCCTGATTGTTCAAGATGAGAAGGTTAAGAGAAGGGGAGGAAACAAATAAGATAATAAATGTTTGCACTACGATACATGTGCTATGGACATCAGTATGATTAATCTTTTTCTTTAAAATGTTGAAGAAGAAGCAATTTAAACATATTTATCATGCAAGAAAGCACAAAACATGAGCTGTTCTTGAAATCAGAAAGATGCTAAGACTCCAATCTTACATTACTTAAAGGGAGCGCACGTCCAGCTCGACACAAAATAGTCCGACAATCACCGGCATTAGCAACAAAAAGCTTATCCCTAACTATCAAGGCAGCAATTGCAGTGCACCCAGGATGCCAATCTTTCTTCACAGCTCCTCTGATCTTACGACGAGAATCCAGCTCATTCCTAAATGCTACGTCTGTCTCCACAAATGCCTTAAATAATGCATCACTGGGGCTGCATTCATTTGGCAAATCAATTCCTTTAGTCAGAAACAGAAATGGAGATGAAAGGTCAGAATGGTGGTTCGCTTCTAAATGATTATGAACCTGTGGGAGGAACTGAAAGCTTGCAGAAAGCCAGGCAAGGCTTGGGTGGAAAATTCAGCAGCCGCAACACCTACATGAGTTGCATAGGTATTCGTTAGCAATGTGATTTGAAATAAACTCTTGAATAGAGAATATGGTAAAAAAATTCTATAGGAATTGTCCACAGATCATTTTCAGAATTCTGAAAGTTCTTGCAAGTCGACTTTTTGGATTTGGAGGGATGTGTGATTTGCTTAGAGATTGATGGGCTTGCTCAAGTTTAGGAAAAATGAAAAATCATTTGAAATAAAAGAATAATTAAAGAAGAGGAACAGTTCAGAGCAAGAATGCTTGAGCCAGCTAGTTCTGAGAAACAACAAGACACTTTTTATTTCTGGCACAGAAGAAAGAACTGAACACCCAATCAGTACATGTGCAAATTAGTTTTTTTTTTTTTTTTATAGGAATCCAACCAGCCAGGAGTCCACGGTCGATCATCAGTCTGCTCAGTAATTACCTCTATGGCCGTCAAAGATTCCAAACACATGAACATCCTTTTCATTGCACAAGTGAGGCAAAAGGAAATGTGTATCCTCCATGGACTCCCTTCTCCCACAAGTTGCAAATGATCCCCAAGAAAGTGTTGGTCGATAATCTGAGGGAACAGCTGCAGTCTCTGGCCAAAATCTGGCACCGGAATCATTAGCTACCAGAGGAGCTTTCTTCGAGAGCTGTGCCCCTTGTCTTGACCAGTTAACACTCTCTTGATAACCCCGAAAGTTACCAGCTTCAGCAGCGTTGTTATTTGTTTGAGGTGAAGAATATTTCTCACTGGAGATATCTTCTTCCATCGTTCTCTTCCTTTTGTCCAAAATTGAGTCCAGTTCCACAACTATATCATGGAATGAAGGTCTATTATGAGGATTCCCATCCCAACACCTCTTAATCAGTGATGATAAGTCATTGGGAACCTGCAGCTCTGGGCCCGCAAGAGCTGGCCGGAGCCCATCGGACACAATGGCTGCTGTAAGTTGCTGCTCGGTATAGTTCATCTCTAGCACAGTGTGGGCCTGCCAGCAGAAGAGCAATAGAAAATTCATATAGGGATCTTATCATTTGAATGAAACATCCAACATCTTTGGTTAAAGGATAAATTCCATATGACTAAAACATCCTTGATTTTTGCAACGATGAAAAATATTCAAAGAACCATTTACCTGTGCTTCTGCTCGAAGATCCGTATATGGGACAACACCAGTGAGAAGCTCACTGCATAAAGTAGTAATATTTGAGTCCATGTGGAAAACAATCAACAATAATAGGAGCAAGGCTACCAACATGGAAGTTCTGTAGAAGGAGACTCTATTAAATCTGCACACTTTCCCTACACATACTACATGTCCATAAACTCCAATATTCAAAATGCCAATAACATAATCATAAAGTTAAGTACATAACTAGTAAAGAACTAGAAGTTCCACATACAGATTTAGATGAGTAAATTTATGCCATCATTTTTGAGAGAGCAAGAAATACTCATGCGTGAGATAGATAGAGGTCACGAAGCATCAAAATGATTTTGCCTTTAGTGCTTACTTAATAGATACTCCAAAACTGTACACATCAGACTTCTCAGTATGTACTTGTTTCTTCAGAATTTCAGGTGCCATGTAGATGAGTGTCCCCACCATGTTTTTCTTGTGGAACCCTCCAGTTGGCTTTCCCGAAGACTTCCAAGTTTCCACAGAGACCCCGTGAAGATTTTCCTTATATGCAGCCAAACCGAAGTCAGATAGGTGAGGGGAGAGCTCCCGGTCCAGCTGCATATAATGGAAAGCCATCAAGTAAAAACATCCAAAAGAGTTGAATTTTGGAAGCCAGCTACTAAATATTAGGATAAAAGAAGCAAATAAATGAAATGCGAGGAGCTCTCTGCAGAATATACCAGAATATTTGCTGGTTTTATGTCACGATGAACAATTCCTTGGTTATGGAGATATCGCAAAGCCTTGGCTGAGAATGAAGAGAAAAATTAAGTAGATTCATTGACTGTTTATGTAAAACAACAAGTGAACATAAATTCGAATAATGATCCAATCAACACGAGTCATATATCCCTTCAGCTGGAGAAGAAACCATGCTAGTTGAAGTAATCTAATTCATGATATTGCAACAGTTATGAAGCATATGTAAAAATTAATCAAGTTTGCAGAACTCCACAACTACTTCCCGTAAAAAAGGCAGAAACATCGATCCTGGTATCTCAAGAAACAGGACATGGTGTGGTAACAGATAAATATGAGATTGAATACAGACGAGAAGATTGAACATGAGAAGTGGTGAGGCAAGAAACAGTACCGAGCTGCACTGTGATCAATAGCACTTGATCCATATTCGGGCTCCACTCTTCCACATGCAACTTCTCGGCAAGGTTTCTAGATTCATAGAACTCAAAGAAGAACATGTAGTTGGGCGGTTTTGCGTGGGCTGCAACAAGTGTTGCGATTCCGGGATGGTCTACCTTGCTTTGAGACAGGTTGAAACACATCATGTTATGCTTCCGAACCCAAAAAAAATCAGAAAACCATAAGTAAAAAGAACTGGATGACAACAGCAATCAGCAAGACAAACGAATTATGGTTCAGGCGATTCCTTTTTGTATTTTATGAACAGAACTGCACATCACATTTCAGTTAAAAATGACGGACAGGGTATCAATGGTCTAAGGGCACTCTTATTTCTCAGATCAAGATGCTCAATTAGAAATTTAGTGGCAATGAAGGGAGACCGATACCATAAGAGTTGGAGCTCCTTGTGGAATTTATCAATGTCTTCGGAAGTAGATAAGATGGGCTTCTTCGCTGCAACCTTCTTCCCATTCAAAGTCCCCTCATAGACCACACTCTCGGCTCCTGACAGAGGAACAATTAACAAGCCCAATTGCTGAGAATCACAAAATCGAAGCAAAAAATTGGATCTTTCTGAAGCAAAAACTCGTTCCGACAGAGCAGGCGAAAGCTTACCGCGGGCGATCGGCGAGATGAGAGAGTAGGAGGAAGGAGGGAGGTGAAGCGGGATAGTTTTGCTGCTGCAGCAGCCCCTTATGCAGGTGTTTGGCTCCACGGTCTCGCTCACCATCTTTCCCTATCAAAGATTCTTGCTTCCTAACTTCCCCAATAAGAAGAAGAACAAGAAGAACAAGAAGAAAGGGAAGTGGTGGTTCTCGGAGCTGTAGCTGCCCAGAGAGAGAGGGGGAGGGCCAGAGAGAGCGAAGCAGCTTCGTGGCTTAGATTTGTGCGACGGAGGGAGAAAATGACAGGAAGAAAGCCCCTGTGGCTGCTATGACCGTACTGGTTAGCTCTGGTCCCAACTGGAAAAAAAATGATGGATGGATCGAAAAGGGGGAGAGAGAAAAAAAATTCACGTGCTTATTGTGATTAGTTTTGCAGTGCAACCCAGACAGCTAATCGCATGATTTGTTTATTCTACGAGATCGTTGATAATTCATCAGATCGGTTCTCGTTGATACAGTTGTGAATTACCAAATGATCCTCCCCAGATCGGAGAATTGCCGGATGACTAAGCGGGTGGAGAAAGCAATTACAACCGTTAGATCATTTCTTTAGTTTGAATTATTAATTGTAAACGTTGAATTAGGATGATAGACCATTAACTGCACTGTAAAAATCTAACGGATGATGTCGGCGCAGCTAGTGGCCTTAATGGGCCCTGTTGGGCCTAAAAATTGGGCCAAATGATGGGCGTTAGTGGCCCAAAGCACAACTGTTCAATGCGGTGGGCCCGTCCCAATCCGAAAGCAGATAGGGGCGGGAGCCTCAACGGCCGGCCGCAGTTTCTTCTTCCTCAGTCCTCCGGGGTCTCTCGCGTTGATCCTATGAGATGGCGGTTGCAGCAATGGCGACAGTTCGAGCTCCAATTCATTCTCTATCGTCGTCAGTCTCGAAAATCTCACTTGTGCAGGGAATCGCCGCCACCAGTGCCTCGTTCGGTAAGGGCAGAGGCCAATCCGACTCTGTTACCTCTACCATCCATGGACGAAGGCAGCTCCTGAAGGGACTCGCTCTGGCTCCCCTGCTTTGGGGAGCAGCACCTGCTACGCCGCCTTCAGTAGCTAAGGAGGTGGAGGTGGGGTCGTACCTGCCGCCCTCCCCCTCCGACCCTTCGTTTGTCCTTTTCAAGGCCCCTCCAAGGGACACGCCTGCCCTTCGTGCTGGTAATTTGCATCTTTTCATGCGTGTATATATGCTTTGAGTGGCCGTGGACTCGTCCTTTGCTTGTCTTGAAAGATAGGAAATTGAAATTTCTCTGCTTGGGACTGAATCAACTGCATCGGTTTAAGGTGCCTCTTGCCACATGTCGGCATACTGATCGAGCAAATACATTGACTCAAGTGCTTGGTTGTGGATTTGTTTATACTGCATTGTAGACTGTCTTATCCTAAATCTTTCATTGTATTCAGTCTTGTCCTAGCCTTGTGATCACATATATCCAGGAGATTACTGTTAAAGCTCTAGTATCTGCTCATGCTTTGGCCTCATGATGTCCCTTTTTTCTGAACCAGAGGTTTTTCAAGTTACCTGTCATGTGGGAGTTTGACCATTGAGGTTGAAAGACCAAAATAACTGTGTTTTTTGTGACAGTTCTATTAAATTATATTTGCTAATGATACTCGAAATTTAGTGTGCAGGGAATGTTGAGCCCTACCAGTTCATCCTCCCACCAACTTGGAAACAGGCGAGAGTGGCAAACATCTTATCAGGAAACTACTGCCAACCAAAGTGCGCGGAGCCTTGGGTGGAAGTGAAATTTGAAGATGAGAAGCAAGGAAAACTCCAGGTGGTGGCTTCCCCACTCATCCGTCTCACCAACAAACCGAATGCGACCATTGAAGACATTGGCAGCCCCGAGAAGCTGATTGCGTCTCTCGGTCCTTTTGTGACCGGAAATACATTCGACCCAGATGAGCTCCTCGAAGCATCTGTTGAGAAAATCGGTGATCAAACGGTATAGCTACACTTGCTGATTCTCGACACTTTTACTCAATTCATGAAAACTTAGTACATAGCGTCACAATCTAGGAAGTGTAGTCTAATATGATGAGTTCTTTTTCCTTTATATTGGATATTAAAGGACTGGTATCTGCTCATTGTCCTTTAGCTGTTCAGTTGCCCCGTGGTACAAGCAACTGGGCCAGATGAGAATAATTGGAACCGATAGTATATAGGTTTATCTGCTAAACTTAGGAACCCACAAGCTTTTTGTTTGTTTTCTTCACGGCAGCCCAAGTAATTACGGAATGTTTTCCATTGGTCTATGCAGTATTACAAGTATGTGTTGGAGACACCGTATGCTCTGACAGGTACCCACAATCTTGCAAAGGCGACAGCAAAAGGTAGCACTGTGGTTCTATTTGTCGCGAGTGCAAATGATAAACAGTGGCAAGTTTATGAAAATACTCTAAGAGCAATGCTCGAATCCTTCCAGGTTTGAGGTCCTTGGCCAAACTTACAAACTCAATTACTGTTATTGCAGTGTTGAGGGTGCTAAAAGGGAAGTAACATTGAAACAATTTATTCTAGAGAGAGATGACAGGGCCTTGAGAAGTAGAGATGAGCTAAATTGTAAGGCAGTAAGTGGATGCCATGCCCTGATTCAGAGAAGCATCTTGTTGTTAGGAACCCTTTATCTATTTGATGACTTGATTCTTGATTCTGATTACTCCGTCCCTGAAAAATTGGTTCTACTCACCAAGTTGAAAAGTTTTTCATTAGATTAATAGATAATCTTATTTGTGGAGAAGTGGATGGAAGAAAGGTTGAATCCCCATGGACGACTGACATCGGGTTCAGATAGATTGAAAAGGTAACATGTATGTAATCAATATTCAAGTCTCTCTTCTGGACCTAATCTGCTGGAAAATCCTACATTTCTGTCCTGCCGTTTCATGAGGAGTGGAAAGTGAGACCTTAAACACTTCCATTCCCGGAGCGGTACAAGAGCCAGCCTGCAGTCCCCTAAGTGGCATTGTTGCTAAAGATGAGATGGGTTTGCACCTAATGGCCAGCCGTTTCCTTCTTCAATTCCATTAATGTTCAAATGCCTGACCTGACAGATGGTTGAGTGATAAATTAATGGGATTGGTGAGCTTGTGAGATGTGATGATTGTGGGTGTGGTCCAGGGTGTCTTCCAATATCTTGGAAAAGGGCTCTTGGAATTATTGTGAATGGAGGCAGAAAATATTATGAAAAGGAAAAACAGAGATATTGTTATTTTTGTGGACATCAATTCCTGAAGCATCTTTTGATGCCACCTATGATATCAACTCCTCAACTTCTTTTCCATGTGCTGCATCATGAAATCTCCATCTTCAGCCAAGACTATAAAGTTCAGGACAGTGATGGTGTGGAATTTAGCTTGCTTCCACGACAATCAATCGAACAACCGTAACTGATGTCATGCGACCGACATCGGTTAGTGTAGGTGGTCCGGCATCTCTTTTTGTCAAGCTTTACCTCTCAATTGACGGACACGACTTTTATTGACAAGTAGGATTACAAATCAAGGGAAGAATGCATGTTCCATCGATCTGCAGCTCAGTTCTAAATCATCAGGCTGAAAGTTCATGAATTGCTATCAGAAATATGAAAACAAACAGGCATGCTCAAATCAACAGCATCAGAAATCACATATGCAAGACCCATACGCAGTATGAAAACCTCTAATCAGAGAACTTGATCCCGTGTCGAGAAGATCGTTAATCACATGGAAGCTTGCAGCTTGAAACAGGAAAGCAAAACCGATAAGAGAGAAAATGGCATGGAAGTCACAGGTGGCTTGAAAAACTTTTAAGAGGAAGGACAAAATAAGATTCGAAAGAAGCATAGCCATGCAAACTTGCTGAGAACTTGGTACCATGTCTACTTCAGGACAAATGTTCAGTCCACTTTTGAAGGACAACATCCATAGTTCGTGTTTTCCATCATTGAATCCGTAAAGGGAACACTAGCATTTCAAGAACAAGTTACAGTACCTGGGGGAAGGAAACAGTGTACACAGCAAGACGAGGTGAACTTAGAATTTTAAGAGAGTACACTATTTAGCACTTTTACAGAATACTATAACGTCCTAATTAGATCAGACCCCTAAAAACTGGGGCTTAGAGTTGCTATGGAATTGCACGATGTACAAACAAGTACAGGTACCCAACCTCTGCACGAGATCAACAAGCCGAACAGCAAAAACAATGAAACTTGCTCACTATTGCAAGCAAGAACTGGACAGCTACAAGTATCAGACTTGAATTTTCAGAATACAACCAGCAGCAACCCGATTACTCATTAAGATCTGCAAGATGTTTGTTATTTCAGGAAACTTCAAAGCGACTGTGGATGGTAGGTTCCCGAAGGTCTGCAGTGAAGACGGTCTCAGCCGGTGCTGGTACCTCCTAAAGGTCGATAAGTAACACAGAGTTTGCTTCACCGAGAGCTGGCTGCGATTGCTTCCAACACTGTCAACTGAATAATCAACCCAGGAAGCTGCTATAACACTCTAAGATGGCCAATTACTAATACACAAGGAAGTCTAATTGAAAGATGATTTGCACAGACATTTGGCCACAGTTCCAATATTACCCAACTAAACAAGTGAATCATCAAGGTCAAGAGAAGATTGACGGATAAGGCTGACACAGGTTTCAGAAAGGCTGGCCACCGCCATTTCCTAATGATTCAGTAGAATACTAAGACCGGAAAAAAAAGGAGGACAAACAGTGACTAGAGATGCTAAATGAGGAAGCTTTTTGGAAGACCATCATGGCAAAGGACAGGAGACCACCTCAGATCATCATGACAAAGGACCCGGAACCTAATGAAGATGATTTTAGAAAGATTACTGAAGGCAGCAGCTTTTTACCGAAATTCAATTATCCTTAGTGGGGAAGAGAGTGAGAGCCTTCCTCGCTCCATTTGTACCAGCTGAATCGAAGTCTTCTGCATAGGACTGCGTCTGACTTTGAATCGGAGCTCCAATACCATGAACCGGCTGCCCAGGCCTGGACAGGAAAGGACGCTCGAACTGCCCGTTCGGTGGTGAGCCGAATTGTCCCACCGGCCTATGGTAGGGCTGCTGCAGCCTGGTATGGACCGCTGCAGCTGCCATCTGGTGATGCTGCAGGCCTGCAACCGGCACAAATGGCAGGTAGTGGTCCGAATTTGGCCGGACCGGATGCAAGAAATGGGGTGGCACCGGGGAGCTAGCGAACAGGCGGTCCGTGGCTGGATCAGCACCCGGAGCCACCAGCCCCCCTCCAGTGCCACCGTTGGTTCCACCTCCGGATAGACCCTGCACCCGCTTAAGGTAGAGGCGGTACTTCTGCAGGTGGCTGGCCACATTCTCCCGGGTTAGCCCGTCCACGCTCATCAGCTGCATTATGGTCTTGGGCACGGCGTTCTTGATCCCGAGGTGAGCCACCGCGTCGACGAACCGCTTGTGGAGCTGCGGGGTCCAGACGAGCCGGGGCCGCTTGAGGGTGCGGGCGGGCTCGTCCCCGCCCGAACCCAGCTCGGCGCTGCTCTCAGCAAAGTCGGGGGGCGGAGGAGGCGGCAGCGGCAGGTGACTGGACGCCGGAGGAGGGGGAGGAGGGGGAGTCTGGAGTGTGAGATTGGTGGAGATGTCGAAGGCGAGGGCGAGGTCGGGAGTGATGAGGGACTGAGAGAGGGGAGTGAGCTCGTCAGGAGAAGGGAGCTCGTCTTCCCACTTGAAGAACCAATTATTGCTAGAATCATCGGATTCCCTCATTGTTACTGTTCAAACAGTTCCCCCCAGTTCACTGCTCTGTCGGCCTTTTGGGACAGTGTCGGTCGGAGAGGCTGATTTTGAGCAGACAAATGGGAAAGGGAAGATATCGACAATAGCGGAAAGAGGTTTTAATCCTTAACTAGAACGGCAGAAGTAGCTAGGCAGCTCAGCTCAGCCCAAAAGGAAGACCAAAGATTAAACCTTTGACTCGATCCCTCCTCGGATCGCCTCCCCCGTCATTCTCTTGTAAGACGAGGATTAGGCGGCGGAGACGGCTGTGGTGGGGGAGGCCGCCGGAGTTGAGGGAGAGAGGATCGAGGTGGATCCGGTTCTCTCCTTTTCCAGCTTTTATTATCGGCAGCATGGGTAGTTCATGGCTGACGATGTCCTGAATCTCTCTCTCTCTCTCGTTTTTTTTTTTTGGGTCTGATAATTACAAGAAGTTCAATTAAATTTTACATGGAATATTTTGCCCGGGATTTATGGGTCTAATCCAATCTAAAATCGTCTTGATATTATTCTCTGAACTGAACACGACAAAAAAAAAGCTTTTTTTTTGTTAATGTTCGTTGTGTTAGATTAGATTTCGTGTCCCTCACCATTTTCGGGAACTGGATGCGCTCCTGGAGCGTGGAGCCCACAGCCAGCACGTAACACATAATACATTGAAGGTTGACACTTCAAAATGAAAAAAGCTTTACGCTTGTCACGGTCCGAGAGGGATTTACACAGCGCAATCGCCCCGCGCGCTGAAAGGTACTTGCTCATCCGATGCAGAAAAGATGGATGGAAATAAAATGATGTAGGGAGTCATATTTATCCGTACGAATCGGTTAAGATGGTTCGTCCTCGCCTCAATTAAGAAAAAAGAATAGTCGGAGTAGTGTTTTCTGTTGGTTGGATGATCTGGTTTAAACCCGTATTAATCAGTCCGATTAACTTCCGAGTGTCATTTATTGTATGTCGAAAATGGATTGCCCAATTACAGCATATTAAAGGGCTTAGCTTCATTAGTTGGTTGGTTGGACCGAAAGTTGTCATTCGATCAGCGAATCAAAAGCCAAGCTTTGGAATTAAGGAAAAAAAAAAAAGGGAACTCCAAGTTTGAGGTCAAACAAAAAAAATCATGGGATCCTTAAACTCCATGTTTCTAATTTTAGAACCAGTTAGGTCCTCCGATGTACTTTGATGTTTTCTTTTTATCCTGTCAAGCAATTGTTCTTTTTAGGCCAAACGAGATGTAACACCGCTGCATCGGACCCCTGACCGAGTAAGTTCGACCCGACTTGTCACGGCATCATCCGAGCAGTATCAAAGCATTCTGGGTGTGTTGCGCCTGTTGGGCTACAAGCTAATAGTCCTGGAGAAGAGCGTAGTAGGAAAAAAAACAGGGTCGACTCGTCTCGAAACCGAACTGCAGTACGAGAGATCGTCATGTGCCGTACTCGTAGGGTGTGAAAATGAAGCAACCCCGCAGGTAGTGGGATGGGACGGGGATTGGGTAAGAGAGGGGATGGGGCAGGTGGAATTTGCATCTTTGTTTAGTTCAGATTGGTTAATTAGTGGGAGAGGAATCAGCCTGAAAGTTGGTCTTGATTGTGACGGAGGGAGATAGAGAGAGCTCTAAGCAACAATTTTCACTGTTGGGTTCACCTGAACTCGGATCTTCTGGACACTCGGATCTTCTGGACAGAAAAAAATTTGTAAGTATGAGAGTTTTACTTCGCAGTGAGTCGATCGATTAATTCAGAGCTGATCTCATGGAAAAAGAAAACCCTTTTTTTAAAAAAAAAAAATAAATATTATCTTCGTTGTTGCCATGGAAAGGATAAAGGTTATCCAATGGATGGTGCTTATCTTTAACTTAGGAATAGAAAAAGAAGGAACAACATGACTCATTACCCTTTTGATTAGATTTGGCAATGGGGTGAGTGTGGTAGGATAGTGGGGTTGACTATGAGCTCCAAAAGGTTTTCGACCTTCCTACGTCAAGTGTGTCTGTTCCCTTGTTTTTATCTTTACCGTATCGCACTCCACGATCCGAGATTCGAATCGCTCCTTACAAGGGATTGATAATACCTCCGGGCGAGCCTGCATCAGGTCCAGTACACCACATTATGTTTACAGGATCGGTTTCTGTAGAGTATTTGAGCTCGTTTGAAGAGTAATCCGTGCTCGAGCACCTGCACACAGAAACAGATCGGGAATTGAGTGGCATGTCGGAGTCGGGGCGTCCAATAACCGCGCAGCGTGAGGAAATCCTTGACGCACATGAAAATCGCAGAAGACTAAAAGAGGTTGTAAACTATGGTGTATTTCGATCTATATGATTGAATTAATCTTAGACTCCTCTCCTTTACATGTTTTGAATAATTTAGCTAATTTTTTGAACAATTATTTTTATCAATTGTACTCTTAAATTTAATTATTTTAGCTGCCTAAGTTGCTAACACTTCCAGGAGATGGTGTTGGTGAGTCCAAATGAAATTTATATATATATATTATATATATATAACATACCAATATAAGGTTGGTCTAATAGTTCCCTTACTAAACTCTAAATGAGTGATCCTAGGATGCGAATGTCGATGAGAATTTTCATAGGAATTCTGGTCCAACCGCATATTAGTCTTAAAGTGCGTTTTGACTGGACCGAGAATACTGTATAGTGTAAATAAGAAAGTAAATATATGTAATATTCCTCTAATTCCCGTGGCATCTTTTAATGAATAAATAAAATATTAAATCGTACCATCTACCTGTAATTGCCATCTAACAACTTGCAAGCCACATGCACAGAAGAACTCCAACGGCTGACGAAATGAAAAGCTTTCATTCACTAACTCACTCAATTTTTCCATGAAATCAACATTTGTTCTTCCCTCTTACATGAAAGAAAGAATCACAAACCCGAAACCAAACAACTCTCTCGAGGTCACGAGTTCTGTGACAGGACCGAATTTTTATCCCGAACACCTAACCCGATGAGGTCGAAGACGTCTTCGCAGAGACATTCTCATCAAGAAGAGCTTTCGCCGGAGAAAGCAGAGCCACGGCCTCTCTCCGTGAGCTCGAGTACTTCCTGTACACCACTTGAAACTTGCTGTCTTTGGCCTTGGAGTGGAACCCCACCAGCAGTTTGGCACAGTCCCTGCAGCAGCAAAGGACAGAAAACCCGGAAAGCGATTACAAATGTTTGCCAAGTTTGAGGTTTGTTTGTCGAGTTTGTGCCTTCTTACATGATCTGTGATTCAGAGTAACCGGTGTGGAGCTTGAGCGTCCCGTTCCAGACAGGGCTGATGCTGAGAGTGCACCGAGCCGCGTACACCGCCGAGGCAGCAACCATCGACGGGGAGTACGAGAGGGTCGAGTAGTTCATCAGCCCGAGCTCGGCCAGGAAATAGACCATGTACTCCTGTCTCCGATCAGCAGTGGCCGTCGCTTTGATGAACCTCACGAGGAAGACGTAGTGGGTCGGGACTGTGAGGTACCATTCGAGCTTTCCGAGGATGGTCTTCTCCATGGCGAGGACCTGGTCGTGGGAGTACGCTCTGTCTGAGATCTGTACCAGGTCATTGACCTGAGGTGCCCAGATCTCCTCGTACTTGGAAGCGGAGAGGAGAGCGCCGATGCCAAGAAGCTGCAGCTCCCTCCTCGGGACCGCCTTCACTGAGAGGAACCGATCGATGATGTTGATGGTGAGGTAGAGTGTCTCGGGCATGAGATCGAACTGGTTGTGAATCTCCACCAGCCAATCGACCAATATCGTCCTCATCTTCTCGGTGATATCTGGCTGCGATGGCATGTAATCGGTTGGACGATTCTCGTTCTGCATGGACGATTTCACGGGATCGATATATCAATGTCCGAGACATGGTCTCATTACATCCAGACTGAACAGACAATCACGATCGTATTTACCTCGGCTTCCTTGTAAAACCGGTACAGGTCCTCGACGTATTCCACCGCAGCTAACTCATTGCTGGCATCTGCAGCATCAATATCCACAATCTGCTCATTTGGCTTGTCGGCAATGCCACAGGCCGCCTGAAACCAGGAAGAAGAATATTAGAGAATACGGAATCAGAATCCTGAAAAGACAGGTTCAAAGATCGCAAGTGTCGAACCTTGCTACGAGCGGTGAGAACCGAGGTCAGTGCCCGGTTCTTCCTCCGAGATGATCCCTCTCCTTCCTTCCTCTGGTTCACAGCACCTTCCTGCTTGCTGTGGTTGTTCTTGGCCTTGGCCCGGGCGTCTTCCTCGGTGTCAGGGCTAATCTCGATTACTTCTTTGGGCTCTGGTTTAGCAGCGGGGGCTCTGGCTTTCTTCTGAGCAGCCATGGCAGGATCAGCCCTCCTCACGGGCTTGTCCCCACCGAGTAGAGCAGGCGCTCCATTCACATTCACACAGGCTTGTTTCTGTAAAAGTCAAAGGATGTACACCCATCAGAACACGGAACGTATGTACTTGCGAACGGATTCATCGAAAGTAGATGCAAAGATCAATGCTTTGGATCGATGGAACCTTGCTGTTCTCTGCAGCGGCGGCAGCTTGTGCATTTGCGAGGAGCTGTGCGCAGAAACTCCTGAAAAGTCACAACGGTCAACTAAGGCAGCAGAACAGATACAAGATCATCTGGAAATCGATGTGGTTGAGACATGAACCTTGTAATGGGTCGAGAGACTTGAGGCTGTCTCTTCTCCTCAGCTCCTCGAACAGTTACAAGGTTTCCGATATCACCTAGGGCCTTACGGTTCCTGGCATCGGCCCCACCATTCTTCTTCTGCTGTTGCTTGATCCCTCCTCCTATGACTGCCTCGCCTATAACGACATCGTTATTAAAAGGACAAGGAAAAAACATTAGTTGTATGAATCAAGAACATTATGAGACCTGGATTCAAACTGCTAAAACAAGGCCTGCAGTTTCTTGCTGGTAAAGGAAGGATCTTTTAACACGGATTTTTCAAACCCCCGCATTCATTTACGAATCAAAAGGGCAAGATCAAATTTCAACAACTGATCCAAAGAACCAGAAAAATCAAACTCTGTTGGGCCCGATTTTCTCACCTCTCGCTTGAGTTGGAACGATGGTTCTCGAAGCCATTTCGAAGAGACTCTGCCAATAACCAGCAAAGGCGACTCCTTTATCTTCTTCTTCTTCCTCTTCTTCTTCTCTGAGTCGGGAACTCAGCCGCTCCCCTCCCTCTCACACAAACATACAGAGAGTGGGATTTGTGCGGGATGAAGAAGGGAGAACAGGAGGTCCGTCCCCTTTAAGAAAGCTGGGGAGCCGCCGCTTCGGCCCAACGGTCTTCTTTCCATCAGTTTCTGGCCGTACGATGTTCTCATGATCTAACGGTCGAGTAGCGTGTTGGGGCATTATAGCCGTTGAAAAGAGTCTTGGGTGCCCCCAATTTACCCCTCGTTAAAATAATGGGTGCCCCCGGGAGTGCCACCACGATCCCCACACATATCCGTATTTTCATCCCAGTATATATGTATAGCGAGGCAAAGTGATGGGCTAAACAGGCTTACTTCTATTGATTCGTTTGATTCAAAATGGTATTTAATTTACTTTCAATGTCCTTTTGAATTTTCAGTTGCCAAAAGCCAGATAATTCCGAACAAATTCGGTTGTTCTTCTTGCTTCTTTGGGAAATTCTAACATGTGCCACAACATCACAAGCAACAATTTCTGGATCCGCCACGAATCTATCCTGATGATCTCAACTATCAAGAAAATATGGAAGTTAACTAACGAGAAAGTTCAACTTATCCTCACTGACGAGCCAAAAGTACGTAGTCTATGTGAATTTGGTGTTCAAGTGAACAGCCCTTAACACTTTAAAATCATTATGATATACTACTTCAAACTCGGTGTTCTGTAGACTGTTCTTTAACTTTAGTGGTAGTCCTTGTGGTTAATATCCTCTTAGTTGCTCTCAAATTCTAATGAGAACAAGTGAAACTGTCGTTTCAATTAACAGTTGGTGTGAAGAAACTTTTTAACTTCTATGCTTCAATTAGATATACGTTCTCTGGCACATCTATGTGAAAGAAAGAAGCCATTGAAGGTTTCTGTACTGTAAAATGGACCTGGAAGGCCATTTCAACATGTGCTTGATTTCTGGTTATTTCACTGTTACAGCCGACGAAGACGGCTATGGCATTTGAGGATTCGAAACAGAGAGCATGGCAGTGGAAGAAAGCCATTGACGGGCCCTCCAGAATCGGTAAAGATCTATTCGTGCAAGGCCATCAGAGTCGGTGCGAGATGTTTGTTTGTGCATCTGGCAAATTACTGAGACCGGTTCTGACACTACAGAGGCATAGAGTTGGGAGGTACTGGAAAAGTTCTTTCCAAGGAAATCATACAAGCTGGAGAGCTCGAGAGATTCAAATTCCATATCCCACATGGGTTCTCTCTTCTAATCCATTTCCTTGCTCTCCTTAGATTAAAGAAGTAAAATTTTGTGTTCGTCTTCCAGCATTTTTCATGCAATTGTGCTGAAAAGGATTTTACTGTATCGCACTCGAGACGACTCGACATTTGAGGACGGATCTCAATTTTGAGAATATAAGTCAATCTGTTCGATTAACCATGGCAGTACTGTACCACATCTCATCATCATCTTGCATTAGCTAAAATTTATTGCAAGAAAAACAAAACAGTTACAGGAGTGGTCGTGAAGTGAAACGTCGTCGTGGACCGGAGGGAAGGCAGCGGAACCGTTCAGCAGCAACTCGCTAAACCAAGGTCCCGTGGTTCGCCTGTCCAGCAATCTAAGTAAAAGCGCTCGACAGTGCTCATGCGGAAGTGAGAGCGGAACGGCAGGGGCGGCACCTCAGTTCAACCGCTTCCCTTCCACAATGACTCTCTCTCCCCCTCTGTCCGCCCCTCCTCTCGCTCTCCGAGTTGAAATTCGGAGATGGCATTGTCCCTGCATAGAAATCCGGTGATCTCTCGGGGGATTTGGATCGTCAGAGCTATCTTCCTCTCATCCACCGCTACCTCCAGATTCTTCTACCGGTACTTCATGCTATCTTCTTTCTGCAACCTGTGACTTGTTTGTTCTTTCTATGGTTCCATGGACGATCTGCAGCCTCACTTGTTCAATCAGAATGCCCGATGCTTGCTGACCTAGCTGATCAAAATCTCGTAGCCTCAACTCCTGTACGGCTGCGCGGTACATTTTGAAAGAACTAAGTCTTTGATGAGAAATGTTACGATTCTTTCGTCAGTTTTGTTTTGCAGGGTTTGATGGCTCCACTGATCGGAATTGCTGATCAGAAAATGACATCATCATCATCATCATCTATATCTGTGGCGGTACTTGTTCGATATCCCTAATAATAGTAGTCATTACGCTGAATCAACAGGTATTTCTTACCCCCTCTTGAACTACTGTTGAATGTTTGCATTTCGGTCGTCAGGTGAAGGCACGGCGCCACGGCCACGGGCAGGGTAACTCCAAGTTCAAACCGAATTTCACAGCCTTCAACTCCTCATCCTTCGAACTCTGTTCGATGCCATTGCCCTTGTTTTTAAAGCTTTCATGTTCTCTGCTGTGATCACTAGTGGACTCGAATTATATGATATATATATATATATATATATATCACCATTAATAGAAAATGGATAAGCTGAGGACCTTGTTTTTCTCGTTTTATTTATTTATTTTTCTTAATTTGACAAATAAATACAGTGGCCCGCGCTGCAGGGGATTTTTTTCCCGAGTGTATAACCGTCGAAGGTGGACCCCTTTTATATAACCGTCGTAGGCCGACGAAATTTGATTAGGGCATTCATTCACTTCTTTCCCTCTGCTCTCTTTCCGGCGAATAAACCGCTTCCCCTTCCCTTTCTGCCTCTTCGATCTCGCTCCTCCTTCTCTGTCTTCGTCATTCCTTTAACTGAACAGGAAGACTTCATTCAGAAGGGTGGCAGATCAGGCATGTAAGCCGTGGAGAATGGCAATCACTCAGGTTCTGATCTTCCTCTTTTCTTTTGCGTATTTGGTCATATTTTCCTCGGCTGCGTGAACCAAGCAGGATGAACCTTCTCAACCCTCTTTCTAGGGTTGATTTCGGGCCTTTCCCCAAGGTTCTCAACACCTTGAGGATTATGATTCCAGAATTGGCCGACGAGTTCGTGATGCAGTACATGACCTATCTATGGTTTGCTGGGACCCGGTCATTAACGCGTTTAATATATAGATGGAAAAGGTTTGTGTTACTGTGCTTGAATTACACTGAATTTGTGGTGCTTACAATTCATGTTTGTGGAAAATTGGCTGTGTATAAATCTGGGAATAAGAGGTGGAGTATAATTAGCGACAGGCCTTATCTCTACGATATCCGTGGTTTGCTGGTGGCCCGGTGATTAACTCGTTTAATATATACATGGAAAAGGTTTGTGTTCCTATGCTTGAATTGCACTGAATTTGTGGTGCTTACAATTCATATTTCTGGAAAATTGGCTGTGTATAAATCTGGGAATAAGAGGTGGAGTATAATTAGTGACAGGCCTTATCCCTATGATTGTGTGATTCTCTTCAAGAATAAATTTCTTGCTGTCGATGGGCGTGGGAGGACTGTGAATGTTGGATTGGATTTGAATTTGACTGTTATTGCTTGTGATGCACTACATGACCTATCCGTGGTTTACTGGAGACCTGGTCATTAACGCGTTTAATATGTACATGGAAAAGATTTGTGTTCCTGTGCTTGAATTGCACTGAATTCATGGTGCTTACAAGTCATGTTTCTGGAAAATTGGCAGTGTACAAATCTGGGAATAAGAGGTGGAGTATAATTAGTGACAGACCTTATCCCTATGATTATGTGATTCTCTTTAAGAATAAATTTCTTGCTGTTGACGGCATGGGAGGACTGTGAATGTTGCATTGGATTTGAATTTGACTGTTATTGCTCCCTGTTTCCGAGTGAGACAGGAAGTCACCTTGTCATTAAAGATGAATTTAACGTGATCATTTCTTGGTACAAATTGTTCCTGATAAATTAAGATTTTAAATCAAGTGAACAGCTTCATATACCAATAAGTTTGGATTGGACTAGGCCTTGGTGTTTGTGATGTATTACTTGTCTTTGCAATTCCTACATGACAAAATTAAACACTCATTGAAGGAACGGTTCTAAACGGAATATTCTCATGTGTGTTTTAAACTGTTTCAATTCACCATTTTCTGCATTGCTTGGAGTATACTCTCATTTGTTTTAGATGCAAATTTTCTGGAAAGGTATAAAATTGTCCATTTGATTCTAATTCAGGGATCTGCAGGAAAAAATCTACAATTTTACAACAGTCGTAGAGTAAGGAGCATCTGGTCCTGTGTATAAAGCGGATATGTCAACTGGTGAAACAGCCCCTTTTAAAGTCCTTGCAACTGATTCTAAGCAAGGGGAGAAAGAATTCTAGACAGAGGTAGGATAAAACCATACTTTGGTCGTATACCTAATCGATACTTTTCATTGGCATTTTGCTGATTATTACCAACTCTAAGATACTGTTTTGGCAACCTACTACTAGATCCAGAGTGTACAGGAGTTCAGTTAGCTTAGAATACTTGCAGCCCACGGTTGCTGTGCAGTTTCCTTGCTTAACTGTCAGCTACTCTGCAACTTTAGATCATCTGCAGCACTTTACATTTGGTGTTTATTTTTTTTAATATGGATCATATCTTTGTTGGATAGTTCTAGCAGAATTTTCACCTCGGTGTTATGTCATAGGGATTGAGTTAGTTGCTTATGTCAATTTCATTTGCAGATACGTGGTGGTGGGGCAATCTTAGCAGTATGTCTGCTTCAGTATCAACTCTCGAAACAGCAGTTGGTTGATACACGTTCAAAGCATCTTGTCTGGGCCTGCATGTCTTGCTGCACATGTCCCCCTGAAGTCGGCTTTTTTACTGGTATATTGCATGTTTTGTTCTTTTTGGCTACTCATTTTATAACAAAAAATGTCTTATCTACCCAGTGATGCAAATGCCAAATTGAAACCTGTAGAAACACGGAGAAATTGTAAGGATAAACCTTGATGAAACCTGTGTTCGTAATGCACAGATCCAAACCATTTCCCTTTTAAAAGAAAGGAACTCACTTGTCTCCGGATGTAATTATCAACAGGGTAGATATTTGATATGAAGTAAGAAGTTCATATTATAGTCCATTTTTTCTTTATGGCCACTTTGTTGCTTTATCCATACTACTGGGCATTTGCAGGGTTTCCGTACTCGAATGCCAACCGTGTCTGGAAGTGAAGACATGTTGAATTATCGAGGCAGTCTTCTAAAGGTAGCTTCACCCCATCTCCTATGCGTCAGCCTTTAGGGCACACACCTCGAGCTTCCAGTCCTTCACATAACCAGACTTCAAACAATTATTTCTCCAGGTATGTGCTCTCTTATATATCCTTCCTGCAATTATCCATGAACAATTTTTACTCGAAAGAAAAATAATTTCAAAGGGTTGATGATATGCCATGTGAAGGGAGTTCATTTAGCTACAGTTGAATAACTTGACATTTCCTTTGTTATGCAGTGGATTGACTGTCTCCCCGTTGGTGAGGATGTATCCATTCCCTTTCAAGTTCAACATGATATGCAACTCTTCTATTTCAATCTTCTGATTTTTTTAAAAATTTTTTTGGGAGGGGACATATTATAACCAGGTTATAATATGTATATAACCTGGTTATTCAGGTCTTCTTGGTTGATTTCTTGGAACGTGTCGCTTTGGAAACTTTCTCCTGCAACAGGTAAGTGTGTAAATCCTTTGATATAGTGCATCATTTCCTAACATCACCCAGCAAAAAGGATCATGCAACATATTGCATTTTAGCTTGTAAATGGAAAAAACACAAGATTTTCTGATGCATCATTTTATTATGGAGTGAGCAGGAGAGGCAGATTTGTGGTACTTCAGAACTCTGCAGATGCATGTGGCCATCTTTAGCTCTGATTTACGGGCTTCAGTGGAGGAAGGTTTATGTTCATTATGATATCTTCTATGACCCATCTAAACGGTGTGTTCCTCTATCGCCTCCTCCAGCAGAACGAGCTCCGACATTCTGGCCCCAATTCCATTTTTGATGGGCTTGCCTCTCTGAGGCCCAAGCTGGAAAGCTTCGGCCAGTGTAGTAGGAACAATGCTCTCAAGTTCTCTGAAAGTTTAGAAGGCAACTGTTTTCCTTATGCAAGAACTGGTTTGATACTGGTGTCTCGTGTGTCTCTCGGCCATGTCTAAGTCACACTGGGCCATGCCTGGGCTGAGATAAGACCGATTCTCTAATTTGGAGAATGGTCCAATTGGACCATTCTCTAATTTGTGACTAGGCCGGCACTTTTGTGGGTCTCTTCTTGGTCTAGTTCAAGCATGTTAACTAACTTTACAAGTCTACTGAAGCTGAAAGGGCCGAGATGAGAGGCCCTACTGAACTAGATGGGCCGAGATGAGGCCCAATGATATTGGAAATACTTTGGGCAAATTACTTGGCGAAAGGGCCATTTTGAGTCCTAGTCTTTTAGAACCTTTGTTGGGTTAGCTAAAGGTTCACGTGGTTTCTGGAAGCCTGAGTCATATAAGCTAATGAGCTGGCCCAAGGCCCATTATTCAGTAGTTGGGCTGCTTATGAAGTTCGGGGCTCAAGATAATCCAATAGGCCTAACTTGACGCTAAAATGTGGTGAACGGGCCGAACAGCGAGCGATTATTGCTAAGAAAACATGTGAATATCAGCCATTTTGGGCTTGATGTGCCCAATGGTCCCAGATGAGGCATCGGCCATTTACACAGTCCGAGTTTCCCGTAGGCCTCAACGCAAATAGGTTCATCAGCCTTTTCGAATGCCTGGTACTATTGGCCGGTCCGAGTTTGTTCTGAAAGCTTGAGTTTGTCAGCTTTTAAGATCTACCGCAAGCCCCTCATATGTTGTGAGCACACTAACGCTAAATGGGCAGAGATGAGGCGCGCTGGTTGTGCCATTTTCAGGCTGAGAGTGCAGTAATTGCCAAGGCCGGTCTCAGTTTGTGCATGTCGATCTTATGAGCCCACTATAAGCGCGCAATGGGCTGAGACAAGGCCCTTATATGTGGGTAAGTCCTACTGAGGATGAATGGGCCAAGATTGAGCTCAATGGTAGTAGGCCTGCTATTTAGTGAATGGGCCTTTTCAAAGCCTAGCCCTTTGGAACCTTTGTTGGGTCAAGTATAGACAGGTCTACAGAGTTTCCGGGAACCTGAGTAATATAAGCTTTTGGGCTGGGCCACGGTCAAGGCCCATCTACTGAGTCTCAGCCTCCTATGGGCCTCAATGTAATGAATGGGCCCAGAATTTAGAGTATGGGCGCGGTTGGGAAGTAACTACCTACTGAGTTTGTCACTGGCAACTTGTCAGCCTTTCTGGGCCCAGTGCAGACCATCCCTACCGAGCATCTAGCGCAGGTGTGAACATATATATATATATATATATATATATTCCGGAGAGGTGGACAGCGATACTGGACTGAGCATAAGGGAGAGAGCAAGAGTTTTTTTTAATGGAAGCTGGGATGAAAAAGGGAGTGATAAACTGATAATCGAGGTGATTTCCTCCTAGGCCTTTCCTTCGTTGCTCTCTCTTTGCCGAAAACCCTGCAAAAACCTGAAATTTCAATGTGAGTAGGCTGATAACCCGCGTCTTCGCTACAATCAAGCTCACTCACCCACTGACTGTGTTCTCTTTCCCGCTAAAGGCATCTCCTCCAAGCTAATCCACTCTCAGCAAAACGTGATGCATTTACCAAGAATAGACGAATCATAAAATAGTTCAAACTCAGTCAAGGATATCAACAAATAAGATAGAGGAAATGGAAGAAAATAAAATGATATAATCACTGATGAAAATAGATTGTTAAATTACTATACAAATGAGAAGCTCAGCTTCCTTTGCTCATGTAAAATAATATGTCAGCATGTGCTGGCCCTATGATATGATGCAACCTTCCCAACAACATAACCTGGAAAGAAAGGAAACATAGAATAAAATATTTACAAGGAGAAGTAATTGAGAGAATTAAAAAAAACTCTGTTGAGTAGAAGTAAAATCTCACCAATAACAATAACCAGAAAGAAATTGGAAGCTCATTAATTCAAGCATTAGCTTAGCATATGAGAGAAATTATTTCAAACTATGCTGCTAGAAGTCTTCATTTTGACTGTCTTGAGTAGTCTGAGCTTCAGTATAGTAAAACTAGCAAATTAGCTTGCACACCAGCAGCAACTAATGTGTAATTATTCCTGAAAGAACATCGAGGACAACATACTGAAAAGTAACTAATTGTAGGTTCAAGACAGATCTAACTTGCACCGGATCCAGGAAAGAGCTTTTTAATTAAAGGTATTAGAACGAAAGTCTTTAGCATACAACCACAACCTTGAAGTAAATAAAGCATTAAAACCTAAATACAGGGAAGAATCCTCACCAGAGCAAATAAAGCAAAACTACTTCCATACAGCCACCAAACAACTTAAATCAGAATAAAAACCAAAGGGAGTAACCGTATTTAAAACAAAAAAAAAAGGGCCAAAATGGTGTAGCCAACATTATCAAGCAAATCTGCACCAGAATGCCACATCAGAGAGCTGATGGAATCTGATCTGTTAAAAAATGTTGCATGTATGCAATATCGAGCTAGCCTCAAGCAATTCTGCTAGTACAGGGAATTAAACTGCAGACAATGACTTCTGATGACTCCAGAGATAAAGAGTTACAGGACACACTTCCTTACAGTATTTCTCTAGATGGTTAAGCCACTGTTGAATTATTTCAATAAGTTGAATTTCACATGCACCCATAAGATCAAATGCACTCACCAGGAAAGACGACCTTCCATCTGATGAAGCTGCTCCCCGAGCAAAGCTGTCTCTTCCGGCATGAATACTGTTTATCCCAATGAAAACTATCTAGCTTACCAAGATAGAAAATAAGAGACTCAAGGAATCAATGAGAAGGAAATACACTCAACAGGTAAATTACCAACCTGAAAGGTAGGCCAAGCAGCTTAGACTGAAAATAATTAGAAGATGACTATAAGCCAATTCCCATCGCACCATTAGCTAAAGCATTTTCCCTCGGTCTTGCATCAGTGATGTACAGTTTCCTACTAAGAGAGACAACCAAGGGAAAAAAAACATAGCCACATCATGAATGGTAATCAAGTTTAAATCAAGTCAATGAACGGATATAACTCCAAAATCTATGAGTCATAGCTTTTTTATTGAAATAGTGGAGCAAAACTAATATTCATCATACGAGTGAAAGGATGCATCAAAATTTTTCTTAAACCCAGCCTCTTTTTTTCTCGCTCTTTTCTGGACTGCAAGTTGTTCGTGGTGGGGCTGTGTACAGGCAAGTTGCAATGTGACTTATAAGGACAACATACTAATGGCATATAAGACCTTTTCGAGGCAGCCCATTTATCTAGAGAATAGATAGCAATTCTTCACAAACATTTCTAGACCAAGATAGTAATTCATATACATCAATACCACAATGGCTAAACCATTCACAGTGAACTAAAAATTTCAAAATGTTGAGAAAAGTGGAAGTATGAAACGTATTATAGTGATAGGGTGACAAAGTAAACACTTTTACAGCATGACAGTCGCAGGCCAATTCTTTTATATGGTAAGGCATAGGCACAAGAAAACGTACTGCAGAGATATTTATTTGTCAAGAAACAGATACTATTGAGCAAGAACAAATTTACTGTCTGATCGTCTAATGCAGACAATGTGTAGATTATAAGTTATAGACTACAGAGCCTGAATAGCCAGATCTGTTTATGTTCACACTACAATGACGCAAAAGTAATTTCATAATTGTCAACTAAAAACACTAAGCCAAACACAAAACAGAAAGGAAAGCTTTTAATAAACAACATCTTTTTCCATCTTAGTAGCTCTTGAAGTTCATTCTTGTAGTATTCTTTCTGAAGAACTTATGCGTGCACCTCTGCATCATGTTTGATATGTGGATTTAACTATTCTATCAAAAGCTAAGGCTCCGTCTTCCATGTGGATGAATGGATCAGAGGATGAAATAAGTATATTCTACATCTGCCTCCTGAGTGTCTGCATTTCAATTAATAGTTGCAATTTTGAATTTTTGATGCAGCAATACCCTGTGATTTTGCAATATTGTCATATGTTTGTAACAGATCATTGCCTACTATACTTACCACTCTATCATACTTTCTCATTTTGGGAAGAACCAAAGCTCAATAGAAAGTGCCTCTCATGATTCAAAAAAATCAGGGGGAATAATGGTCCGTCAATTTTAATTCCATACCTGCATATTGTAAATATGTGTAAGATGAAGAGATGATGGAAAATTCTAGTCGGTGGGATGACCTCTCTTGCAAAAAGGGAAAGGGCTCTTACCTCTTGACGCTTTAGGGTTCAGCGGAGAAAACTGAATCCGCTAGTGCCAGAGCTCCAATCACTGCCTCTATCTTCATCATTGTTCACTAACCACCTCTCAACAGTCTCCTTGACATGTGCCCCTTCTTGGCGGCTTCGACATTCGGTGACAGGAAGGCTTCAACAGTTGTCTCCTTCATCTCCTTTCTCTTCTGCCCACGCAAATGCTGGATCGAGAAGAAGAGGTGATATGCTTCTAATTTGAGAAGAAGAAGAATTAGGTAAGAATGTGAAGAAGAAGAAGACTAAGAAGGGAGGAGAGAAAGATTTCAGAGAGATCAGAGAAGGGAAATGAGTCTCATTCCTTCGACAACTTCTAAGACTCAGTTACACCGGTTATATGCTAGTGCAACCTGTACACATCACTCTTCAGCCCATTACAATTGACTTTATCAACTGTGCAACTTGATTAGGCAAGAGTAAAGGTTCTAACCTCATGCACCTAACTTTTAGGTCTGCTGGAACATTCGTTTTAACATCAAGGAAAATCTATACTGAAGATGAAGCTAATACCAAGTCACCTTAAAATGAAAGGCAACTGTTCCGGACATAGATTTGGAATCTAAAGTAATACAAAAAAGCTGAAAGTGACATCCTACTAAACTGAGAAATTTTTTCAAGTTGTTCAAATTAATGCTAACGCCCGAGAAGAAACTATCAGAAATAGGAGTACAAAATCTTGAAACGTAGCGGCTATCAATTATTTTAGCGTGCCTTTCTACAATCCGTGAAATGTTGCTGCTATACTTTATTATCATGGAAACACCATCTTGTCTCCTTGCGCAATCGGCCATTTATACAGGCCATTCCATCCCTGCTTAGAGGACTGAACACTGAAGCATATGACGAACTTTGAGATTGTAGTGATTCAACAGGGAATTCCGTCGAATGGGTAGGAAGCGGGTCACTAATGGAGGCGTGAAAGTTAGTTCATTATAATATAGAAGAACCTCTCGAAAACAGGAGTATAAAATAATGAAAGGTAGCGGTAATCAAGTATCTTAGCTTACCCTGACTCCTGCCTTTCTTCAATCCCGTGAAATGTTGCTATACTTTATTATCATGGAAACTCCATTTTGTCTCCTCGGGAAATCAGCCATTTAAGAGGACAGAACACTACGGCATATGACGAACTTTGAGATCGTCATGATTCACTGAGGACTTCCGTCGAACAGGGAGGAAGCGTGACACAGTAATCGAAGTGGGGAAGTTAATTCATTACAATATACGATTTCGCAATAAAAAAAAAATTGAGGAAAAGCAGGTCACTGAGGCTCAAAAACATACCTTCGAGTGGACCAAGCAAATCTCCATTCGATTGGGCAATCTTCAAACTAACAATGGAGCCCTACGGATGCAAACATACATCGGAGAGGTAAAATTGACAAATTAGGTTCCCAGAAAGGAGTTGAACAGTATGGGTCATAGAAATCCACTTAACTATACATAATTGATCGATCTATCCCTTCTCTCCCGCAAGCGTGAGCGTCTTATTCTCCGATCCTCACATCCTAAGCGAACTGAACAAACGAAAAGTCATCGAAGAGAAGTCCTCTGCTCTCTATGTCCGAAAGAGACAATATGGAAAGAGAACGACAATGCTATCAATGGTAGAAAGAGAGATACGAACAAAACCAGAAAATTATAGGAACCATGGGCATCGTAGATGAGAAGTTCTTCCATTTCCTTGCGGTGCCGAATCACAGAGGTAGGTCAGTTCAATCAGTACAACATCTTTGGAACCAGATTGAGCACACTTCAAAATACCGCTCCAATCATCCCAATCCGCCATGGAGCTCATGGAATAGCAGTACGATGAAGTCTCAGATTTTCTGGTTTCATCGACATGGAGAGAGTGGAGCCGGAGGCAGGTGTGAAAAGAAACTGCCTGAAAACGGTTGGCGATAATGAGAGAGGGAGGGGAAGTTGCAGTTTCCATATAAGACCGCCCAGGGAGGGAAAAACGGTTTCTGGAGCACGGAGAGAATTACTGTAAAAAGACACTATTACCCTTAAAAGTTTATGTATGTAGAGGGTATTGATGGTATGGTAACTTGAAAAAATGAGACGAATATAATAATAGAGAATAATGGCTTTTTCTTTTATAATTAATTTTATATTTATAAAAATAATTCAATTACTTACCGAACACCATGATGGCTAAAACTTTTAATATAATCTTAACTCATAATTCCTTCTTTTTTTTTTTATTGGGTAGCACATAATTCATCAATACTCGAATAAAATGCCCTCAAGTTAGCAGTGTTTTGGGGGAAAGGAAAGTTTGAGGAAGAAGATGTTGTCAAAGGCTAACTCCCACAACATTAAGATGTAACTAGAGGCTAATCTTTCCTATGTATAATATGTGTTATTTTAATAAAAATTATTAAAAATATTTATTTATAATTAATTTTTCAAGTAAAAATAATATGTTTAACTTTTAAAAGGAAATGGTGAAAAATGGGTAGTTATACATGCCAAATTTACAATCATGACCCCATTTTATTTCAATTTAATAGCGAATGAAATTTTAATGAAGGATATTTTGGAGAAGAAAAAAGTCTTTCATAAAGTAACAAATAATAGATCTTGCAATATAAGAAAGTTAAGAAACACTTAAACAAGAATGGATGGATTCAGAAATTCCGACCAGTTGATGGAATTCAGAGAGATGAACGGTTGTAATTCACCCAAAAAAAGAGAACAAATTAGTAAAAATTTACATGGAAGTTTACGGGTTTTCCAGAGTTCGGAAAATCGCGCTCTCCAAATCCATCCCTGCACTTAAGACTCTTCGGTGAAATAATCGCAATCGTAGTCAAAATCGATAGTTACAGAATCAAGCATTCGCTTAAATGTCAGCATACTAGCACAAATTTGTGGTAGAAAACTCGGAAACGACATACTCGGGTAGCGTTTCACACGACATTACATTCCACATCGAATCGGGAAAGGGGAATGCTCATCCTCCCCATAAGATCAAATCAGACTAATCGAATCATGTACAAGCCAAACTTCTGTTACAGTCGATGCCGATTAGGCAAGCTCAAAAAACCGATGCCTAAAGCAACACTCTGGAGGAGATTAGTTGAACCAATGTCGCGGTCCCCCCGATACCGAACCGAGAGTGCGACCATCACACGGCATGCTGTACGCCGCCAGCTCAAAACTAACCAAACAATCAATCACCATACACACTTCAGAATGAAAATCAGTCAGTTAGGCCCGGGTTTCAGATTAGGTCATCCGGTCCTGCAAGCATGACCTGCCATTCAAGAGAGTAACTGTTAGAATCCGAACACAAACCTCAGGGGGCATTCAAAAGAGAATCTTTTATCCTTGTCAGGTTTTCGGTACTAACGTTGCAATCGAGAGCGTATCTTCGGGCGAGCATAATGGCTGCATTTCGGTCACGTTCTGATTCGAAAGTTAGAACGAATGACAGCCCTTTCCTTGCTTGCCAGAACACCCCCTTTGCTGCAATGCTGCTATCGTTTCGAACTCCACATAACTACGATGCCCCGAACAAAGAAGTCTCAGACAGGGAAAAAAACCAGAAGCAATTTCTCCCAAGTCCTCACCCGACTTCCAGAGAACATGAAGATTCAACTTTGAATTCTAACATAGGCAGATAACTTTAAGTTGCTTGATAGCTGATCTAAAGCAAGTAGCTAGCAAATGATGGCATGAAACTGTATTCATTTAAATTGTTTGGGATTCCCCGGCCATTGGGATGAAGAAATGACGAAGTTCCAGCTCAAAAAAGACTAATAAGATGAGATAGATGAGGTGTGGACAGATATTCGAGCCAAGATTCTGAAATCATTCACTAAATGAAACTAAAGATTTACATGGGGCACATTGAGGCCAAGTATATGTCTACTATTTGAGATAAAATAAGAAAGTTCTGTATGCGATACCTGCATTGAGGTCGAGTAAATTTCTCGAGCTTTGGTGATCCATCCTCTGCTGAGCTTCACCCTCATCTTACCCACGTGAAATACATGAGTGGAATGTGATGAGTAATCTTGACCGTTCATCTGTGAGATAATTACCTAGAAGACATAGATGTCGATCTCGTTAATTATTATTTTTTCCAAGTAGGAAGAGAATCTGCAAGAGAACAAGCTTTTCCCAAAGGAGCAAACATGACATACACTAAATTCAGCATTTGATTTTCGCATCAGTGACTCTACATGGCTCTCCAGTCCAGCAACTGCCAGGAAATTCCATCGGTCACATCTTACAATGAATTAAGGAAATGCAAGAGACAGCATATTATATGTTAAATTACCAGCATCGATAGGACCAGCAGTTGTCACGGAATCTTTTAAGCCATTTAGGCTGATTTCAGCTTGCAAGACCCGTCCCACATCTAAAGGCTCAGGTGCATAGCTGGTTTTGTTGGCACCTGATATGGAGGAAATCAATGGCATGAGAATGTTGTTTAATCAGAACCTTCAGGGATTAAGAAATGTTGTTTATCAGAACCTTCAGGGATTAACTGCAATGAATAGCGACAATTGATTTTAAGGAGGAATTGAAACTAATATAGGAGCTTAGGACTTCACCGACTGCTTAATCTATTTTCTTTGAATACTTAATGCTTTATCTAAAGGGAATCAAAAGAGCACGTAAATAATGCAGATAAGTCAACTGATAGTTCAAATAAATGAGGTGTCGAATCAGGCACCTGAAATGACATCTCGGTGGCTTCCGTCAGATGAGGTGCGATACCATTGAATCGAGCACTTGGAAAGTGGAGGAGCATTGTCCGAGCAAGGTCGAACACATAAAATTGATCCGAGACTCTCAGGACCATCTAGAACATACAACCGAGACCTGTTTTCTTCTGCCTTCTTGCTCAGTGTCAGCTGTAAGTAATGAAGGAATTGTGCACGCCGTCAAAACTAACCTTATTAAACAAATATAAGTACCTGATTAAGAATGGTTAGTTGAAATTTGCAAGGAAAATTTAATAATAGACAAACCTCCTTCTGAAGCTTGAAAGAAAATATAGATTTCTCTCGGATCTGAAGTCTCAGCGCACGAAGCTCATGTTCCATATCCATCACCTGTTACACACTACAATGCTTGTAATGCAAGACTCATGACCTTGGAAAGACTTATCTACACTATTAGGTGAGTTCGATTAGGTAAAAGGTTAGAAGTTAGTCTAGTCATTACTTGCATAAGCTATAAAGAGATCGCAAACCAGGCTACTTAGAGCTTCTAGGAAGTTAGTTTTGTCACGGCTACCAAGTACCGTAAAAAAACACAACTAATAGATGGTCAAAGAACCTTATTTTAAATGGTTATCACAGCAAAAGATTAAGCAGAAGCCCCTGCGTCATTTAACAATAACGAGAATTGCACATTATTGACAATGCACCTTGCTCGGATGATGCAGCAATTTGATTCGTCGAGCCTCTTGTACTTCTTCTATCAGTCCCTCCACATTCTTAACACCATTGATAGAGAAGAACTCGTAAGTTAATGTATCATATCATTGTTGGCAAAAATAGCTCAAGTATTCAGAATAACAAGCTAAAGTACATAATTTCTTCCTATACAGATGAGTTACAACATTGCATCGACTCACCTGTGTCTTCGATGTTCCAGAATTTCTTTCTTCCTCCTCAAGGGCCTCACCAAAACGTTGGACCACAGCCCTAGCACTCTCGATTTCAGCACAAGCAAAGGATTTTTCTTGGCTCACCAGCTTCTTGGCATCCTCTGAAGCCTGTTTAAGGAAGCTCACGAGCTTTTTCACTTCAAATTTCTCTTGAATCAATTCTCCTTCTTTCTGAGTCAGCTTAACTGCTAAGGCCTCCACCTGCAGAATGTTCATAGTTAGAGTGTGCTAGATTATCCATAAAAAGATTGCAGGGCCAGCAAGATGCTCGCTTATAAGCATACTCTCTTTAAATTTATAAAAGGCAAATGGAGTTATTCAATAGGAAATATATAAGCACCCAATACAAACCATGGATATAGCTTTCTCCACATCCTCCTTGTTCCGCCCTGCCAATCTACCTCTCAAAGCTTCCAATGCATCTCTAAGCTTCTTTAGAAGCACATGCCCTTCCAAAGAGGCCACCTCCCTCAGCTTCGCCTGAGATATGAATATAACCAATTGACCATGCATTTCATACGAAGCACATGAACTTCATGAAAGTGAACGTTTAAGTAAATAAATTGTCAGATTAATGATCTTCCTGAGAGCTCTAACCAGTAGGAAGGTGCACTAACAATGTGTATATTAAGCATAGTTACCCCCTCACCCTCACGAGCAAGCTAAGCTGTTTGACTAGTGCAAACAAAATCGATAATGCACAGAATAGAAGCAAGCACCGACTACAAATCCATAGTATGCTTCTTCTACTTGAAACCAAAGCTTGCACCCAGTATGAAGAAGGTGCACCAGATATTAGACATGGCAACAGTGAGCAGCCAGTATGCTGTTAGTGTTTCATAATGGTTTTAGAAAAATGGAAATAGCACTAGATTACGAAACCTCATCAGAGAGTTTTGCTGCTGCAGCCAAATTTTTGTCAAATTTACTGGCAAGATCACGAACTGAGAGACGCTTGTGCTGCTCTGAGAGATTGGCAGCTTCCTGCTCAACCACCTCCTTCAAGGGGGGGCCCTTGTCCTCTTTCTTTGGCTCTTCAAGAATCTGATTATCCGGACCCAATTTATACTTTGGAAAGCAATTGGAGGCAAAGCTCACATCAGCAGAAACTGGCAGGACCACTTCTGCCTGCATAACCTCTCCAATTACAGGGCTCACTTTTGCCATTATTCGGATGAGTCTCTGCTCAGATAGATCAACAGTGAGTTCTCAAGAAATAACAGACAGGAATCCATGAAAGCCGCCATGAGAGAAGAATACATAGTAAGATAAGCATTAGAATTCTTCATTCACATATTTGAGTCTAGAACCTGAGATCCTCCATTAACTCGACATCAGTTATCTGACTTGTTTATGTTTTACACTTCCTTGTGGATGGAATAAGAGTTATTACAAAAAGAAAGGAAAAAGACAAAGAGAGGGACGAAATTTCTAGTAGAAGGCATCTGCACTATAAAACAAATGTTTTTTTTTTCCAAAATGACCACCATGAACAGACAGATTCTACAAATGATGCAAGATCACGTTAGTGGAACAAGTAGGAGACGATCTAAACTAACCCACAGATGAAGGGCTCTTCTAAACCTGAATAAAAATTACCAGAACAAATTCATCCAAGTAGGAAATCAGAGAGACTTTCACAAACCAGCTAGAAAAAGACCAGGCCAGAGAGAGGTCAATGTCCAGCTTTGGTGGTGGGTAATATCATAAGCATGACAACTATGATGCCTAGTGCTAGAGAAAGCTAACTGCACTACCCACTAACATGATGAAAACTTCCCTCATCCCGAACATGATGAAAACTTGATCAGACAAAATTGCTCTACTTAACAGACTGGACAAGACTCAGGATGAAGACTCAACCGAAAAGGCAGGAAAAAAAGAACTCAAATTGACGAAGAAATTGAAAGACTCCACCAATTACAGAATGGCTATACACCCCACAGTGGAAATTCTTTTCAACTTTCTTCTTCTGACCCGTAAAATGTTTCTTGGGTTTACCTGTTTTCGACCTTGTCATGCACATTTATCTGCTTAATCAGAGCAAACTTCCCCAAAACAAGCAGAGACTGTGCAAAATCAGAAGACCTCAATCAAACGGAAGAACAAAAAGAACAAGAAATGCACCCAAAATGCAGCAAAACAGCCAGCAGATAGATACCATGAAAACCCAGAAGACAAACGACAACAATCAATACAGTCAGTAAAACTCCCCACAGAAAATGACCAACTTACATGTGACCACTGCGATACAATCTCTTATCCTGTAAGCTCAGTATGCAATGCTAAAACATTCCTCCTCCTCTCTGCGACACTAGACACAGAGAGGGAGACGCATAGAGAGAAGTGGGTTCACAGGAGAAGAAGAATCTAAAGGATGGCTTCAGCTTTGCCTTTTTTAAAAGGGTAAAAGGATATAAAGAAGACGACTCAGCCCACAGCCCCTCCCTCTCTGACCTCTCTGTCTCCTCCCTCAACGACTTGAAAGCTGTAATCTTTTTTATTCTTTATTATTTTCTATTTTTCATTATATATTTCTCTCATGTCTTTTTCTTTCTTTTTCCTAATCTCCTCTCTGCGTCATCATGAACCTCTCTGCCGGAAAGCTTCCTTGTCCAGGGCTGAAATGGCGGAACAGAGGACGAGCAGGGATTGCTGCCTCCACTCGCCGGGCCCCCCTTCTTACTCGCCGTCCCGATTAGGCGCGTGGGAGCAGTGGGTCGTAGCTGGTCATACGTAAGACTTGGGACTTTCTGACGGTTGTCCCTGTATAACCTTACTAGAAGACTTCGCTGCCTTTTTTTTTTTTCAGTGCACTTTCAGTATTTAAAATTTCAATTAATTCTAAGCAATTTAAATTTTAATTGAAATAAAATAATTCAGATGGTAACAATTTCCATTCACCTCTTTAAGGCTCTCGTGCTCAGGTCATATCAGAAAGATCCAAGGAATGATCACTGTATGGGCTGGCAAACATCGACATGCAATTGATGATGAAGAAACGTTGGACCGTGCATGTGAATTAAGATGGTGACAGTGACCCTCGAGAAGGACGACTCCAATTCAGGGACATGCATGCAGACCAGAGGTCCAAGCTCGCAAACCCCTCAAGACAAAAAAAACGTTTGCAGACGCGAATCAGAGCTATCGCTGTCCATGATTTTCGATCGGGGCCAAATGCATTTACTTTTCTGTCCCCGAGCGTCGTTTTACAAGAACAAATACATGGTATATAGGAAAGAGAGGACCCGGTAAGTTGATACTGTTCTCGCCTGTAGAGTTTGTGACTTAGAGGCGATCCTACGTTCGATCTTACCGGCGGGATTTCACATGTCTCTTTTATTCCCTCTTTTAAATCTACGTATTTCTTTTATATACCGAAAGGAATTTGCATATATAGAAATGGATGTTGGATTGTTTTAGTTGGTGGCTTCGATTTAATGATTTTCCTATAATTTCTACTACATTCATCATTGTCGACCCGGCCGTGATGATGGCTACATATGTAATTTCATTACTATATACTGAGATATATGAACAATTATATAGATATTTCACTATTTTATATCCATTATATTTTTTTATCTAAAAAATGAGGGCAATCCAACTACCTTCTGTTGTATAATAGTCGGCAGGATTTCATATTTAGTCGCGAACTGAATAGCTGGCGCTGACATCGATCCCATCAATGTAGCACCGCCGAGGATCTAGTGCAGTTCAAGAAGCCGACATACATCAAGGTTGAGGTTCAAATTTTATAGAGCTTTTATTCGGTTAGATAATGGAGTCGCACCTAGAAGGGATGGGAGATGGGAGGAAGAGGAAATGAAAATGAAGAAGTTGCACTTGCAGGAATTCAACTATAAAACTCAGCACCTTTTGGTCATTTACACACGTATGTATATGTATCTGAATAAATTGTTTATATACAGGAATGGATACAGAACTCGAGCCAAGGGGTGAAATGAAGAGATGAGTAAATGGGTAGATTTTAGGGAGTGAAATAGGATAATGTAGTAAAAATATAAGTAAAATCCGTAAATTTTGTATAAGATTTCCCAAGTTTTCTTGAGTTCAAATGGGGCGATCACCCCCTCCCTCCCGTGCACCTAGACCTGGCCACGGTTCCAGAACCAAACGGTTCTGGTTCGGAACCGTTGGTTCCAATTCCATGACCCCTTGGAACCGGCCCTGAACCTTCCATTGAACGGTTTGAAACAGGAAGTTTCGGTTCGGAACCACGGTTCCATCCGGTTCCGAACCGTCGGTTTCATCCGTGGTTCCGAACCGTCGGTTTCGAGAGGGCAGTAGGACTGGGGGATGGGTGGCCGAGCAAGCAGTGGGCCTAGTCGACTGGGGAGGGGGTAGACCATAGGGGGGCAGGGGCACCACTATTCGCATCTCTCTAAATCCATCCTTGTTTATATATATATATATGTGTGTGTGTACATACATGTATACATGTCCATTGCTTGGGGTTGTTTTGGATAATTAAGAAGATCCTTGCAAGGATAGACCAGAGGCAGGCAGGTTAGGGCCTCAGCATTTGATTGATCGACGGGATTCTCGAATTTAGGTTAGCAACTACACGAGATACCAAACTGTCGGTCAGTCGATCGAGCCCGTCGTCTTCAATCAGTTTTCCGAAAATTATGTAACGCGAAAACGAGGTGCCATATGAAGATCGAAAGGTCGAAGAGCAGCTAGAAATGGAAAGGGATGTTGATGGGACGATTCTTCAAACTTCAATGTCCATTCAACCTTTTTGCCTACTCCCAACCTTCAATTTTTGGTGGGAATTTAATTCCTGCAATATATACATTATATATATATATATGCGCCAACCGTGCAGTGCATGAACTCGTGCTAAATATCGAGCGAGTATCATTCATTCACCGTGAATAATTAGCACGCTTAATTATAATTAATTCGAGCGAAGATATGTAGGATTGCACGTTGAAATAATTCGGTTCGCCTAAGTGTGGATATATAAATTAATTTAATTCAATTTTCGTTTTTTTTTTTATTTCCTTGATTTTATGGATTAACAATCAGTTCATGCGCGTCTAGGGCTCACGTGTGGCTACTTGTTTTAAAATTCTTATTTGACATATACAATACGTTTGGTTGCTCATTTATAAATCTATACGTGGGGCAGTTGGCCAGACTAAGATTCACACATTTGTGTATATTTATAATATGCATGTACACATCAAGATCAAGTTCGAGTCCTGTAAATAAAGCAAATTCTACGTTACTAGAGATTTATCCTCCTAATAAACCGACCACCATCTGCACGCCAGCTTGTATTCACCAAAAAGAGATATATATATATATATATACACACCACAAGTCCTATATGTTTGTTAATTCTTGCAAATGAATACTAAATATTTCAAAATGTTAAATCAAGTCCTATCTGTTGTTTGCATTATAGTATCGAGTCATTTCCATCACTTACCGTTATTTTAAGCTGACATGGCACTGATGTGGAGCTGACATGGTACTGATATACGTCAGCTAAAAGTAATGGCAAGTGACGGAAAGGACTCGATATTGTAACGCGAATAACGTATGTGACTTGATTTAACACTTTGAAATATTTATGACTTACTTGCAAGAATCAACAAGTATATAGGACTTCCGGTATTTATATATATATATATATATATGTATAAGCACAGAGTCAACAACACAAGCTGTCAAGGAACAATTTTTTTTTTTAAATGTTATACGTAGATAACGGGATTTGATATGGTTGAATCGTACTTAATATGAGATCAGAAGTTTCTAGTCCAGCGATGAAAGAAAAAAGTCATATGTTCGATCCGTATTAGTGAAATTTTTCGTATTCATATACTGACCATCTATATTCAACTCTTCCGTTATCTCTTTTTTTTTTTTTGTAATAATCATCTGTTTCGTTATAACTTAGATTAATGGACGTCTTTTACAAAAAAAAAAAAAGGGATTAATTAGTCGTACATATGAATCCAATATTAATCTGTTAAGTTGAGCGATAATCATGGTTTCGTAGGTCTTACTTATCATCCCCTTTTTTTCTGGTAGCAACCCACTAAACATTTTTTTTAAATTTAAAAAAGGGGAAATTAAACAAATTTCATCTTTGTTAATTTTGATTCTAAAAGTGCTTTTTTTTTTTTAAAGATAGACTTGTAAGCCAAAACAGGGATTTTTTAAAAAAAAAGTAAACAAAATATAATAATTGATCATAGAATATTTTAGTTTCAAAGACATAGCAAAAGTTTGTGACAAGTTTCGAGTTAATTATCATCGTTTATTCTAAAAAATTAACTTTATTGCATAATGATATGATTTTTCAGTCAACCCGTTAAAAGTAAAAATCTCCTAATCGTAAATTTTCTCCTTAAACGCCAAACAAGATTTCCACCGGAAATTTTATTTAATCCTCTTGACAACTTTGCTTATAAGGTTTTCGTTAATTTCCATGTAATCAAATGTCGATATGCATAAAATGCGGACGAGAGCACTTCCAGGAGACTGCACAGGCGCACAGTGCAAACTCTTAAATGATCATATCACATGAAAAGTTATCAATTAAATTATGATAGATAAATAAATTAATATTAATTATTTAATTTAAGTATATTAATTATAATTAATTATAATAATTTAATTATTTTTTTTCTCGCCACGCGATTACAGGCCTATAAGAATTGACCGGCGCCACAGCAACCTTTGTACGAAACGACAAGGCTGTCGGCTGTGGCTGCGTGTGAATGACAATTTTTTTTCCTCTTTGGGACTTTAGGATAAGATTAAAAAAAGGAGAATTAAAACTATTAATTAATGAATTAATTAATTAGTTGTGGGTGGGAAGCAATCGGTAGGTAGCAATGCATAATTAACATGATCCATTGTCAATCCCTAATGATTATATCTAACAGTCGATGGCATCATATTGGTCCATATATTGTATCATAACGTGGGACCGTGATTAACTGGCTCATCGGAAAGTTGTGTCCCGTTCGTTCGGCTATGGAATCTTAGGACTCTGTCAAACCGATCGGTACTCTGATCACGGTCGTATGCAATCAACCGATGAACAGATCGAGATAAGACTGTCTCCGAGGGTTGGATCACGTGTATACCAATGTGTGGATTCGAATCTCAATTAGGTTTACTTGGAGCCAGGGATGCAGTGATTTTCAAGAATTTCATTCAGAACTATATGCATTATTTCCCGTGCTATTAACTGATAAATAATAAATCATATTATTATATAGATAATAAATTTAATCTTTTAGAGTATATAATTATGATAAATTCACGTTCTACCATTGGTACAGGAGCGCATGTTCAAGTCACCACAAGCGCTAGTCCTCCATTCGATTAATTCAACGCGATGGGCTCTCAAAATTAATATTAATCGCATGTACGAGAAAATGCTAATAAACAATATTAATAAAATCATACCGTTATCAAATATATTTTACTTCTATTACCGTCAAGCGAAAGGACATCTAATCGCATGAATGCTTTTCCAGTTTTCCTCTCAAGTTCATTGATTCTTAAGAGTACGAAAAGCAATCCCGCGGTCCCCTTGTACTACGACAGCATAGATATAACTCTAGATCAAGAAGTCGGATACTCAACTTCTATCGGAAGAATTCTGTGTACCCTTTATTTTCATGTTGCTCTTATATCTTCTGAGTTTACGAGTCTCTGATATAAGTCGCGAAACGAAAGCAGATGTTCGCAGGTTTTGTTCGTACATGATCAGTTCAGTTCATCTTTCTTCACAGTCATCCGAATTTATAGACATCGTGTAGGCAAAAAACGAGGAAAATAAAACAAAGGACAACAAAAGGAGAGGTCGACCTTCGGATGCTTCCTGACATTATTATGTGTCATTGATTTTGTATCCTTTTTTCCTCTGGTAAAATAGAAAGTTGTTTCTTAAACTTTTGCATTGAACCCAATGTCCTCTCCTTGTTTAACCTCAGCATGTTAAACCCTTTGTCAAGTTCTCTTCAACAAACAACACAGCAGGTTTTCTTTGTTTCGGTATAGCTGCTACGTACATAAACAGTCGCTTGATTCTCACGCTTTAGAGACTTTGAATGTGAAAGGAGCATCGGTCGATAGGAGGACCGCGGGCCCAGAGACGATCAATCTTCTCTTTGATCATATAAATCGGGTATCCATACACGATCCCAGCTCTCTATGATTGGTTCCGAAGGAGCATCGGATCGACGATCACGGCCATCATCATGATTAAATGGCTCGACGCGAATGCGACGTTTTAATTATTTCCACTAGACCTCAACCTGGGCCAGCTGTGCAACATGTCCACAGTCTATAAGGTCCCCAATACGTGCCTTCCTTTTTTCTGTGAAAGCAATGATATGGTTCAAAAGTTCGTTGAGACGTCCCATAATAAGCTAATGAAATCTGACTAATCCAGGTTCAAGCCATATCGATCTGTACTAGGAAGATAAAACTCTTTTAACACGGATTTTCTCCATTCACTAAAGTCTCGATCCCGAGATCTTACTTAAGGAAAAGAAGTGTTGAATCATCTCAGTCAAATAGTACCTTTTTTTTTTTTTTTGTTATTCCTCCTTTATATGGAGTGAGAATATCCTTTTTCTTCAACATGGATATGACATGGATGGAAAGCTGAAAGTAGCCATGAGAGGGTTTGATGAAATATGTTCAACATTTGCACATGGGTAGGTCCATTCTTCCAACTTGCACATATCATCTCCCATTCAATTGTACATGTTGTGTTGTGTTTGCCTAGCTCAACGTGTTTACATAATTTTTCTACCCAGTTTAGAAATGTAAGGAGCCATAACTAGTACAAGTTCAAAACATGAACCGACCCACTGAGAAGTAAAAGTCTCTCATCATAAATTTTCTTCATTAATAAGATTCGAACATGTATCGACACTGAGTTAATTGTCACTAGTCCCCGCATGTCTCAAAACCCTACTCTTGGCCTTAGGGTTTACAATTCTTGCCCCAGCATCGATGCATAAGTCTGATTGGAGTATCTTATTCTGAGTCAATAATCGCTAATTATAACTAGTTCCAGGTTCCGGGGATTTTTCTCTTTCGGTAGTATGTGTCTTTAGGCCGTCCGGCTGGGAGAGGAATTAGACACATGCCATTAATAAGACAAGTTTTGTCGAACCGTGCTAGTATCCCGAAGAAAATCGCCCATATATGTACTGCCCATGTCCATATGTACAGAGAGATCAACATCAAGCCTGGATGCTGTCGTCCGTCCAGAAGATTTGGTTGCATGTGAGCTGCCATCATCGGATGCTGTTCCTTGTTCTTGTTCTCTTCCTCCATTACTAGCTTTTCGATCGACTTCGGGACCCACACAACACGGTTCTGCTCGTCGATGTTTGTAGGTTGCTGTACATGGTTTTGATATACGATCAGTGAATACTCCCTGTTTAATTGCGAGGATTTGATTTGAATTTTCAGTCTGCACACTGAACCCTAACTAAGCATCTGATAATGAATGGACTGAGACGAGAAGGGAAAAGCCCAAAACCGGGGGATTGGGCGGGCGCTTCAGAGGGGAGCCAGCCCAGCAGGCCTCCGAGAAGACCACATGAATCCAGACCCGGCGCCGGCGACCGACCTTCCGATCTCACGTGGGATTTGGAACTCTTCTGTACGACGGATGTATGCCACGTGACACGTGCCACGGTCAATGGGTGTTTGATACATTGGCAAGGGCCGTGACAGATAACTAACATGTTATGGATACGATCGGATGCTTGATCAAGGAAAGATGGGAGCAAGAGTGGCACGTGTAGGTGACCAAACGGACAACCAGCAATGCAATGGAGAAGTTTTGAGAGACAAATTCCACATCGAAAAATTGATAGTTTGAAACCTGATGTACAAGAGAATTGAGAACTAGCTATTACTTAATAGTTTAAACTTTTATGTGAATATGAATTCAATCTTTCATAAATTCGGTGGATATTTTATATGATATCAGAGTTAGCCTATTGTTTAGACTCACACCATGCTAGCTAGCATGAGATTGGAAGAGAAAAATACCCGACTCACTCTCTGTTTGGTGGCCCTCTTTGGATCATCGATATGGTTGGGATAACATCGATTGATGTTCAGCCAATTTAATGATGATGGTGTGTCATTAATATTCACTACTGTTGGATCTTCACTGTAAATTTTCACTTTCTAAAGCTGGTCGAGATGGGGAAGCATTGAGAGATGGAAGGTTAGAAATCAGATTTCAATATCGATAAACCGAGATGGTTTGGCGTTCCTCCCGTAAGTAAAATTTTGAGCTTAAATATTGTAAGGCGAGAACTGAGGAATACTTATCTCTTGATAAACCAGCCGGGCAAGTTAAACTCGTGGCCATGAAGTCGAGGAAAAGGGGACTGGGGATTAGATGCTTAACCACAACCCAAGAAAGCATATCAATGCAAAGAGGACTGCTCACTTAAAGCATTATTGACTTGGGAGAGATTGACAGTTGAGCTTCAAGCTTTCCATGTTTCCCAACTCCCTCTTTATTCGGTGAGAAATTCCGATGTCAGTGGTAGAACAGTCGGCTATTAACTGATTAGTTTGTTTAATAAAAAGGGAAAAAAATTATTGTAAGTCATTTGATTTTTTAAACCTTTATTTGAGAGGGGGCTTTCAGTGTTGAATATGTTAATCGATTTCTCTAGCCCTTTCAAAATTGCCAAAATCGAGCTGAAGTTTTTGCTACGCATGCAGGATGAGCTATGAAGGCACAAATCACAAGAACGGCATCAAATGTAGGAACGTGATTGCACCCATGGTAGGTCACATGTCTTTTTTCAATATAAACATGTGGTATTCATAAATTTAATCCATCAAACTATTTTGAAAATCCAAAAAAAAAAACTCAAAATATTAAAATTAAATCTCTTAATTTTCAATTTCTTTTACTCATAAAAATAGAATTAAGAAAATTATTTAAAAAGAAAATGTCGTGAAATATGTGAAGGTAACATGGCAACTTTCCACCCAGGCCTGGCCACGGTTCAGGAACCGGGCGGTTCCGGTTCCGAACCGGAGGCCTGGAACCGGCTGTTCGGACCCCTGCCAGCTGGGGGTTAGATAAAAATTTTTTTTTTATTTCTTTACGGTTCCGGTTTGAAACCGCCGGTTCTGGACCGGTTCAGGTTTCGGTTCGGAACCGGCGGTTCCGGTTTCTAGGGCAGCTGGAACCGGCCCTGAACCTTAGCCCTCACGGTTCGAGGGCGGTTCCGGGCCGGTTCCGGTTTAGGGCGGTTCCGGGCCGGTTTTGAACGGGTCGGTTCCGGGCTCAAACCGGCCCGTGGCCAGCACTAATTCCACCTCGCGCTCGTGCTGGAACATCCTCGGAACTGTTGACCGCCCCCGATCCCACTCGCCTCCGACCGAGCGTGGGCTGCACTCCCATGCAATTTGGAGAACAGCGGGCGGGAGTATGAGGCGGGCTTGATTCAAGCGCCGTCCGGGAGAGTGAGATGTAATTGGATGATCCGATTCTGATGTGTCCACCTGGCGAAAGACAACTGTAAAACTAACGTCTCAACCGCTATGGCCCCCCTTTGAATTTACAACTCTGTCCCTTGAGCCCATCGCGCTGGCCTGCCGTTGGCCCGTTGGGATTTGGAGTAGGCCAATTGACTTTAACGCCCCCTCCCGTCCCGGTGACGCTCGTCACGGCCAGGCCTCACCGTCCGTCCTAACAATGGGTTTCCCGTCTGGTCATTGAATGGGAATCCCACAGGATTGAACATTGACTCACGTCTCTTAGGACCCCCACGAGCTTCCACCAAACTGAAGTCAAAGGGCACTCAGGTCAATGCGGGCGAGGGTACCCTCGTCATAACAGGGCCAACGACAGAATCCAACGGCTCTCATTTGAAAATAGTGAAACAACGAGTACCGTCCGATCTCGCCGTCCCCTCCCCAACACCTACATACGTAAGTCCCGTTCTTCACTGCCGCTCCTCTCTCTCTCTCTCTCTCTCTCTCTCTCTCTCTCTCTCTCGGATATTTTCTTCCCCTTTGCCGCTTGCTCGCGCTCCGATCCATCGGAACGATCAGGTTATTCTCCGCCTCTCGCTCTCCCTGTGCACGGAGTTTTCTCTTCTGATGCAATGAGTACAAGTTTTACCCCTATCGTCGAGTGAAATCTTCGATTCATCAGGGCTCACTGATCGCATCTCGATCTTGATGATGCGGATCGTTGATTCTCTCTTTTCAGTTGTTGAGCCAGTGAAAATGTGAAGAGTTACTTTCAATATTCATTAGCTAGCGAGACTTGACAGTGAGTGTGTGGTTCTTTATGATCGGATCTTCTGTGATGAGCTGCTTTAAATGCTTGATCTGGTTGAAACTTGCATTTGCAGCTATCCTGTCAAATTCCTTGGTGTTTAACAATCCTGAGTTGTTTCAGCCAGCAGTTTTGTAGCGATTCGTTGTGCTTTTCCATTTGATGGACTTAGTTGCTCTGTATTATCTCTTTGAGACAATTATCCTGAGCAAATCGCAAGGACTTGTATTTTCATGGGCACATGACCAACCCAAAAGATTGAGCTCATGAAGTTCAAGTCTCTTTTTCTCTATTATTTGCTCATGTGAATTTTTCGCTCCATGACACCTGTAGTTATCTTTTAACAGGTTAGTTTGACTTTGCTCTGATGTCGCTTTTACGATCTTGAATTATGTGCGGTGTTTGCACTGCATTAAACTTAAGTAGAATTCCTGTATTTCTGGGTTCATTTCAAATGGCATGAATATTGTCTTCTCTGTCGGCTTTTCCCTCCAAGATGCTGATCCGTTTTCGCTCTTTTGTCCAGGGAAAGATGAGGGAAATTCTTCATGTGCAAGGCGGACAATGTGGTAACCAGATTGGAGCCAAGTTCTGGGAAGTTGTGTGTGACGAGCATGGAATAGACCCCACTGGTAAGTATGTCGGGACCTCCCCATTGCAGCTCGAACGTGTCAATGTGTACTACAACGAAGCATCTTGTGGAAGGTTTGTTCCTCGAGCTGTGCTAATGGATCTTGAACCTGGCACTATGGATAGTGTCCGGACAGGTCCCTACGGTCAGATCTTCAGGCCAGACAACTTTGTGTTTGGACAATCTGGTGCTGGAAATAATTGGGCCAAGGGGCACTACACTGAGGGTGCTGAGCTAATCGATGCTGTTCTTGATGTCGTGAGGAAGGAGGCTGAGAACTGTGACTGCCTCCAAGGTACATTGTAATTTGAACTCTTTTGTTCATTTCGTTTGCAATTTTTCAGCTGAAGCTGTGGATCATTATCAGATAGTCTTATATGTTTTGTTCAGCCCCTAATGGATGTACTGATCTTCCACAGGTTTCCAGGTCTGCCACTCGCTCGGTGGGGGAACTGGCTCTGGCATGGGGACATTGCTCATCTCGAAAATCAGGGAGGAATATCCTGACAGAATGATGCTCACATTCTCTGTATTCCCTTCTCCCAAGGTTTCAGATACCGTAGTTGAGCCATACAATGCCACTCTATCTGTTCACCAACTTGTAGAGAATGCAGATGAGTGCATGGTCCTGGACAATGAGGCTTTATACGATATCTGTTTCAGGACTCTCAAGCTGACCACTCCTAGCTGTAAGTTGGGAATGTTTTGCTTTTATGGGAAAGTATTATTTGTACCTGATCAATATTTTTATGTGACTTCTAACTGGTATTTCTAAAAATACTTTAAGTCATCAAAGATCGAAGTTGGAATTATTCCTAATGATAGAATGGAAGCCATGATTCTTATAGCATGGGGACTTTCAGCAAGTAGACCCCCTGAGTCAAGTATAAACTGATTACTAGGTTTATAATGTTCAGTGGTTAGATTGTCTTGGAGGGGTCTGGTTTTTTTATTATTCCTATATCTGATCATGAAAATATTGCTTCCGTGATATTGTTGCAGTTGGAGATCTGAACCATTTAATCTCTGCAACCATGAGTGGAGTCACCTGCTGCCTCCGATTCCCTGGCCAATTGAACTCCGATCTCAGGAAGCTCGCTGTGAACCTGATCCCCTTTCCCCGCCTCCACTTCTTTATGGTTGGCTTCGCCCCTCTTACATCTCGTGGGTCCCAGCAGTACCGTGCCCTCACAGTCCCTGAGCTCACACAGCAGATGTGGGATGCCAAGAATATGATGTGTGCCGCTGACCCTCGACATGGGCGCTACCTCACAGCCTCGGCCATGTTCAGGGGGAAGATGAGCACCAAGGAAGTGGATGAGCAGATGATAAATGTGCAGAACAAGAACTCCTCCTACTTCGTGGAATGGATCCCAAATAATGTGAAGTCGAGCGTGTGCGATATTCCCCCGAGGGGACTCTCCATGGCCTCAACCTTCATTGGGAACTCGACCTCCATCCAGGAGATGTTTAGGAGGGTGAGCGAGCAGTTCACCGCCATGTTCAGGAGGAAGGCTTTCCTGCACTGGTACACTGGAGAAGGAATGGACGAGATGGAGTTCACTGAGGCCGAGAGCAACATGAACGACCTCGTGTCTGAGTACCAGCAGTACCAGGATGCCACAGCAGATGACGAAGGGGAGTATGAGGAAGAGGAAGAGGAAGAGGAGGAGATCGGGGAGCACAATTAAGTCAGAAACATGCATCCTTTGGTATTAAGGTACCGGTTCCTGTCGATGCCTTGGTTGTTGTTGTGTTGTCTGCTTTCGCTGAATTTTGCTGGGTTCACCGGCAACATTCAGGAGTAGTTTGTGCATTGTTCACCTGCTTGTCTGTTCCATTTTGTTTGCAACAGATGGTATCACGCGTGCTCTGTATTACGTTTTGTGTTGTAAGTATGGTATTCTGAGTTTGTGTGCATCTGATTAGCATTACCTTTTGATGACAGTATCCGTTCATTCTGTTCTATAATTCTGCTGATCCTGCGCTAGGTAAACACGGTCGAATTGTAGCATAAAGACATGCAGCGAATTAATTACTATGGTAATTTTAAGTTGACTGTGATCATGGGGCTAATTAATTACTGGGAAGCACATGATGAGTTGGTTCAATTTATTTTCCAATGATAGATAGGCTCATGAGTTTGACTGGGAACAGAGAGGATTGGAATGGAAAGCAAAAGTTAGAATAATTACAAGAGGAGCCCCCAAATTGCTTGATATGCAATCCTATTCTTTGCCCCCAATCATGCTGCCTCTTTACACCCACTGTTTGATCTTAAATAATTTTACCTCATAATTCTACGGTAAAATCTAATCAGAGAAAATTTTTCCGATATAAGGTTAGCGGCACTACCCACGAACTAGTAACATAACTCAGATTGTTATGATACCCCTTTTCTTCTTCTTCTTCTTGGCTCTTGCGATGGTAGCATTCTTGTTCTGTGATTTTGTCTGGACTAACCCTGATCACAGAGCCATCTTAGTACCCAAGAATTCCGATGTAGTGAGATTTTAAGAACTCTACATCTCCAGGGTCGAACTCGGGACTTGAATCGGTTTCGTCCTCTTCGTCTTTTCTGGGCGGATGGCATCGGTCAGAGCACATCCGGGTTTGGTAATTTTGTTCTCCGGGTCTTATTGCTCGTTGTCTGTGGGATTCCAAGCAAAATAGTCCAAGAAGAGTCTGTTTCTGCGTTGACATGTCGCCCAAATCCCTCCAAAAGAAGTCTCAGCTAATGGCAATATACATACCCTAGTGTCACTTTCCCAAGACCATTACAAATATTATTTATTATATGTATACATTATTGCATTGAGATCAGCACATGATGACAATAAAATCTTTCACTGTAAACCAAACAAGATGGAGAAGAGTAATGGGGTATGATATAATAATCGGTATCATCCTCGATCGAGAATTAAAAGGTTCTTGTTCTATTCTTATCAATGACACTCCTAAATCCCTCTATTACCTTATTTGCCTTATTTCTGTGCATGATTCTCCTTTATTAAAAAAAAGGGGGAGATCATATGGGTGGTCATTGATGAAGGGAAGGAGAAATTTTTAGATGTTATGAGCTTATACATGACATCTGAATTCAGCCAGTGATTATTTGATTGGTTAAAAAAAAAAGTCCCGTCATCTTAAGAATGAACATTATTAATGAGATGGAAGAAAGATGATGTGACACTCTTTTTAGCATATTAAACAACTGTTGAATGAATTCACAGATGATGTGGTGAGTGGAAATCGTGTAAGAATTTATCACATGAAGGATGACGGAGTATGGTTTTCTTCTTCTTCTTCATTGTGTTGCACAGTGGAAATAAAGGCTGGCATATTGGATTTTTCAAAAAAAGGTAAAAAAGGATCAAAATTAATGATGGTGGGGTTTCCTCTCCCAGCCTCATAATCATGGAATACAGAAACTCAGGTGTCTTGATTGCTGTAGCATTTTAATTTAGCCCCTTCCACATTCTCAACATTTGTTCCTCCTTCAAGAACCCAGCAGATCGGTCCCCTCCTCCTCTAGCTAGGTTTCGGGGTTCATCCATTCATCGTCAATCAAATGATGAAGGTTTCCAACCCGAGCCCGGGATTAGTCACATTTCATTTGGACTCTTTGTGTTTCAGCTGCGCAGACCACATGAAAGGTTACCCCGAAATCGGTCGTGACGGGCACAAGCATAGGATTCTAATGTCTCTCGTGGATGCTGTCATGTTCAGAGCTAGCTGCACGTTTAACTTAGCACAAGCGTTGCAACCAGCTCCAGCCCTTTCGAGCTTCGAGCTCATACCGGGTTTTGCGCGTCTGTCTTTGCCCTTTCTGGCCAACTTTTCGACATCACAAGTGTGGATATGCATGCACTTAAGAACATGTACACTTGAAACCCATGGAAGAGAGCTGATTCAACCTACAACAGCAAGAAGCGCCAACCCAAAAGAGCAAAAAGCAGAATGATATTCATTGCACCACCTACCCACCATTAACTGCACTCGATGGCCACCGGAAAATGAACTTGAAAAAATTCAAAAGAATAGCTCAGAATTGGAAAAATTAACAGTAAAGATCTGAAAGGAACAGCCTTGTAGATATTATATGTCATCTGCTAGAAGAAAACTCGCTCGGAACTTCAATACATGAACAGGGAAAATCTTGAATTTCATACAGTTATATGTATACATTGCTCATTTGCAGAAGCAAACTAAGAGGAAGGAGAAAGATTGGAACTCATATCAGGTGGCCAACAAGTCTCAAGATTTCTACTTCCTAAAGAAAATGAAAACAAGGATTGATTGATCGGCTGTGTGGTGAGCTATCTGTTGTGGAGAGGATTTGGACCTGTGTAGACTCTTCTCTTCTCAGCACTGAAGATTTCACCACCGGCATCTCCTTCTCTGCCTGCAGCAGCACCTCCTCGAATGGCTCTAGCAGTGTTCATCCTCGAGGAAGAAGATGAAGAATGAGAAGGAGAAGAGAACCTTGACCCTCTATGCAGTCTGTAGGACCTTCCAGTCCCATATTCGTATGCCGGGCACGGAACAGTGTGCACTGCACAGCATAGCAGCAGCACCAGCAGCAGCAGGAGAAGGACAAAGCACAGGGGAACAACTCTTGCTCTTGCAGCTTTCATGGAAATTCAACAAATCTGTCTCTTCCTATCCTCTTGTGTTTCAGCTTCACTTGCACTCACTCTCACAAGAACTCAACTTCTCATGGGTGAGGTCTGCTTTCAGAAGCATTGGAGTTTGGAAGTGGTAGGGGGCAGTGGAAGAAGAGAAGGAAGAGCAAAGGCTTAAGGGTGAGTTTAGAGAGTCAAAGTGCATAGGAGTAGCTGTTGCACATATTTCTTTAATGCAATAAATAACATCATACATATATATTATATTTATATAAACGAAGGGCTCTTTTGGAAACTAAACTTTCTCACTGAATCCATAACCTAGTCTTTTGTTTGCCCAGAGACAGAGAGCACAATTTTCAATCCTTCGACTTTTCATGGACATGTCTTCTCTTTAAGCTATAGAAATACCCACGCAAGCTGTTTTCACAGTTTAGACCACTTAACTAAATTCCAAATCATGTATACATCTCATAATTCACTTAGGTAGCTATGACTCCTCTAGTCATCTTTTCCACCCGAAACCTCGAACGAAATATCGGGCCCTCAGCAGGGCAATGATTATTGGACTGGGTCGATGATCCATGTTAATGGCGGTACTGTCAATCCTCAGAATCAACAGTTTTTAAGGCGATTTCCATGGAAGAAGCTATAGGGGGGTGCACAGGAGACAGCCATTGCCTTGCTCAACAGACCTGAGGTTGTCAGGGCCCTTTTAACAACGTTGACATAAATGTCACCGGCCAAGAGAGGACAGAAATAAATGTTTGTTTAAGGCCATGATAAGATACAGCACATGAGGTGAACAAAGATGCAATCCAAAGTCTTAATTCACAGGGAGAACAGAGAAGCTAAATATTCAATGGTGACATAGCACACGAAGGGGCCGATCAAGAGAAAGACTAGACCTGGGACCGAGAGGTTCGAGTTCGATTCTCATCAATGGAAAGGATGGAGATTCAACAAGAGGGGAAGACTAAAGAGTGATGGGGGGACCCAGGAAAAGATGCGGGGTGAAAGAAACAATCAGGAACATGGTTACTTTCTTGGTAGAAATCATGATGTTCTTCACTTACTTTTTAAATTTTTTCTGTGACAGAGCCATACGAGTCGTGGACAATCTCATTATTAAGTCACTCGGAACCGGAAGAAAAAGTGGAATTCGCATTTCTTGTTGTGTCCACGAGAACTGGAATGTAATGATATCTGTCCGTGAGATCGAGAAATATCATCCATCATCTGAAATACAGATTGTCCAAAGCTTCTGAATGTAAATTGCAGATCACAACACAAGCAATGTCCACTGACCCGAGAAGAAAGGAGATCTGTATCATAAGGAGCAAGTGAAACTGAACTGTGTCGACTTCATTCTGGGAAAAATTTCGAACCAAAGAACGGCCCCGGAAACAAACCAGATTTAGACGGAAAGGAACACGATGGCGAAAGGGTACAGAACCACATCATATCCCTTTGTTCAGTGAGCATTTGGTCCCATGGTCCCTGGCCTGATCTGGACAAGGACCTTGAAATCAAACTAGTACTTCCAGCAAGCTTCTAGGCCTCCCCGATGCCCTTATCTGCCTCTTACCAGTCGATTCTGGTTGATTCTCCTTCAGCCATCATGACGAAAGTCCAGTGGCAGTACCATTTACTACAGCCACTCGAGTAGGTTCGGGTGGATACCATCACTCAGTGTCCACAAGAGCCATCCTTCCACAACAGGTCCATGTTGACGAGGTCAATGGAGATTCCACAATGCTCTTAGACCCAGCAGCGCTTCTTCGGGTAGGACAGCTCAGTACTTTGCAGCTTGTTTATCCTTCAAGTAAATCAGGAACACATCCGAGAGCTTTAGACAAGTCAACGGACGGGAATCGCTGCTCTCAAACAACATCTAACTCAACGATACTCTGGATTGAGCCTATTACAGTTCAGGATTCACATGACATGCACATATTCGGTGATATCCCACCAACCAATACGATAAACTTCAGGTCAAGTTTAGCCTGCAGGTCGTCCCCTGCCACCATTCGGCTCATGCTACTAATTGTCGAGCTTCCCACGGATTGGGCGGTCAGATTACGTTGTTGGGGGAGGTGTTGGTACGAGGATGACTGGGTGAAGAACTATGAACGCATACAGATGAAGGTGCAAAGAGGCCCATGCCCCCCATACTGTACGGAGGACAGGAGACCATCTCATTCTCAATGTCCAGCCCAGTGATTCCACCCCCCGACATTGATCCATTAGCTCAGGCTCAGCATTAACAGGCCCAAACGTGTAAAATACTGTAAATGTGATCAAATGATACAAACAATTTACTCAGCAGTATAAATATCGATATATCGGCCCAAGACTGTGTCTCGTAATCCAAAGGTTGAAGGTTCGATAGCACGCGGTAGGTCAGATTTAGGACTCGACTCTCTCGGCGCCGGCATCTGAGGATTAATGGCAGAAATAGGGCCGTACAATACGCCGGTATCCGGGGATTAATGACAGACGTAGGGTCGTGCAATACATCCAAAAAAGCAATCGATCACAGATATCTGACAAATTATAAATATTACACCGACATGATAAATACTCATTTATTTATAATATATGCCATGCAATATACCGATAAAGCCCTCTTGGGTCTGCATCGAACTGTGAGATGCCTTGTAAATGTAATCGAATGCTTTTGTTTCTCACCTCCCATCCCCACTAACTAGAAAAAGCATACGATAAAGTAAATATCCCGCTCGAATCTTTTTGTTTTTTTCTTTTAAAGGCTCATGGCACTGATTAGAAAAATACACATTCATCGTAACGACAATTAATTTCGAGAATTATTAGCTAGAATATCTAAAATATTTCAAAAAATTATAAATTCAGATAAATTTATTTATAATCACATCAAGGTTCAAGTGTGAATAGTCATGTTAAGAATCCAAGTAACAGGTTATGTCATTTTTTATCGATTAAAAAAAAAAAAGAAGAAACAACCGTGTTGATCTATTCGACTCGCTTTGTAATGTTCGAATTTTCGTGTTTGACTGTAAATATATCAGATAAATTGAATAGCCAACGCATATTAATATTAATCTTATTAATATAACACTCCTTATCTAGGTCTCCAAATGGTTGATCTCATGATCGAATATCAGGTTGGGAGGATCGACGAAGATTTTTCCAGGGATCCCAACCCTACCGCACATTGGTTTCGAGGCGCTCATCGACTGGTCTGAGATACTGCGTACTGTAAACTAAAAAAAAAAAAAGAAGCAACATTTAGCCTACGGCAGGTGACCTACCCGACATCATAATTGTCGTAATAAAATAATAATAATTAAGACAATGTAGCCCGCATTAATAAATTATATTATATTACTCCCAAATAAAACAATAGCTTTTCGATAATTAATGCAGATCCGTTGCGGTGATCTGATATTTCTTTTTTTTTTTTAATATAATATCGTCTTAGGATTCTATACACGAAAATTTTTATATTGATCGGAAGAGATCATACGAGTTACACCCCTTAAGTCCGAGGAATCGGGTCTCCATGACTAGCGCTCTCATTGAAATTGGATTCTAATTATCTCACTTATTAAAAAAAAGAAAAAAATATATTTATTTATTTATATAGTGATGATTAACAAATGTTTGACCATTAATTAATTTAGTCGTGGAATTCTTGCAATTGGGGCTTCCACGGAAACAATCTGTAATCCACGTTCGTGCATGTTCCCAAAACATTTCATAGACTCCACCAACATAAGTTTAAGTTGGGTCAATTAATTTTCTTTCCTTTTTCTCTTAAATAAGGTGTTCGGTCGAGCGCTGTACATAAAAAAATTCACGATCGTACAATTTTTGCCGGTAAATTTAGTTCGAATATGCATAAATTGGAACCGTCTTTGACTTTCAAATTTGAGAAAGAAAATCATTTCTTAAACTCTGTCAGGCGCCACCTCGACGTAAGATTGAGAGAATATAGTAACAAAATGGCAGCCATTTTATTTCGTTCACGCCGTAAAAAGGAAACCCGTGAATTTGAAAGAGACGAGCGAAAGGTAAGAGTAAAAGAGCGAGAATCAAATTCAAATTTTTTAATTTTAATTGAGATAATGTCACTTCGTCAATTTTCACTTCTCGAATTCGTGATAATAATTAAAACCAAATATTCTCAGACCACCTTCAAATGAGTTAGGAAAAAAGGAAAAGGTTAATAGGACATATTCTCTTCTAAAATCCAAGATCGCAATCCGCACGCACAGGCAGCTTTTCTTTCTTTCTTTCTTTCTTTTAGTTTTCTTTTTCTATTTACGAATGGCAAGCCAACTTGGGTTGGTCTAATGGCTTCCTCGCTGGATTCCAGATGAGTGATTTCATAATCGAATCTCGAGTTTGAAGGGTTCATAGAAATTTTCCCCGGATAGCCCCGTCCGATTGCAGATTAGTCTTAAGTTGCGTTTCGACTAGTTCGAAGATACTGCGTGGCAAAAAAGAAGAAGAAGAAGATTGGCATCAAGGAATAAGAATATTATTTTTGTCCACTTCCTTGGCTTTATTCCTCCCCTCTCCACCAAGAAAGGCAGCTAGCTCAGTTGCTCCACTTCAATCTTCGAGTGGGGAAGCATCAACGTCCTACTGAGTTAGGGGGATTCACTGATCAGTCCACATCGCACACTCGATTCCTCCGATTGACGCATCAGTGCAACTCGATCATAAAAAAGAAGAAGAAGAAGAAGAAAGCTAGGACCAACTCAAGTCGGAGCACATGATGCGTTCCTCGTCGAATCATCTTAACTCTAGATCACGGTGCGCTCGAATCTAAGCCTCCATCCAGCTCGGGCCGGCACGAGAGCGTGTTAGTCATATGATGCCCTCTTTGTCCTTGTTAGAACATTTTGACTTTGGTTTTGCCTCGCAATCCTTGAAAAAATAAATCAATGAATCCTAGGAAAGTTGAAAGAAAAAAAGCCCATTGGATAAAACATTCCGTGAATTAACACATAACGAGTTCGTCGTTTAAGATTAATCGATTGTGTGTGTGAGACAATTTTTCTTCCATTTTCGACGCTTCTTTACCTGGTGCACATGGAGGCCCGAGGAGGAATGAAGACAAGTTCTATGCTTCCTTCTTCTTCTTCTTTTTTTGGGAATATAAAAGATACCTAGATGTGTACGAAAGAGTTCCATTGACCGCAGTCGAACTCGTCGCCTTTTTGATTTCAAGTCAACGTCGATATCGTTGCACCGAGCCTCGTTATCTGGGTAACTCAAATGTTTTCATAATTAATTCATCCGATATAATTATTTCCACTTATCATTTAAATACTACAACTGTCAAACTCATGTGATCATGCATAGAAATGTCAATTTGATGTTGCTTATAAATTATTGTCGATATATACATATATATCTATATATAATAGTTATATAAGCACCTTTGATTATGAGATTGAAATACATATATAACAATACGACAGGAGATGAGAAACATTGAGAATAGAACACGCCATTGCCCTGGTTTTTTTTGTAAGTATATATATTTATATCTATTATTATATTAGAGAAGAGACGTGACTTTGTTCTCATTTTTGAGATTTCTAAACCGCCATTGATAAACAAACCAAAAAAATTGATAAAGAGAGTAAAAGTGTAAAATCATTTTAAGAATATAACTACCACTAACTACTCTCTATTTTTTTTTCTAATTATAGATTTTATTTTTCACTCATGATAGATTATATTAAAATTTTAGAATGTTACAAAATTAATACAAAATTACAAAATATACCATAAAAATACAATTTAATATCAACTACATATTTAATAATTTTATGCGTAATACGAGCCTGCATCTAGTGTGTGTATATATATAAATAATAGATTACCGATAAAATAAGTTGGATTTGGTAAAGGTCAGCAATTGCAAGATTAATATGTCAAATATTTCCACTACCGATCAGCTGGGCAGCTCCGATGATTTTAGACTTTCAAGAGATTGAATTGAAACAGCAAAAGCAAAATTGGATGATTTTTCTTCCACGAAATATTCATATAAATTTAGTATTTTTTTAATATCTAAATGAAGTATTTTAATGGAGCTGATGCAACGTGGTGAATTTTATATTTCATATTTATAATTATTAAGTGTTGTAATTCTTAATAATAAAATAAATAAGAAAATTCCGCGAACATAAGCGTGCCGTGCATGCCAAGGCAATTATTAAGGAGAGCCTCTCAGGTCTTCCCACCGTGAGAAAACACCGATAAAACTAATATAAATGAGAAATTAGTATTAATAATTAAAGCAATCATTACAATTACCATTAATTAGAGTAATTTTATTAGTGATTTTCCCCTTACGACCTGGATGCCAGACCTATTAATTTTTTACACGACATGGTAATCCGACACGACACGACTCGACACGGGATTAGGCGGTTTTAGGTTGACCGACGTAACCCATTTCATAAATGGTTTGAACCTACGTAATCGACACGGCACGGTTAAACACGTTTAATTATATGTTCACGTGTCGAACTCATTAACCCGTTTAAATATGTTAAGTTAAAATTATAATTGTACCATACATATTCAGTTATTCGGATTAACTGTATCGTCTCGTGTCAACCGGATTTTAAACAGGTCACGTTCGTTTTTAAAGTTTCTGAACCGTTTATTAAATAGATCGTATACGAGTTGAGATACTTTTGATATAAACCGATTTTGACATGACACGTTTAAATATGATATAACACGTATTACCAGACTTACTGGATGCGTACACTCCAGATATGCATTTGTATGTAATAGTTACATCTCATCGAGGTGAGCATACTCTTACTCGTGATATAATTTAATGGGAACAAGTTGTGATACGTACAGACAAGACGATGACCATACAGCTTGCTCCACGTGCACCCATTTCACAGATTGAAATTAATATTATTTTTTTTTATGCTCACATCGTTGAGATAATTAAATTTTAGAATATATATATTTTTAATTTCACACTGTTTTTCGGTAACAATGTCAGTGTAAAATCCTAATTTTTTTTTCCGACAGAAAATATTTTTCTGGAAGAAAAGTGCCCCGTCATGAAAATATTGTTTTCGGGAAACACGTTAATTATTGAAGGAATTATGACATATTTATGAGGGAAAGCCACGATAATTCAAAAAACATATTCAGTAAAAATAAAAAAAAAGAAATATAATTATTATTTTAAATAATCGTCATAACCTTATATTTAGAAACTCCACCGGACTAATCCCGAACCGAGTCAGGTAAAAAGTCAGTGCAGTGAAACAGAAGAGGCAGAAAAATGACAAAAATGTTAGAAAATTCTATACTATGAATCAGAGTCTTGTACGACTGTACATGAAAAACCTTTTGAAAAGGGGAACTGTGACAAAGAGAAACTCAAATGTCCGCATCACTCGCGACAGATGATCTTTTCGCTAGGTGCTTTTTTTTTTTCTCCAAATAAATTGTATTAATCCATGATTAATAAATACATAGAAAACCCCAAACCATAACCTTCCCACTGCACATACTACCCAATGTCCATGACACAGGAAAATTTTCTGCAGAAAATACATGAATTTCATCGGCATAATATTACGACCGACCGTGACGTGTATCACGGTCGAGCGATTCGTTTGTCATATAAATAAAATCTGCGTTCGGTCTCATCACCTCCATAGTCACTCAATAGACTAATTACATTTACAAATCAGGGGAGATTACCGGCGAAGTCTTTTTTTTTTTTTGGTTTTTTGATCGGTAGATTACCAGCGAAGTTAGAGGAGGAAGAAAGCAGTTGTCTCCCTCTATCTGGTTTAAAAAGGTCATATTTTTCGACGCCATTGGAGCCAAAAAAAGAAAAGCTTCCAGTAAAGCAGAAAAAGAGAGTACCTTGCTCCTCTTGCTGCCCCTTTTGCTCTCTTCCTTGTGGCCTCTGCTAAGAATCCTCCCAATCTCCTCGTCCATCCTCCCTTTCACTATTTTCCTTTTCTGTCTCCTTCCTTTGCTCCCACTCGTTGTTCTTTTCTTCTTCTGGCAAGAGATTTCTTCCCAGTCTGGTGTTCTTGCCCCCGATTCTCCTTCCTTCATCTTCATCACCGGGGGTGGTCTGCTTTCTCCTTTGTTTGGAGCTCTCTCTCCCGTCTACCTCCTCATCCTCCTCCATGCCTGTTTGTTTAACCAGAAAAGTCTCTCTGCTTTCCTTCAGTAAATACTCCCTCCTGAGATTCTCTGGGTTTCGCTGGAACTTGAAATCTCCAGGAAAATTTCCTAGAGCTTTATCTGGAAAATTGGAGCTACCCCATCTCCTATTTCAGCCCCGGTAGCTCCACTACTAGGAAAAAAATCTGGGCTTGAACGTATCGGTACTCAAGTTTCATTGTCGGAGCTGTGTCCAGTAACAGTCAAAAGTTGATCTTCTATATCCCAAGCCGTCGCGGTTGATTCCATGGGACTCTGTCACGGTAAACCCTCCGAGATCCCACAGTCTCATCCTCAAGATCTCTCAAATTTCGACAAAAATGGGTCCTTTCCCGATCCGATGGTTGGAACTCCACAAAACCAACCGCATCACTCCAGGAACAAGTCCTCGAGCTTCCCATTCCCCAGCCCCAGCCCTCTTCGGAGCCTCTTCAAGAACTCTCCCGCCCTCGGCAGCAACTCCAACCCCTCTAGCGTGAAGTCAACCCCTCTCCGAATCTTCAAGCGGCCCTTCCCTCCTCCCTCACCGGCCAAGCACATCAGGTCCCTGCTTGCAAAGCGTTATGGGACCGTCAAGCCCAATGAGGCCACAATCCCTGAAGGTAGCGAGTGCAATATTGGACTCGACAAGAATTTCGGTTTCACGAAGCAGTTCAATGCCCACTACGATCTCGGAGACGAAGTGGGCAGAGGCCATTTCGGGTATACCTGCTCAGCTAAGGCCAAGAAGGGGACCTTAAAGGGACAGGAAGTTGCTGTCAAAGTCATCCCCAAGTCTAAGGTCTGCAGCAGATTTGTCTTCCTTTTCTTCCCCCCCACCTGGTCTGTCTTTTCGTGCGACTCTCTGTGGCTTTCTGGGTTGGAGTCTGATTAGGTTATTGAATTGCCGATGATTCGTAGTTTTGTGGAATCTCTGTGGCTTTCTGGGTTACCGTTTTTAAGACGAAACAAATTTATCTGTGAAAAAAGAGCATTTTAGTGCTGAAACTCGGGTTTGGCTAATTCTTAGTTTTGCTCTTCTACAGATGACAACTGTAATCGCTATAGAGGATGTGAGAAGAGAGGTGAAGATATTGAGGGCACTTAGCGGACACAAGAATTTGATCCAATTCTATGACGCATACGAAGATGAAGACAATGTCTACATTGTGATGGAGTAGGTTTACCTGTCATCGCCTTTTGCCTTCAGCATTTGTTCCGTTGCGCTCGTGCAAACATCATATGCACACATGGAAGTATCATAATTTAGGAACTCTGTTTCACTTTATTGACCCAGTTATATGTGAACAACTTTTCTTTCTTCCAAATTGTTTTTTTTCCCTGGCTATGATTTCTTTACGGTCATAAATGGCAGCTGAAGTCCCTCTATATTGAAAAATTTTGGGGCACCGATGAAGAATTATGCTATGTATCTGCTCCTTTTGCAGTAATTAACTCGTAATTAATCCACTTGTTTGAAGTAGTTGATCTATGGGATAACTTTCAGCGGGAGATTAGAAGACATACCTTCAACTTCAAACATATGTAATTTTACCTGTCTGTTACTAATTTCAGGTGGTGCCAAGGAGGTGAACTGTTAGATAGAATACTCGCAAGGTAAGAAAAATAATTTTTCTTATTACTTGTAAATGAAGCGTGTTAGCACCGGTATTGTTGCAGTAGTTGACCATTCACCTCACAGGGGTGGGAAATACTCAGAAGAGGATGCAAAGGATGTAATGGTTCAAATATTAACAGCAGTAGCGTTCTGTCATCTTCAAGGTGTCGTCCACCGTGACCTAAAGCCCGAGGTAATCAATTCATGAAATTCTCCTCTTACTGCTACACGAAAATAACCCAAGATCCATTGGGAATTCTATGGGAGTCTGATCGTAACTTTGTTGGTGTCTTCTCCAGAATTTTCTTTATACCACCAAAAGTGAGAACTCCCCTCTGAAGGCCATTGACTTTGGACTTTCGGATTATGTAAAGCCAGGTGAAGACTTCTACCAAAATTCAGGCCCTTTTTCTATCGACATTCTTTTTGAATGTGTTTTCATTTATGGCCATACTTACTTCATAAGGTCGAATTGAATCTTATTGTGGATTATGTATTCTAGCATAAACGTGCTTTGAATGACTCTCCTGTACTCTCTTCCTTCATCATTCCCCTTCCTGCTAACTGATGGCTGTCCAACTCTTGAGCACTTTTGTGAAGTTTTATCATGTTGAAATGAATTCTTGTTCCATTCTATTGATGTTCCTTTCGTCTTAATGATTCAATATCTTTTCAGATGAAAGGTTAAACGATATTGTTGGGAGTGCATATTATGTAGCACCTGAGGTTCTTCATCGATCATACGGGACCGAAGCAGACATGTGGAGTATTGGTGTCATTGCCTATATCCTGCTCTGTGGGAGTCGACCTTTCTGGGCCCGTACGGAATCTGGAATCTTCCGAGCCGTTCTTAAGGCTGATCCCAGTTTTGATGAAAATCCATGGCCTTCGTTATCCCCCGAGGCGATAGATTTTGTGAAGAGATTATTGAACAAGGATTACCGGAAAAGGCTGACAGCAGCCCAGGCCTTGAGTAAGTTAATCAAGCTATCTGATATACTGTGGAGATTATAAACTTTGTCTTTTCTGTTCTCTTGTGCCAAAGTGCAAGATTAAGTGTCCAGAAACAAATTGTTTTCATGCCTTCAGGGAATCATATTCTAAAGTACATTGAGACTCATTACCCTCTTTCTTTTATAGGTCATCCATGGCTTGCAACTCACCCTGATGTGAAGATTCCATTGGATATGATTATCTATCGACTTGTAAAAATATACATATGCTCGTCGTCTTCTTTGCGAAGATCAGCGTTGCGTGTGAGTGATTCTACTTAGGCCCATCTAATTAATTTCTGCAATCTCTCTGTTCTTGTCAATTAAGGTCTGAGAGTTAGACCTGTCGTTCGAGTTATATGAAGCTTTACCCATCTGACAGGCTCTTGCAAAGACTATGACTGTATCTCAGCTAGCTTACCTCAAGGAGCAGTTCAACATACTGGGGCCAAACAAGAGCGGGTTCATCTCTATGCAGAATTTTAAGTTGGTTGGTCATTAAAATCCTTAAACTTTTGGTACTCTTATTTCTTACAAGGTCGCTGGTTCTAATTTGAGACCTGTTTAAGCAGGCCGTGACAAGAAATGGCACGGATGCAATGAAGCATTCCCGGGTCCTTGATTATGTTAACATGGTATGGCTTTAGGAGACTAACTGCTTTCCACCTTAATTATCTGATGAACTTCCTCAAGATTCAAACTTACGACTCTGCTACAACGTTATGCTTAATTTTTATACAGCTAAGCACAGTTCAATATCGGAAGTTGGATTTTGAAGAATTCTGCGCTGCTTCTATCAGCGTGCACCAGCTCGAGGGCACAGCAAACTGGGAAGATCACGCAAGAAGAGGATTCGAGCTGTTTGAGAAAGATGGGAATAGGGTCATTAAGATTGAAGAACTTGCTTCCGTATGCTCTCTCTGTAATCAAGTCAAATTTAGTAGCAATGAAGTCGGTATTACTTTTAAATTTGGATGGCTTGATCTGTTTAATTAATTCTTTCTGCAGGAACTCGGGCTTAGCCCGTCAGTGCCTGTTCACGTAGTCCTCCAGGACTGGATCAGACATTCTGATGGAAAGCTGAACTTCCTGGGATTTGTCAGGCTCGTTCGAGGAGTCTCTGCTCGGACAATTCAGAAGGTCTGATGATACCATGCGTCCACAATGCTCTTCTTGCACTGAAAGTGATTCATCAAAAGGGACTACACAAATTCCTGATTGGAAACAAAAGAATTCACGGCAATCCCTTAAGCTCAGCTGTGTTTATGTGACGCCTTGTCCGTGTTGCCGGGTCATACTAGGTTCTCTCAGTTTCGTGATCAGAGGTATGTACAGATGGGAGGATGGGATGGCGATCTCGAAAATGCCAAGTTAGGATCATCAGCTGTCTGGTGGATGTGCTGGAGTGAGTTTTCGGGGTCTTTAGGGTTGCTTATCCCCTTCCGTGTGGACCATAGCTTCTCACTTAAAACGTTTCTGATAAAATCTTCCTACACACTCATTGCTACATTCAGCTTACACGGAACATGGCATTTTCTGAAGCGACTTTCTGGGTGTTGCTTAGCAAGCTACATATTGCGTGACCGCCAAGCTATGTCCGGCCCGGGTTTCCATTTACATTCGTAGCTTACAAAGGTGCCCTGATATTTTACATGTAATTCATGGTCCAAGTTTGTACTGACTGAATGAGCATGTGATGATGCTGAAGTTTTTATTGCCGAGGACCAGTTGCCTTGTTCATCTATGAAATGTACTTTTGTGGATGTTTTTGGGACCAGAACGGCTTCTCGTGAAGTGCATATGTTCGTCTACGACAAAAGCTAATTAACTCGGTAGATCTCACTGCATAACGAATCGGGAACCCGGGATTCATCCGCCCGAGCTACTGAGGTAAATCGACGAAGTTTCTTCCTGAAATTGTTTGTTGGAAGTTAGGAAGAACGGGGCCATTATCAAGATCATGATGGAGGGTGGTTGTGAAAGAGAGCTTATGTTTTCTTGCAATTATGAGGTGAAAGGTCATATCCTCGCACGAAAAGGAGACTGATTGAGATTTAATCTGTGCCATTAGAATTCAAATCTCGCCTTGCCTTTTTTCCCCTCCCGACATGGTAATGTGAAACCTAATGGATCTCGACTATGGAAACATAAACTTACAACTGCGATATTGCTTAAGGAAAAATATATTAAATCATCTGAATTTAAGTCAATTTTACACTTTTGCGGGTCGATTGGGATGGTTAGACATTCTCGGTTCGAGAGCGTCGTGAATGGAAAAGAAGCATCATCGAGAGAATGTCATGGCCTAATAATAAGAAGCATATCGTTCAAATCCTTAAGAGGCACATTTTTTGTGGGTGGAGATTTAATAATTTACCTGACACAAGTGGCTTGCGGGCTATTGCGTGTGCCCTGAAAAGAAGGTGTCACAGCCACCGCTAGTCACGCTCGAAAGATGCTCAAATACATCGGTTATCAAAAAAAAAAAAAAGCATTTCGCCGACCGCCCATTTCAAATAAATAATTCAAATTGTTTATCATCGAATGTCTCCCTATCTCCAAATTCTTATCCCTTTTTACTACATAAAAAATATAAATTAAATTATGATAAATAAGTAAATTTATATTAATTACTAGAATAATTATCTTAATTGATTATTTTTTATCATATCACTGTGAGATGGTACCACATAAGATTTTGTCTTTTTTGGGTCTCCCTCGGTCTCATTGAGTTTCCAGCGAGTTGCAGTAATTCATCTCCATCTCCATCGCATGAACTTCACTCTCTCTCATGCCTTTCGCCTTGTAATAATTAATGCACCCATCAGTAATTCCATGCGTTTTTCTGCTCTGGCCAAAATTAAAGTTTTACCTAATTTCCGAGAATTCTAAGAACGTGCTCTCGGATAACTTTTGGATTGCCGATTTTCGACCCACAGACTTTTGGATTACATCAAATGAGCCCACAAAAATGACATTACTGCAACTTCACTCCACACAACGAAATTTTAGTATCCGATTTTAAAAATGTACAGTAATATAAAATTATATAAGATAAAATTTTAAGGCTCAATTAGTAAATTATTTTTCTCGAAACGCGGGGTTTCTTGCATTGCGATCCTTTTACTTATCAAATTTTACGATAAACTCAATGCACTTTCTAAAATTCAACAATTTTATATTATAATTTATAACAAAGAATATTTTATTATAACTAAAATTTTCTCTGTAATTTTAGCATTTTCTATAATCTAATATAAACACAGGGGAGAATGGGCAAAATTTTAGGTAATTAGGAAATTTCTTCATGAATATCAAAAGGTTAGTGAAATTTGTTAACTTTTGGCTAATTGTTTTTAGTATTTATTTTATTAACCTCTTAATCCCTATCTTTAATTTCAGTTTTCTATTTTCATCCCTCTTCTCTATGAGTTAGCAGATCAGCATGCAGGGCTACACATCTTCACCATCTTCTTCTTATTCTTCATCATCCTTCACTCTGCAACTCCAATGGCTACTCACAAACCCTTCAAGCCCAGATCGAAACCCCGGATCTCTGCTTCCCCGGTTTTCGTCTTCATTGCAGTTATCGCTATACTGTTCCTCCTGTGCTCTCTGAGTTCCACCATCGGCTTCTCACTCTCTCCCTACACGGCCTCCGGAATTGTGGCTAAATTGGGTCGTCCCAAGCACCAGCACTCCCTCCACGACAAGTACTTGTACTGGGGAAACAGGATTGATTGCCCGGGGAAGCATTGCGACTCCTGTGAAGGCCTAGGGCACCAGGAGTCAAGCCTCAGATGTGCCTTGGAAGAAGCAATGTTCCTCAAAAGGTACGAAATTTCCCCTCTTTTGACCTAGCTGTTGATTGGCTTGGCGGGTTTCTGTTGGCTTTTTCTTGTATTCTCCGATTTGAGTTAATCTTTGCGTCGTGTTTGGTTTCGGAGGGGTTGTGGTAATTGAACCTTGAAGAGCTTCAAAAAATTTTGACTTATAGTGAAATGCAGTCGATTTGACCTGGACAGACAAGTGCAATTTATTTGATGCCTATTTTGGACCTTTCATGAAGTTAAAGATTTGAGATTTGATTTCAAGCTTTGCTGTCTCATGCGGTAACAAGGTGATCTCGTTCGGCTGTTTAAGCTGATCTGCATTTTCATGCATGTCTGCCCCTCAGGATGTGAGGTGGCGGCATCACTGCTGATGACGTAGTAAAGATTATAGGAAGTTGCAAAATCGTATAGAGCTGTACTATGAGATGCTAAATTTTTCATCTTTTATTCAATCAGAGGGGAAATATACATTTTCGGTGATGTTTAACTCGGTTATAGACTTGCTTGTTGGTGTTTGCTGCATCGATTTGCTTCCGATGTATCTAAAACCTATTTTTGTTGCAGAACTTTTGTCATGCCTTCTAGAATGTGTATTAACCCGATACACAACAAGAAGGGGATTCTTCATCAGTCTACCAATGTTACTTCTGAGGAAGGGTAAGCTTCTCTAAGTCTTAATTCATGGAGAATTTGAAGGGACAGGTCCTCTCTTCTTGGCTTTTCATTTTCAGCTTCCATATTACTGTTCAAGTTCCTCTGCAAAGAGATCAAATAAGGGAAAATACGGGAAATGAATTACCATGATTTGCTTTTCTGGTAGGTGGGAAGCATTGTCTTGTGGCATGGACTCTTTGTATGATATCGATCTGATCTCAGAGACAGTTCCTGTATTGTTGGACAATTCAAAAATGTGGTATCGGGTTTTATCAACTGCCATGAAGTTGGGATCTAGAGGAGTTGCCCATGTTGCAGGGGTTCGTCGCAATGACCTTAAAGAGCATGATCAATACTCAAATCTTCTACTTATCAACAGAACAGCTAGTCCTCTTTCATGGTAAGGTTTTCTCTTCTGATTCTCTGGCCACTGAATTTCGTCAGTCAAGGGGCCAGACTGTTGCTTTAATTATTAGTATACTATATAGTTGGCAGACAGACACGCCACATTTCTTGCTGGTTCATTTGTTTCATAGTGTTATTGTGCCGTTATGCAATTATTTTTGGGGCAACATCTGGCCTCAATTTTTGTATTTCCGTTTTCACTCTGACTCTGAGTTTTTCTTGGCCAGTTTATGTAATCGGCTAGAAGTGAATATAGGAGGGGAAGTTAGTTGCTTCAAGTTCTGATTCACTATTTCATGCAATCCAACAAAAAATATAGGTGTTGAATTATGAACTTTACCACTTCCTGGGCATGTTGATCACCGTGCTCATGCAGGTTTATGGAGTGTAAGGACCGAAACAACCGAAGTGCTATCGTGATGCCCTATTCGTTTCTCCCTTCAGTGGCAGCAAAGCCATTAAGGGATGCTGCCAACAAGGTTTGTAATTGCCTAGTTCTCTCAATATTTTGACATGTTTGACATAGGGAGAACCATTTGAGATCCTTCTATCCCATATTTTTAGAAGTTAAGCTGTGAGGGATTGAGAAATTTTTTTGTCCCTCTAAGATTACAGTGCAGTTTGATTGTTATTACACAATTTCTTTCTTCCTTTATTTAACTAATCCAAGGAAAAAGCTGTCTTTTGCTTATGTTTCCTTGCTTGCGAAACTAAATTCTTGGTTTTATTTCAATTTATTTGCATCTTTATCAAATTTTAAACTTGCATGCAGATTAAGGCCTTACTTGGCGATTATGATGCCATACATGTACGTCGTGGAGACAAAATAAAAACCCGCAAGGACAGGTTTGGGGTAGCTAGGAGCCTGCATCCCCGTCTAGATAGGGACACCCGTCCAGAGTTCATTCTCCGCAAAATCAAAAAATGGGTCCCACCTGGACGAACCATCTATATTGCCTCTAATGAGAGAACGCCAGGATTTTTCTCTCCTATGTCTGTGAGGTAACCTTCCTCTTGCCAATCTCTCTTCCTCCTAGAGATTGGAATCAGATTAGTGGAGAACTCCAAATCATATCGCCATCTCTAGATCAGGCTGCTTACATTATTTCTGTTTCTTGCGTTGTGAGCTTATGATCATTTGCAAAAAAAAGGTAGTGATTTCTCCAATATTTTTCTACAGGTACAAATTAGCCTACTCTTCAAACTACAGTAGAATCCTAGATCCAATAATTAAGAACAACTACCAGCTTTTCATGGTTGAGAGGCTTATCATGATGGGAGCCAAGACATTCATCAGAACATTCAGAGAAGACAATACTGATCTCGCACTCTGTGATGATCCAAAGAAGAACACAAAGGTGTGGCAAATACCTGTTTACACCTTGGATGAAGAGACAACCTGACACGGTGGGACTTGGGGAAGAGTTTGTTTCCTTCGTTTAAAGAGCATTTTGTCACATTCTTTTATCGATGGAGTTGAGATGTTATCATTCTATGCTCGGCCTTGTATGTGATGATAGTAGTACGCTCTTCTCACAGGGAAAGGGAACGCGCATGAGAGGAACCTGAGGGAATGTTATTACCAAAGCTGTAAATTCCGCTCTTTGTTGTATAATGGTGGGGGATGGGAATGTTTCTTTTTCTGCTGAATGAGAAAAGATGGAAGGCAACAGTGACACCGTCCCCTGGATGTTTGCTGTTTTTCTTCAGTGATCAAGTTGGCACCTTACTGGCATAAAACATCACATTTAATCAAATCTCTCTGAATCACCTGCAAGGATTGGGAAAACAATGATAAACTTTTCTGTTTCCCATAATGTGGTAACCAATCAAGTCATAGTGATGAATGTTTCTGTTTCTCATAATCAGATACCCGATCACGTCTCTTCCTTTAAGATGTACACCGTATTAGATGAATGCCAAATGATTTAAGCAACTTCTCGCGTACCGAAAGTTGATTTTGCATTTAGAAAACCGAAACATTCAGCTGTAAAATTTTCACATCCACAAATTTACCCAGCAGGATATAGCATAAAGTAAACAAAGAATTCACATTTTATCAGCATCAAACCTTAAAAATTATAAGCTTCCCGTCATAGAATGAAAAGCAAAGTCGCGAAAAATGCCCGGGCTTAGATAACTCATGTATTCATCTAGTGAAAGTGCTCCGTATGTATCCGAAGTTTTCCAACCACAAGACATATCTTAATGGAAATCTGACAAGACTGACGACAGAGGAAAGACATAACTCCCAGAAAAGCATGCGGCAGAGCCACGAATTCAGATTTGACGCAAGGCGGATTCCTAAAGGCCTAAACCAACGGTTCTGCCATCCCTTCTTCGGAGCCCAGCAATGTACTGTTTCTCGAGATTCACCTGCAGCTCCTCCTGTTTCTCTGCTCGGACTAGGCTGCTGCTCCCATCTTCGTTCCTGGGCTTTTGTTCCAAAGACTTCATATCTCCCTTCGCACCCTACAATTGGCCATTGGTACCAACGCAGCCTCAGACTCTAAAAAGCGTGTTAGTACATGGGAGAGACTAATTGAATCATCTAACCTAAAAAAAAGGTAATGGACCATTGACCACAAGGTTTCTAGCAGTTCTAGGAAACCCTGACTTAAACTTGGTCCAGAAAAGTTTCCCTCGGAGTGATTGTGACCTTGTTATGTGTCCACTAGTTATTAATGTTGGACCCATGATAGCAATCCAGGTTCAATGCATCTAGTCCACAGACCCCTTTCACGACCATGTTTATCTTGGAACTTTTTCAATGTAGAGGAAAGGGAAGCTTCTAAGGAGCTTACCATGAGCTTGTTAAACTTCTCTTGCCGCCCAGGATCTGAAATCAGAGAAACATTCCACTGGCTGGATGACTTCAGAAACCAAGAAAATGCCATTAACAATCATTAACAGACAAGGTGTTGCCCATTTCAAGAGTCTGGCCCGAATGTTTGGAAATTCAGCAGTAATACCTCTTCTGCACTGCTACTCTTTTTATTCCCCCAGAGCAGCTTTTTCTTTTGTTCATTAGACATGCAGCTCGTTCCACCAGCTAGATTCCTATTTACTGAATAAAAAGGTGAGCTATGAGAAACATTGGGCCAATGGAGGTCACCAAAATATGTGAATATAGAACCATCATGCAGGGGCATGTTGGTTATCATAGTTTATTTAACCTCAATATATATCATCTCCACGACCAATAAGTATGCAATATCCAACTCATCAATGTGGCATGACATGCATTCATTGGAAAACAAAGTTAACCGGCCATGCAGTCCAAACTATACCCTAAAGCTTTACAGTAAACTAAGAAATTAGAATCATGAGCTGTTTCAAAGGACAATCTTGTATTAAGAGATTAACAGGGCACTAATATACCAAGTTCAGCAGCTCTCATGGCAGCAAACTTTGCAGCATTCAGATCATTAGCAACCTCACTAGCATTGGCACTGGCCTGTGCTGAATTTGCCTTATCCACCTCTTCAGATTTTTGCATCCCATCATCTAGTATTGCAAACACGGTAACTGAATTAGCAATTGTTCCAATGAAATAGGATCACTGAAAAGTAATTGCAACGAGAAAATTTGGCGGAAAAAAACATTACCATTTTTTACAAAGCCAGGGACTCCATTGGAGATAAACAGGCGCGACTTTTTGGTTGGGATATTTCGATCACCCTCAAAGATTGATTTATCATCAAAAGGGTTTTTAAATCCTCTATCAAACCGATCCACACTGTTTACAGAGTCGGACTCCAAATTCCTTTCTTTCACGAGCTTTTGACCATCCTGCTCCCTTCCAGCTGTAGATCCACTATGGTGCCCCCTAGATTCTTCTTTATCCCAACCACTCCAGTGGTCTACTGAACTCCTTCGGGATTCCCTCTTCTTGTCTCGATCCTCCCTGTGTCTATCATTTCGATCCCTTTCTGACTCTTCAAAGTAGCTCCTTCTCCTCCCAGAACCTGACCTGTGGGTCTCTTTAACCCTGCACTTCTCATGCTCTACGGAGAACGTTTCCTTCTCACGGTCTTTGCTTCTAGGACTCTTACTTTCATACTTATTTTGAGAATATTTATCCCTATCCCATGTGTAATCTCTCAACCTATTGTGATCACTCTCTCGTCTTCTGTGATCATCGTGCCGAGATTGAGTGTAGAAACTCTTTGAGGACCGACGCTCAGAATATCTGTATGAGTCACCACTTCTTCCTTGATGTCTGCTAGAATCTCTTGGTAGATCCTTCTCATCGTCTTTCTTCCTTTCTCGATAATCACGGCCTTTTACAGGATCTTCCCTAGTGTACTGTGGGCTAGATGAATGGTCATGCTCTGCAGAGTTAAATAAACTCAATGAATCAGTATGTACAAGGGAGATTTCATATATACAGAAATATAAGAATACAACCACACATCAAATAGCAATTCCATTGACACCCTGAGTTTCAGATATATGGAAAGAAACAAAGATTGCATTGCATTGGGTAAAATAGCAAGTCATATATGTAGCTTATCCAGAGTCCTGTAACTTTCACAATCTAGAGCAGCTGGTTTCAAAGCCATTATAGGCAGGATTAAAATTTTAACAGTTGATGTAAGGGGTTCACATCCTGTTAACACAGACCCAAGCTGATGCTGATGAGAATGCTTTTCTTGATACAAGGATCAATACCTACAGAGACGATGCAGGTCGCAAACAAAGTCAAAAGCTATCAGATAGGACAACTTACCGTCAGAATAAGATGATCCATCAGTAGGAGAATGCCTGCGATAATTTCTATAAGCTGCATCATTTGACGGCTTACGAAAAGCTGCCTTTAAGTCAGAACTTTCTGGAGGTGAAGACTCCATGCCTATCTCCTTGATCCTTAGAACCAGAGAAATAATACTATCAGACTGGCTAGTGTGCCCGGACTACAGGGTCTCAACAAGAGGTCCCTGTGCTAATAACTAAAGTAGACACTTCTGATGATATGAGAGAGAGTAACAATCAAAGAAGAGGAAGCTCTCCGGATCATATATTCAACCCCTGAGATATAATCATATCAGCCCAAGTGATTTCCACAATAAAGAATTCAAGAAAATAACTTCCTTTCCATTGCTCGAGCTAGAACATCGAATGGGAAAGAAAGAACGAAAAGAACAGAACCCAAGGACTGAGAAAGAAAGAGAGTATACAAGAAAATGCGAGGAATATAAACATATTCCTGTAAGAACCCAGTTACCCTAGAATTTTCACACAAAGAAGGGAAATCAAGACTAAAGCCTCTAATCACACAGCTCAACAACAGCATCACAGAGCACAAGGGCATCGCAAGCAGCTGAGAATCACCTGAACTGCAGAGAAGATGAGAAGAGAGGCCCGAAAGGAGGCAAAGATTGTACAGATGGGAAGTATCTGAGAAAAGATTTGTGCTGTCAATCTAATCCTAAGGCGGCAAATACTTCATAAAAGGCTCCATCTTTAGGGGACTAGTTGGCAGAAAATGAGCTGAAGCTGAGTTTCTTGGCAAATCATGATTCGCGCCCAATTGGTTTATCCTTTACGTTCTCGCCCCAAAATTTTTTAGTCCATCAATTTGTACCCTATAGTTTCAAGTTTAGAATCAATTCCCTAGTTTTGGAGGTCACCAGTTCAACCCCTGAAGTTGAGAATTTTTGTCTCACTGGCCATGAATCAGTCACATTAACAGTATAGTTACATCAATATTAAACCGTATTACAACTTTATGAATATTATTTTACTCAGCATACACAATTCAAAGTAAACCGAGCATCGAAAGTCAAAAGTTTCACAGAGCAAGTTACTCTAAACGAAATTATGGATTTATAACGGACCAACTTTAAGAGATAATATTCCAGTACCATGGACACGATTCCATTCAATTTGAAGTGCATTCAGAGTTTGATTGTGCAGCATCTCAAAAAACAGTATTTGGAAAATTAGTTATACTGAATCAAGTAGGTGAGCCAGTGAGGAAGGAACTCCCGTGTTGGTCCATCAACTTGGGACACACCTGCGAGGCTTTCTGAAGCTGAATGCAGACGGTTTGGTCAATGGATCCTTGCCTTGCACCCAAAGAACCTCAAAAACCATTTATTATGGAAATCTTCTTATTTGTTTTTGCCCACGTGGGTCTTACTCTTTGTGGTGGGTCATGTGCCTCAACAACTGGCATAAGAAAATTCTGAAAAATCAGGGCAGCTCCTATTAATAGATTGGCTCTTTATGATTTCCTCATTGCCCCATCTAAAATATGACTAACTGGTCCTTGCTTCCACGCAGCATCATTCTCAAAATTGTAGAACACTTGAGTGCCATTGAAGACTTCCTTGCGTTTTCCTCGGTCTGCTGCACGTGGAGGGCTGTCTGTAGGAACACAAGCTGGAGCCCACGATCCCGGGTTCCATGGTTGATGCTCTCTGAAGACCAAAATTCCGACCGGCAGAGCTTCTACAGCGTATCAAGTGGCAAGACTTAACACTTGCCCTTGCCCGGTAGTCGGGGTAAGATGTGCTGGGTAGCCCCTCTAGGTTGGCTTTTAACCTTCGGGCCTGACTTCATGGTCTGCCTCCTCAACCCAATTTCCAGGGCCGAGATCGATGTTGCTCAAATCCCGAACTTGGAAGGTTATCACTACCCTCTAAGCAAAGAGTGGTATAGGCTTTTATTCAAAGCTATAGTCCTCCAAGATCCCTCGGATGATGGTGATTTCTTGGTAGCTGCCATCTTTTATCAAGGTAAGCATCTGTCCTTCAAATCCAGAGATGGCGCCTAGAAGAGGATTGAAGGCCCAGCAGGTCCTGATTACGGCTCCAGCGATGCCCTGTTATTCGAGGGTCGAATCTACGCGCTCCGGGGGGTTGGAGCCCTCTTCCTGATCGAGATGGACTCTGACGATTGCCTGAGAGCAACTCATCTCGCTCCACCTCCCCAGGACGAGTGGGCTTGGGAAGATGCATATCTTCTCGAGTCATCAGGAGATCTTCTGATAGTTCAGAAGCTGGAATGCCATGGGGATCCTGTTTGCTTTGAGGTCTATAGATTTGACTTCTCCAGCGAGGAGTGGATCAGACTATACAATCTTGAGGACAGAGCAATATTCGTCAGAGGGAACCACTCCATGGCGATCTCAGCTTCTTCTGTTGCCGGAAACTGTAAACCCAACTGCATTTACTTCACTGGAGATGGAGTCGAGCAGTGGTGGCATTATAGGGAGGATGAGGGAAGAGACATGGGAGTTTACAACATGTATGATGGTTCTGTAGAGCCCGTCTTCTATGGAGCAGACTACCCTTCTCACGATTCTTGTCCCCTGTGGGTCATACCGCGTTTCTTTTAGAACAGAAACACAGACTCTTATGCTGTCAAAAATAAACTGAGAACTACCTTGTCAAGGATAGAACTCCGAATCAGTTTGATTTTCCTAGCCCCTCATGTAAATTCGCACTTGGAAATAATAATCGAAAAATAGATAGGTATAAAGAGCAATGCTGGAGAAATACATCTTTAATTTCAACCGTTTAGTGTACAATTTGATTTGACATTCTATGTTTCAACCCACAGTCCTAAGAACACAAAACCATCACAACTTTAATACAGGACCTCAGCTAAAACAAAGATAAGAGAGATGTACAGAAATCACTAGCTCCGATGTTGTTAATGGTGCTGCAAACTACAGAAGATCCATTATCTTACAGCAAGGGGAAGACAAAGCAGATGCAGTGTGGCGGAAAGTTCAAATTCTGAGGTGCAGTTGAAGTCGAGTGATGACCCGTCTACAGAACAACATTTGGATGTCCATGACTTGCAAGCCGGACTCTGGTCATTATCACCATCCCGGTGGCTCACCTGTCGTTTATTCACGGGGCCGAGCGAGCCAAAGAGAACTGAGAGCACGGAGTCTAGAGAAGTAGTCGTGAATGGCAAGGATGGCACGAGCTGATTGGCGAGTTGTTAGGTTTCGGTGCATTTGTTGTAGTGTCTGCTGGCGTAAATTATCCGCCTGATAGTAATCATACAAAAGAAAAATGCCAGCAATGAGAAGATTGTTTCAGTGTATTAAATTTACCACAACAATCAAACATCTGGAAAAACCATATGTGCTTAGACTAGTCAAATCAAGATATGTATAAGGAAGTTTTGCGTTTGTGATCACAGCTTAAATACCATCCTATAAGTACCTGCCGGAGGAACCCCTCGAGAGTTCCAAGCTTCCCCATCGCCATGGCCATTTGGCCCATATAGTTGGCCACATTGCCAGATGAACCTGATGAAGACGGTGAAGCATTAGCCAGTGTCTCGGCTAGAGATTGCTGCAACTGCTCCATGCCCTGTGAAAGAGCATCCTCTGCTTGCTGTGAGGACTGCTGCAAGTTGCAGATACCGACTAACTGCTGCTCAGTTAAAGGCTCTAACTGATTCATGAGAAGCTGCATGATTTTAAGTTCATTAGCAAAAGAACCAGCCGAGACCAAATTAAACTGGGTAGGGATAATTTAGCACCCGAAATATATTCAATAAAACCCCCTGTAAATGGGAAAGCGAGCATATTGGACATTGACTACACTGTTAATGTCAGCCATTCAAGCATTTTGCTACCCTTCAGAGTCTCCCTGGACAAAGCTAAGCCAAGGGATTCAAGTCCAGGTGACGAAGCTAGCATCATTGATTCCTTTCGCGGCCTTGTCAGACAAGTTTGTAGTACATAATAGAGGACGATGGTCTGGATGTCCTTAAACATACCTTTGTTTCTTGAGCATCCTTAGACATACATAAGACAACAATGTTCTAGCAAATTATTAAACTATTTATTTTGACAAGTTTTTGGAGGGTACGTCATCTGCAAAAACTTCATATTGTGAATTGCTCTTATTCACAGTAAATTTTACTTGAGCAATCATCCTTTGCCCTTTGCTCATATCATTCCGATCTAACATATTGGAAGTTGAGAAGGAAAGTGGCCTACCTTGAGGAGCTCAGATGATCGGAACCCACCGATCCACATGAAACACCGCTCGGCTGGAGTCTTCCACATTCCAGATAGGATGTGGAAAACATCGACTTTTGCTGCATTTCCTTTCAGCCGAAATATATCTTCGAAATGCGACATGACACTGTCAATGACTGTCCGAAGTTCTGTGTCTCCCACATGGGAATTGACTGCACTCCTCAGTTCAATTATATGCCTATTCTGCTCTTCTAGCCACCTGGCATACTCAGCATCAAAAGCTAGGGCACCTGCAGAATTTGGTATAGTATTATGATTTCCAATCTTCCCATGACAGCTAAAGAACTGGAAAGATGTGAAATATTAAGAAAAATGATAGCCCTATATTACACAACAAATTGCAAGAAAACTATTTTAAGTACCGTTTCCACTATTTGAATGGGTCTGGTCTCCTGAGCTTGAAATGAATATTCCCTACAGTGAACAAAATTCAAAATAACCGAGTCAGACGTATGACAAAAGGAACATAGGAGACACGGGGAGGGAAGGGGAGGGGGAAAGAAACACGAAAATAAAGGTTGCGAATAATGCAGGTTACCTGCTGACGAGCTCTCTGGAGCTCCTGTTCAAGTTGTGTAAGTTTAAGCCTGCTACTTTCTAGTTGTTGCACATATGCCTGCAGAAGATTGCAAAAGAGAAATTGAAGAGAAAGTAGAAAGTGGAAAAGAGCATCTACTAACTGACTGCATTTCTATTTATCTTAAATCAGGAGAAAAACAATTTCAAGTCACAGAACCTACTTTCTTTCTCAATCGGCTTTTCCTTGCAGCTTCACGGTTTTGAGCAAGTCGCCGCAATGTCTAAGAAAATAAAAAGAACACCGCTCAGACAAAATATTCACAAGGAGAAGATGGCACCTTAGAAAATTACATTAGGCATATACCTTCTGATCCATGACCTTCTCCTTTGACCTGTCACTAGAGTCCGAAGCTGCGAGAGCAGTTGATTGACCCCTTTCATGCTGCACAAAGACACAAGATTCAGACACTTCAAGAATCTGACAGGCAATCTATTGTCAATACCATGTTACAAATACCAGCAATTACTGAATAGATCATCAGACAGAATCCCAAAAGGGCAGGGTAGTGAGAGCTGACCCTCCGATTCTTATCCTCTGTATCATCGGTTGAGGTATCTGTTCTTGGACTGGCATCAGGCACACTTGTTTCTCCCCAGTTTTCGGAGTGACCTCCGGGAACAGATACAACTTGAGGAGGTTGTGGTTCCTTTTGCAGTGGTAGCCTCTGGGATGCAACAGAACTGGAGAAATTCACATCGGGGGTAGCAAGAGACTGAAAAAAATGGAGTAAGCAATCTTTTACTTAATCAGCATAGAAGGAATTAAAAAAAAAAAAAATTGGCCAAGTAAAAGGAATGTTCACCTTGTTTGCAGGACCAACTCGAGCATCAGCTCCAAGAGTTAAGCTATTCGGTTTTATCTGACTAAACATAGGATCTGTAGGATTACAAGATAAACAATAAAATTCAGGGCACTGTAAGCAGAGCTCTTGAATTTTTTTGCAATACTACCACAACATGATTAGCATTACAAAGAACTTCCCTCTGACAGTCACGTGGAAAGGGTAACCAACTATTCCACGCACAATGACTTGCAAAGAAGATTTAGTTTTTCCACAAAGCAGATTAAGTGAAGTCGGTTGGTTGTGCATTCAAATAACACCCTGAAGTGATGAATAAATAAGTGCTTATCATGTCCTTAATCTGTAGCTTATGCATTTCATGTTTGCTCCTCATGATGCATTTGAATTTGCTAACCATTGCAACAAAATGGTTGTTCCTTGTAAATTTTTATCTAAATCACAAATTGAGCATTCAGTTATTCAAGATTTGGGGCAAAACCACAATATCAAATACGGGAAAAGAGAATCAACTGGAATGAAAACTTACGTCTACTGAGGTCCATGGCATCTTCTATTTGAAATCCAAGAGACCGCCCCAGCAGACCAAAGTCCGTATTTTGAGGAGGTCGGGTACTATTTCCCTCTCCACCGCTGGAAGCAATAAATTCCAAACATGCTCAGCAACAGATGAAGAAAGCTGAGAAAAACTAGAGACAGAGCAAGGGTGAAGAGGATTTTACATGGAATTAGATGCGGGTGTCGAAGGTACAAAGCTCGGCATCCCTGTCACAGCTCTTTTACCGTCTTCAGCTCCAACTTTCAGTGCTCTACTACCCATAAATCAATTTCATCTCCGCTACCCAATAAACTCAGAAAACTCAGAAGCACGAACTCACAAACTCAAAGCTCCTCAGCCTCCTAAACAAAATCACCAACTACACCGAACCAAAAACACCTCAGCTTCAGACACCCAATTCAGCTCCACACACTGACATAAGCAAACCAAAAGCACAACCAGCAAACTACTTCAAAGACAGAGCTTTCTTGTCTGCACGCCCTATAAGAACAGTACCAAGAAGAGATTAAAGGAAGACCCAAGGGAAGGATTCAGATGAAGCATCAATCAGGAACTGAAAATTGGGAGAAAGGACTAACAAAAACCCTAACCTAAGAACCCCCTGGAATGTAAATACTCGACTCGAGCTAGTTGACTTTTGTTTATGATACTACACATCAATCTACCCATCTATCTTCCACTTTACCCTGAAATATTAATAAAATTGGGAGAAAAAGATGAAATTGTTCTCTGAATTTCAATAGATCAGCCTCGAATTTCCAGCCCTCTCTTTACTCTGGCTTCTTTAAATGGGGAAGGGCGAGACGAAGCGTGACGTTTCGATCATTCCCACCTCCTGCAAACGTCCCTTTCCTTCAAAAAAAAAATCCTTTTTTTTGGGGGGGGGGGGGGGGGGGGGGGGCCGGGGGGCGGGGGTTGTTTTCGTTCCCTCTTCCCACTTTCCAAAGCCGGCATTATTTTTTCTCCGTTCTCCACATCTGACATTTTACAGCCTCTCTAGTTTGAACCGTAAAACTTTTCTTCCACCTACGCCTTTGACTCGGTAGCTGCCCTGAAGTTTCAATGGAGCATCGTATCGTCATTTGCAGACTTCATCCCTGCCTTCCCCCGGCGGTCGCTGACATTTCTAGAAACCTTCGCCCAGATTCCCACCCCGAGTCGATGATTAAAAATAACGTTTTTAATTAAAAAATCGGTCCTTTTTTATTGGCTTGGACTTGGACAAGATAAAATTGGCTTCTTCAGATGTCCTGTCCCCTCTACATTAACGTGACGCAGAACTTTGACCCATCCCCTTCAAACATTGAACATTTCTCAATATTTACTGCAAAGAATCCGATCAGAGATCGGTTTGTTTAAGCAATGTCATCTATGGAATATGTAAGCAGTCACTGATCGATAAGAGAAACATTGTGCTTTCATCAACGGTAGTTGATGATGAACCCGAGCAAGCTCGGTTATACAACGGAGCAATGCACTACTGTGTTCACTTGGATTGACTGGACCGCATTTGATTTTTATTGTTTCAGTGTGTTTCTAAGGATCATTGAGGTCGTCCCTCTGATCAGATTCCCCACCCTCCAGACTCCACCGTTCAATTTTCTGATGAAGCCATTGGGAATGCTGGACCATATCCGAGAGAAAACCATGGAATATGCCCATTGTCTCTCATTCCCCCCTTCTAAAGTCTCCATTTTTTTAGTTGACGTGAACTACAGAGAGTAATACGTGGTCAACAACACTGATTGATTTTGATATAGACAGCACTTGGGAATGGGATCGCCTGACTCTCAACAACCCGACTTCCATCCCTGTCCGACCGACTCCTTTATTTGGACCGATTACCGATTCTTTCTACTACCACATCACTCTCCTGCACTTATTTACTACTCTTCACTTATCCTTCTAAGATCCACTTTTTAATTAAGTATTTGAGGGTTAATCTGAGTCACTGTACTCGGACTCGACTTTTTTACATGTTTCTCACTCGAATACAGACCACGTCGGACAGACACATAGACGAAGAGTCCGGACGGTTGGGATGCCACCATTCCAAAAAACGAATCCCATGGATTTTCTTTTTGCCCTTTTTAAATCTTTAAATGCCTATTTGCAGGGAAAAAAATTATACCCTTTAGGCCGATAGTTAAAATTTTTTTTTAAAAAAATGAAACAAATGGAGCAGGAAAAGTCAAACAGGATGCTGCCGGTCCAGTCCATCAGTACAACAACGACAAAGTACGGCGCACCGGCCCACCGGATTAGGCCCAATAGAAACGAATTTGAAAGAGGCTGTATCTTTCGAAAACGTGGGCAAATTCATTCCCTCCTTCCTCGGGCAATCTGCATATTAAACATTACAAAGCTCTTCGTATGATTAACTTATTAGATTATCTTCGTACGATATATGACCTCGATGATCATCGAAAAGCCGGGGAACATGCAATTTCGGATCCCGAAGGCTACAACTCTACAGCACGATTATGAGATTGGGGCAGATTAATCATCACTCGACAAGTTCAATCAATCAACCTGATGCTATCAACGTATTTTCCGTTTTGCTAATCATAGGAAGTACACATACTCACGAAAGAGATAAAACTCCATGGTCGGAATCGGATCTATAAGTTCATTGCTGTCTCTGATGGGGAGGCTGCGGCCTCTCCGGCGGAAGACTCCTCCCATTTCCCGCCGGTGCCACGCTAATCACAAAGCTGCCACTTCGAAAGAGCCCTATCTTTTTCTCCTCCATTGTATGATCCTACTGAAACATGAAACGTTCAGCTTCATCGGCTCCTCAATTTCGTTCCAGGTAATCAAATCTCATGTGGAATACAGGCTTTCATGGAGAGATAGATCACCGATGATCGAGGGCTCCATAATTCGAATCGGTTGTTTGAGATTATTATCAGGCAGATGAGTCAACTGGATGTGCCAGTGCCATATTTGGCATCTGGTTTGGGGACAGGGCCAGGAGCACTAGCAGGGACATGATGAGGACTGGGACGAGGAGGAGCATCGGAGGAGGAGGAGGAAGAGGCGGCAGTATGAGCGGCAGCACCAGGATGGAAACCGTCAGCAGGGCCAGGACCACGGCTGACCTGGGACTGAAAAACCGGACCATGTGAAACTAAACATACATATAATATAGGATTCCCAGACATATACGTATGATCGACTCGAGGCTGTGTCGGGCGGGCGAGCTTGAGTTGTCGTTGCTTCGCATGGCGGGTTAGCATCCAACAGCGAGATCGAGAATCGATCAGATGATCGGTATGGAGAGGAGAAGGGATCTATTATTAGGAAGGAGGGGAGATGAGGAGACTGCTGTAGGACACTTTCTGACGTTGATGGATATCGTTAACGAACGTATAGTTTTGTGTGGGTATATATATAAGGGCTGCAGTATATTTATTCATGGAAACAAATAACGCAATTAGGGTAAACCGAACATACATAGGTTGGCCGAGACAGTACGATATGTCTTTCATTCCTTTTATTAAGGTCTTGATTTTGAATATTACGAATGAAAAAAATATAATATGGATAGCTCTATCTCCAAGTAGACTCGTCCGATTTGGGTTTCTAGACATTAGGTGACGTAAACCGAAAAAGGGCAATAGATAAGGTTGCATAAGGAGTTTCAATGATCATGTAATACTGTCGGTTTTTACATTTTTGATTCGGATTGAGAAGATGAACAACTACACGATCCCGATCGGGTAATTCATGAAGAAATGTACATTGAATCTTTCAGCTTACGTTTCATAGTCATTGAGGTCACAAGTTCATTTCACAATTTTATTCATGAAATTATACGAAGAGAAAATATATTAAATTTTATCGTTTTGAAAAAAAAGTCATGGGTCTATAAACATGCGAAAATGGAAAATAAAATGTCCGAGGAAGTTTAACTTCCATTTTTTTTGAATTAAATTAAAAAGTTAATATGTTATATAGTTGGGATCATGATCGTTTTGATACCGTCTGTCGGGTCGTGATATGTCCCCAACGAGATGAAGAAACAACAATTTGGAAACTTGACACTTCCATGCATGGAAAAACCCTCAACTCAGAAGAAAATAATCGCGAACAAAGTATGGGATTCCACTATATCAAATTAAGAAATCCCAAGCTCCACACAAAAAAGAGTTTACAACTAGATTTCTCAAGTTCTCACGACCCGATGTTGTGGAAAAAAATTTTCAGAAAGATCTCCTCTCACTTGGGATTTCATGGCACTAAGGCACTGCCTTCACAATTCGTGCAAAAACCTATATATGGGCATAAAACCATATCCTATTTGATATTCTAGAAAATATTATCTAAATACATTTTCTAAATTAAATAGATTACAAGATTTAGAATATTTTATTCAAACGAGAAAATAATATGGGCGAAATCTTCCAAATATCTATCAAGATTTTATCCAAAATATTCTATTATTCCAACCGCTATCTCGATCGTCGATCGTTATTTGCACATATCTCGTGTATTGAATCCTATCTCCAACTTGTTTTTCCAGTCTTTCCTGTTTTCCAGTTCCGACTTATACCGAGACATCCCAACTTATACCTTAATTTATTTGTCGAGATTTTAATGTGTTGCATAACATCGGACTTGTGGATTCAACTAACAGGATCACATTTGGAATTAATAGACCAGCAAACCGATACAAAAATTTGATTGGATCGAATTGAAAATTTTGAAAACAATTTGTGTCACTGAATTATTGCTTTTTTATCAATAAATTTCTTTTTATCGATAATAGTATGTACATCGATTTGATATCTTTGAAAGAAAATTATCAGACGACACAACAGACACACACCTAGCACTCGCCATGTCAAGTGACTATATAATTAATAATATTTATAATCATTAAAAGTAAAATTAAAATTAAAAGTTGCTATTATAATTTTTAAAAAAATGTCCGCAGCTTCGCCATGCAGCATCGCCTCACCATCCCATCACCGTCGTAATGCAGATGAATTTTGATAATGATTTATATGAAATACCGACACACATGCAGAGGTCCTATGATACTACTAATAATAACAGATTTGTGATGGAAGTGACGTTCACAGGTAAATTAATTAAGGGCTGCTACTAATACGAGGTATTGGTTGTAACACAGCTTAACGTTTCTTTTATTTAAGTAAAATATCTAATTCAAGTCATATAAATAAAAATAATTAATAATTAATTGAATTTTATCTTTTAATAGGTATGGTTAATTCAGACTAAATTAATTAATATTCCACCGAATTTGTGGATATATGTAATGTAAAAAAAAAAAATTAAGGCAGCTAAGGGCTGGTCAGATTATAGACAGATTCAAAGAACCTGCGGCTATGGCTGCCCTAGCTTTGCCATAAATGCTTCTTCCTTTTTATCTTTTTTTTTTTGACCCTTCTGCTTTTGATTGCATGGCAAGCATTACTATCGACATATTCCTTGAACTGGCGAGCTATATATATAGTGTTATATATATATATATATTCAATTTAAGATCAGATAATTATAAATCTAGAAAGGGTTAAAAACTGAAATGATAATTATATATATCTGGTATTTGTATTCTTCTTCTTACTTCTCGGTTCTTTTTTATAATTGTCACACTTTGAATTACGATGTGACCTTTGTCCCCATAAAATATGACCGGTCATGCACTTCTGTATGCATGCAACAAAGTGTTAGGTTACATGCATGTACGAGGATCGGGCTCGGTGGGCCGATCCGCCCTTCCTCCTCTTCGAACCTTCGACTGCTTCCTCTTCTCTTGATCAGCACAAGCCACCGAATTGGTAACCTGACGATGAATTCACCACCCACCCCACCATTTTAATAAGCACGTTTAAAATGTGGTGAACGTGAAAGAGATGGCCAGGGAAAAAAAAAAAAGAAAGAAGAGAGGATAATTACGCACGCACGCAAACGGGGAAGGTCAGAAAAATATTTGAATACTTTGACTTCTCTGGGTCAAGAATCGGGGAATGTTGTCTTCCACTAGTTACGGCAACAATTTGACAGAAATGGTCTAGGGTTTGTGAACCAAAGATTAATTCCTCTTCGGGGCAGAGGATTTAGTCACTTTCACGCAACTCATATAACAACCAGATCATAGATATTTTGGTTATTTTACCGTTCATCCATTCACCCAACTTACAGATTTAAAAAAAGATAAATATGGAAGTCTTTACTGTTCGACAGATGAACGTTTAAAAAAGTTTTATCCTATGATTTAGTTATTGAATCGTAGGAATTTTCATTTCCTTTGCTTATAGTAAACTTATATGTAAATTTTTTTCAGTAATAAGAGAGGTTCGCGTGTCCAGAGGTACATAACATGCACGGTAAGAGTCAAATTTAGAACATGTAAGCTGTGAGTGGGGTTTTCCACCACTGCATCAAGACCAAATCCTCTGTATGTAAATATTTTTATGTGCACTGGGGATGAGGAGAATCATATTTAGCTTGTATGTATGATGCTGTTTTTTTCTCATTTAAATCAATTTTAATCGTTTATAGTTGATGAATAATACACAGTGAATATCTGATCGGAGGTCTGAGTTTATTTTTTAAGCAACAAGTAATGTTGTACATACATTTGTGTGTATATGTGCCTGTTTTATTTTGGGACAGGAAGTGACGAGGATTTCATGATTGCAAAGTGGTGCACGACAGAGGGATGTTGAATGATATTCATTGCACGGTGTGTGTGTTATAGGGCGGACTGCAAGCGAACGTATAAGTTTGGTAGGGACAACCGATCTTGTTCGTCCGAAAAAGAGAAAGCATAGATTAGGCAATGGAGACTATGCCTAATCTATACCTTGTTCGATGTATCTGCCAACGCGTACTATTTAAAACTGGACCGATTCCGGTGATCGGTTGACTAGTCCGACCGGGAACCAAATACTTGTTCGCTCCGGCCTTGTCATTCTTATCAATCGGAACGGGAAATAAAAGAAGATGTACCGTCGAAGAGGCCAGTCCCTAGCCCACGAGAATGTCTCCAATGTAACGATTCTCAAAACCAATGAATTTTATTAGTTAACAATAAACAAATATACTGTCAGGTAATGATACCGTTGCACAGAAGATTTGCTCCCAGCCCTCGGCCACCCCATCCCAACTAAGTTGAGGTGAATGTTTTCTATTTAAATTTGATTTATATATCTATTTTTTCAATTTCTTATTGTGTAAAAAAATATTAGGGTCAGAAGTCACAAGAGCATGCATTCTACTATTCTATGCATTTTACAACTCAAACATAATACATATTATTTTTTCTAATAAATAACCCATAAATACACGCTTTATCTTCAACTCAATGTCCATTTTAAGATTTATGATCTGTTTTTGGATCACGTGAAATATACATAAAATTTCATGCATTTTCTCGAATTTAGAGGGTCGATGAGTACTTCACAGTTCTGTTTGAAAAAAATATTATTTTATGAGAATCAAACGAGTAAAGTAACATTGAATTCCTTTTTTTTCTTTCCAGAGGTAAGGTGTGGATTGCATGGTTATGCTTTTGTTATTAACCTTTCTTCATTTGACATTATATTGTCTCCCCCAAATCATTTCCAGCAGGTAGAAGCTTCAAGTGGGTTGGTGAAAAAGAAAACTCCCGTACGTAGTCATGGGAGAAAACCTTGTATGGCAGCCTCCGAAGAACGAACCCGAAAAGGAAGATAGTAGTACTGGCCAGGCAGTCATTCCGCTACGTAATTTTCTGGCTTTCATATTCAATTGTGAACATGTATCAGGTGAAATGAGCATGTCAACATAATGCCACCGAAGACTTAGCATAATTTAAGAAGCTGGTGTTCGTAATACACGAGCTCAAGTATTTTTTCTGATGATATTGTTTAGAGCGATACTCGAACCTGTAATCTTGATCTCACCAAATCGAACGAGAAGGTAGTGGCGGTCTAGTGGTTTTAAAGCTACCATTCTCTCTTTAACATGTACAAGCACCTAGGCCTAGGGCTTTCTGGTTCAGAAGAGTTGCTGGCCGCAGTAGATTGGCCGCTTTGTCGGCAGAACACGATATGCGTACAGTCTTCGGCGACTGTATTGCAGCGGCATCCCGGCTGCTGTCGTCATGAGCTCGATAGTCACGGGCGACTTAAGGATCGAAAAAGGTGCCGTAACTGGCTTGGCCGGCTTCGTAAATTCATGCACCTGGACGACGCTCCGACCAGTATTCTTACGTGGTTTCACCGAACAGATCTTCGAATATCCCGAGTCGTCGATCCCTGTCCTCGTGCGTAGAGGAAGATATATCTCACACACCTCGAGAACTCAAGGCAAGGCTGCCAGAAATCAGTCTCAGTACGTCAGATGACGATGATTATGTTGTAGAAATTACGATGTGAGTGGTTGATCTGTCTGAAAGCCGAGAAAAAAGCTGAAAAGTGACTTTCATCGGGACACTGATGAAACCTGAAACTTATGGTGCGTAGCAGCGTAGGGAAGCTAGAGTTCCTGTGCATGTGAAATGCATGCCGAAATTATTAATTAGCACGGTCAAGTGCAGGCTCTTATTCATGGAAAATGAAAGATAAACACGAAATAAGGAGCTGATGGATTAGGGGGTACGTACGAGAACGGGAAAACTGTAAATCTTTCCGCTTACAGTGGACATTCATGAATCCAGAAGGGGATTGGACGAAGAGCCATAGTGGAGTTTGACATTGGGAGATTGTTCGTCCCTTGATTGCGCATCATAGTACACATAATAGACCAAAAACGGTCTACAAGAGAATTTAATACTACAAATTAATAGTTTAGACTTTTGAGTAAAAAATAGACTCGACATCTTATAGGCCGAGTGAAAATCTCACATAATTCTTTCTCTATTTCGAGGCCCTCGAGTCTCTTTGTATTGGGAAACAACCTGTACGAGTTGAGTCAGTGCAGATGAACCTGGTGAAGACCTTTCATATTGCAATTAAAAGATTGACTGAAACTAAGAAAGCGAATTGGGCCTTATTGGGCTTTTATGGGCCTACGAGGCCCAAAATAAGCCCATTTTCCTGGGTTATGCTTCTCTACCCTTTATCAATTTCAAGGCCCATTGGCCCATTGCCTTCCCCTCCTAAAACCCTCCCGAGCCTCCATCGCCTTCGTGGCCTCACTCTCCACGCCGGCAGCTTCCTCCGTTTCTGCTGCCCAGTCGAAGTGAGAGAGGTGACGGGCTTATTCCAGGGGGTTTCAGTCGATAAAGCTTCAATTTTTATTTGGTAAATCTCACTCCGTGTCCGTTCTTGTTGTCAGCCGTAGCTTTTGACAATGGTGAGGCGGTACCCGGTGAAGGGGCGGAAGAGGAAGCAGAAGGAGAGGTACGACGAGGACTCTGAAGAGGAAGAGCAGGAGCTGAAGCAGCAGAAAGTCGAAGCCGACGAGCCGAGGGAAACGGTGGCGGAGGATGCCCAGAAACAGTCGGATGAACCTGAAGCAAAGGCTGCTGGCGAAGTAGAGGGCATACCGATCGTGCCTATAGAGGATAAGGATGGCAAGAACCCTGGCATCATCTTCGTTCTTGAGAAAGCGTCTCTCGAAGTCGCCAAGGTCGGAAAGGTGTGCGGCAGTCCCTATTTCCACACGATTGTGCTGTCAATTGTTGTCCTTTTTAGTTTGGGTTATTTCGTAGGGTACTTTGCTCGATTGATTTGGAAACGAAATGGAATTGGTCAGTTCTGTGGTAGTGTAGTGGCTAAATTCTCATTGAGTTCTTATCTGTGCAGAGCTATCAAATTTTGAATTCGGACGATCACGCAAACTTCTTGCGGAGAAATGGCCGAAACCCTGCTGATTATAGGCCTGATATCGTTCATCAGGTTAGTGAGCTGCTTACAAATGAGGATGATGTTCTCTTAGAACAGTTTGTACCTTCACCCGTCTTGTCAAGATTTACTTAACAAATAAATTTGCGATCAGGCGCTTCTATCAATTTTAGACAGCCCACTCAATAAGGCTGGAAAGGTTCGTGCAATATATGTGAAGACTGAGAAAGGCGTGCTTTTTGAAGTAAAACCTCATGTTCGTATTCCGAGGACTTACAGGCGCTTCTCGGGAATCATGTGTATGTCACAACTGTCTATCCTTGGACTTTTGTAGAACTGATTTCGGTCTTCAATTGCTTTCATTTTTAATATGGTCCGGTATTACCAGTGCAACTGCTACAAAAATTAAGTGTAACTGCTAGTGGCTCACGGGAGAAACTTTTGCGGGTGATAAAAAATCCTGTAACCCAGTATTTTCCTGTCAACTCCAAACGAATAGGTGTGCATCTACCTTTGGACTTTGCTTTTTCTTTGGTCTAGAGGTTTTGGTTGAATTTTAACAAACACTGTTGCACTCCAGGCTTCTCTCACAGCTCAGAGAATTTGGTTGAGATGCAAGATTATGTAGCTTCCATTACCAATGATACACCTCTAGTTTTTGTGGTAAGCTTGGAGTTGCTCCAGTATTAAATCTATGCAGTTTCCTATTGAAATTCATTACATCATGTGGTATCCCTCCAGGTTGGTGCAATGTCCCACGGGAAGATAACGGCAGAGTATACTGATGATTTCATTTCAAGTGAGTTGATTCCCGAGGCATTTCAGTTATCGTGCTGACTACTTATTTGTTGGTTAATGCCATGCTATGTATCATGTCATGTGGGTGGGTTCTGACTTTATGATTTTTGTAATCTTTATTTCAACATTTTGAGACTGGCTAGCTTGTAGTATTTGCACGTGATAACTGCTTCTGACAGTCATTTCTGAAAAGGATCATCCAAGAAAAGCCATGAGAATCTTGCAGCTGTTTCAACAATCTCCAATGTGCTCTGATAATGCTTTTGTATTTTCGCTTGTATTTTCTTGTAGTTTCTAATTATCCACTGAGTGCTGCCTGCTGTATTGGTATAATCTGTGATGCTGTGCGAAGGCATTTGAAGTTCATTTAACCCATAGGAACCGATATGACAGCGTCGATGCCAAGGTAAAGTCATGATTAGTTGAAGTCACAGTTTATATGTAACCAGGCTCTTAGATCTGAACCCCTCTTGAATCTCTGTATTTATTCTGACAGTGGATTATTTAGTGTCAGGATGATGCATTTCCCGTGGATCCGGAAAAGGACTCAGCTACTTGGGTCGCCTCTCGGATTGGATTTTGAAACGTAAGCAGCTGGTGCATCCCGATCTCCCGGTCTGCCGAAGCATACCCACCTATTTCATTACATTGCAGCAGTAGAATTTCCTTGTAACAATCAACTCCTAGTTGTTGATGGGGTGTCCCCACTTTGTATCATCTTCTTCTTAGAGCACGTGCCTACAAACTTCCAGTAGCCAAACAAGAACGATTATCAGACTTTTCTTCGCAGAATGTTGTGTTTCTCCGTTGCATTTCATTTCCCTTGTGGAGGCAAGATATGTTCGGACATTTCCGGGATTGATGTGGGTCTTGGATGCCCAACTTGATCTGACAATTCCACCTTGTATTTCGGGTTAGCGAAGAACTAATATGAGGTTAGTATAACCGGGCACTGTATGTTCCAGTTGATGTGTGGCTAGGAAATTAGTGGTGATTACAAGATAAGATTTTGCCTGGATTAGGAGATTGCTTGTGATTAACTTCGTTTGGTGAGAGGACGACGACATGAAATGAAATGATAACAACCCCACCACAGAGAAAATTGTGTGGCTGGTTTTGCAGAAAGAAGGGGAAGCACATTCTGACCCACAGACTGGCTTGCGGGGCTGGGATTATGGATTTTGGGAACAATCTAATGTCCCAAGCATCCTGTCCCTGTCTCCTTGTTGTGTCCCGGAATCCTAATCCATTGATTCCATGAGATTTGATAGGGACCATGTCACTGGATTTCCTCCCTTCAATTTCATTGCTATTTTAAGACCAAATCATCTGTACCCTGAATCTGACCTTTACCAATTCCAAGATGGGGTTTTGATACGAATCTCATCACATGTTGATGATGAAGTTGTGATCTTAATTTTAGCTGTAAATCTTCTCATATATCCAACCAAGGTTTCTTGATTTGGTGGCACTGATTCCTGCCCCAGCAAGAAAAGATACATATTTGCTTAGGGAAACTTTATCAGCATCCATATGCATAAAGTCTGTTCATCACTCACATACAAATACATACATACATATATATATATATAACTTCATATAATATAATAATTGTCACAACCTTGGACTTCAAAGGATGTCCAATATTTACAAGTAATGTTGTCTATTATCCAAAACAGATCATTTTAATCAATTTATTTTATACATTAGGCACATGACCATGTCTCTCTGATCTGATCCCACACAGCATGCCATCTTGGAAGATTTCCTTGCCAATAATAGCATGGATCCCACTTGCAATATTTCCAATGTGGGCAAGTTGTCTTTGGGAAAAAAATAACATTAATTTTGTGTATCTTTTATTATTATTATTATTATTATTATTTTTGAACAGTTTAGTGTATCCTCAATTTACTACTCTATTATGCCCTTTTCCTAGCTATGATCAGTTTTCGGTTTATACCACCTATTATCAAAAAGTCCGATGAAACGCTGATTAATTCATGTTTGAATCCGGTCAGCCAAATAAAGGGGTAAAACCATCCCAATATGAATTTTCTTCATTCATAAGACTTAAATCCGGGACATTATTTGACTGGAAGAGACGTATATTCATCTCAACCAACTCATACTGCTGAAGCCCCAAATGTTCTTTAAAAATGCATGCATACATATAATTCCGGTCAGCAGAATCAGGCGATTTCATCCTCCTGTTACAGAGAGGATTCGCGACTAGTTAATCAGCATATTACGGGTCATTAAATCTTCTTAGTTAGTTGTTATGATAACGAATCATGGCCCTGACTTTTTCTCGACGTGAATCAACTTGGCATATCCGGGCATGATCGTGATCATAAAGTGGGCTGTCATGTTTGATGTCGTTAATAATGTGTTGTTGTCTAGCGAGCCAGCTTGCACATCGCATAAAGATGATCCACCACATTTAAATACTCACGTGTTTTTTAAAAAAATATTTATGGTAATTCGAGAATTTAACTTCTTGCACGTTTTTTTTTTAATTTTATTTTTTTGTGTGTGCTTTGACAAAAGGAGGAAGGATGACATATGCTTGGGAAATTGAGCAATACGAGAGTGTTGTGTGTCGTGGGTTCATCACACGATAGTGTTGAAGTTATGTCACGATATAATATAATTTAATTATTTTTAAGATTTTTTAATAAAATCTAAAATTAAAAAAATATAAAAATTATTTAATTTAATTGATTTATGATATCACGTCAGTACTATCACGTGGTATACTAATTGCAAGTTGGACTTTCTCGATCAACGGGGGGACCAAAGAGTGAAAACCAAACCAAAGCAATGCAAAACCCTAAAATGTCGCATATCATGATGTGCCCTCGTCACATTTAAATCGACAAGATTTGCTATCAAACTCAATCTTTTCCTTTTCATTACATCCGCGTGATTTTATTTCATTGTCGGACTCGATCAGAGTCGCTCGAAATGCGAACTTTTCTGATGTCCCATGAATCTCTATCGAGACTCTGTTTGTTTTTCAAGAACCCTTTTTCCGAGGAAATCAATGGGTATCATTTTTTTTTATCACAACAAGGAAAGTATTTGCGACTTATGGGCGATACTGTCGATCGGATGAACAAATTTCAATTTTACCGTACACGTAATAGGAAAATAACCCATAAGTCTTTTATTAAACGAGCGAAGTTCCATTGATCACACTAAACAAATTGTTCGAGGAATAAATCTCGTAAAATTAATTAAAATTTAAAATATAAGAGAATTGAATTACTGCCACTTATAAATTTAAGGTTTTATGTGAGTATAACCACGGTTTTCTTCCACCTATAACTGTGTTTTGAAGCCTAATTAAGCAAACAAACTATGTACGCTTCACGTGAAAACTGTTTATATATATAGACATGGATGCAGATACAGATGGAGATGGAGAATCAACGAGAGAATAAATACACGTGTCGTTGTTGAAGGGCAAGATCCCAAGGTGGATCCGGTCGGTCTCATGGAACCGCCAGATCTGAGAGGGGGCGGGAGAGGAAAGCAGTTGTTCCATAACATCGTTGCCGCATGATAGTACTTAATTATATATTTATTCATAAATGAAAATTAGTTTTTTAAAAATTCTTTTATAAAATCTAAACTCTAAAAAAAAAAAATAATTAAATTTTATTTATTAATATATTATAATTTAAGTACTGTTACGTGATGTTATCGATGGGTAGGCAGCGAATGCTTTGCTCCTGCTGTTGCGGGGTCAAAGTGATCATGGGGGAACTTTAGAGAGGAGATTGAGAGGTGGCACAACATGTGAGGTTCCCATGGTGAAGACCACGCCACTGTTCACGATCACGTCCGCACGGCACAGTAACTCCTTTTTCCTTTTTCTCACTGTCTCCTCTGAGAGACATGTCCGCTGTGGTATGGACCCGATGCTTGGTCTCGTAACTGTTAGGTCGTGTTTCGGGACACGGGAAAAGACCGTGGTCCAATAGGTCCGTCGGTATCCCGTCTCTGTCGTCGCAAGTGCCCCCGTACACGCATAATTGTGGAGGTGTATGGATCCGGTGATTCGTTTCTTCTCAGCAAGGTCCTCGTTGCAAGGACTGATATACGTTAAATTTTCCAATCAAACGTGAGCTGCGAACCAAGGGGGTTGGGCCGAGTGGTAAGCAGCTCGGTGCCGCTTAAGGAGGTCTCAGGTTCGAGACCTCACGTACGCAGACACCCCTCTTGGGAGCCTCACCCGCCATTGCCAGGCGTGCGACCCAGGGCGACCAACGGATTAGTCAAGTATGGTTTGCTGAAAGATGCTGTCTCACCGCTGGTGGGGCCTGCTTGGATACCGTGGCTGGCGACCAAAAAAAAGATATACGTTAAATTTTTTAGAGGTTGAGGGGTTAATATTATTGTATCCACCTGTATCTCGTCGCAGAAGACTATAACAGAATCATACGACAAATCTACAGTATTCAGATTACAGTTACGGATGAGTGATTACAACGTCGGGATCGATCTCGATTGCAATGGGCCGATTAGACCATGTTCCCATGCTGATTGATTGCAGAGGTCAATAAAGGAAAAAACCCTCCATTTGAATTTTCTAATTTCAAAAGAAGAGCAGTGAGTGCTTATTCAGATTGGCGGATGGAAAATTTTACAGTTCAGTTATTAGACCTCCAACCATTTAGATTAATTATTTAAAATTAAGGACTAAAATAAATAATAACAATAATTCAATGACTCGCAATCAATCTTTTTTCATGCACGTGATAATTCAGCGACTGAATCGTAGAATTTTTCGCAAAGACGTGAAGAATAAGGGCAAGGAGATCTAGGGGCTGTGGCCCCACAAACAAATCCTCTCCTTTTACTTTTTTGATAGATCCTTCACACATTTGGTTGAAAATTATGATGCTGAGGGGGAAAAGGAAGACATGCCATTACTGGGCATGCCACAGGAATTCCTTTTGGTCCTTCCATGTAAAGTCCTTGAAAGAAAGATCCCCATATCTAATCGACACGATAGCTCGATGTGATCATGTACTACTGCACATTCACCCGCATACCGCCCCACGTAAAAGCATCCGGCGTACAGCAGCGGATATGACATCCCGTGAAGAAAAACGTGAATACCGTGATCGGTGCTGTGTTATGGTGCGATAGATTTATATATTATTCATCTTTGAACTGCCTTAGTGGTAATTAATATTCCGACATATCGGATAAGTCGATGATATGTTTTGATTCGAGAAGTGCTTTTCAAAATGTGTGTGTTTTTTCTTTTTTTTTTTTAAATAAAAACAATAATATGAGGGACGTATGAATGGGAAGCAAATCTTAGAAGGGGAATTAAACGGAAATTCAAATTTGCCTATTGCAAAAAAAAATCCACATTTATTTTATTTATTTATATTAAATAAATAGAGGGAAAAAAGGGACATCAATGCTGACATCACCTGTATCTCTCGAGAGGATTTTGTTGGGTCCCACCCTCACCCTTCCCTGTTGGCCCTTGTTTTTTTTTTTTTTTTTTCCGTCTATAGAATTTTATGATTCAACAACTAAACTCTCTTAAATTCGATTGTTTTAGTAACGGAACTATTTCACTATGTCTCATCTGATATTTAAGAATTAATATATTTATCGATCAAGTTTTGAAATCAGATTGATCTGCTAAGGAGGAAGAGTTATTTTAATATAAATTTTTTTCGTTTATAAGATTTAAATATGATATCTTATTTAAGTAGAATGTGAGTCAGCCCCATGTAAGAAATTTCAAGAGCCACCCTCCATCACATCTCAACCCCCAAGGATGCTGTATATTTCAATATTATTAACAGTAATTCTTTCTTAATTTGTCTTATTTATACGATGATTCTGTGCAAACCTTTGCTTGTCCTGTAATTCAAGACCTGCTTAGAGGAGAAATTTTGGAAGATTTTGGGGGATATGAAATCTGGTCGGATCTTGCTTTGTGGGGTGTGGATCTTGGTGGGTCTTTTTATCATTGCCAACTCCTCCTCTTGCTCTTCCCTTCCAACAACAATAAGAACCCCCCTTTAAGAAAAACCAAACCAAACCAAACCAAACCAAAACAATCTCTAGCAGAGAAGGAAGAAAAGTTCCCTCCTTTTCCAATCTTCTCGTCCTCCTCCTCCTCCTTCTTGATCTTCTAATCTCATCTAGAGATCGCTGGGCCTTGGAAATCTCTCGGTTTCTGCAAATGGGCGTAGTTGCAGAGTCACAGTTCCATGTCCTGGCTGTTGATGACAGCCTCATTGACAGGAAGCTCATTGAGAGGCTCCTCAGGACCTCCTCGTATCAAGGTATGGCTGGGATGAGACATCTGGCTCGAATTGGGTCTTCTGAATTTTGTGTCTGTCTTCTGATTGGTTCCGTTTGTAATGCCTTTCCTCATTGGCAGTTACCACAGTCGATTCTGGGAGTAAGGCTCTTGAGTTTCTTGGACTTCTTGAAGATGAACAGAGCAGCTCGGACTCTCCATCAGTCTCATCACACACCCATCAGGTAAATTTCTAAAATTTCCTCTTTCTTTTTCTGGTACCCATATATCGAGTTCTTCACTCGGGCATGCGCCAATCTTTTTCATGGATTTCTGAAGTTGTTTCTGGTACAGGAAGTGGAAGTGAATCTCATAATCACGGATTACTGCATGCCCGGGTTCACAGGCTACGATCTGCTCAAAAGAGTTAAGGTATATAACATGTCTTTTCATGTTCTTCGATTTGATTTTGCATCAATTTCCGGGAAAGTTCGGGGCTTGTGAATATGATGGTAGGTGGATGTTTTTTGTTCTTCCCAAAATGAACATGTTCTCTTGAAGTTCTCTGAGCTCCTAGTTTAATACATATCTTTGGGAATTCATGACAATTAGGACTAATTTTCTGAATTTCAGCAAGTGCACAGAAACTTTCTTAGATTTCATAAGAACCATTGCTGAAAGCATTTGACAGGACAGCAGACTGCAGAGTCTCTGCAAACTTATAATTGCTGTCCTTGAAAGCAGACGGGTCTCTGAGAAAAAATCCTTACACTGCTGCTCTGTCTGATTTTGCAGGAATCTTCATCACTGAGAAACATACCTGTGATCATTATGTCATCTGAGAATGTCCCATCAAGGATCAACAGGTAAAAGGAAGAAAAACTATGCAAAGATCTAATCCTTTAGCAGAAACCGAGCAGTTTTTTTTTTTTTTTTTGGCAATTTGGCATCTGGGTATTGGATATCTGAGGCTTATGTTGTTCCGGTCTGGGTGGAAATTCATCAGATGCTTAGAAGAAGGAGCAGAAGAGTTCTTCTTGAAGCCAGTGAGACTATCCGATGTTCACAGGCTGAAGCCCTACCTGATGAGAACTAAGCTTAAGGATTACCATGAAAGCCAAGAGCAGATGGAACAAGATCAGGAAGAAGAATCTGATAGATGTCCTGAAGCTGAAGTCCAATCCCACGGTGAATTGCAGCATCAGAACAGCAGCAAGAGGAAGTCCATGGAAGAAGGGCTCTCTCCTGACAGAACAAGACCCAGATATGGGGGCTAAGGGCAGAGGTTTATACAGGGGGATCTATTATACTGACTAGTCCTTTTATTGTATTGTATGTACACATGCTCTTCAATGATTGCAGTTCCTTCCAATTTCGTTTTGCTGATATAGTCGGAGACAGAGAGGGAAAAGGGAGAAGAGAACATGGTGCATTTTCTGTAAATTAACTTGTATTCTGTAGGAAATTATAATCAGAAGTATTGATCTGCATTCTTAACAGATTGGTTTGCTCTGTTTCTGGTCTGCAGTCTTTTTAGATCAGATAACGTTCTGAACAAAATCAACAGGCATATATCTTGCAAGATAAAACATGTTCTCACGTTTAGAGTCAAAAGTAGTAACTCTTTAAATTCTACAGTCTGGTAAATAGAACAGTGGTAAGGCCGATCTGAGCTCAGACAGTCAGGTTGATCCAAGCTCGGGACATTCATTCAGACAGTTAGGTTATTCTGAGCTCGTGGCGATCATTTAGTATAAATCTTCCGCCATGGCGAGCTTGAGAGGAAAGAAAAGTCTGATAGGTATAATAATACATCAAGTTGATGGGACAGATGATCAGCAAAGATTTGAAAGAATCAGACTTTTGAGTATTCTAGGAACAGCTCCCATGATAATACATCTTCCTTGGACAACATGACCATTATAATATATTATCAGAAGTCAAATTTGACCCTTTCAAGCCTAGTTGCCTAATCACATGGACTAACTAACACCTCCAAGAATCTTTGCAAAATCAGAACAGGTGAAGAAGAGTAAATCACGGCACAACATATTTTTCAAACTGAATAAAATGATAAGCAAGCAGATACGTGAGAAAAGTATTACGGATAGGATGGTTGAAGGCAGTGTAGCAGAGAGACAAAATGCGTCAAAGGATGAATCGAGATTGGGCAGAATGAATGTGAGCTCAACTTGCTCGGTCTGAATACTTGACCCTTCAGCTCCAGATGTGGTCCATGCAGTGCCAGTTAGTGGCCTATTCACCCATCGTCTATTGGACTTAGTCACTTAAGCAACAAGGTGAAAACTCAGACTGTATCTTCGTTAGGATGCAGAAAACCACATAAAAAAACCGAGTTCTTTAGGCTCTATTTCCATCTTGCGTAGAGATGCAGATTCTTGACTTATCTACACAGGAGAATAAATCTATGTCGGTTAGTCTCATTGCCCACTTGGAGTTGTGATGATTATCGTCCACCAGTAGGATGGGGAGTCTTTCAGGCAGACGTGTGGTCACCCAAGCCCTCGAATTGATCCTCTAAAGCCATCTGGGGGAGGCGAAGAGCCATTAATCACATGACCATGTTTACCCGCTAGACTTAGTGATATGAGTAAGGACCTGAACTGTAAAAGAGAATTGTATAGGCCAAGGGTTGCAAATAGACGTTCACTGACAGTTGGTAGTTGAGAGTCTCTGCTATAGAACTGAGTTAGTGGACTTGAGAAACCATCCTGAGCTCTGTACAACGCTACCCCCTCTCATCTTGTCTCACTGATATCGTTGTTGAAGTTCTCAATACAATGCTCGATGCTGCTGCTCTCCTGGGCTGCTTCCTTTCCATCTTGCTGCTCCAAGCTGTATAACCTATTACCGTGTTGATACCTCTCTCCTTTGATGAACAGATTTAGACCTGCTAGGGTCCTCAATTTCAGATGCTTCTCTACACTACTATGTTGCCACTGTTATCTGTGGAAGTTCTTGGGAATGTAGATGCACTAGATGCAGAAGACTGATGGCAATGCCTGAATTCTGACAGGCTACAGGAAGAATTGTCCCTAATAGCGCTGTTCCTGTCCAAGTTTGATGGATTCCTGATAAGCAAGGGTAGTTCTCTGTTGCTAGTACATTGAACTATCTTAGAGAAAAAAGCTGGAGAGGTTGATTAGTATGGTGTGAGCTGGTTTAATCAATGCATCCTGAAGCATAGCTTCATGTAGTGGCTGGCTATCCTAAACCAAAAGAAAGCCTTTTTACTGAGTTTGGGGGGTTATTCACAGCATAGTTTCTTTCTTTCAGGGGGGCTCCCGCGGATTTACGGAAAGATTATGACAAAGTCATATGGCCACCTGCCGCTGCTTTGTAACAAGCGAATAGAACAGCCCTTGTAAATATTTTGTTGTTGTTGCAAGAGATGAGGAGGAGGATAGACAGTGCACGTGGTTCCAACACAGTAATGAGCTCCGCTAGCACCATTTTCTTCTATACAGTAAACTAATCCTGTGATGAACTTTCTTATGGCCATGCATGATTTGAAATGCCAAGCCTGATAGATAACTGGACGAGCAGCATAGTTTTCGAACAAAGCATAGACTCTCTTTCGCGTAGATCAGCCTATGAAGCAGCAGCCCAATTTAACCATCATGTTCGTTGTTTATTCTGGCAATGCATTTAAATCCAATACCTAATCTGGTTCCTGTCATTACTGAAATTGGGACCCATTCCATTTACCTTCGGGTCGCTGAGGAAACCAGAGAAACGAAGGCAATATTGTATTTAATGACCAAAGATGCGTTGGGCCCAATGTTAGACTGAACTCCATTGTTTGTCAGCTGTTAGCATGAGACAAAAGCAAGTTGGAACTACATAACTGTTGATCAATAAGCTCCACATGCTTCACTCAGCGGTCAGCTCTGAGACTGACTTGGGCATCTGATTAATTGCAGAACATCTTATCTTTGTAGGATGAAGAATTCTGAAGGGTGAAGATTATTTGGAAAATTACCATCATTGCAGGACAATCGAATTACTGGATATTAGCTTGCAATCCATATGGTAAACTTCTAAGCTATGTATTCTTTGAAGTGATATAAGAAAACGTATCTACAAGTAACAGCGACCAGTTTGAATAGAATGAGCACTTGCGCGAAATTTGAGTTTTCAATTGGGATTCATATGGGGGAAAGATCTTTAAAGTAAGCATCTTTCATTAGTATGTAAAAGCAAGACAAATACAGTAATCTTCTAACTAAAGGGGAATCTTGGAAGGATTAATTAACTGTACCTTAAACATTCCCCGATATATAGTCAGAGACCTGCAACTGCAACCAACTGCAATCAATTCAAAGATGAAAACTCTCTCTTGACGAGAACCGCATCTTCCATTTCCCTTAAAACAGCAGCATTGGCTTTTCTATGGTCTTCGTCGTGTCGTCGTCCTGCTCCACCCCAGCTCAATCTCGAAAGCTTCCCTACGCCAAACCACTACTTCCTCCCTCTCTCTTACCGAGCGGATATGGCACTGCATCATCTGCATTCTTAAATTAGCTTTCAGGAAAGAAAGGTGAGGGAAAAATCGAAACCTTTTAGAAAGAGGGAGAGGTTAGAGCAAAGAGGTGAACTTGCTGTCATTTCCATCCACATTTCTGCGGAATCATTCATGGGCTGCTCTGCTTCCATGCCGGAAACCCTTCCCAGCAGAAACCAAGAAGACCCATCTTCATCCTCCTCCATCGACTCCACCCTCTCCCCTTTTTCCTCTCCAAAACCTAGGGCTTTCTCACTCCCGACGCCACTCGTCCACCACCCCCCTCTCAGGAAAGGCGACACCCACCATCTGGTCTCCCTCACCTCCACCACCTATGGCTCCCTCCTCCTCATTGACCCGGAGAACCCTGACCTGGACGGCCAAGATCAGCTCCAGCAAGCCGTGCCCACCAGCAAGACTCGGTCTTCAGCAAATTCGGAGGACTCACTATCCCCGGATTCCGTAATTAACACTTGGGAGCTCATGGACGGTCTTGATGACGCCGACTTCAATTCCTCTAAGTCCAACAGTTCCTTCAGTTTCAACCGCCCTCCCGAGTTCGGGGCCAAGCCCAGTTCCTGTAGGTTCACGACATTCGATGGGTCAGCGAGGAAACTGCATGATTCTTTTGAACCAGTGGAGAAGGAGCCGCCTTCTCAGACAAAACCCCTGTGGAAGCATTTATCCGAGGAAGCCTTGCTAGCTAAAATGGACCCCAATGTGGTCTACAGTTACAGGCGGGCGCAGTCTTCTAGGCTCCTGGGTTGGAATCAAAACGAGAGCTTCAAGACTGTGGAGGCATCAGTGTCACTCCCTAGGAGAACGCCATGTGTTAGTGAGTTCCAGCCCCAGCTGGTGGGCGGAGGAGATGGTCGGATATTACTGTATTTTACCTCCTTGAGAGGGATTAGGAAGACATACGAGGATTGTTGTTCTGTCAGGATGATACTTAGGAGCTACAGAGTGCTCGTGGACGAGAGAGATATTTCAATGGATTCCTCTTACAGGAAGGAACTGGAATCTGCACTTGGAGGGAAGGCAGTGACTCTGCCTCAGGTTTTCATCAGAGGAAAGCACGTCGGAGGGGCTGAGGAGATAAAGCAGCTGAACGAGGCCGGTGAGCTGGAAAAGCTGTTGGAAGGATTCCCCATTCAGGAACCCGGGGTCGTCTGTGAGACTTGTGGGGAAGCGAGGTTCATACCATGCTCGAGCTGCAATGGCAGTATGAAGGTGTTCGATGAGGATGAAGATCATCTAAGGAGGTGCTTAGATTGCAATGAGAATGGGTTGATCCGATGCCCGAGCTGCTGCCTCTGAATGCAGAATCGGATGCTGTGACATGTAAATTTTGGGGTATCTGTAGCTAGAGGTTCCATTTCTACTCTTGACTAGAGTGGAGGTTGCCGAGCAATTTTTTGTGGTAGTAGCTATTGGGAAAGGGACATTATCATAGTACATCATCTCTATGAACAATGTCCATAGAAGCAGTATCGTTTCTTTGAGTGAACATTGTAATGTACTGGTTTACTGAATTAGATATCCTAAAATAGGATTACTTCTTTTCTGCCACCTCAGTTTGCTGTTGATGATCCTCTGCAAGTGTTTCCAGCCATGGATGCTGAAGTCGAAGATGCTAGGGGTGATGATGTCTTCAACTTCATGGCTGGGCTATCTCTTGACAGTCAAAGAAGAACCCGGCATCTTTACTGTGTGAAATCTCTGTATATGAATCTACTTTGTAGAGCAAAAGCTTTGATAGAAAAAATGGACTTTCCAGAGTCCCATGAATGTATTCAAAAACTAACATTACTGGTCTTGTCTTGCTCCTGCCCTCCTGGTCGGTTTACTTGTCTGAAAATTTTATTGACGTGAACCTGAGGACCACTGAGCACAGCACCACAACAACAACAATTGCCGGAAACATATGTGCTCGTCTTGAGGTGGTCTCCATATAACAAATTCTACCTCTTCCAAGATTGGTAGAAATGGCTAAAAATGCACGTGTCACCCTTTTCCGATAAGCAAAAGATTGCTAGAATGGGAAAGGTAGAGGCTTTTGGATCACCTCTGATGGTAAATTAACATTGTGAAGATCTTAAAATTGCAAGGAAGTCATCAGGGTACGAGCAAAAAAAAAAGGGAAAGTCACCAGAAAAATTTCCAAGACAGCTCCCAAGATTTTAATGGGCCGATGGTCTCGAGCAAGAGCCCGAGAGGCCCAAAGTTCGGGCCTTTATTACTCCCGTCTGCCCCCACTCCTCTGGTGGGAGACTGATCGAAGACGCCTCAGAGAGAAACACTTCAAGCACCGAGGGAGAGAGGGAGGGAGAGGGAGAAAGATGGAGGCGGACGATGTAATGGAGACGGCGGCGAACGGTAACCCTCTTGGACGGTGCCTGAGCAGCTTCATGGACCAGGGCACCAACGAGAGCCACCGGTACTACCTCGCTCGCCGAACCCTCCTGGAGATGCTCCACGACCGCGGCTACGTCATTCCGCAGTCTGAGCTCGGGCAGTCTCTCGAGGAGTTCCGGGCCATCCACAGCGGCAATCCTGACATCGAGCGTCTCCGCATCTCCTCCGCTCACCGCTCCGACCCTTCCAAGCGGGTAAGCAACGGCTCGTTCTTCCTGTGTAACTTTCATTCTTTACCCCGTTGTGTGAGGTTATAAGCTCTTATCTCTGGTCGTCACTTGTGGGTCTTGGTTCCGCATAATCAAGCTTAATGCTAGTTTAGCTGTTGGGTGTGCCGGTTGCATTTGAACCTTGGGGTTTCCCTGCATGACTTTAACAGTATCTCTCACTTGATTACTGATAAAGTCTATTCCTGCATTTCGCACCTCCAGATTATGGCCGTCTTCTGTGGGCCGAGTGTTGTAAAGGTCAATGTAATTAGGAGCATCGGGAGTCAAATTGCTAACAAGGAAAGTTTGAGCTCTCTGATTCTAGTCCTGCAAAGTGATATCACTAATCAAGCAATGAAGGCAGTGGATATTTGGCCTTTTAAGGTCGAGATATTTCAGGTACATTTTTGGATAATGTTTTCTCCACTGCCCGTGTTATTGCCATTTACTTTGGAGTATATTTCGGGGTTTATTGCCCTATGTACTTTGTCTTAGACAATCGCAGTGATTTTATTTGTGTTTGTTTTTGGGGGCATCTTAAGAGGAAAAACTGAGTCCTTTCAGAAACCTTCCCTGAGTCCTCTTGAACTCAATCCCCTTTAGGATCAAGTTTCTCCAAGAGCTTAAAAGCCCGGTATTGCGTCTTTGGCCAGTAGATGTTGATTTTTAGTCCTTTGGATATTCTTGAGAAGGACAACCGTTGAAGGATATTGGCTGACAAACATATGAACAGATGAATTGTAATAAACTTTCTAATACAATTTTTTTCCCTCAAGGTTGACAAGTATCCTTTTCTGATGACAGAATCCCAGCATTGAAACAGGGATTATTGCCTGGATCAATCTCTAAGTTGCAAAGCGGTTCATACATTTCTACTATCTGTGATCTTTATTCATGGGAGGCTTGTCTTCAGAGCTCTAGGCTTGAACCGAGAGCTTTCCAGTATCATGCTCCACGGCTAATCGCTGCTTTATGTGCTTTCAGATCACTGACCTGCTTGTTAACATAACAAAGCACGTCCTCAAGCCAAAGCACAGAGTCCTAACTGAGGATGAGAAGCAGAAGCTCTTGAAGAAATACAGCATACAGGAGAAGCAGGTGAGCATGTTATCTTTAGAAGTTGCAAGTTTTATAAATGTCAGCCTTGTTCTTTGCTCCTAAAATGGCCAAATATTTCCATTTGATGTCAACGTTTCTTATGCAAGAACTCTTTTCTCATTAACTCTGAACACTCAGGCTTCATTCTTTATACCGCTTGAAGGGTCGCATGAGGCTCTCCATGATCTGATACTTTACACTAAAATGAAGTGAATGATTGGACCCAAATTCTAGTGACCAGTTTTAAATTTATAAAACTCCATGCAAAGTGAACTTCACAGCCCGGGCATGGATCTGCACTTCTGAAGAGATGGATGTCACTGTCCTCCACATTTCCTCTCTTCAAGAGTTCTGCAATTTCATTCGCTTTTCCTTATTTCCTTTGTTTTGTGTATTTCCAGCTTCCTCGGATGCTGTTGAAGGATGCAATCTCACGATATTATGGGCTCCAGAAGGGGCAAGTGGTGAAAGTCACACACAGTGGTGAAATCACTGGCTCCCATGTCACATATCGCTGTGTATGGTGATAAGTCGTCCACCTACCCAAGACACTGCTAGGAATCCTAATGTAAATTGATTATCCGAACCAGCATCCTTTGGACCCTTGCTGACTCTTGCTGCTAAGCTCATTGATCTACTGTTTGATTTTGTTCCGTGTGAAGTCATATTCAACAGCAGCCGACTTTTCCAAAAGTCTCAGCCTCTCTATCTCGGGGTGCCACCGAGAATTATCATCTTATGCCAACCATTCCATTCGATGATATACTCGGCTGGGACACTGCCTGAACAGCAGTTGAATCTGGATGTCCTCTGTTAATGGAGTCTGAAAATTTTGCTATCTTGATCTATCATGGGCATGTCGGCTCTTGAATTTCTTGTTGGTTGTCGATATTACTCAACATGAAAGGCTGGTGAAAAAAAATTTACTCATTGATTGTAATTTGATTGATAATTTCTCATATAATGTAATATGAATATATAACTAGACTAGACGAGATTGTGCTACCAAAGAATTTCTAGTGCGTCATCAAGGAAGTCGTTTCTTTTGCTTTCCTGGATGCTGCTTCAATTTGCTAAAAGTCAGCGTAGAACACCAAGGAACCCGTGCATCAGTTTCCTTCTTAATTGGACGTCGTGAACTTATCAAGTTTTCATGTTTTATCATCTCGTTTAGGTGTTTAGGCATTCCGGCACAATATTTACTGAATGGCACAGATCCTCGACTTCAGGGTCTGGATTGATAACAGTGAAGAAATCAAGAGCTGAAAATTTTATGTTGGATGAGTTCCAGAAGCGGGAGGTAACCGTCCTTTCACTTCTTGAGTCGTGAATCATTTTTCTTGGTCGTTGTCATCTCTTTCGTGCATTTCCTCTTAGGCTCATTACCTGCTTCGTGGAAGCTGCCTTCTACTTGCTTGGAAACAACATGCACGTCCATGGAACGCCTAGAACTCCTCATCAGTTTCCGCCACTGCCGCCGCCACCACCACCTCCTCCACTTCCTCCTCTGTAACATCATCGTTTCTGCTCTGCGCCAGAACGAGACACTTTCTTAACTGTTGCTGGCAGGAGCACCAGAGCAGTAGAGAATATGGTGTTCAAGGCTAAAACTCTTGATCTCACCGAAGACATAAACACCACCTTCCCATATAATTTACCCTCTTCTCCAGAATCCACCATCTGTCCTCCATTGGGTCACTGTTGCATTCAGCCCGTGGCAGCTCGAGTTGCCACTGGCTTTTCCGAGCTCTTCACAGCCACTAGACCGGCGCCTCGTAATCAGAAGAAGGAGGAGAAGAACAAATCCTGGGAGCTTCGCTGTATTACTCCAGCGGACATAGACCTCCAATTCCCTGACCTGAAACGGCTCAGGAGCTTCACTTACGGGGAACTGGAAATAGCGACCGATGGTTTCAACAAGAAGAACGTCCTGGGCAAGGGCGGTTTCGGTACAGTCTATAGAGGACACTTACCCTCTGGCTATGCAGTGGCTGTGAAGAGATTCAAACATGACTCTCGTCAAGGCCTGGCGGAATTCAAAGCCGAAGTGCAGGTAGGCAAGATGGCCATGCATCGGAATGTGGCTACCTTATTCGGCTTCTGTGAATTGACAGAGCCCCGAGAACTGCTGCTTGTATATTCATTCATGGGAAATGGAAGTTTGGCGAACCATTTACACAGACGTCCGTTATCACAACCTGCGATGGACTGGGAGACCCAGAAGCGCATCGCGCTTGGAGTAGCAAGGGGACTCTCTTATCTGCACGACAGCTGCTCTCTCAGGGTAATTCACCGTGACATAAAACCGTCGAACATCTTGTTGGACGAGAACCTTGGACCTCATATTGGAGACTTTGGCTTGGCTAGATTCATGGATCATAAGGTGCAGGAGGTTCACATGGATGGAGTTGGAGCAAACAGTCAGATGGTGGACCACTCAGCAGAACACTTGGACGATGATTCCGAGCAAATGACTTCTCGGATTTGCGGTACCTATGGCTACATGGCTCCAGAGTCTGTGATGGATGGGAAGTATTCACAAAAGACAGACATTTTCGCATATGGGATCATGCTTCTCGAGCTCATCTCTGGTTGCAATTCTGTGGAGCTGCTTTCGCTGGCAGACCGAGAGAGGATTGCTGAACCATCAGATTGGGTGAAACGGCTGGTAGACGCTGGGAACTTGGAAAGAGTAATAGACAAAAGAATGAGTGGCAATTACAGCAAGACTGAGGTTGAGAGACTGGTCAAACTCTCTCTCATTTGCACTCAACATTCACCTGCAAAAAGACCCAACATGTCGGAGGTAATCGGCATGCTTGAGGGAAGCAACATCAACTTGGACGCAAGATGGGGCGGGATTCAGCGAAACCGGGTTGCGGTAATGGCAGTTAGACTGGAATTTAACCAAGAGAGTTGCTCCTCCTTCTGCACAGGCTTTTCATACACTGATTCTCACCTTGATGCAGAAGAATTATCTGGGCCTAGGTGATCATGATCTTGGCAAGAGTTTCAAGAAATCATCGATAAATTTGGCCAATTAGATGCTTCCTCTGGTCTGTCTTGATGTTATATGTGAAAGACTGTAATACGAATCCTTCAGTAAATGAGACCTGTCGGCTATCTTTTCATACATTAATGATTGCATTTCTTGTTTCCGCTGGTGGTATAAGCATGTTCATGGGCACTGGAAGTAAATTGATCGAAGAGCCAGGAAAAACCGCGTCTTCATATTGAGAGGGATTTCGAGCATAGATAAGTAATCCTAAAGTCACTGGATACACTAGGAGCTTAAGTTACATAAAACGGGGAATACTGCCGGTACCCAACTCAAACTTTAACATCATTGTAGAAGCTCGATTTCTTCGCATTAATCGGTCACACAACTCTGGTGGAACTGTGGGAGAAAATTGGTACTAATATAAATTCCAGGGGTGCAAGCAGTAATTTCCCATTGACTTGAATCATCAGTCAGTCGTCCCTGTCCTGCATTTCCTCTTAGCTGCTTTGCGGAGGCTGCCGTCTACTTGCTAGGAAACAACACGAACGTTTCAAGGAACGCCTTAAACTCCCGTCAGTTTCTACCACCAGCAGCAGCAGCACCATCTCCACCTCCTCCTCTGTAATACACTATTTTTGCTCGGAGTTAGAACGCCGCACTTCTAGTTGTTGCTGGCAGGATCATCATAGCAGTAGAAGATATGGTCTTCAAGGCTCTCACTCTTGATCTTACCGAAGACATAAACACTGCCTTCCCATATACTTTACCTTCTTCTCCAGAATCCACCATCTGTGTTCCGTTTGGTCTCAGTTGCGCTCGACCCATAGCAGCTCGAGTTGCTGCTGGTGTTTCTCAGCTCTTTGCAGGCCCTAGACTTAAGCCTGCTTATCAAGAGAAGAAGAAATCCCGGGAGCTTCCCTGTAGCATTACTTAAGGGGATATAGACCACCAATTTCCTGAACAGAAACAGGTCAGAAGTTTCACTTACCAGGAATTGGAAATAGCCACGGATAATTTCAATGTGAAGAATATCACGGGCAAAGGTGGTTTCAGTACGGTCTACAAGGGATGCTTACCTTCTGGCCATCTAGTGGCTGTGAAAAGAATCAAGCAAGACTCTTGTCGAGGTGAAGAGGGATTCAGAGCAGAAGTGCAGGTAGGCAGGATAGTCATGCATCGGAATGTGGCTCCCTTAATTGGCTTCTGCGAGGCAAAAAAACCCATAGAATGGTTGTTTGTGTACCAATTCATGGGAAATGGAAGTTTGTAGTCTTATTTATGTGAACGTCCACGGTCACACTGGGAGACCCGGAAGTGCATCGCTACAGGAGTAGCAAGGGGGCTCTCTTATCTGCACGATAACTGCTTTTTCAAGATAATTCATTGTGACATAAAGCCCCGGAACATCTTGTTGGATGAGAACCTTGAGCCTCATATTGGAGACTTTGGCCTGACAAGATTCATGGACCATAAAATGCTGGTCAGGCACTCCACTCTGACGCCTGATCACATGGATGGAATTACAGCAGAAGGTCAAAGAGAGCACCACTCATCAGAATAATTGGACAATCATTACAAAAGCATGGCCTTTCGAGTTTTCGGCACATATGGATATATGGCTCCAGAAAATAGCTTGAACGGGAAGTATTCACCGAAGACTGATGTTTTTGCATTTGGGACCATGCTTCTTGAGCTCATCTCTGGTTGCAAACCATGGAAGCTATACTCACTTGCCCAGACCGAACATTTTTACAGTCAATCAGGTTGGGTCAAGCAGTCAGTAGACACGGGGAACTTGGAGATGATGATAGACAGCAGTCTGAGGGGCAATTATAGTAAGACCAAGGTGGAGAGACTGATCAAACTCTCTCTCAATTGCATCTGGTCTCCTTCCCCAGTGAAACGACCTGACATGTCAGAAGTCACCAGCATCCTGGAGGGAAGCAGCAGCAGCTTGGACACGAGATGGGATGAATTTCAATCAAACTGGGTCGAGGTGATGGGAGTTAGGACAGAATTTAACCAAGAGACGTGCTCCTCCCCTGGGACAGGTTTTGCGTACTCTGCACCTTGATTCAGAAGAATTGTTCGGGCCTAGATAATCATGCCTCCGTACACTGGAAAACAAAAAGGGATTGCTCGAGACTTTTGGATCACTTTTGATGATAAATTAACATTGTGAAGATCTTAAAATTGCAAGGGAAGTCACAAGGAAAATTTCCAAGACTCTCAAAAGGAGAGTAGAACTCCCAAGATTTTAATGGGCCTAGTATTTGGGTCAATGGTCCCGAGAAAGAGCCCAAGAGGCCCAAAGTTCGGGCCTTTATCACTCCCCGTCTGCCATTACGGATCTGCTCGGGGACGCTGATTGAAGAAGCCTCAGAGAGAGAGAGAGAGAGAACCAGAGAGAGAGAGGGATAGAGAAGCACTGCAGGCATCGAGAGAGAGATGGAGGCAGACGGTGTAATGGAGACGGCGGCGAACGGTAACTCGCTCGGACGGTGCCTGAGCAGCTTCATGGACCAGGGCACCAACGAGAGCCACCGGTACTACCTTGCTCGCCGAACCCTCCTCGAGATGCACCACGAGCGCGGCTACGTCATTCCACAGTCCGAGCTCAGGCAGTCCCTCGAGGAGTTCCGGGCCATCCACAGCGGCAATCCTGACATGAAGCGTCTCCACAATTCATCCGCTCACTTTCCGACATATTGCGATGAAATTTGATAAGCAAGTAAAACTAGCACGCAAATATACTTATTGCTCAAGTAATATAATAAATGAGTAAGAGATTGTTCCCACGATGATCTAGTTCAATCAAAACTAAGCAATAAACTAAGCAATCAAGTCAAGTTAGGCTATTCGAAATTGGATAGGAATTCAATGAAAACAAGAAAAGTAAATTAAAACCAATTATAAGAAATTAATAAATGTATATGGACCTATAGCTCACAACTTCCTTCAATCTTATTTCTAAATCCAATCCTAATCCCTATATGCAATTGACGACGGTATTACTATCATAAGGTTTTGTGTCTCCTTGTCTACTCTCCGTTTAACAAGAACGTGTTTCTAGAATGATACTAATCACTTTACCTCTAGACAATTAATATTAAGAAACTCGTTGAGTTTGAACCCTAATTTGGATACCCATGGTGATAAGCTAATCTCTCGATACTTCTCATAAATAATCCCAACCTTTCTGCGTGAATTATCCTAAGTTATATTATCTCCGGCATGATTACGACTTTGTGTTCATCGTATCTCCTAATCGATCTAATTAGTGGGAAGTCAATCATAAAGTATTAAGGACGAGAATAATATAAGTAATACAGATATAATCAATCACATATAAAAGAAAAGGGAAGAACTTAGAAAATAGAAAATAGAAAAAAGTTTCATGGTTCGCCCTAGGAAATAAGGAATTAATTCATATTGAAATTTAAAAAAATTACCAACAAAAGATTCAAATACACCATGACCAAGAAAAGGAAAGAGGGAAGAAAGAAAAACTCTGGAATGATTCGAAACTGATCTCTCAATCCCCGAAGTCGTCTTGAAACACGTTGATCCTCTTCTTTCCTTGAAGCTGTGAGTGACTCGAATTCTTCTTGGCAGCAAAATGAATGTGTAAAAATTGATATCAAAGATCGTTCGTTTCCCGTATGCTGCTATATCGAGACTTTATAAGGATAGAGAATAAAATATTCTATCTTGCCTAAAATATTTCCCAAATATCTCTATTCTAAAAATATATTCTGACAAGATATTGTATTTCCCCAAAGTAAGTCAAGTGAAATATACTCTTTTGTATCATAATATCTCATAATATCTTCTATATCGGGTTTCAGATCTTCAGGAAATCCAATATTCAACAAAAATTGCGAAATCTTTTATGCCAGCGAGGGGTTGCGACCCTGAGTCGTGACCCAAGACTTTGTACAGTTTTCTGCTTCAGGGAGTTGCGACCCTTGGTCGTAACCCCTCCCCTGTTTCCTCTGTTTTCGAGCTTCTGTCGAGATTGATTCTGTGGGTCGGGTTCACCTTCTTGGCCCGATTGGTTCTTCATTAAACACCTATATCAATAAAAAGTTCGGAAGTATCAATATTCTTAGAAGAAAATTCGAATTAATTAATTGTAACTTGATTTTACTCAATTAGGGAAAAACAACCAATCATGCATTAAAAACTCATAAAACTCAAACAACTTACTTGAATTTAGGCCAAAAAATATGTTCAAATAAATATATTCATATAATTAACACGACCCTTCCAAGCGGGTAAGCAACGGCTCGTTCTTCTTGTGTAACTTCCACTCTTTACCTCGTCGTGTAAGGTCCTAAGCTCTTGTCTTGGGTCGTCACTTGTGGGTTTTGCTTCCACATAATCAAGCTTAATGCTAGTTTAGCTGTTGGGTCTGCCGATTGCATTTGAACCGGGGGGTTTTCCTGCATGACTTTAACAGTATCTCTCACTTGATTACTGATCTAATCAATTCCTGCATTTCGCACCTCCAGATTATGTCCGTCTTCTGTGGGCCGAGTGTTGTAAAGATTAATGTAATTAGGAGCATCGGGAGTTAGATTGCTGACAAGGGAAGTTTGAGCTCTCTGATTCTAGTCCTGCAAAGTGAGATCACTAATTAAGCAATGAAGGCAGTGGATACTGGCCTTTTAAGGTCGAGATATTTCAGGTATATATTTGGATAATGTTTTCTCTGTTGCCCGTGTTATTGCCATTTAGTTTGGGGTATATTGGCCGGGATGGTATTTTTTGGATGTACTTTGTCTTAGACAATCACAGTGATTTTATTTGTGTTTGTTTTTGGGGGCACCTTCAGAGGAAAAACTAAGTCCTTTCAGAAACTTTCTTGAGTCCTCTTGAACTCAATCCCCTCTAGGATCAAGTTTCTTCAAGAGCTCAAAAACCCAGTATTGCCTCGTTGACCAGCAGATGTCGATTTTGTCCTTTGGATATGCTTGAGGAGGACTATCGTCAAAGGATATTGGCTGACAAAAATATGAACGGATGAATTGTAATAAACTCTTTAATACAATTGTTTTCTCTCAAGCTCGACAATTATCCTCTTCTGATGACAGAATCCTGGCGTAGAAACAGGGAGAGTTGCATGGTGGTTCATACATTTCTACTACCTATGGTCTTTATCCATGGGAGACTTGCCTTTGGAGCTCTAGGCTTTAACTGAGAACTTTCCAGTATCATGCTTCACGGGCTAGTCGCTGCTTTATGTGCTTCCAGATCACTGACCTGCTTGTTAACATAATGAAGCACGTCCTCAAGCCAAAGCACAGAGTCCTGACTGAGGATGAGAAGCAGAAGCTCCTGAAGAAATACAGCATACAGGAGAAGCAGGTGAGCATGTTATCCTTAGAAGTCGCAAATAATATAAATTTCAGCGTTGTTCTTTGCTCCTAAAATGGCCAAATATTTCCATTTGATGTCAGCGTTTCTTATGCGAGAACTCTTTTTCTCAATAACACTGAACACCCAGGCTTCATTCTTTATGCTGCTTGAACGGTCGCATCAAGCTCTCCACGATCTGATACTTTACACTAAAATGAAGTGAATGATTGGATACAAATTCCTGTGACCAGTTTTTACTTTATAAAACTCTAACCCCAGAAGCTGTTTTTGGGGTCATAGTTAATTTGGTGAGGTATAGGGTAGCTTCTCTTAGAGGCCTTGTTACAAAGATAAATTCTTGCTCTTTTACCTCCTTTTGGCAGCTGAGAGATTTTATATAGACTTATAACTGGTTTCTGAAATGAAATTTTACTTAACCTTCAAAAAGAATTTATAAAACTTTATGCAAGATGATTTAACCTTCAAAAAGAATTTATAAAACTCTATGCAAAATGAACGTCACAGCCTAGGAATGGATCTCCACTTTTCCTCTCTTCATGAGTTCTGCGACTTCAGTCGCTTTTCCTTATTTTCTTTGTTTTGTCCATTTCCAGCTTCCTAGTATGCTTTTGAAGGATGCAATCTCACGATATTATGGGGCTCGAGACGTAGTGGTGAAATCACCGGCTCCCATGTCACACACCGCGGTGTGTGGTGATAAGTCATCCACCTACCCAAGACACTGCTAGGAGTCCTAATGTAAATTGATTATCCGAACCAGCATCCTTTGGACCCTTGCTGACTCTTGCTGCTAAGCTCATTGATCTATCTAGTTTTTGCATTTTGTTTCATGTCAAGTCATATTCAACGGCTGCCGACTTTTCCAAAAGTCTAATCTCTCTATCTCGGGGTGTCACCGAGAACTATTGTCTTACGCCAGCAGTTGATATACTTGGCCAGGGCACTGCTTGAACGGCAGTTGAATCTGGATGTCCTAACTCCTATGTTAATGGAGTCCGAAAAAAATTGCTATCACGATCGATTATGGGCATGAAAGGCTGGTGAAAAAAAGAAAATGCTCATTGATTATAATTTGATGGGAATTTTGTCATATCATGTGATATGACTATATGACCAGACGAGATTGTGCTACCAAGGAATTTCTCATCGTGAGCAGGGAAGTCGTTTCTTTTGCTTCCTGGATGCTGCTTCAGTTTGCTAAAAGTCAACGTAGAACATCAAGGAACCCGTACATCAGTTTCCTTCTTAACTTTCTCGAATCATGAATCATTCAATCTCGGTCGTTGTCTCTTTCGTGCATTTCCTAAAAGGCTCCTCGGCTGCCTCGGGGATGCTGCCTTCTACTTGCATGGAAATAACATGAACGTTTCAAGGAACGCCTAGAACTCCATCAGTTTCCAGCTCCTCTTGTAATATCATCATTTCCGGTCTGCGCCAGGACGAAGCATTTTCTTAGCTGTTGCTGGCAGGAGCATCAGAGCAATAGAGAGTATGGTGTTCAAGGCTAAAACTCTCGATCTCACCGAAGACATAAACACCACCTTCCCATATACTTTACCTTCTTCTCCAGAATCCACCATCTGTCCTCCACTAGGTCACAGCTGCATTCGGCCCGTGGCGGCTCGAGTTGCCGCTGGCATTTCAGAGCTCTTCACAGCCACTAGACCAGCGCCTGGTAATCAGAAGGAGAAGAAGAACAAATCCTGGGAGCTTCGCTGTACTCCTCCAGCGGACATAGACCTCAAATTCCCTGACCTGAAACAGCTCAGGAGCTTCACTTACGGTGAACTGGAAATAGCGACTGATGGTTTTGACAAGAAGAACGTAGTGGGCGAGGGCAGATTGGGTAAGGTCTATAGAGGACGCTTGCCCTCTGGCTATCCAGTGGCTGTGCAGAGACTCGTACGTGACTCTCATCAAGGTGGGGCGCAATTCATAGCCGAAGTGCAGGCAGGCAAGATGGCCATGCATAGGAATGTGGTTACCTTATTTGGCTTTTGTCAGTTGACAGACTCTCGAGAACTGCTGATTGTGTATCCATTCATGGAAAATGGAACTTTGGCCTCCTGTTTAAATAGACGTCCAGTATCACGACCTGCGATGGACTGGGAGACCCGGAAGCGCATTGCTCTTGGAGTGGCAAGGGGACTATCTTATCTGCACGACTGCTGCTTTCTTAGGATAATTCACCATGACATAAAACCGTCAAACATCTTGTTGGACGAGAACCTTGAACCTCGTATTGGAGACTTTGGCGTGGCTAGATTCATGGATCATAAAGTGCAGGAGGATCAAATGGACGGAGTTGGAGCAAGCAGTCAGATGGTGGATCGCTCAGCAGAACACTTGGACGATGATTTTCAGCACATGACTAGTCGGGTTTGCGGTACCTATGGCTACGTGGCTCCAGAGTATGCGATGCATGGGAAGTATTCACAAAAGACTGACGTTTTTGCATATGGGATCGTGCTTCTCGGGCTTATCTCCGGTTGCAATTTTGTGAAGCTGCGTTCGCTAGCAAACCAAGAGAGGATTGCTGAACCATCAGATTGGGTGAAACGCTTGGTAGAAGCTGGGAGCTTGGAAAGAGTAATAGACAAACGAATGAGTGGCAATTACAGCAAGACTGAGATTGAGAGACTGATCAAACTCTCTCTCATTTGCACTCAAGTACATTCACCTGTGAAAAGACCCAACATGTCGGAGGTAGTCGGCATGCTCGAGGGAAGCAACAGCAACTTGGACACGAGATGGGGCGAGTTTCAACAAAATCGGGTTGTGGTGATGGCAGTTAGGACGGCATTTAACCAAGAGATTTGCTGCTCCTGCTGCACAGGCTTTGCATAGTCTGATTCTCACCTTGATGCAGAGGAATTATCTGGCCTTGATGATCAAGATCTTGGCAAGAGCTCCAGGAAATCATCGATGAATTCTGCCAATAAGATACTTCCTCTGGTCGGTCTTGATGTTATTTATATATGAAAGACTAATAAGAATCCTTCAGTAATGAGATCTGTCTGCTCTCGCTTAATATATTAGTGGTTGTATTTCTTGATTCTGCTGCTGGTATAAGCCTGTTCATGGGCACCCGAAGTAAATGGACCGAAGAGCCAGGAAGAACCGCTTCTTCATATGGAGAAAGATTTCGAGCATAGATCCGTAGTCCTAAAATCACTGGATACACTAGGAGCTTAAGTTACACAGACGGGGAATACTGCCAGTAACTAACACTCAAACTTCAACATCATTGCAGAAGCTGGATTTCTTCGCATTAATCGGTACACAATTCTGGCGGAACTGTGGGAGAAAATTGGTATTAATATAAATTCCAGGGGTGCAAGAAGCAATTTTCCATTGACTTGAATCATGAGTCAGTCGTCCCTTTCCTACATTTCCTCTTAGTTGCTTCGTGGAGGCTGCCGTCTACTTGCTGGGAAACAACACGAACGTCTCAAGGAACGCCTTAAAATCCCATCAGTTTCTACCACCACCACCACCACCACCACCTCCACCTCCTCCTCTATAATACACTGTTTTCGCTCTGAGTCAAAACGCAGCACTTTCTAGTTGTTGCTGGCAGGATCATCAGAGCAGTAGAAGATATGGTCTTCAAGGCTCTTACTCTTGATCTTACCGAAGACATAAACACTACCTTCCCATACACTTTACCTTCTTCTCCAGAATCCACCATCTGTGTTCCGTTCGGTAACAGTTGCGCTCGACCCGTAGCAGCTCGAGTTGCTGCTGGTGTTTCTCAGCTCTTTGCAGGCCCTAGACTTACGCCTGCTTATCAAGAGAAGAAGAAATCCTGGGAGCTTCCCAGTAGTATTACTTCAGCGGACATAGACCCCCAATTTCCTGAACAGAAACAGCTCAGAAGTTTCACTTACCAGGAATTGGAAATAGCCACAGATAATTTCAATAAGAATAATGTCGCGGGCCAAGGTGGCTTCAGTACGGTCTATAAGCGACGCTTACCTTCTGGCTGTCTAGTGGCTGTGAAAAGAATCAAGCAAGATTCTTGTCGAGGTGAAGAGAGATTCAAAGCAGAAGTGCAGGTAGGCAAGATGGTCATGCATCAAAATGTGGCTCCCCTAATTGGCTTCTGCGAGGCAAAAAAACCCATAGAATGGTTGCTCGTGTACCCATTCATGGGAAATGGAAGTTTGCGGTATTATTTATATGAACGGCCAGGGCCACACCCCACGGTGGACTGGGAGACCCGGAACCACATCGCGACAGGAGTTGCAAGGGGGCTCTCTTATCTGCATGATAACTGTTTTTTCAAGATAATTCACCATGACATAAAGCCTGGGAACATCTTGTTGGATGAGAACCTCGAGCCTCGCATTGGAGATTTTGGCTTGGCAAGATTCATGGATCATAAAATGCTGGTTGGGCACTCCACACTCCATGCGAATTACAGCAGAAGGTCAAAGAGAGCACCACTCGTCAGAATATTTGGATAATCGTTTCGAAAACACGACCTTTTGAGTTTTCGGAACATATGGATATATGGCTCCAGAAAGTAGCTTGCAAGGGAAGTATTCACAAAAGACTGATGTTTTTTGCATTTGGGACCATGCTTCTTGAGCTCATCTCTGGTTGTAAACCATGGAAGCTATACTCACCTGCCCAGAACGAACATTTTTACAATCCATCAGGTTGGGTCAAGCAGTCAGTAGACACGGGGAACCTGGAGATGATGATAGACAGCAGTCTGAAGGGCAATTATAGTAAGACCGAGGGTGAGAGACTGGTCAAATTCTCTCTCATTTGCATCTGGTCTCTTTCCCCAGTGAAACGACCTGACATGTCAGAAGTCACCAGCATCCTGGAGGGAAGCAGCAGCAGCAGCAGCTTGGACACGAGATGGGAGGAGTTTCAACAAAACTGGATCGAGGTGATAGGAGTTAGGACAACATTTAACCAAAAGAATTGCTCCTCTCCTGACACAGGTTTTGCATACTCTGCTTCCCACCTTGATCCAGAAGAATTGTCCGGGCCTAGATAAATCAATACATTTCATCAATGAGAGGCTTCCTCAAATCAGTTTTGGCAATAGGCAGGTGATCATGGCAGTAGTTCTGTCCCAGTTTGTGTTATGAATGATAGCCAAAAAGAAGAAAGACATGTCAGCATAATCGGACATAAATATAAAGATTCCTTTGTGCTTCCAAGCCAATCAGTCTCTGCATAGCGTTAAACACATGACGAATTTATGTAAGTATACACCAATGTATTTGAACGACACTCACAGATGTTAAAATCGTTAAAACTATTTGTCTCCATCTGGGAGATGTCCAGCAAGTTGACTCTGCATCAGAAAAAGTTTACATTAAGGGTTGTTCATATTTAAAAATATCAGTGCTAGAAGATCTAGACACATACACAGGTTCCTTTTTTCCTACTATTCTGCATTGTTTAGTAGAGCCATAGAGCTGCCTTGCAACAAAAAACCATTCATCCATTAGGCATTCCATAGCAGATCTTGTCTTGAGGACGATGCCTACATAATACTCACAGATTCAAGCCAAAGCAATGGATCTCAATCCACATCTACATAGAAAGTTAGGCCCATATCCTGAAGCGTGATTCTGCCCAAGAATAGATCATCTCTGTGAACAGGACAGAGGGGGAGGCACTTGCGATTCACACTCTCATGAATAGCAGCTATGCGTTGTACCCATTTGTCGTCATTCAATTGGTTTTGGAGCAAACGAATGCGATAGAGAACAGTATCTGTGCTGCCGCAAAAATGAGCAGCACAAGAGGACAAAGAATCAATTTCAAAAGCCAATGGAGTCAACAGCAATGCCAAAGCCCCATCAACATGTTTTGGGTCTGAGAGGTTCCTATCTCCCATCATCTTAACTTACTTTTCTGTCGGAAAATATGCTACTTCAGTCTCATCTGTATCAGACACCTTCAAATCCTTCGAATAATGCTTCATTGCTTCGCGTTTGGTTGAGTCATGCTTCTCCATCAAGGTTAAAATATACGAGAAGCGAAGGTGATAAGTCACGACAGTCTTGACCATTTTGAAGTTGTGGCAACAGCAGAAGAATTCGAGCCATCTTCATCCCACACCAGAATACCACTTGACTATATCTGCATCATCCAGGGCAAATAGGAGCTCAATTGGTCTGGAGGCGGCCCATGTTTTTTGTGAAACCAACCATCTTAACCGCCTTTCTAACAAGTTCTATGGGCACATCAACTTTAATGCAAAGCTTTGTCAGATCACTGACTGTTCTCTCAGCATACTTCTGTTCATATTCTTCTTCTTCTCTTCTTTCTTTCTCCTTGAGAGCTCTCATAGCTGGCACTGATGTCAAATGCTTATCTACATGCTCTTGGAAATCATCGTACGCATCAACAAGTTCTTGTGGCAATTGATCTCTTATGTGCTGTAAAGACAGAAAATTTCCAGCTGATAGCATCCGGTGCCAACTGTACCGCTCCTCTGAAGATCCCATAAACTCTTCCACCACTTCATCTGCCCATGTTCGAAAGATTTCCCTCACCTGATCCTCCATGTGAACATCGAATTTGAACTCAGCGCCACGTTTCAACTTCTTGAAAACATGACTCATTATCTTCATGCCCAGTTTCTTCCTGTTCCTTTCCCTGGCATTCCTCAATTCCAGTGAACTCACCTCCTTCTGTCTGAGGTATTTTTCCCTTGCTCTGATAGCTTTCTCTGACATTGGAGGATTCAAAACTGACGGTGGAACTGCTTGAAGCTCCATTCCTAAGAAATCAATCTTCTCGGATACTGCACTGTGAAATACAGTTTTCGCTCTTTCCACCTTCAGCTCCCTTCTAAATATCTCAAAACCTTCTTCATCAAATCCATTATTGACATTTTTGGCCCAGATGTTGCTATAAGTATCTCATCCAAGTACCTAACAGCATATGTCTTCACAGGCCAATAAAACACATTCGACGATATCTTGACAACCTCATCAGAACCAATCTTTGGATTATCTTGACTCACTTGAAGCCTCAAATTCTGAATTTCTTTATTGAAACTAGCGAAGTAAATGTTAATCAAAATCGAACACAGGCCACTCTCCTGAGGGAACCCTCTTCCTATATTACACCCACCCAATTCAACGCTCACAGCTCTGCACACAAACAACCTCTTCAGCAGATCAATTAAAACCATATCATCTATCTTTTCTTCAATGACCATACACAGCCTGTTGACATGCAAAGAATCAAACCTGTGAGGAGTAAATTTGACAGTAAACCACCAACTTGGATGTTCCACATAGCCCTTCAGGTACCGAATGGCAGTGTGGCGACCCATTCCAACTCGCCCACCATATGCAAAAGTCACGGACCTTTCATCATAGATCGCCTCAAAAACCATCCTGATTGCTTCAACCAGGACCTTTAATTTCACGTTGGGAAGAACCAAGGTTTCGCCTTTCTTTCTGGAGGGAACCATCGTGCAAGCTTCGACGTCGAACCGATTCTCGAAGAGCTCTCGACCCATTTCGTGGACCGAGAAATGCTCGGGGACCGAGTCGAAAAGAGAGGGCCTTGACTCATCCCAACTTTGGGGTCGAGGCGTGGTGAGATTTTGACAGGCGATGAGGAGGACGGCCGGCAGAGCGATGACGTTTTGGACGACGTTAGAGAATCTGCCCTTATTGGTGTACTGGTCCAGAACTAGGGTTTTGAGCTCGGACTGAGTCAGGAGGTTTATGGAGTTCGGAGATGGAGCCTGAGGCAGAGCCGATGTGGAACTGAGCCTGCGAAAGGAGCCGATCAAGAATGGGCCATTACAGCATTTGACGAACCTGCTGAACAGGTTCATACGTGAACCGAAGTAGCAGGGCTAGAGGTTTCCGTCTGAACTTTGACACACTGGAAAAGGAGAGCTTCCTCAACTCTATATAAACTCTCTCAGATCTCCATGCCGGATGGCATGACTGCATTACTTTACAAAAGATACTGGAATATAATAAAAAATGACTTGATAAATGCTATGCAAAACTTCTTTAAGCATGGGTATTTGCTTAGAGAGTGAAATACAACTTTTATCAGACTCATACCTAAGAAAAAGAATTCGAATACCTATGAAGATTTTAGACCTATCAGTTTAACTAACACTTGCTATAAAGTTATATCAAAATTAATGTCAAACAAATTGAAAACCGTCTTACACGAGTTAATATCACCAAATCAAACTGCCTTCCTTGAAGGTAGCTTGAAGGTAGATGGATAAATGAAAATGGTATTTTAGCTCGAGAAATTGCGCACGCTCTGAATAATTCCAAATCAAAGAAAGGTTGGGCTGCTTTGAAAATAGACTTTTCTAAGGTTTTCGACAAAATTGCATGGTCATTTATTAAAACAATCTTAACAAACTTCGGATTTAGCAATGTTTTCATTAACTGGATAATGCAATGCATAACAGCCCCTGCCTTTTCTATTTTACTCAATGGAGCATCGTACGGTTTTTCCAACGCATCAAGAGGTCTCCGACAGGGAGATCCCCTTCCCCCTATTTATTCATACTGTCCATGGAGATTCTTTCCAGGATGTTTCATATATCTGAATAGTTAAAATATTTAAAAGGAATCCAACTCTCAAAAAATAATACAACAATAAATCATCTATTATTGGCAGATGATTTAATGGTAATAAATAGAGCTACACCGTCAGATGCTAGAAACTGCAAAATAATTTTAAATATCTTCAATTCTTGGAGTGGAACCGAGATAAACTTTCAAAAATCAGGGATCTTATTCTCAAAGTTTGCTAGAATAGCAAATAAAAGAGAATTTAAATCAATTCTGAACCGAAAAAAGCTAAGTAAAGAGTCTAAATATCTCGCTAATCCCTTATTTATCAAGAGAAAGGAAAAATAATCATTCCAATTCCTTATTGAAAAAATTCAACATAGATTGTCTTCCTGGAAATCCAAAGCTCTTTCCTGAGCTTAGTTTAATCAATAATCAACTCAGTACCCATATAGCAGATGTCAACATTCAAACTTCCACAGAGTATTTGCCTTGAAATGGATAGAATAGCTAGAGCTTTCTGGTGGGGTGAACTGGAAGGGAATCGAAGATTTTTTACTCCAATTAGTTGGAATAAATTATGTCAACCGAAAAAATATAGTGGATTGGGTTTTAGAAAATTTGCTGACTTTAATAAAGCAATGATGTCTAAAACGACGTGTTTCATATCGACAAACAAAACAAATCTTGTTGGATCCATCCTGAGAATGCTCAAATGTTATTATAGACCTTTGCAATTTGATTTCCAAGATGACCTTTTATTATGTAAAATGGGTAAATAGATCTTGTAGCTTTCTAGCTCATTCTTTATGTCAAAATAGCCTCGTGTCCAACTGAAGATTTATTTTTTGAAGGATGTTCTTTCTTTAAACATATATTAATCTACTACTACTATTTTACCTATCAATATATATATATAGACAAATGGAACTTGTGGTTCTATTCAGCATTACGAGCTTGCAAAGCAGTGGCCTTGACGTCCAATTGCTATCAAGATTGATAGTTGAAACTGTATCTGAGATTAAATCAAGAAATGAACTGTGAGATTTTCTTTAAAGGAACTTCATCTCGGTCCGACTCTTATCTGACGATGAGTTGTACAATATTAAGATAATAAAAAGGCAAGAAACGCAGGAAAAAAAAATCAAAATCTGCAGCAGCTCTTAATCCTTTGTTTATCACTGAATTTTGAGCATTTGCATTACAGTGAATGATTTCGAGATCGGATGGAATCGTGCGAGTGAACAATGCCCTTTGGAGCTTCCAAGGCATTCCAGGCCAGAAAATGGGATCCCAGAGCAGCATCTGTTTGGGTTCTTCTGTGCACTTTGATTGAGTTGGTGATTTTGTATAATAGCATTGCTCTTTCAGCGCACGCTGCTAGGGACTTTTTCGGTTGGTCTTGTTCATGATAGAGCCTCCTCTGCAATCTAAAGAAGCATCAGTTGTACATTGCATCGGACAAAACTCCTACAGGTTCGGATCTTCTTAACCATCAACGCTTCCACAAAAAACTCAATCTGCATACTCCTTCCGTCCCTCCCCTGCCGTGACGGCCATAGGATCCTCATAAGGCTGCTTATTAAACCTGGCATTTCGCTGCCTGTATGTATTCATCCCATGTTATTGGCCCTTCATCTTCAGTTCTATCCTTCAGAAAACCCTATGCCACAAGAAAGCCTTCCCTTCCAAGTGAATAACAACCAATCGCAGCCTATATTCATCTGTTATTCCTCAAAACTCGAAAAACCTTTCACATCTATATGACCAGTTGAGAAAATAGTCACCATTAAACCTTGGGAACTCAAGCTTCCTTATTCTGCCAAAAGATAATGGAACATTTTCAATTCGTGCTGCAGGTCGAACAGGCTCACCTTGATTCTGTGTCGCCTGAGCTAATCGTGACAAGGTACGGACGATCTGAGCTTGTTGAACTCTTAGGTCTCCAACCATCTTACACAGCTCCTCCATGGATTTCTCAGACTGTTCAAACTTTTGGAAGGTATGTTCACGCAATTCTCCAACAGCTTGGTCGATCTGACGAACTTCCTGTGGGCGGCTTTCTGCCATGGCCGAGAATTGCAATGCTCTGATATCAGATTGTTGCAATTCGAATTGAAAGGCAGAATTGGAGGAGAGAGAGAGACGGGGAAATTTGATTATCATATTCGCTAGCTTTCTCAGGTCTGTGCTTCGCGCCTTATAAGAAAGGTACAGCAGATTCGACCATCTCAGTCTACTTTAAGGTAGCTCCTTTACTAACTATGTTTACGAAGTGATCCCTCAACTTCTTCCCAAAAACTCTTTACCCTGTCACATTTTCATCCTCCTCTCGTAACACTTCGTTTTTGAGGGCACTTTAAGAGGAGAAAGTACGCCCTTTCAGAAACTTTCTTGATTCCTCTTGGACTCAATTCCCTTTAGGAGGATCAAGTTTCTTCAAGAGCTCAAAAGCCCAGTATTGCCTCGTTAGCCAGTAGATGTCGATTTTGTCTCCTTTGGATACGCTTGCGAAGGATTATTGTTGAAGGACATTGGCTGACAAAAATATGAACGGATGAATTGTAATCAACTTTCTAATACGATTGTTTTCGAGGTTGAGCATTATCCTTTTCTGATGACAGAATCCTGGCATAGAAACAGGGATTATTGCCTGGATCAATCTCTAAGTTGCAAAGTGGTTCATACATTTCTACTGTCTATGATCTTTATTCATGGGAGGCTTGTCTTTGGAGCTATAGGCTTGAACTGAGAACTTTCCAGTATAATGCTTCACGGGCCAATCGCTGCTTTATGTGCTTTCAGATCACTGACCTGCTTGTTAACATAACAAAGCACAGAGTCCTAACTGAGGATGAGAAGCAGAAGCTCTTGAAGAACTACAGCATACAGGAGAAGCAGGTGGGCATGTTATCTTTAGAAGTTGCAAGCTTTATAAATGTCAGTGCTGTTCTTTGCTCCTAAAATGGCCAATATTTCCATTTGATGTCAACGTTTCTTATGCGAGAACTCTTTTCTCGTGAACTCTGAACACTCAGGCTTCATTCTTTATACCGCTTGAAGGGTTGTGTCAAGCTCTTCATGATCTGATACTTTACACTAAAATGAAGTGAATGATTTGGACACAAATTCTTGTGACCGGTTTTAAATTTATAAAACTCCATGCAAAGTGAACTTCATAGCCCAGGCATGGATCTGCGCTTCTGAAGAGACGGATGTCAGTGTCCTCCACTCTTGCTTTCTTCAAGAGTTCTGCAACTTCATTCCCTTTTCCTCATTTTCTTCATTTCGTGTGTTTCCAGCTTCCTCGGATGCTGTTGAAGGATGCAATCTCACGATATTACGGGCTTGAGAAGGGGCAGGTGGTGAAAGTCACACACAGTGGTGAAATCACTGGCTCCCATGTCACATATCGCTGTGTGTGGTGATAAGTCGTCCACCTACCCAAGACACTGCTAGGAATCCCAATGTAAATTGATTATCCGAACCAGCATCCTTTGGACTCTTGCTGCTAAGCTCATTGATCTATCTACTGTTTGTTTTTTGTTCCGTGTGAAGTCATATTCAACAGCAGCTGACCTTTCAAAAGTCTCATCTCTCTCTATCTCGCGGTGTCACCGAGAACTATTGTCTTGCACCAACCGTTCCATTCCAGGATATACTCCGACGGGGCACTGCTTGAACGGCAGTTGAATCTGGATGACCTAACTCCTATGTTAATGGAGCCTGAAAAACTTTGAGTAAATTAACAATTTCATCATTGAGAGATAGATTTGATGTTACTTGGATTCCTTAGAGATTTTTTGCATCATTTAACTCTCATAAATGCATTTTTTATCAGTTGAGTTCTTAAGTGTGTTTTTTGCATCAATTATACTATTTTGTGCATCAATTAGGTCACTCATAACTTCAATTGGGTCATTCCATTAAAATGAACACTAACGGTATGATTATATTATCGATTAGGTCCCTCTCTCTCTACTTATTTTTCTTCAATTTGGTTCTCCCACAATCGACATTATTATTTATCAATTAGGTCTCCATCTTAATTTCTTTTTAATCAATTAAGCCCTCATCAATTCCTTAGTTTTTTAAAAAAATTTAAAATAAAATTTTCGAATAACGTGACATAATCTGAATAATATTTTTAAATGCAAATTTTTAAAATAAAATTCTTAAATTTTTTAAATTAGAGAAAATTTCAAAAATATATAAAAATTTTGTAAAAATAATCAGAAAGAGTATAAAATATAAGAAAACTAAAAAAGTGCAAATATTCAAAATATGTAAAAATAGAAGAGCTTGAAAAACTTTTAAAATCTGTGAAAAGTATAAAAACTTTGAAATTTTCTATATTTTATAAAAATAAATAAATTTAGAATTTCATTAATTTAAATAAAAATTTAAAATTATATGTTTAAAATATATAAATTTATTTGTTAATTTTTTTGTAAATTAGGAAAACTTAAAAATAAATAAAAGATTTATTAAAATTTGAAGGGTATACAAACTTAAAAAATCAAAGAATAAAAAAAACTTTCATAAAATAAAAAGGATAAGAAATTTCCAATGTTATGAAAATTTTGAAATTATTAATAAAATTAGAAATTTATAAAAAATTTTAAAATAGATAAGATACTAAAAATTGTACAAGATATATATTGTAGATGGGATGGACTAATATTTTGCTACCACAAGTGATACAAAGAGATACTTACAGGGAAGATAAAAGTTTTTAAAATTTTTTGAAAACTTTCATAATTATTGTAGAGGTGATGGACTAGTTTTTATAATTTATTTTTAAATTTTTTTAAAAATCTTTAAAAATTATTATATTTTCAAGTATTTGTTGAATTTTTTCTTATTTTTAAAATTTCTTTATTGAATATTTTGGAATTTTACAAAAATTTTCATATTTTTTCTAATTTACAAAAATATGTTTCCAAATTTTTAATTTTTAGTTCTTAAACAAATCTCTAATTTCTTTCATATTTTTGAAATATCTTAAAAATGATTTGAAATTTCTCATAATTTTTTCAATTTTTTATTTTTTGAAATTTAATTTTTTTCTAAATCATTATCATTTTAATTATTTCTTAATTTTAGGACTTTTCCAAAAAAAATTTATACTTTTTGAAAATTTTCCCATTTTAAAAATCTTTTTCTATTTATAAATTTATATTTAAATATATATATATAAACGTCACGTCAACACTCATACATGTGTGACAAAAAATTGTTTAGGTACTCAAATGATACAAAACTCATCTCTCAGGAATTGCTAACATTTTCGTTACAATTGACAGAAGAGTTAACGGAGGATCTCTCATGGACCTAGTTGATACTATGAGCGACCTAATTGATAATAATAAGGGATCCATATGATGTAAAATACATCTCTCAGGGAGTTAAATGAGGTAAAAAATCACTTAGGGATCCAACGAACGATAAACCTATCTCTTGATAACAAAATTGTTAATTTACTCAAAAAAATTTGCTATCTTGAGCGATCGTGGGCATGCCAGCTCTTGGATTTCTTGCTGGCTGCTGATATTACCCAACATGAAAGGCTGGTGAAAAAAAATTTGCTCATTGATTATAATTTAATTGATATTTTCTCATATTATATAATATGGTTATATAACGAGATGAGACTGTGCTACCAAAGAATTTCTCATGCATGAGCGAGGAAGTCGTTTCTTTTGCTTCCGAGATGCTGCTTCAATTTGCTAAAAGTCAACGTAGAACATCGAGGAACCCCGTACATCAGTTTCCTTCTTAACTTCTCGAATCACTAATCATTTAATTTCTTGGTCGTTGTCGTCTCGTTGGTGCATTTCCTCTCAGGCTCCTTAGCTGCTTCGTGGAGGCTGCCTTCTACTTGCTTGGAAACAACATGCACATCCATGGAACGCCTAGAACTCCCCATCGGTTTCCGCCGCCACCACCTCCTCCACTTCCTCCTCTATAATATCATCGTTTCTGCTCTGCGCCAGAGCGAAGCACTTTCTTAACTGTTGCTGGCAGGAGCATCACAGCAATAGTGAATATGGTGTTCAAGGCTAAAACTCTGGATCTCACCGAAGACATAGACACCACCTTCCCATATGCTTTACCTTCTTCTCCAGAATCCACCATCTGTCCTCCATTAGGTCACAGTTGCATTCGGCCTGTGGCGGCTCGAGTTGCCGCTGGTGTTTCAGAGCTCTTCACAGCCGCTAGACCCGCGCCTGGTAATCAGAAGAAGGAGAAGAAGAACAAATCCCGGGAGCTTTGCTGTATTACTCCAGCGGACATAGACCTCCAATTCCCTGACCTGAAACAGCTCAGGAGCTTCACTTACCGGGAACTGGAAATAGCGACCGATGGTTTCAACAAGAAGAACGTCCTGGGCAAGGGCGGTTTCGGTATGGTCTATAGAGGACGCTTACCCTCTGGCTATCCAGTGGCTGTGAAGAGATTAAAACATGACTCTCATCAAGGCGTGGCGCAATTCAGAGCTGAAGTGCAGGTAGGCAAGGTGGCCATGCATCGGAATGTGGCTACCTTATTCGGCTTCTGTGAACTGACAGAGCCCCGAGAACTGCTGCTTGTATATCCATTCATGGTAAATCGAAGTTTGGCTTACCATTTATACAGACGTCCAGTATCACAACCCGTGATGGACTGGGAGACCCGGAAGCGCATTGCTCTTGGAGTGGCAAGGGGACTCTCTTATCTGCACGACTGCTGCTTTCTCAGGATAATTCACCGTGACATAAAACTGTCGAACATCTTGTTGGACGAAAACCTTGAACCTCGAATTGCAGACTGTGGCTTGGCTAGATTCATGGATCATAAGGTGCAGGAGGTTCACATTGATGGAGTTGGAGCAAACCGTCAGATGGTGGACCGCTCAGCAGAACACTTGGACGATGATTCCGAGCACATGACTGATTGGATTTGTGGTACCTATGGGTACATGGCTCCTGAGTATGCGATGTATGGGAGGTATTCACAAAAGACTGACGTTTTCGCATATGGGATCATGCTTCTCGAGCTCATCTCCGGTTGCAGTAATGGGAAGCTGTGGTCGCTAGCAAACCGAGAGAGGATTGGTGAACTATCAGATTGGGTGAAACGGCTGGTAGACGCTGGGAACTTGGGAATGGTGATAGACGAAAGTATGGGTGGCAATTATAGTAAGACTGAGGTTGAGAGACTGATCAAACTCTCTCTCATTTGCACTCAGTTTCCTTCACCGGCAAAGAGACCCAACATGTCGGAGGTAATTGGCATGCTCGAGGGAAGCAACGGCAGCTTGGACACGAGATGGGGTGAGTTTCAACAAAATTGGGTCGAGGTGATGGCAGTTAGGCCGGCATTTAACCAAGAGAGTTGCTCCTCCTGCTGCACAGGCTTTGCATGCTCTGATTCTCACCTTGATGCAGAAGAATTATCTGGGCCTAGATGATCATGATCTTGGCAAGAGTTCTGAGAAATCATCTATAAATTTCGCCAACTAGATGCTTCTTCCAGTTGGTTTCGACGATATATAAGAAAGACTATAATAATAAGCCTGAGATGATGTTTGATTTTGTCAAGCTGTAACTAACTGTAGACAGAGGGCTTCAGTAAATGAGATCTGTCTGCTTTCGTTTCATATTTTAGTGGCTGTACTTCTTGTTCCTGCTGCTGGTATAAGCATGTTCATGGGCACTGGAAGTAAATGGATCGAAGAGCCACAAAGAACAGCCCCTTCGTATTGAGAAAGATTTCGAGCATAGATAAGTAATCCTAAAATCACTGGATACACCAAGAGCTTAAGTTACATAAACGGGGAATACTGCCGGTACCGAACACCCAAACTTCAACATCATTGCAGAAGCTCGATTTCTTCGCTTTAATCGTTACACAACTCTGGCGGAACTATAGGAGAAAATTGGAATTAATATAAATTCCAGGGGTGCAAGAAGTAATTTTGCATTGACTTGAATCATGAGTCAGTCGTCCCTTTCCTGCATTTCCTCTTAGCTGCTTCGTGGAGGCTGCCGTCTACTTGCTAGGAAACAACACGAACGTTTCAAGGAACGCCTGAAACTTCCATTAGTTTCTCCCACCACCACCGCCACCAGCATAATCTCCACCTCCTCCTCTGTAATACACGGTTTTTGCTCTGAGCCAGAACGCAGCACTTTCTAGCTGTTGCTGGCAGGATCATCAGAGCAGTAGAAGATATGGTCTTCAAGGCTCTTACTCTTGATCTTACCGAAGACATAAACACCACCTTTCCATATACTTTACCTTCTTCTCCAGAATCCAGAGTCTGTGTTCTGTTCAGTCACAGTTGCGCTCGAACCATAGCAACTCGAGTTGCCGCTGGTGTTTCTCAGCTCTTTGCAGGCCCTAGACTTAAGCCTGCTTATCAAGAGAAGAAGAAATCCCGGGAGCTTCCCTGTATTATTACTTCATCGGACATAGACCCCCAATTTCCTGAACAGAAACAGCTCAGAAGTTTCACTTACCGGGAATTGCAAACAGCCATGGATAATTTCGATGACAAGAATGTCACGGGCCAGGGTGGTTTCAGTACGGTCTATAAAGGACGCTTACCTTCTGGCTATCTAGTGGCTGTGAAAAGAATCAAGCAAGATTCTTGCCGCGGTGAAAAGGGGTTCAGAGCAGAAGTGCAAGTAGGCAAGATGGTCATGCATCGAAATGTGGCTCCCCTAGTTGGCTTCTGCGAGGCAAAAAAAACCCTTAGAATGGTTGCTTGTATCCCCATTCATGGGAAGTGGAAGTTTGCGGTATTATTTATATGAACGGCCACGACCACACCCCACAGTGGACTGAGAGACCCGGAAGCACATCGCTACAGGAGTAGCAAGGGGGCTCTCTTATCTGCACGATAACTGCTTTTCAAGATAATTCACCGCAACATAAAGCCAGGGAACATCTTGTTGGATGAGAACCTTGAGCCTCGTATTGCACACTTTGGCTTGGCAAGATTCATGGATCATAAAATGCTGGTCGGGCACTCCACTATGACGCCTGATCACATGGATGGAATTACAGCAAAAGGTCAAAGAGAGCACCACTCATCAGAATACTTGGACAATCGTTACGAAAGCATGACCTTTCGAGTTTTTGGCACATATGGATATATGGCTCCAGAAAGTAGCTTGAAAGGGAAGTATTCACCGAAGACTGATGTTTTTGCATTTGGAACCATGCTTCCTGAGCTCATCTCTGGTTGTAAACCATGGAAGCTATACTCACCTGCGCAGACCGAACATTTTTACAATCCATCAGGTTGGGTCAAGCAGTCAGTAGACACAGGGAACCTGAAGACGATGATAGACAGCAGTCTGAGGACCAATTATAGTAAGACCGAGGTCGAGAGACTGATCAAACTCTCTCTTATCTGAATCTGGTCTCCTTCCCCAGTGAAACGACCTGACATGTCAGAAGTCACCAGCATCCTGGGGGGAAGCAGCAGCAGTAGCAGCGGCTTGGACACGAGATGGGAGGAGTTTCAACAAAACTGGATCGAGGTGATAGGAGTTAGGACAGCATTTAACCAAAAGATATGCTCCTCGCCTGGCACAGGTTTTGCATACTCTGCTTCCCACCTTGATCCAGAAGAATTGTCTGGGCCTAGATAAATCAATACATTTCACCAATGGGAGGCTTCCTCGAATCATTTTTGGCAATAGGCAGATGATCATGGCAGTAGTTCAGTTCCGGTTTGTGTTATGAATGATAGCCAGAAAGAAGAAAGAAATGTCAGCATTATTGGACATAAATATAAAGACTCCTTTTGTGATTACAAGCCGATCAGTCTCTGCGTAGTGTCAAACACATGATGAATTTATGTACATATACACCAATGTATTTGAAAGACACACCCAGATGTTAAAATCGTTGAAACTATTTGTTTCCACCTGGGAGGTGTCCAGCAAGTTGATTCTGCATCAGAAAAAGTTTACATTAAGGGTTGTTCGTCTTTAAAAATATCAGTGCTAGAAGATCTAGACATATACACGGGTTCCTTTTTTCCTACTATTTTGAAAGAGTAAATTAACAATTTCATCCTTCAGAGTTAGGTTTGTCATTAGTTGAGTCCCTAAACGGTTTTTTGCCTCATTTAACTCTTCGAGATTTGCATTTTACATAAGATGAGTCCCTGTTGGTATCAATTGGGTTTCTGGTGGTATCAATTAGGTCATTTATAGTATTAATTAGATCCCTATGGTATCAATTGGATCCCTCAAGGTATCAATTAGGTCTTTCATGATATTAATTAGGTCCCTGATGACATCAATTAGATCTCTAATATATCTTCCATTAACTTTTCTGACAAATTTAACAAAAATACTAGAAGTTTCGTCCCCCACAGAAGAGTTTTACATCATTTTGGTCCTTAATCAAATTTTAAAATTTGTAAATAATTTGCAAAAATATGAAAAATTTTAAATAATTTTAACAAATTCAAAAAAAATTTTAAATAATTTTAAGAATACATAACAAATTTTAACTAATTTTAAAAAATCCAAAAATTGTTTAAAAAAATTTTAAAATTTTCAAAAGTTTTTTAAAATAATTTAAAAAAATTTTAAAAATTTCTTGATGATTTTAGAAATTCTAAAAATTTTTGAACACTTTTAGAAAATTCTAAAAAAAATTTAAATGTTTTTAAAAAATTCTTAAAAATTTTTAAATACTTTAGAAAATTCTAAAAATTTTAAAAAATAAAATCTAAAATACTAGTCCATCACCTTGCAATATTTATGAAAATTTTCAAAAAATTTAAATTTTTTTTATCTCTCATGTAAATATCTCTTTATGTCACCTATGACAACAAATTATTGGTCTATCCCATCTACAATATACATCTAGTACAATTTTTAGAATCTTATCTATTTTTAAAATTTTTATAAATTGCTAGTTTTATGAATAATTAAAATTTTCATAATTTTCATAATTTTTAATTCTTTTTATTTTATGAAATTTTTTTGTTTTTAAGTTTTTATACCCTTCATAATTTAATAAAATTTTTATTTATTTTTAAGTTTTTCCAATTTACAAAAAAAATTATATTTTTTGAACATATATTTTAAATTTTTATTAAAATTATTGAAATTATTGAAAATTTTCTCAATTATTTTTATATTTTCACAAATTTAAAAAAATTTTCAAGCTCTTCATTTTTTATATAATTTGAATATTTTTATTTTTTATTTCCTATATTTATAATCTTTATGATGTTTTTACAATTTTTCTAAATTTTTTTGAAATTTTTTCTAATTAAAAAATTTAAGGTTTTTATTTTTAAATGTTTTATTTAAAAATATTATTCGGATATGTCACATTATTCAAAAAAATTTTAATTTTTTTTAAAAAAATGAGAAATTTATGAGAAACCTAATTGATAAAAAAAAGAAATTAAGATGTGATTTAATTGATAGTATAATAATACAAAGGAACAAATTGATGAAAAATAAATAGAGAAAGGGATCTAATTGATAGTATAATTATGCCATTAGTGTTCATTTTAACATAGAGATTTAATTGAAGCGATGAAAGACCTAATTAAAGCTATGATATCCTAATTGATACATAAAAAGGGTATAATTGATGTAAAAAAAACCACTCAAGAACCTAACTGATGTAAAATACATCTTTGAGGGATTTGAATGAAGTAAAAAATCTCTTAATGACTCAAGTAATGCAAATCCATATCTCGAGAATGAAATTATTAAGTTGCTCATTCTGAGATGTTTAGTGGAGCCATAGAGCTGCCTTGCAACAAAAAGCCGTTCATCCAACAGACATTCCATAGTAGATCTTGTCTTGAGGATGATGCCTACATAATACTCAAATTCAAGCCAAAGCAATGGATCTCAATCCACATCTACATAGAAAGCTAGATCCACATCCTGAAGCATGATTCTGCCCAAGAATAGATCATCTCTGTGAACAGGACAGAGGGGGAGGCACTTGCGAGTCACACTCTCGTGAATAGCAGCTATACCTTGTACCCATTTGTCCTCATTCAATTGCTTCTGGAGCAGATGAAAGCGATGGTGAACAGTATCTGCGCTGCCGCAAAAAGGAGCAGCACAGGAGGGCAAAAGATAAATTTCAAAAGCCAACGGAGTCAAGAGCAATGCCAAAGGCCCATCGACGGGTTTTGGGTCTGAGAGGTTCTTATCTCCCATCATCTTAACTCCCTTTTTTGTCGGAAAATACGCTACTCCAGAGTCTCATCTGTATCAGACACCTTCAAATCCTTGGAATAATGCTTCATCGCTTCATGTTTGGTCAAGTCATGCTTCTCTGCCAGGCTTAAAATACACGAGAAGCGAAGGTGATAAGTCACGACACTCTTGACCATTTTGAAGTTGTGGCAACAGCAGAAGAATTCGAGCCATCTTCTTCCCACACCAGCATACCACCTGACTATATCTGCATCATCCAGGGCAAAAATAGGAGCTCAATTGGTCTTGGGCAACCCATGGTGTTTGTGAAACCAGCCATCTTAACTACCTTTCTAACAAGTTCTATGGGCGCATCAACTTTAATGCAAAGCTTCGTCAGATCACTGACTGTTCTCTCAGCATACTTCTGTTCAGATTCTTCTTCTCCTCTTCTTTCTTTCTCCTTGAGAGCTCTCATAGCTGGCACTGGTGTCAAATGCTTATCCACTTGCTCTTGGAAATCATCCTATGCATCAACAAGTTCTTGTGGCTACTGATGTCTTATGTGCGTTAAAGACAGAAAATTTCCAGCCGATAGCATCCGGTGCCAATCATACTGCTCCGCTAAAGATCCCATAAACTCTTGCACCACTTCATCTGCCCATGTTCGAAAGATCTCCCTGACTTGATCCTTAATGTGAACATCGAATTTGAACTCAGCGTCGCGTTTCAACTTCTTGAAAACGTGACTCATTAACTTCATGCCCAGTTTCTTCCTGTTCCTTTCCCTGGCATTCCTCAATTCCAGTGACTTCATTTCCTTCTGTTTGAGGTACCTTTTTTTTCCTTGCTCTGATAGCTTTCTCTGACATTGGAGGATTCAAAACTGACGGTGGAACTGCTTGAAGCTCCATTCCTAAGAAATCAATCTTCTCCTATACCGCACTGTGAATTGCAGTTTTCGCTCTTTCCACCTTCAGCTCCAACTTCCCTTCTAAATATCTCAAAACCTTCCTCTTCAAATCCATTATTGACATTTTTGACCCAGATGTTGCTATCAGTATCTCATCCAACTACCTAACAGCATAAATCTTTACAGGCTTATAAAGCACATTTGAGGATGCCTTGACAACATCATCAGAACCAATCTTCGGATTATCTTGACTCACTTGAAGCCTCAAATTCCAAATTTCTTTATCGAGACTAGCAAAGTAAATGTTAATCAAAATCGAACACAGGCCACTCTCCTGATGGAACCCTCTTCCTATATTATACCCACCCAATTCGATGCTCACCACTTTGCATACAAACAACCTCTTCAGCAGATCAATTAAAACCATATCATCTATCTTGTCTTCAGTGACCATACACAACTTGTTGACACGTAAATAATCAAACCTTTGAAGAGTAAATTGGACAGTAAACCACCAACTTGGATGTTCCACAAAGCCCTAGGCACCGAATGGCTGTGTGGCGACCCATGCTAACTCGCCCACCTTATGCAAAAGTCATGAACCTTTCATCATGGATTTTCCCTCTTAGAGAAGATAGGGAAAATCCATTTCAATTCATTGATGATTCAAACCAAATCCCAGTACACGGTTATAGAAGCTATAGAACTTTGAGTATTAACAGCTAAGTCCTTCTTCTTTGCTTTTATTACAAAAGACCCCACCAACTCTTATATTTGTCAACCTGGTCCACAGACCGTAACAATTCCCACCCCCAATAAAAGAACCTTGTCCCCAAGGTTCTGCAGCATCTAAAAGAACATTTGAGCAGCAGTAAAAGGTCTTCCACCCCAATTTCACCTTCCGAATATGGCCTTTTTTAAACCTGAAACCTTGATATCTTCCGAGTGAACAACGAAGCTCGAGAAGGCCCCAATTCCACACCACCACAGCATTGTTCGAACTACTTCCAGGACCCAACCTGCCACCCAAACAATCACCGACTTGACATGCATGACCATCACTAATGGCTATTGAATGTTGCAATGACTCCACCACCATTTTTGCCATAAGAAATGTTCCATTACCATCATCAACAACCAAGGAATAACCATGTTTCAATCGAACTCTTGCAAACTTAAGTGAGAATGCAAGGTCTCCATCCATGTCGAACAAACTATTGGTCACAACAACTCTTTTCTTCATTGAGCAAGAGGATAGCAATTAACCCAAATAAGTCATGTCACTACATTGGTATACGAAGAAATGATTCCCAAGACAGTCCTTGTTCAACATGTCTCTAGCCTCTCTATTTGCATAAATGAACTCTTCTTTAACTTTTAAGCCTTCATTGCCAATGAGTGGAAGCCCATACTCCTCGTCAGACCCGTTATTCCCATACTTCTCATTCAAGTACTTAGTTTTAGGCTCACTTTGGCGAAAACATGCCGATGTCAAAATCTGCTCATCTTTTTGGCTTCCACTGTCGAAATTGCAATCATAATCATCTACATATTCCTTATCAGGGAAATTATTCATAACAGACTTCCCTTCGATTTCTTGAGGAGCCACTTCAGTGCTTACTTGTGGAGAGGGCTTGTAAGGGAAGGAGCTATAGGAAGTTGAATGAACCAATTCTTGTAACTAAACTAGTGCATATGCATCACTGACAGTTTAGGGTTACAAAATCCTTGTTGTATTTCGAATTTCCACACTTAATCTATCCAAACACAGAATAATGGCAAGCTCCTCATCAACCCACCCATCATTGAGCAACGATTGAAATAGTTCGAGATATTCTTAAAGGGTACTTTTTTGAGATCATTCCCTAAGCTCTACAATTGTAACTCACACTTGATCGTCATGTTCTGAGATTGTTAAACTATTCTTGAAAATACCTAAATTTGCCACTGTGGTATTACATCATCTACTTTTCCTGCATCACTGAGGAGTTTTCTGATGCTCTATTTTGCGAGGCTAGTGCTGGCCACGGTTCAAGAACAGGCCAGTTCCGGTTTGGAACAGGCCCTGAACCTCCCGTTGGACGGTTCCGATTCAAACTACGGTTTCAAACCGTTTGGTTCGAATTAAATTAAAAACATAACATATTATTAAAAATTTAAATGTAAAATAAATTTAATTAATTGATTTGAATTGTCTAAGTATCCTCTTGAAATTTAGAAGAATCAAAATCTAGTTAATTATCAAAATCTAGTTCCGCATGCCTTAGAACTGGCCCCCTATTTCCATAAACCATCCACCCCCTAATGCCTAGCTATGATTTGACTTTCCCTCTACCTTAAAATGCACAGCCCCTCCCTTCCCCAGCAATGATTTAACATTCCCCACCCTCCCTCAGGTGGAATTGGCAGAATAGAGCATCAGCAAACTCCCCGGAACTGTGGCCCTCACGGTTTGGGGCCAGTTTGAGCCCAGTTTTGGGTTTGACCGGTTTCGGGTTGGTTTTGACCTGGCCGGTTTCGGAGTCAAACCGACCCGTGGCTATCACTATGTGGGGACAATGATTTGGCGATCACAGTCTTCAATTATCAAATTTCCGAGATCTGTTGATCGTTCTGACATTTGAGAGTCATCTGTTGAGATCTAATCTCTGTTATCTACTCTGCATGATCCTTGACTATGGCCTCCAGTTTGTGCAGATCATGGGATTGAGTTTTAGCCATTACTCCCAAGAAAGTGTTATGATACCAATTGATACGATTCAATAAAAAAAGGAGAAGTATTGGAGAAAAGAAGAAGAATGGAGGATCAAGGAAGGAGATTCACAGAGAAATTAGAGAAGAGAGGTAAAATCCATTTCAATTCATCGATGATTCAGATTTCAGACCAAATCCCAGTACACGGCTATAGAAGGTTAAGCTATAGAACTTTGAGTATTAATGAATAAGTCCTTCTTTGCTTTTATTACAAACGACCCCCACTAACTCTTACATTTGTCAGCCTCGTCTACAGACCGTAACAGCTTCAATCAGGACCTTTAATTTCAAGTTGGGAAGAACCAAGGTTTCGCCTTTCTTTTTGGAGGGAACCACAGCAAGCTTCGACATCAAACCGATTCTCCAAGAGCTCTCAACCCATTTCGTGGACCGAGAAATGCTTGGAGACCGATTCGAAAAGAGAGGGCCTTGACTCATCCCAACTTTGGGGTCGAGGGGTGGTGAGATTTTGGCAGGAGTGAGGAGGACGGCCGTCAGGGCTACGACGTTTTGGACGAGGTTTAAGAATCTGCCCTTCTTGGTGTACCGGTCCAGAACTAGGGTTTTGAGCTCAGAATGAGTCAGGGGGTTTATGGAGTTTGGAGATGGAGCTTGAGGCAGAGCCGATGTGGAACTGGACCTGCGAAAAGAGCCGATCAAGAATGGGCCATTACTGCGTTTGACGACCCCGCTGAACAGGTTCATACGTGAACTGAAAGTAGCAGACGGACGAGGGCCAGGGGTTTCTGTTTGAACTTTGACAATGTGGAAAAGCAGAGCTCCCTCAACAATATACACACACACAAGGAAGATGATGAACTTTCACCCTCCAAAAGGACATTTTTTAACACCTTTTATCACGAGCAGGAAACCAAAAGATCTCATTAATCAGCTCGAGAGTTGATCCATCCTTCCAAGCCTTGAAGAATGAGAGGTAAATATAATCTACATCATTCCACGCTCGTGCAAAACCAACTTGTCATTTATCAAGAAATGACTTCGCCGGCCCTTCTTTGATGTGAACCACCCACAAGCCATATTGGATTTTGGGTGGCATGTGTTAGTTAAAATTCAGGAAGCCCCTACAGCATATGGGGGGTCTGAGTATCTGCTTTCCCCTCTTGCTGTGAGCACGGATGTTCATGGCTCTGTTTAAAAGATTATTTCAAATTGAACTGAATCAAATAAAAATTTCGATTATGTTTAAGATATTAAATTCAAATTGAAATATATATTTTACCTTATAAGAATTTAATCATATGAAATAGTTTTACCAGCCTGTCATCAGCTAACATTTTTTTATAAAATAAAATCAATATAAATATAATTAATTGATTCAATTTTGTTTGAAATTAATTGAGAGGAACCTTTAAAATTCATAAACTATAAACTTTTGATTGACAAGTATTTTTTATTTTATTCAATTAATAATTGAAAATAATTAACTAAATCTTTTCTTATTTAAAAACTGCACTAATAGAAAATTGTTTCAAGCAATATGACTGTTTATTTATTTGATTCAGTTTGATTAGATAGTTTCATTTGGTTTTTTTTTTCCTTTATCACCACTGTTTCTTGGGTGCCATTCCTTCATAAACAGTAACAGCTGCCTAGTCGTTGAGGGCGATAGCCATCTCCTTTTAAAGTCTTGTAGAGTTTATATCGATGGACATCTCCTTTAGGACTTGATATGGAGACGCGGTCACTAAGAACTGAATTAAAGGTCTCTCTATTAGTTCCACGGGCACACTGTCTTCTAGTTTTATGTTTCTTTTTTATGTTATGCTGCTAAAAGCCGCATCTGTTGCAAATGCAGCATCAACGGTGTCGGTATCATCCTTGAACTATGAACCCCAATAATTGACACACAAGCATAAGCAAATCATTTTGCTTTCGAGGTTGGATATCTTGTCTAGAACTCGGATTGAGTTAGTTCGATGCTAGGTTATATGTAATTTTTCCAAAGACTAATAACTGTGTCTTTTTTAATGCGAAGAGTGAGATCTTAGAATTTTTCATGTACTAAAAATCTCACCCATGCGTTCACATGCATAGAACAACTCTCGAGAGTGCAAAGAGCAAGATATGATGCCGATAATTGAGAAAAAATGGCATGGCGTTCAAAGCGATATTGAACCCTAGAAAGTCAAGATAACAGATTGGCATCCTGCAGGAATGAGACAAACGCTAGTAAACCCCTAAGGAAAGGAGTGGCAAGACCATTTGAAAAGTTGTATCCCCGATTGCCAGACAATGGGAGAGCACCAATTTTCCAGCTCCAATAATTGGGACCAGGAGCAAATGAGATGGGGTTAACATTCTATATATTAGCAAAATAGATGAAGCAATAACCTATGGCTGAAGATATTCCTGGCAGGAATAATTCTGGTTAATATAATAATTTCACTGAAATTATGCTAGTGGAGTGTGATTATTTCCACAGAAGTTTTTAAGGTTGAGTTACGGGACCATTTAATAGTTTAATTAAATAACTTATAATATTAGTGATAAAAAAAATAAAGGATAGGATTTAAGGATATATTTATAATTATTTTCATTGGGCTACTGACTAATCCAATTCGAGTCGGGTAGGGCCCATTTAAGGGGTAAAACTCTCCCAACATTAGTTTTCTCCATCCACAAAAACTCGAACCCGAGACCTTTGCTTAAGGGGAACAAGTGCCTTACCACTTGAACCAATTCATGTTGGTGTACGTCCAATTTACCTACTTCTAGAGCAAAAAGTTAAATGCGTGGCACAAAGAGGAACGCATATGCCTAATAAATTAAATAATAATGAAACAAAAAAGATATTGGCTGACAAAATATGAATGGTTTAATTGTAATTAACTTTCTAATATGTAAGATATCAATCTCTAAGTTGCAAAACGGTTCATAAATCTCTACTATCTATGATCTTTATGGATGGGAGATTTGTGTTTGGAGCTCTATGCTTGAATCGAGAGCTTTCCAGTGTCATGCTCCATGCACTAATCGCTGCTTTATGTGCTTTCAGATCACTGACCTGCTTGTTAACATAATGAAGCCGAAGCACAGAGTTCTAACTGAGGATGAGAAGCAGAAGCTATTGAAGAAATACAGCATACAGGAGAAGCAAGTGAACATGTTATCTCTAGAAGTTGCAAGTTTTATGAATGTCAGCGTTGTTCTTTGCTCCGAAAATGGCCAAATATTTCCATTTGATGTCAACATTTCTTATCCAAGAACTCTTTTCTCAATAACGCTGAACACTTAGGCTTCGTGATCTGATGCTTTACACTAAAATGAAGTGAATGATTGGATACAAATTCTTGTGACCGGTTTTTAATTTATAAAACTCATATGCAAAATGAACTTCACAGCCTCGGCATGGATCTGCACTTCTGAAGAGATGGATGTCACTGTCCTCCATTTTTCCTCTCTTCAAGAGTTCTGTGACTTTATTCACTTTTCCTTATTTTCTATATTTTATGTATTTCCTGCTTCCTCGGATGTAGTCCCGGCCACGGACTGGTTTGGGCCTGGAACCGGCCCTGAACCGTCCTCAAACTGTGAGGCCTACAGTTCAGGGCCGGTTCCACCGGCCTTAGAAACCGGATCCGTCGGTTCCGAACAGAAATTTGAACCGGCAGTTCCAAATAGGAACCGTCAAGGGGAAAAAAAAGACCAACCGTCATGCCCCCAGCCACCTGCCACTTGCTCCCCATCCCCCCGTGGGCCCCGCCCCCTAATGTAGTCCCGGCCACGGGCCAGTTTGGGCCTGGAACCGGCCCTGAACTGTCCTCAAAATGTGAGACCTACGGTTCAGGGTCAGTTCCAGCGGCCTTAGAAACTAGATTCGTCGGTTTCGAACCGAAATCTGAATCAGCTGTTTGAGGGAAAAAAACAGAGACCAGCTGTCATGCCCCCAGCCACCTGCCACTTGCCCCCCATCCCCCCGTGGGCCCCGCAACACAGCCCCCTGACACACGCTACCCCTAACATCAATCAATTCACCAATGCAATCAGCTATATTTTTTAAAAATTTTTAAAAAATAAATTAGATTTTTTACACTATAAATACATATCATTTTTATAATATTTTTACATACAACTCAATTTTTTCTATTTCCCTTTTTCACATTTAAACTCAGTTATTAAATTTCACTGAGTTACTCTTAATTTTCTATAATTGTGATATTGTAATAAATTTTTTAACAACTCTTAATTCAAATACAACAGTTATTCACTAGGAATCTTCATATATTTTTACGTAATTTTTCGTATTAACTTCTAATTTCGTGTTATTTGCTATTATATTTCGTACAACCGATTTCCAACCGGACAGAACCGTGGTTCGGAACCTGAACCGTCCAAAGAAAGGTTCAGGGTCGGTTCCGGGGCCCATGGAACCGGAACCGTTCGGTTCCTGAACCGTGGCCAGGCCTACTCGGATGCTGTTGAAGGATGCAATCTCACGCTATTACGGTCTCGAGAAGGGGCAGGTGGTGAAATCAGCGGCTTCCATGTCACAAATCACTGCATCTGGTGATAAGTCAGTCCACCTACCCGAGACGCTGCTAGGAATCTTACCGAAAATTGATTATCCGAACCAGCATCCTCGGACCCTTGCTAATTCTTGCTGCTAAGCTCATTCATCTACCGTTTGCTTTTGTTCCATGTGAAATCATATTCAACAGTAGCTGACTTCTCAAAAGTCTAATCTCTCTATCTTGGGGTGTCACTGAGAACTATTGTCTTACGCCAGCCGTTCCATAATTCCATTTCAGGATATACTCGGCCGGGACACTGCCTGAACGGCAGTTGAATCTGATGGCCTAACTCCTATGTTAATGGAGTCTGAAAAAATGTTTGCTATGTTGATTGATCATGGGCACGTCAGTTCTTGGATTTCTTGCTGGTTGTTGACACTACTCAACATGAAAAGCAGGTGAAAAAATTTTACTCATTCAATATAATTTAATTAATATTTTCTCATATCATATAATATGATTATATGACTAAATGAGATTGTGCTACCAAAGAATTTCTCATGCGTGTGCAAGGAAGTCGTTTCGTTTGTTTTCCTGGATTCTGCTTCAATTTGCTAAAAGTCCACGTAGAACATCAAGGAACCTGTACATCAGTTTCCTTCATAACTTCTCGAATCATGAATCATTTAATTTCTTGGTTGTTTGTCGTCTCTTTTGTGCATCTCCTCTCAGGCTCCTTAGCTGCTTCGTGCATGCTGCCTTCTGCTTGCTTGGAAACAACATGCACGTCCATGGAACGTCTAGGACTCCCATCAGTTCCCGCAGCCGCCGCCACCACCTCCTCCTCCTCCACTTCCTCCTCTGTAACATCATCGTTTTTGATCTGCGCCAGAACGAAACGCTTTCTTAACTGTTGTTGGCAGGAGCATCAGAGCAGTACAGAAAATGGTGTTCAAGGCTAGAACTCTCGATCTCACCGAAGGCAGAGGCACCACCTTCCCATATACTTTACCTACTTCTCCAGAATCCACCATCTGCCCTCCATTAGGTCACAGCTGCATTTGGCCCGTGGCAGCTCGAGTTGCCACTGGCGTTTCAGAGCTCTTCACGGCCACTAGACTGGCAACTGGTAATCAGAAGAGGAAGAAATCCGGGGAGCTTCGCTGTATTACTCCAGCGGACATAGGCCTCAAATTCCCTGACCTGAAACAGCTCAGGAGCTTCACTTACCGGGAGCTGGAAATAGCGACCAATGGTTTTGACAAGAAGAACTTCCTGGGCTGGGGCGGTTTCGGTACGGTCTATAGAGGAAGCTTACCATCTGGCTGTCTAGTGGCTGTGAAGAGATCCGAACATGACTCTCGTCAAGGTGTGGCACAATTCAGAGCCGAAGTGCAGGCAGGAAAGATGGTCATGCATCGGAATTTGGTTACCTTATTTGGCTTCTGTGAATTGACAGAGTCCGAAGAACTGCTGATTGTGTATCCATTCATAGGAAATAGAAGTTTGGCGTACCATTTATACAGGCGTCCAGTATCACAACCCGCGATGGACTGGGAGACCCGGAAGCGCATCGCTCTTGGAGTGGCAAGGGGACTCTCTTATCTGCATGACAACTGCTTTCTCAGGATAATTCACCTCGACATAAAACCGTCAAACATCTTGTTGGATGAGAATCATGAACCTCGTATTGGAGACTTTGGCTTGGCTAGATTCATGGATCATAAGGTGCAGGAGGTTCACGTGGATGGGGTTGGAGCAAACAGTCAGATGGGAAACTGCTCAGCAGAACACTTGGACAATAATTCCGAGCACACAGCTAGTTGTATTCGCGGTACCAATGGATACATGGCTCCAGAGTATCTGAGACATGGGAGGTATTCACAAAAGACTGATGTTTTCGCATATGGGATTGTGCTTCTCGAGCTCATCACCGGTTGCAATCCTACGAAGCTGCGTTCGCTAGCAAACCGAGAGAGGATTGCTGAACCATCAGATTGGTTGAAATGGCTGGTAGACTCTGGGAACTTGGAAAGAGTAATAGACAAAAGTATGAGTGGCAATTATAGTAAGACAGAGGTTGAGAGACTGACCAAACTATCTCTCATTTGCACTCAGTTTCCATCAGCGGCAAAAAGACCCAACATGTCAGAGGTTGTCAGCATGCTCGAGGGAAGCAACAGCAGCTTGGACACGAGATGGGGGGAGTATCAACAAAATCGGGTCGATGTGATGCAAGTTAGGCCGGCATTTAACCAAGAGATTTGCTCCTCTTACTGTACAGGCTTTGCATACTCTGATTCTCACCTTGATGCAGAAGAATTATCTGGGCCTAGATGATCATGATCTTGGCAAGAGTTCTGAGAAATCATCGATAAATTTCGCCAATAAGGTGCTTCCTCTGGTCGGTCATGATGTTATATATGAAAAGACTGCAATACAAATCCTTCAGTAAATGAGATTTGTCTACTGTCGTTTCATACATCTGTGGTTGTATTTCTTGTTTCTGCTGCTGGTATAAGCACGTTCATGGGCACTGGAAGTAAATGGATCGAAAAGCCAGGAAGAACCACGTCTTCATATTGAGAAAGATTTCGAGCATAGATATGTAAAGATTCAGTAACAGTGCTGTCAAATGGAGATTTGTCGCTTGAGATGTTTAAAGGCCTTTCTTGTTCTGTCTAGGTAATGGTATGCCAATGTTTCCTGTCTTAATGTTTTGGCATTTGTCCTTCTGTCTCCTTCCGAGAAACTTGCAGAGCAACCAAGCCACTGGATCTGTTGTTTTCGCTGCTAAGTATCTCATCTTAGTAGATGGCTCTTCATCATCGTAATATCACTGGATACACTAGCAGCTTTTCTTAAGTTACATAGACGGGGTATAACTGCCGGTTCCTAACACTCAAACTTCAACATCATTGCAGAAGCTCGGACACAACTCTGGCGGAACTGTGGGAGAAAATTGGTGTTAATAAAAATTCCAGGGGTGCAAAAAGTAATTTTCCATTGACTTGAATCATGAGTCAGTCAGTCGTCCCTTTCCTGCATTTCCTCTTAGCTGCTTCGTGGAGGCTGCTTTCTACTTGCTAGGAAACAACATGAACGTTTCAAGGAACGCCTGAAACTCCCATCAGTTTCTCCCACCACCACCACCACCACCACCATCTCCACCTCCTCCTCTGTAATACACTGTTTCTGCTCTGATTCAGAACACAGCACTTTCTAGTTGTTCATATAGCGTAACAATAGGGTCTTCAAACGTAGCAAATCCACTAGTAGCATGATGGGAGAATGGATTTTGAATCTAATTAGGTTACAAGTTTGCTCCTTGCCTAGTCTTGCAACCAAGTTAACTAGAATCACTAATGCAGCATTGTTTCTGATGCCAACGAGCTTTCTGTATTCTTTTGAGGCTGGAGTCCTTATTGTGTGTAAATTGTTCATCCTTCATTAATGAAAGTTTTACCAATTAAAAACAACAACAACAAACACTTTCTAGTTGTTGCTGGCAGGATCATCAGAGCAGTAGAAGATATGGTCTTCAAAGCTCTTGCTCTTGATCTTACCGAAGACATAAACACTACCTTCCCATACACCCTACCTTCTTCTCCAGAATCCACCATCTGTGTTCCGTTAGGTCACAGTTGTGCTCAACCGTAGCAGCTTGAGTTGCTGCTGGTGTTTCTCAGCTCTTTGCAGGCCCTAGAATTAAGCCTGCTTATCAAGAGAAGAAGAAATCCAGGGAGCTTCCCTGTATTATTACTTCAGCTGACATAGACCCCCAATTTCCTGAACAGAAACAGCTCAGAAGTTTCACTTACCAGGAATTGAAAATAGCCACAGATAATTTCGATGAGAAGAATGTCGCAGGCCAGGGCGGTTTCAGTATGGTCTATAAAGGACGTTTACCTTCTGGCTATCTAGTGGCTATGAAAAGAATCAAGCAAGACTCGTGTCGAGGTGAAGAGGGATTCAGAGCAGAAGTGCAGGCAGGCAAGATGGTCATGCATCGAAATGTGGCTCCCCTAATAGGATTCTGTGAGGCAAAAAAACCCATAGAATGGTTGCTTGTGCACCCATTCATGGGAAGTGGAAGTTTGCAGTCTTATTTATATGAACGTCCACGATCACACCGCACAATGGACTGGGAGACCCGGCAGTGCATTGCTACAGGAGTAGCAAGGGAGCTCTCTTATCTGCACGGCAACTGCTTTTTCAAGATAATTCACTGCAACATAAAGCCTGGGAACATCTTGTTGGATGAGAACCTTGAGCCTCATATTGTAGACTTTGGCTTGGCAAGATTCATGGATCATAAAATGCTGATCAGGCACTCCACTCTGACGCCCGATCACATGGATGGAATTACAGCAGAAGGTCAAAGAGAGCACCACTCATCAGAATACTTGGACAATTGTTACAAAAGCATGACCTTTCGAGTTTTCGGCACATATGGATATGTGGCTCCAGAAAGTAGATTGCTAGGGAAGTATTCACCGAAGACTGATGTTTTTTGCATTTGGGACCATGCTTCCTGAGCTCATCTCTGGTTGTAAACCATGGAAGCTATACTCACCTGCCCAGACCGAACATTTTTACAATCCATCAGGTTGGGTCAAGCGGTCAGTAGACACGGGGAACTTGGGGATGATGATAGACAGCAGTCTGAGGGGCAATTATAGTAAGACCGAGGTCGAGAGACTGATCAAACCCTCTCTCATCTGCATCTGGTCTCCTTCCCCAGTGAAACGACCTGACATGTCAGAAGTCACCAGCATCCTGGAGGGAAGCAGCAGCAGCAGCTTGGACACGAGACGGGAGGAGTTTCAGCAAAACTGAGTTGAGGTGATGGGAGCTAGGACAGCATTTAACCAAGAGATTTGCTCCTCTGATACAGGTTTTGCATACTCTGCTTCCCACCATGATCCAGACGAATTGTCTGGGCCTGGATGATCATGGCAGTAATTCTGGGAGATTATTGATACATTTCACCAATGAGAGGCTTCCTCAAATCAGTTTTGGCAATAGGCAGATGACCATGGCAGCAGTTCTGTTCCGGTTCGCATTCTGAATGATAGCCAAAAAGAAGAAAGAAATGTCAGCATACTCGGGCATAAATATAAAGGCTCCTTTTGCACTTAAGAGCCAATCACTCTCTGCGTAGCGTCAAACACATGATGAATTTATGTACGTATACACCAATGTATTTGAAAGACACTCACAGATGTTAAAATCGTTGAAACTATTTGTCTCCATCTGGGTGATGTCCTGCAAAAGTTTACGTTAAGGGTTCTTCATCTTTAAAAATAACAGTGCTAGAAGATCTAGACACGTAAACGGGTTCCATTTTTCCTGCTATTCTGCAATGTCTAGTGGAGCCATAGAGCTGCCTTGCAACAAAAAACCATTCATCCAGCAGACATTCCATGGCAGATCTTGTCCTGAGGACGATGCCTGCGTAATACTCACAGATTCAGGTGAAGGCAATGCATGTCAATCCAGATCTACATAGAAAGTTTGGTGCACATCCTGAAGCGTGATTCTGCTCAAGAGTAGATCATCTCTGTGAACAGGACAGAGGGGGAGGCACTTGCGATTCACACTCTCACGAATAGCAGTTATACCTTGTACCCACCTGTCCTCATTCAATTGGATCCGGAGCAAACGAACATGATAGAGAACTATCGGTTCAGCTGCAAAAATTAGCAGCACAAAAGAGGGCAAAGAATCAATTTCAAAAGCCAACAGAGTCAACAGCAGCGTCAAGGCCCAGTCAACAGGTTTTGGGTCTGAGAGGTTCTTATCTCCCGTCATCTTAGCTTCTTTTTCTGTCGGAAAATACGCCACTTCAGTCTCATCTGTATCAGACACCTTCAGGTCCTTGGAATAATGCTTCATCACTTCACGTTTGGTCGTGTCATGCTTCTCCGCCAAGGTTAAAATACACGAGAAGCGAAGGTGATAAGTCACAACAGTCTTGACCATTTTGAAGTTGCGGCAACAGCAGAAGAATTCGAGCCATCTTTTTCCCACACCAGCATACCACTTGACTATACTTGCATCATCCAGGGCAAATAGGAGCTTGATTGGTCTCGGGCGGCCCATGTTGTTTGTGAAACCAGCCATCTTAACCGCCTTTCTAACATGTTCTATGGGCGCATCAACTTTAAGGCAAAGCTTTGTCAGATCACTGACTGTTGTCTCAGCATACTTCTGTTCATATTCTTCCTCTTCTCTTCTTTCTTTCTTTCTCCTTGAGAGCTCTCATAGCTGGCACCGGTGTCAAATGCTTATCTACTTGATCTTGGAAATCATCGTATGCATCAACCAGTTCTTGTGGCAACTGATCTCTTAGGTGCTGTAAAGAGAGAATTTGCAGCTGATAGCATCCGGTGCCAATTGTACCGTGTGAAACCTCTGTATACGAATCTACTTTGTTGAGCAAAAGCTCCGGTAGACAAAATGGACTTTCCATTGTCGCATGGATGAATTCAAAAACTACCATTACTGGTTTAGCTCCTGCCCTCCTGGTCGGTTTACTTGTCTGGAAAATTTATTGACATGAACCTGAGGACCCCTAAGGACAGCGCCACAACGACAACATTTGCCGGAAACATATGTGCTCATCTTGAGGGGGTCTCCATATAATAAATTCTGCCTCTTCAAAGATTAGTAGATATGGCCAAAAATGCACATGTTGCCCGTTTCCGACGGGCAAAAGATTGCTAGAATGGGAAAGGTAGACTTTTGGATCACTCCTGATGGTAAATTAACATTGTGAAGATCTTAAAATTGCAAGGAAAATCATCAGGAAAATTTCCAAGACAGCTCGCAAGATTTTAATGGGCCGAGCATTTGTGCCGATGGGCTTGAGTAAGAGCTCGAGAGGCCCAAAGTTCCGGCCTTAGTCACTTCCGTCTGCCGTTGTTTCTCTGCTCGGAGAAGCTGACCGAAAAAGCGCCAGAGAGAGAGAGACTGCAGGCACCGAGTGGGAGAGAGAGATGGAGGTGGTCGATGTAATGGAGACGGCGGCGAACGGTAACCCCCTCGGACGGTGCCTGAGCAGCTTCATGGACCAGGGCACCAACGAAAGCCACCGGTACTACCTAGCTCGCCGAACCCCGTCATTCCACAGTCTGAACTCTGGCAGCCCCTCGAGGAGTTTCGGGCCATCCACAGCGGCAATCCTGACATCGAGCGTCTCCGCGTCTCCTCCGCCCACCGCTCCGACCCTTCCAAGCGGGTAAGCAACGGGTTCGTTCTTCTCGTGTAACTTTCACTCTCTACCCCGTCGTGTAAAGTCCTAAGCTCTTATCTTGGGTCGTCACTTGTGGGTTTTACTTCAAAATAATCAAGCTTAATCGCATTTGGGACCATGCTTCTTGAGCTCATCTCTGGTTGTAAACCATGGAAGGTATACTCACCTGCCCAGAACGAACATTTTTACAATCCATCAGGTTGGGTCAAGCAGTCAGTAGGCACGGGGATCCTGGAGATGATGATAGACAGCAGTCTGAGGGGCAATTATAGTAAGACCGAGGCCGAGAGACTGATCAAACTCTCTCTCATTTACATCTGGTCTCCTTCCCCGGTGAAACGACCTGACATGTCAGAAGTCACCAGCATCCTGGAGGGAAGCAGCAGCAGTAGCAGCAGCTTGGACACGAGATGGGAGGAGTTTCAACAAAACTGGATCGAGGTGATAGGAGTTAGGACAGCGTTTAACCAAAAGATATGCTCCTCCCCTGGCACAGGTTTTGCATACTCTGCTTCCCACCTTGATCCAGAAGAATTTTCTGGGCCTAGATAAATCAATACATTTCACCAATGGGAGGCTTCCTCGAATCATTTTTGGCAATAGGCAGATGATCATGGCAGTAGTTCTGTTCCGGTTTGTGTTATGAATGATAGCCAAAAAGAAGAAAGAAATGTCAGCATTATTGGACATAAATATAAAGACTCCTATTGCGCTTACAAGCCAATCAGTCTCTGCGCAGTGTCAAACACATGATGAATTTATGTACATATACACCAATGTATTTGAAAGACGGGCACAGATGTTAAAATCGTTGAACTATTTGTTTCCATCTGGGAGATGTCCAGCAAGTTGATTCTGCATCAGAAAAAGTTTACATTAAGGGTTGATCATCTTTAAAAATATCAGTGCTAGAAGATCTGGACACATACACGGGTTCCTTTTTCCTACTATTCTGCGATGTTTAGTAGCTGCCTTGCAACAAAAAACCGTTCATCCAGCAGACATTCCATAGCAGACCTTGTCTTGAGGACGATGCCTACATAATACTCACAGATTCAAGCCAAAGCAATGGATCTCAATCCACATCTACATAGAAAGTTAGGTCCATATCCTGAAGCGTGATTCTACCCAAGAATAGATCATCTCTGTGAACAGGACAGAGGGGGAGGCACTTACGATTCACACTCTCGTGAATAGCAGCTATACCTTGTACCCATTTGTCCTCATTCATTTGGTTCTGGAGCAAACGAATGCGATAGAAAACAGTATCTGTGCTGCCGCAAAAATGAGCAGCACAAGAGGACAAAGAATCAATTTCAAAAGCCAATGGAGTCAACAGCAATGCCAAAGCCCCATCAACAGGTTTTGGGTCTGAGAGGTTCTTATCTCCCATCATCTTAACTTCCTTTTCTGTCGGAAAATACACTACTTCAGTCTCATCTGCATCAGACACCTTCAAATCCTTGGAATAATGCTTCATTGCTTCGCGTTTGGTCGAGTCATGCTTCTCCGCCAAGGTTAAAATACATGAGAAGCGAAGGTGATAAGTCACGACAGTCTTGACCATTTTGAAGTTGTGGCAACAGCAGAAGAATTCGAGCCATCTTCTTCCCACACCAGCATACCACTTGACTATATCTGCATCATCCAGGGCAAATAGGAGCTCAATCGGTCTGGGGCGGCCCATGTTGTTTGTGAAACCAACCATCTTAACCGCCTTTCTAACAAGTTCTATGGGCGCATCAACTTTAATGCAAAGCTTTGTCAGATCACTGACTGTTCTCTCAGCATACTTCTGTTCATATTCTTCTTCTTCTCTTCTTTCTTTCTCGTTGAGAGCTCTGATAGCTGGCACTGGTGTCAAATGCTTATCTACGTGCTCTTGGAAATCATCGTACGCATCAACAAGTTCTTGTGGCAACTGATCTCTTATGTGCTGTAAAGACAGAAAATTTCCAGCTGATAGCATCCGGTGCCAACTGTACCGCTCCTCTAAAGATCCCATAAACTCTTCCACCACTTCATCTGCCCATGTTCGAAAGATCTCCCTCACCTGATCCTCAATCTGAACATCGAATTTGAACTCAGCGCCACATTTCAACTTCTTGAAAGCATGACTCATTATCTTCATGCCCAGTTTCTTCCGGTTCCTTTCCCTGGCATTCCTCAATTCCAGTGACTTCACTTCCTTCTGTCTGAGGTATTTTTTCCTTGCTCTGATAGCTTTCTCTGACATTGGAGGATTCAAAACTGACGGTGGAACTGCTTGAAGCTCCATTCCTAAGAAATCAATCTTCTCGGACACTGCACTGTGAATTGCAGTTTTCGCTCTTTCCACCTTCAGCTTCAACTTCCCTTCTAAATATCTCAAAACCTTCTTCATCATATCCATTATTGACATTTTTGGCCCAGATGTTGCTATAAGTATCTCATCCAAGTACCTAACAGCATGTGTCTTCACAGGCCTATAAAACACATTCGATGATATCTTGACAACCTCATCAGAACCAATCTTCGGATTATCTTGACTCACTTGAAGCCTCAAATTCTGAATTTCTTTATCGAAACTAGCAAAGTAAATGTTAATCAAAATCGAACACAGGCCACTCTCCTGAGGGAACCCTCTTCCTATATTACACCCACCCAATTCAATGCTCACAGCTCTGCACACAAACAACCTCTTCAGCAGATCAATTAAAACCATATCATCTATCTTTTCTTCAATGACCATACACAGCCTGTTGACATGTAAAGAATCAAACCTTTGAGGAGTAAATTTGACAGTAAACCACCAACTTGGGTGTTCCACATGGCCCTTCAGGTACCGAATGGCAGTGTGGCGACCCATTCCAACTCGCCCACCATATGCAAAAGTCACGAACCTTTCGTCATAGATCTCCTCAAAAACCATCCTGATTGCTTCAATCAGGACCTTTAATTTCAAGTTGGGAAGAACCAAGGTTTCGCCTTTCTTTCTGGAGGGAACCATCGTGACACAGCAAGCTTCGACATCAAACTGATTCTCGAAGAGCTCTCGACCCATTTCGTGGACCGAGAAATGCTCGGAGACCGAGTCGAAAAGAGAAGGCCTTGACTCATCCCAATTTTGGGGTCGAGGTGTGGTGAGATTTTGGCAGGCGGTAAGGAGGACGGCCGGCAGAGCCACGACGTTTTGGACGAGGTTTGAGAATCTGCCCTTCTTGTTGTACTGGTCCAGAACTAGGGTTTTGAGCTCAGATTGAGTCAGGGGGTTTATGGAGTTTGGAGATGGAGCTTGAGGCAGAGCCGATGTGGAACTGAGCCTCCGACAAGAGCCGATCAAGAACGGGCCATTACTGCATTTGACAACCCTGCTGAACAGGTTCATACGTGAACTGACAGTAGCAGAGGGACGAGGGCCAGAGGTTTCCGTTTGAACTTAGTGTGGAAATGGAGAGCTCCCTCAACAATATATATATATACACACGCGCGCGCACGCACGCACACAAGGACCCTCTAAAAGGAAAGTTTTTTACCCCTTTTATCACGAGCAGGAAACCAAAAGATCCCATTAATCAACTCGAGAGTTGATCCATCCATCTTCCAAGCCTTGAAGAATGAGAGGTAAACGGTGTAGTTGGATTGCACAAGACTATGCAAAGATAGCAGGACGACTCACCCTCTAGGCCTTTACTGAAAATGACGTTTTCGACGATATGTCCTCTCAGCAGGGCTTTGTTTCTCTCCACACTCCACACGACCCACTGTCCCAACTCGACTGATCCTTAGCCAATGCCCATGCTCTCCTGCCACAAGTTCATCCTTCAAGAAGACCAAAAACACATGGGAAGATGGTTTCACAGTGCATTTTAAATGTGGATTTCAAACGCATGATTTCTGTTTTCATGAAAGATCAACTTCCTTGAAGAGAATGCAGATGCTTTAATGGGTCAGAAAAGTCCTGAAGATGACGATAAGGTTCAATCAGCTGGGCAATGTATGCTATGTTTTCAAATAATTAGTATCTGTCACCGTCAAAGAAACTTCTAGCCGATGAGGGTGAAGCTGCCAAACAGAAGAAAGTATTAAAACTTGCTTCTAATCTTTGGTTTGCTCTCTTTTTTTTTTTTTTCAAATCAGCTTCTTCGTCTCCTTTAGCTATTCACGGTGTTCAGGTAAAGGACTCGATATTGCCTGAAAATGGTCTTTAACTTCCGCACCTTCAGTTTTCCCGGGAGTAATTCTGCAGAAGAACCAACCATCGTCCCTAGAAGATTCTCCGTGCAAGACCTGCAAGTTGCGACTGTAAACTTCTGGCGCAAGAACATCCTAGCGATCGGTGTAACCGGTACCATCTACAGAGGACGCTTGCCCAACGGTGCCCTTATTGCAGTGAAGAGACTAAGGCGCAAGGAGCAATTCCTGACGGAGAAGGAAGCAGCAAGCTCGGGGCTCCACCCAGATGTGTCACCAGTCATCGGATTTTGCATCTCAGGGGAAGAGCACATCCTCATCTATCCTTTGGCGACCCATGACAGGCAGGACAGAATATGCTGTCTTGGACGTATATGCCGTGCTCTTGGGTGGCAAACACGGAAGCAGCCGCCTGTTTGCTTAGGCTCGTACGCTGATTTGCGTTCAGCCATCCCAGGATTAGAATCTCCCACAAGGATCAACCTTGGGGACGTCCTAAGTGATCCTGAGATGATTATCCGCCGTGACCTGGACACTTCCGGCGAGTTTCTGGAGAGGGACTTCCAAGGTCAAACCCCTGCATTTCCTCAGCTGATAAGCTGGAGAGACCAACTACGATCCTTGCTGCTCATCCCCGCCCTCTGCCACCAAACTTGCTCGCACCTGATGCAGTGCAGCTCTCTAGCTTTCACTCTTATCCTGGTATTTTGTACAGGCATTGTCTTAGGCTTCACCATCTTTTAGACATGCTGGATGAGAAATTTAGTAGCTCTTTGATCAGTAAACTGGTCTTGTATAGAGAACAAGGTGGATTGCTTCTCTGCAGATGTTGCCTTTGGGAGAATGTTTTAACAGGAAAAGCACGTTTGCACAAAATTTCCCATTCTGCAATTGCTTGTATACTCGTGGACACAAGTTTTCCATCTTTGAATGCAGTTTAGACACCCTGTACTCGCCGCTTTTTCCTCCGCTGATGCCGGCTTCCCAGCGCAGATGACCATACTAACATTCCAGTGATAGCCATGGGCGATGTCTGCCCTATAACAAAGCTTCAACCATGTGACTACAAGGCAGACCTTTGACAGTTTCCCATTTTTCCGAGAAAAATGCTTAGCTTCCACAGTTAATTGAAAAGGTTTGCGAACGAATCCTTGTATTCCACCATCCAAATACTAGGAAGTCTGGAATGGCCCGAGTTGGTAAACATAAACAGTGTTCATACGTCGGAAACCTCGACTGCGTCTTCTGTGACTCTTAATCTCATCCAGAGTTAGCCTTCAAAAGCATTATCTTTGAAGGACTGAGAGCAGAGAAAAAAAATTGAGCCTGGCAAAACCCGATCTGGAGGACAAATTGTCCACGTCATTTCTTGTTTGTTTAATGCATGCGTGAGACTCGAACAGGCGGCAACCTGGATTCCATGCCGGTATCTGTCGACTTCTGTAGGTGTCATTCCAAGACCAGAACCTTCAATACCTCAATAACCAACTAAACAAAGTCAGGCATGAAATTTCCTTCATTCCTGCAAAAGAGTTTCAGATGAATCGGTCTGTGGACTGGATCTGGATGCGAGGCATCGAGTCAATCTGCTTGTCTCTTCTTACATTATAAAATCAAATCGCTTTCATAATAAAAAATGACTTTGCCGTCTTCAGACCGCAGGAAGCTACCCAGCAACTCACTGCAGGTGCAAGTTCATCTGTTTTCAAAATAAAAGATTAAGCGGAGATGAAGCTAACCCCAATAGACCACTGTTCTGGTCTGGTCATATTAATGTAACATCAACAATCGCCTAAACTCAAATAATCTAATTTTGGCCTCCTAGAATTATGTTATTGTTAAAGTACCGGAGAATAGTCTTCAAACTGATCAGCTAACATTCTAGATTCCAAACCTTGCAGAAACGAAAGCGCCTTGCCAGCGTCGGAGACTCGGTTTGAATGGAGGAGGAGTTTCATGGAAGGTACAAGGAAAGGAAGTAGTTGAGAAATGGTATCTCTGTCCTTTCCGGCCATTTACTGCAACTGAAAAGTCATTCGTTTCGATACAATTCATGAACAAGATTTGGACATCACCCTGTATTTATATACAAACACCACGATCTTCATCGATACTGTCATTTGCTAACCTTTAAACACAAGGAAAATCACCGAATGTTGCTCTGCGACTTTGAAAAAGGCTGTCCTAAATTACCCAACTTAAGAGCAAGCAAAACTCTTGCTGGTTTGGTCATAATAGTGTTAATCGTGTGATGTGTTGAGATCCCGTATCGACTAAATAAGATAACAATAATGAGTTTATAAGAGAATTGGGTACCGTCACCTGAGAGCTTAGGCTTTGGGTGGAAACGGGTTCGGAACTTTTGTAGGCCCTTTATCAACAATATAATATGTGTGAGCACCTGACCACGATGACGTAAACCCGGATTCGATCTCCGGTAGTTTCTTACTGACGTAAGCCGGTAAGCCCGGCATTTCCTTGTGGCCGTGGGTTTGAGCCCCACAGCGACGGTCCGCTCACAATATAATATAATTCAATATGATGGATTCGTGTAAATCGACTAATTGATCCCCGCGTGTGTCATGTCAACTACCACACAGTATAGCTGTTACATGTAGATTATATGATTAATGTAACTATTGCATTTGTCTGCTTTAATTTAACAAATTATTTTAATTCAATTAAAGAAATTTAATGCAGTAATTTCATCCGATTTGAGATCCTCAAAACCTTCGCTGTTGTATTGATTCAAGCAAGAAAGTGAAAAGGGGAGAGAGCAATTGTGAAATGCGCTGAATCGATCATCCATTTATATTAGTAATAAACTTTTTTTTTTTAATTTTCCGTGTACAGTACCAAATGACCTCCAATCACGACCGCTCATCAGGAGCGCTGATACGATCGATGATCATATCTGAAGCTCCATCATACGCGCGAAGTCCTCGAAGCACACGAACCCGTCCCCATTACTGTCTACCTCCGCTATCATGCGCCGGCAGTCCTCTAACGTGCACTGCTCGTCCCCCAACACCGTCGCGAACACCCCCAGCAGCTCCTCCGCCGTTATCCTCCCGTCGCGGTCAGCGTCGAAGAAGTCGAACGTCTCCCGGAGCTCCGAGTTGCGCACCGGCCCGCTCACCGTCCCGACCCGGCCAAGCAGCTCATCGACGCTGAGGCACGAGTCGGCGTCGCTGCACCCGGCCTCCCTCAGCATCAGCGCCGCCTCGTCCCCGCTTGCAGGCATCTCCGCACCGAGCCGGCTCAGGAGGGCCTCCAGCTCCGCCCTCGAGACCAACCCGAAGCCGCCCCTGTCGGTCGACTTGGAGGAGCGGAGCCGGAGGAGCTCGAAGTTCGCGTCGGTGTCGGACCACTCCCCGGGCAGCACGCTGACAGGCGTGCCGGGATCGGGGATCCGGCGGTGGTGGTGCTTGTGAACGGAGGATGAGGAGGAGTCCTCGGAGGAGGACATGGAGCCGGAGCTGAAGAAAGTTGGGTCGGATCTCGACACGGCCTTCTTGGACCCGAAGAGGCGCTTGGGGCTGAGCTTGGTGATCTTGATGAGCTTCATGGCCGGCGAGGTTTGGAGGGGAGAAACGCCCCGGAGCCGGAATGATCGACAGACGATCAACTGGGAAGAGAATAATGCTGGGAGGGGGAAAAGGAGGAGGAGGAGGAGGAGGTGCGGGACGGGGGAGGTGGAGTGGAGGTACATAAATGGAAAGGACGGAAGCAGAGCGGCTTCGAGGAAGCTTCATAGGAGAAAGCGACATCATTTAGCAGGTACTAATGCCATGTCTCGCCTGGCACATCTTTTATTTTTTTTATATTATTTATCGCTTATTTGGAGAATTGTCGTTTTATTTTATTTTATTGTCAGTATCACTGCTTAATTTATTGTCTCCTTATTTATTATTTTTATTTTTATTTGTGCTATAATCCTGTTCACCTCCCAGCAGTGAAATAAACGATTTTTTTTTTCTCATAGATTTAGTTAGTCGGTCCAAAGCAATGAAAATATATCAAAAATATATTTACTCGATAAATGTGAACCCATAAATATTAACGAAATTATACAATTTCTGAACTTTTTGAATAATATTAATTTCTCTCCAATAATTAAAAGATGTCAATATGGAATCAGAATATTTGTTGGTTGATATTTATGCTTCTAACAATGGGGCAATTATATATATACTAGAGACTAGTCAGTGCTCCGCAAGAAAATAAAAATAAATAAAAGTGAATATTATTATAAATTTGTATCGCTAAATTACTTGGTTATAATGTATTACAATTTATTCTTATTTGAAATAAATTTACGTTAACTTATAATAGCTGACAAGACATTCTAAATTTTTAACGGTGTATTTTATAATTTTATTTACATTTTCATAAAATTCATTTTAAAATAGTGATAAACTATTTAACTTATAATTAAAAGCATATAGAATAGTTTTTATTATGCGGTTATGGAACGGAGAATCTAAGTTGTTAGTAAATTAATCTGATTTGAAAAGTTTTCAAATATGGGATAATATTTACTTAGAAAATTAGCCCATAAATAACACGTGTCTAGACGATGAGAAAGAGGTTTGAAAACTGGTGTTGATGTCAATTTAACAAATCTTGAAAATTATACAAAAAAAAAAGGCGCTTTTTACAGGAGAAATTAGAGACAGCCAAGGCGAAATAGTTGACATAGAATGATTATTAAATTAATTTCGATTACAATTTACCTGTTAATAAATAAATAAATCAAATCATGCAAAATATGGATTTTCACCTAACTCTATCAAACTCTAGACCGTTTAGAACCGTGATTCTTTGCACAAACTCGGTCACTTTTATAGGACCTCATTTCGATTCACGAACTGCAATTTACTCAGTGCGAGAAAACCCATACCGGCCTCGTTCGAGATGGACTGGATGCAACAATTTAACTGTAATAACGTGTGCAGTGGTAGTTGTTCTCTCTCTGTTTTTTCTTCCCCACGTCCAAGGTTAGGCACATCACATCAACAGCGTGGAAAAGAACAGACCAAGTTGAACAAAGATAAGGGAAAGCCCACTTGGACCCCCCAAGCTCTTGCAAATGGCTCCCTACTTTATCTGATAAAAGACCGGACACCCCTGCTACAACTGGAACACGTTTTAAATGTTGACTCTGGAGAGTTGGGAGTTTTTAGTTTACACAAAGGAGTCTGCAGTTCCCGATCACGGCATGGGACATCGGTGAGAACAGTGCACCGAACGAGAAGTTTGTGTGAGAACTTACTTGATTACTTTAACGAATCTGACATGTTCAAGTATTTACACATCGAATAGCATCTCAAGCCGAAGAGCTTATCTAAGACATTTGAGCTTATGTTAGCTGTAGGAACTTCATGCTGTACAACACAAGACCACATACAAGGAGGGCAGGTATGGTTATGAGAGTTACCGATCTGCACGAATAATCTCCTTTGCTTGATCTTCGAGAGCAGCAGTCTCTTCCAGTCCTTTTTCCTCGCTCTCTTCATCGTCACCAGATTCAGAGACCGAGCTCCCATCCATATCCTTGTCAGAACATTCAAGTTGCAAACACTCGGCGGTTCCAGAGCAACAAGTTTGACTCTGCCCTGATGGATTCAAGTTTTCTTTCTTCAGTAAGTTAAATACTATCCCGTGTGTACTCCTTTCTGCCTGCAAGAGGTTGCCTTCAGTCACCATGATGCTCGAGCCACTTGTGCTCCGATCGGTCTCTGCGCTTTCAGGATTCCTTCCTGGAGTCGCCACCCTCGGACTCTGCAAATAAAAGAGATCCCTTCCTGTTTGAATGCTCTCAGATTCCGAATCACTGCAAGAAGACTTCCTGTCAACTTCCACGACCAGATTCCGGACATATTCAACAAACATATCTGCTGAGGCAGTCCTCATAAGGGGCCCACCAGATCGCGTCCAAGAACTCAAACCCGTGGCCTCTGATTCACTACTATCACTTCCCTCATGGCCCCCCAGATGAAGCTGCAAATTTCTGCCTGACAAAGACGATCCTCCACTAGTAGTCCCGCACACAACTCCCTGAAGCAACGAGGGAGCCACATCCGTAGGCTGATCTTCCTCAAGCGACCCTGTTGAGTTCTCCCTAGCAATGCAGTTCCACGAAGGGATCCTTCTAGAACCGTTGAATTTAATGGCGGAAGAGAGACCGTGAGAAGCAGCAGCTGCAGCTGCAGCTCTCTCAGCACTCCTTTTGAGCCTCCGCATGTGGTTGAGAATCGCATAGCATTCATCAAGGGCAAGCTCGATCCCGCAATTTGCTTTGATGGCAGAAAGCTTCTCCCATGTGCATCTCCTCCCCTGGTTAGCGGCCTTTTGGAGCTCCACGTGAGATGGGTTTTGAATAATCTTCAAGTACTGATCACATAGGAAAAGAATTTCCCAGACATGTTCAATCACAATCCATGCACACGAAAGTTCAGTTACATTACCAAACTTACCAAATGCATACCTGTGCAAATGTGGCTGGCATAACAACAGTCACGTCGCCCTCCCAATCTTGAGCAAAGAGTTGGGCAAGGCCCCCCAGTGGGAACCCAAGCTCAAGAACTTGGTTGCATCTATGTTTCACCTCCATTTCAGTTAGTTCAGCGATCTACATATTGGAAAAATGGAATGAATTGCTTTCACTTCAAAACATGCAGGAGCAAGTATGTGGCTATTGACGATCTCATGTTCACAACAAACTTGATACGATTAGGAGAAGTTCAATTTTGAGTTTAGAAGCTAATAATTCATACCTTGGCAGCAAAATTTCCACAATAGGCTCTCACAAGCTCCTTCATCCTCAAGAGCGGCGAAATATGAGGATTCGCCTGACTCACTATAAAATGATTGACATTGAATAGTTCCTTCAGCTGCATCATTGGTAGATCAATCTCCAAGCTACCATCCCTCCATCGGCGAGCAGAAGTACCGGACCCCTCCTCCGGGTCCAAATTGAACGGAGGATGATAAGGAACGATTTCTCCAGTCCTGTTCTTCGCCATCAATTCCTGGGCTTCAAAAAGACCGGGAAAGGCACAAGAAGCAGTCACAGCACTCCATATGACAACATGAGGAGAAGTTAGGTAGTTAAGCAACCTAGGAGGCTCGTGCTTCCGCGGGGAACAGACAGTGATTCCCAGGGTTCGTCCCGTCATATCATAAGCTTCTTGGAAGGTGAGATTACTGGTGAGATGCCTCAACATCTTTTGCAACTGTCTGATCTCGTGAACAGCCCCTTTTCTCATAACCCTCTTTACCACTGCAAAAATCCCACCAAGCTGATCAAAGAACTGCATTGAGTGCCAGGAATCCTCAAAAAAGCTCTGCAGCTCAGGCCAAGACCTGGTGGCGACAACGGAGCACATGATGGACCCCACAGAAGACCCGGCAATTATTCGGGGCATGATCCTGTGTTCTACAAGTGTCTTCACCACTCCAACATGGAAGGCTCCGAGGGAAGCACCTCCGCTCAAGAGCAGGGCTGTCCTACCAAAGGCATGCCTTGTTTCGTGCATGAATGAGAGCTTCTCTTCCAAGGAGAGCTCTTCCGAGTCTGAGTTGCAGACCATTCTTAACTGGGCCGTGACCTCATCAATATATTCTTTAATGAGTGTAGGCATCATAAGCCTACCCTTGTGAAGTTCGGGGTTGCACATGTTGCCAAGATTCCTAACAAGATCGGCTCTCATACAGAAGATTATATCCCTTAGAGATCGCTCCTGGCGCCGGTGCCGGAGCTCTTGGAGCTTATTCTTCACCAGTTCCACATCATAAAGGTCTGAATCATTCAACCTAGGAGTCTCTCTATCAAGCATCCTGGCAGCATGAGCCCATTCCTTGTATGTCAATGCAGCTCTCATCACATTTCTCCAATACTTTCTTCTATAAGCCATCTCGGCCCTTGATTTGACATTAGCATATCGTTTTAGCAGGAAAGCCACGATGGTCACCATTGCTAATATCCCTTGTGGGTTTCTAGGGTGGAACCATGATAGAATAGGCCCTACAATGTACCCAAATCTATATATGCAATCAAACAACACATGGAAAACGTGTTGCCGGAAATGAGACATTGACCGAAAGAGCAGGATCCGGAGAGCAATGGTCCGACCAAGGACTGAGGAGGGTCCGATGGAGAAAGGATACAAGCTGGCCTCATTACTTATATCCATATCTTGGCCAAAGGAATAATTTCGTGTTCTTGATAATCAAAGGGTTCCGTCACCAGAATTGAAGGAAAGGGATATCTTCGCCAATTTCTGCACTGTTCAGAGGTTTTCTTCACAGTTTCTCCAGAAGGAACAGATAGATCACCAGATTGCTGCAGCCTTCCTCTAGCAGTTCAAAGACCGAAATTAGTGGCTACATAAGAGTGGTTGTAAGAGCCAGCCCGTATGAAGAGCAAGAATCGACCCCAAACTCGATGGGAATAATGAACTCAATACCTTAAATTTCGCAGTAGATTAGAAACGAATGCCCTTATGGATACTGGGTAGATGAAGGAGGAGCCGAATCAGCAGAGAAAGAGACGGTCTTGTACCACAGAGGCCGTAGCGGAATTCAATGCAAATAAATGGAAGAGTAAAGGGCAATGATGGACGGATAAGAGAGATGACTCGTTTGATCCCCCACCTGCCGAATCGGAGCTGGGAGCTATCGTCTCCTCTGGAGCCTTCCGGTACAAATTAAATTAATATTTTATCTACGCGGACAGCACCAGAGGAAAGAAGGGAAAGAGTGTGGGAGAAGACAAAACAGGTGGAATTTCTTCAATGGGGCAATCATGGAAAGAAGAGCGACGATTTGCGGAGTTCCAAGAATCGGTCTTTCGCCCGTGGCCTTGTGTAGACGGAACGAAATCCCGTTCTGTTGCGTCCAAGAATGACCAAATCGTAACAGACCCGCGGTTTCGTCGACAATGGCGCTCGTCTGTCTCCGATGCTATGACGATGGAAGAAGTTTGGTGTCGGAGACTGGACTGGGCCGAGAATTTTCTTGTTGGGCATGTGACGTTGATTCGACGCCCGGTAGAAAACCCTCGACTGTTGGGCTGGGGCCACCTTGGATCTGGGTAGGCTGGTCTTCGCAGATCGTCTTGTCCTCCGGCCTATAACATCAGACCGCCGCCGCCGGCGCACTGGCGCGTTGAATCCGTATGCAAGACAAAGTACTAGGAACAGGCCGAGCTACAAGGAAAATGTACAGAACATTTCAATATGAAAATCAAAGTCGATAATTTTGTTTATGATCGAGAATAGAACTAAAAGACCCTCGCCTGTGGTTGGGATTATGACGAGTCAGTATATGATTATGCATCTTGATACCTTATAAGGCTCCAAAGTACACTTTTTTTTATCAAAATGTCTTTTCAAGAATAAAATTGTATGGTCGCATGCAAGACAACATTGGACTTTATCGGCACCCGTATCATCACTCATTAAACAGAACACAAACCTGTCCAGGTCCATTTAACCGATTTAATTCACCTGCCCACCAAACATTTAATCAATTTGGTTAATGTATTCGATGATAGCCCTTTGCTTTTAATAAAGAAGAAGCATACAGGTTTAACTCTACCAAATCATCGTATTTTCTTGGTCACTGCCCTCCTGATCATTGACACAAACAGATCCCGCGGGAGGCTTCTTCCATCAGGCAAGTGGATATGAGTTTTCCCTCCGTTCATGTGATCAGATACTCTGTCCCTACCTCCGACAACTGCAGTGGGACCTGAGGGCCCTACCTCACCCATCTGCAAACGCGGTTTCCCTCATAAGTCCAAGCACTGTCAGAAACAGAAAGTCGCCATTGGTGTTGCGATGCCACGACAGTGAGGTATGGTCCGCCGTTGAGTTCTTGCCATGGCCAATGGCACAGTGCTCACGGTTCATAAATCACTCACCAACCGCAGGTCTGATCAAATGCAGCAGAGAGGATTCCATTCAGAGGCTTCGTAGCTTGAGCAGTTGACTCCCTGAATTCATGAATTTCTAATCAGTCCATGCAACTTTATCTGTGCAAGAAAAGGTAAAATAGTGACCGACCCACCTCTCTTTTGATCAGCAAGGCTCCAACTTACAGGTCACTTTAGGCCAGGTCAATCTCTTCCTCCATTTACAAGTCAAGCTCCTCCTTCCCACCAAAAATATGTTCATTGCTGACCTGCATAGCAGTAATAATATGAAATCCTTATGTTAGCTTCTCAAGCCAAAACGAATAAAATAAAATAAAAATTGTTAAGAAGAAGCGCGAGACCCAGGTAGACCAATCACTAAAGTCAGCAACAGACTTTGGAACATCTGTGTCTTTTAATTATGGAGTTATACAGCCAATCTCTCTCTCTGCCATCCATCCCCAGCAGGTTCCTCTGCCAGCCAATCTTGCTTTTTCTCTGCCCCTCGGCAAAGAATTCCAACTCCATTACAGAACCATGCAACAGCAAACCTCACCCTTCTGTGTCCCGAGGGACCAGTGGGAGGAAGAAAGAAGAAAAGCAATCGCACTTTCTGGCTAGTTAGTGCTTGATCTTGAAACTGATCGCTGGGGCTTTATCGCAATTTGGCAATGCAATGGAGAAGACAAAGAGCTTCAGTCAGAGGAGACAGCGATATCCATCCTCTGAAGTATCCCCTGATCAAGAGAAGGTCAGTTTAAGATGCCAACCAATAAGGGAGAGGAGAGGTGCCAATGAGTGGATGCTCGATCATGCTCTTCAGCAGGTCATTTCTAAATTGGATCCGGCTCAGAAAAGAAGAGTTACTCTCCTCGTGGAAGCATTTGACAGTCAAGCCAACTCCAGGAGGCATCAATACTTCAGTAGCCAGGGAGAATTCCTTGGTTCAAAATTAGGAGCGGACTGCAAAAGAAAATGTGAATAGCGCTAAGCTTCCTCGTGTGGAAACGCCAACACCATCTTACAAGTGCATCAAAGTAAGAGAAGAATCTTGTGGTCTCTCTGAAGACGGAGACAGAGATCAGGGTGAAACTGAGAAATTGGTAGCAAGCCCCCCAAGGCATCCCAAGAAACCCATCTATACCAATGAACAGCCAGGTGTAGGAAGTAGGCCAGTAGTACAACTGTCTGTGGACAGAGACAACAACAGAAACATGGATCGCGCTGAAGGTCCAGGGGAAGGGAGAGTCCGAGAAATCAAGACAGAAGACATGCAGAGTTCAAACTCACAACTTGAGAGTCGCAATGATGGAACATATAGGAAAAGCTTGGTAGAAATTGACATTCCAAGAATGTCTGTCCCAGAAGATTGTGTGGAATCAACAGCAGTTCCATAATGAGTTGAAAGATCGAACAGCAGCAAGTGACGCAGATAATGGGGATAAAATGTCAATGAAAACAGAAGAACCGATTGAAGCTATGGAGGAAGAAGGCGAAGCTTTTGCAGAAAGAGAAGTGATCCCAGGTTGTTCCCTGCATGAAGAATGCAAACGTGACAAGCATGCCATACCAGGGAATACCTGTTTCTCACGAAATCCATTTCCGTTGCTGATGTTGGAGATGAACCATTGTTGGAGAGGAAGAAATACACAGGATTGTGGTACTCGATATACAACCAAATGGCTTCAGGTAGACACAGAACAAAGAGGCAAGCCAGCTGACCTATCTATAAATGGAAAAAAAGAGGAGGAAGAAGATGAAGCGGAAAATGAAAATGATGAGAAGAAGAGCATATCTGTTGATATTGACAGCCCAAATTCATTGGAGCCCGAGCATGACATGCTTATGGATCAGAGGGTGCACAGTGAAGAGATGAACTCCACAAGATTGAAGCTGTTAAGCTTGTAAAACAAGCAAATGATAAGATACTTCTCGAGTGCAAAGACAGCTCACCTCAGGATCAATACGACATTGGCAACAGGGTTTTCGAACAAGAACCCAAGGAAGAGAGTTGTAGCAGTTATAAAGAAAACTCTCTTCCAACACCCACTGATTCTACGAAAGACAGTTACATGCAATTTGGAAGAGAGAGAGCACGAGTCACAGTTGAATCCAGAGATAAAGATCAAATCAGGCAAATCTGTCCCTCAAGAAGGAGAAAGAATGACTCTTCATGATGGTAAATTACCAAACTCAAAGCTGGGAAAGAACTGAAAAAATCTGATAAAGGTGATCCTCCTCAGGACAGTAATCAAGGCACTGGAGACAAAGGTGAGTAATTTCAACCCACAGGAACGGTGTCATTTGCCTGGCATGGAACCAGAGAAGGTTAATCTGAAGCATCAAAACGTGGATGAGAGGAAGAGCTCCAAGGAGTATCTGCTGGATTATTCACTTCAACAAGTTGTTTCCAGGCTCACTCCAGAGCGGAAACGAAAGGTTCACTTGTGGAGGCTAGTGATATCTCTCATGCACATCTCAACAGTTCCGATTCACGCAAACTGGCACATTCAGCAGACAAGACGATTACTGCAGGAAGTTTCTTGATTCTATATTGTTATAGTAAGAGGTCTGGATTATTAACAATAATAGTCCATGTGGTATGGGATATGAGCCAGTGCTTTTGTGGCACAAATTACAGTAGCAACCGCTAGAAGATATGTTTATTTTGCCATTACTTCCGTTCTGTTCAGAATTCAATAATACCAGTGGAAATGAGGCATTTCAGGAAGTCTTCTCCATGCTCAATATTGATGACTTTCATCAACTTTGGTAGGCAAAATACGATCATTTATATGAAAGAATATTCAAACATACAGCTAGGCAGCTGTGACAATGATTGTGAAAAACAGTCCATGTTGGTGAAATTAGCATACTTCAGAAAGTAAGTTCCTGCAATCATGTTAAATAATATCAGTGCATGCAAAACAAGGGGCAGTTTCAGATGTTAAAACTAATTTAACTGGGATGTTTTTAGTAAGTATGTCATTTGACTGGGATCACATCAACATATGAACCTAAGTGCATCACAAATTCATATGGCTCCCATCCATGTACAAATATTTCCACCACAGTTAATCGGGAGGGATAGGAGTTGGTTTACAAAGTTGATAGAGGTCAGAGACCGAGTAATGAACAGAAGGTTGAAACTATTATAGGAATTTCATCGTAAATGTACAAGCCAAGAGTTGCTTCTGTTCTGGTGCAGAGAGAGACAAAAGGAAGAAACCCAAGCCTGCGATAAGAGAGCAATCAATCGCCATGCTTACCTGATCAAGAAGAACTAACATTGTATTCAGTTCATAACTCAATTGAATCCTGGGCACGAAGTCAAACTCCTGCATCGTGTGTAACTGCCAAAAGGAAAAGGACGAGCACGGCTGTCAGTGGAAATCACATGAAACACACTCAATCTCTCAGCAGAACGCTGACATGGGAAGAGCAAAGATGTTCACTTTCTATCTTCTGCCTTTCCCCGGGTGACTAAGAACATCTACATTCCATCAGCCCAACAAGAACCATAATCATCGGAAAGCATGAAATTTTCCCTGCAGAAACAAAGAAGAATACCTTTTAACGTATCCATTCCATATCATGAAGGCAAGACAAAATCATACGCTGAATATCTGAATCAAGAAACTGCAATAGACAGCAAAGATTCATTGCCGCGAGGGCCGCCAAAGGACCTCCCATTAGCTAATGATCCATTATATGACACAAGAAGCGAAACCGCATCAAGCATTAAGACGAAGGTTCATATTCTCTTCTTTTCCCTCGCTGGAACTGAATTATCTTTCCAGGAATATAAAGTAATGCCAGAATCCAGCACCTGCAGTCAACGGCAACATCAGGGGCAGCAGCATCGTATTCTTGTCAGGCGAGCCCACTCGAGCACTTAGTTTAGTCCAGCGCTCTGTATTATTTACGTACTCTGTGGTCAGTGTGGCTCGTGGACTTTAGAAGGGCTGAAGATTGATTGAAATCTTGACTTATGCATGATTGATGCTATCCTCCCCAGCGCACGAAATGGAATGTAGTCAGCATATAAGGTGACAACAAGCAGCCAGCACCTGAGGGAATATTCTTCTACCATCCAAAGATTCCAGCAGCCTTCTTCTGCCGGGGAATAAAAGTCAGAATCTTCGGCCAAGGACAGGCCACAATTTCAATTTCGAATAAATTAAGAATGTCTGTCTCAAATAAAATGGTATCACTATCGATCTTATCCCAATTAATAAAATTTAGTTATTTTAATAATTTTTTTAATAGAATTTTAAGAATTAAAAAAAATAAAATAATTGAATACGATAGATTAGTATTGTCACCTACCGATACATACAAGACTTTCTCTCGAAACCAAGAAATATTGGTTGCATGCTCGTAAATTCTCCGCCCTTTCTTGTTGATGCGTGTCCTATCTAACAGGGGGAGAGAATCTTTCCAAACTTCTGAAAGGAGGCGTAAGATTCCACGCACGTGACATTGAGGTGGCCGCCGAGCCATCCCACACTCCGCCACTGGGCCCTCTCTGTCTATAAAACAACCCTCGCAGCCCCTCGACAGTTTCAAAAGAGCCAAACAGCAGCACCGAATTCTCTGCCGGATCCTCTCAGTCAACCTCGTTCCCTTCAGAAGGATTCCTCCCAGCAGTCCCATCCCATGGCCGGCCTTCAGCAGTTCTACTTCTTCCCCACCGATTTCTACTACCCTCAGCCGCCTTCCGCTGCCGCATTCAAGGCCACCGTGCTGCCCCTCCAGGCCCTTAAGGACGAGACCGCGAATCCCAACAAGGCCACTGACTCCACCACCCAGGTTGTCTTGCCGATATCTACTCCTAGTACAAAGCTGTCATTGTCTCCAAGCGATATCAAGCGGGAGCTCAGCCGCAGGTCACCCATCATCTCCAAACAGAAGAAGTACAGCGATGCCAAATGAAATCACTTTTTGATTCAACCGGGCAATGAATAGATCCAATGTCCCTCGCTCAATCTGATGGTTTCCGTGGGAGAACTATGGGATGCAATAAACTTCTTGACAGTATCATCGTTGCCCAATTTTTCGCTGTATATTTTTTTTTTCCTCGCTCTCTGCTGTCAATGAGATGTAAATGGCACTTGTAGTTTCATTTTCCGGTCATAAATGATAGCCATGGACTCCAAGAATGGTAGGAGGAATAAGAAAATAAAGAGCTTACCAGCTGTTTGGTCGGTTTGAGGTAACTATATCTGCCCTGATTTGACTTTCAACTTGGAATTCATCCCTTGCACATTGGCTTAATGTCTTTATTTCTTCCACTTTCTGAGACTTCAGGGTCATCATGAGGATAATAATCCATTCATGAGCCTGCCGGATGGCACTTCGTGCACCAACCTATAGATACCAGAATACAAAATTTAATGCGTCAGTCAATGTCAAGAGAATGCTTAGCTGGACCCTGATTCTGAAATTGGAGCCCGTAAATCTTCATTCCCCTTGTGGTCAATCTGCCATGGGAACTTAGCCTATGCTCCCATTGCATCCTTGACTGCCTTCCTCATAAAATCAGCACTCCATCATATGCAATTCGAATTCTGGTTTCTTCAAGCACAATCTGTTTCATGGCTCCAGAACGACTTAATCAGGCACTTATCCATTTCCCAGCTTCAAATGACCCCAACAGACAAGATACACACAGCTTCACAAATTAACCAACGATCTTTGCCTTGAAAATGCTCCCCAGATCCACAGTAAAAGAAGTTATCAATGTAGGCTCATCGAAAAACAAGAATTTAAGAGAAAGAAATCACAAGCTAGAATTCTCTTTTCCCATTGATAGCTTCAACAAAGAAACAGACTCATCGTGGTAAACGAATCAACTCATGACAATAAACCAATCTTCTTCTATACAAGACTCACATGCTTCTCCACTGGAGAATGTAGCATTGAATTATATATGCACTACCGACCTGCACTAGCATACTCTGTGAAGGCCCAAGTACACGTCCTATACGTATATATAGCGCCTAGATCACTGCTTACAAAAATACAGTGGCTGACTAAGCCCCCTCACTGTTCCATCTAGATTCAACAGGACCCCACACGACATACCTGATCAATGGCTCCCGATCCACGAAGACTGATGATATGCAAAGTTATCCCTCCTCATTCTTTGCCCATTCCTCCACCTGTGGTGCATCTGATTGTCGTTGCCATGGAATCTTGATGTCCTGTACCTCGACATATAGCAATTGGCAACCTCTCTCCCATGCCGACTATTCCAATCCCACGTTCCTCCCCAGTCTCTCGCATTCCCTGGTTGATACCAGTTGTTATCCCAGCCATTCCAATTGCAGCCATTCCAGTTATCATGGTTCCAGTCATTGTAATACCAGTTATTGCTGCAGCCACTGGCTTTGCTAGGCATGTTGCTCTCTGGAGGATACTGCTCCCAGGAGTTCATTTCACCAGCATTCAGGTCAGAGTTCCCAAGCTCAGGAACCGGGCCCAAGATCTTGGGATCCTTCTGGAATGCCTCTTCAGTGTCGCCCCATCCCGTGCACCCGAATGACTGGTTCAAAAGCTCGCTCCTAAGAATGAACCTCCCGCTCCCTTCATCTTCTTCTTCCACATTCCCAGATCGGCCACGTTCCAGATCAGAAAGAAGCTTTGGATCAATGACCGAATTCCAATCCACCTCATCAATGTATTTATCGGGATCAGGAAGTGATATATCGCAGGGAAGGCCTTTGATCTCCGCATAAAAACGCTTCTTGGCATTGGAGAATGCCTCTTCACCAGCAGAGTCATTCCACTGGATTATGTTATCATGTAAGTGCATGAACCTCTTTGCTTCCAGAAGCTTACTCCATGGGACCGACCCAACTGAGCTGCAAAACTTCTTCTCCCATGAAGGCACCGTGGGCTGCCAATTGCCTACAAAACAAAAATTATTCCAACATGTTCAAGTGTACTGAGCAGAGTTGAGTTGGATCAACATTCTGAATAAAAAGCTTCTGCAAGCATTCGAATTTCAAATGCCTACTATCCCACTTAAAATCATTCCTCAAATATAATCTTCTGCATAACTAGTAGCAGGGATGAGGTTCCACATTCTTCAGTTGGTTGGACAGCCACATGCAGTTACTACGACAGTAAAAACTTAGGAATCCGCGAAGAGAAAGTGCAGGTAGATGCAACTGACCCCTGATTACCCATCCCATAAACCTGACGAAACCCATGCTTGTCTTCGACAATCGGAACAGTAGCAATAATCTTGCTTATTCGAAGTTCTAACTGATGATGATCCAATTAATATCGCAGTTTAACCAGCGTCACAATGTTGGCATTGAATCAGGAGCAATTAACCGGTTATCGCAATTCAATCAGGAGCAAAAATTTACCAGGCCAAATTAAGAACAAAACCTGGCATACTGCGATGAATTCATTCCAGAAACAGCCAAAAAGGTAGCCCTAAACTCGGAAACGCCCAAGAAAAAGAAAATCTTAATTTCGGGAAAGAAAAAGGGGGAAATTTGTACACAACGACGCACCAGGAGGGGGCTTCCTGTTCAGCGATCTCGTCCTCTGAGGATCTTGAATATGAATCTCCCCTGTATTTCTCCTCCAACCACCCATTGATCGGAACCAAGAAACGAACACACTCCCAGATGATCAAGAAAGAACCCGAAAGATCGAGCCACCGGAGGAGAAGGAACGAACTCGATCGCTCAACGGGGCCGAGAGGAACGAGAAAAGCCAGGGATTTCGACGGAAACTAGGATGTGGGTCAAGGATCAGAGAAGATCCCGGAGGATCCGCAGCGATCGCAAACGATAGAGATAGAGGGGGGGAGAGGGAGATCCGCAGGGGTTTTAGCAGAGTTCAACGACTCCGTGGGCGCTTCGTCGAGTCGAGGCGAAATCAGATCGCTTTATATAGGACTCGGATCTTCAGTTAAATTACAGGCGTCGCCCCCTGCCTCGTCTCCCTCTCCGGTTATAATTGCTCCATTGTCGGTCGAAGTAAGGTTTCCTAATTTATTCTTTTAAAAAATAAATATACGGCAGTTTCCTAATTTATCTTCCTCCTTTTTCAGTATGAATTTCTTAATATTGAAAAGTTTAATGAATTGTAATAAGTTATGACAGGTCCCGAACTGTATAATATACATTTTATGGTGGATTAATAGGTTACTATAAAGTCGGACACCGGTGACATAAAAAATAAGTAGCAAGTGATTAATATGAGTTAGTTGTAATAGTTTGACATATTTTTTTCTTAAAAAATATTTTAGATTCGAGCTTTAAAAATAATAAATCAATATTGAGAAATTTATCATTTAATAAGTTCGTTTTAACTAAAATTTAAATTAGTTAAAATTTATTAAATATATAAAAGGAAGATATACGGAGACAGCTAGAAGGAACTGAGGATTCTTTGACCTTTTGCTGGAAAAAAGAATATAACTTGCCGTAATTAATAATGAAGAAAACGGCCGAATACCAACGAAGGTTGGCGCAAGTGGAAGGGGCTTGTGTCGCTTAAGCAGAGGTGCCGGGTTCGAGCCCCTGTGAACGCAGCAGACCTTCTTGGGAGGGGTCCCCGGGAAACCGCCCGACAGTACCCCGAATCCGGATTAGTCGGCCAGCCTTCGGGTACCGGACACCGGGTGGGAAACCAAAAAAAAAGAAGAAAACGGCCGAACGGCCATTATTGGCCTTCCCTTCGATTTTGATCAGAAACAGTTCGTTTTGATCAGAAACAGCATGCGCTGCTGAGCTTCTAAGCCAGAAAAACTGCCGTGGCGCGTGCGTAAGACGCCCGCGGAATCTGGAAGGATCCGGGGCGAATATATTGTAATTATCTTTAAGGATTTTCGGAGTCCTATGTTGTCCCCCCAGTGAAATGGGAGTACGATTTCTTAATTATTGACTTGCTGAAAAAAGCAAGGTCGGCCCACTAATTAATTAATTTATTATTATTATTATTATTATCATCATCAAAACGTCGCCTATTTTAAGACTGGGGAGGAATTATCTTTATAGGCCAAAAAAAATTTTCTTTCACCTTTTTTTAATTTGAATCAATAATATTTAAAAATTTAATGAATTATGACTAATTCAGTTCGAATTTGGAGGGTTCCTTAAAGGGTAAAACTCTTTCAGTGTGAATAAGTCTGGAATCCAATATTTAACTTAAAAGAAAGAAGTATCATACCGCCTCAATTGATTTATTTTGCGATTTTATTCCTCATTTTTGGTAATTTTATTGACGTAAGAATGCATTAATTTAGATTACACGAATGTAAAATTTTTAAGATATTAAGCACATATACTCCTAAAAGTCTAAGTTATTGAGACAAATAAAAAGAATATTAATTGCTCATAAAATTTTTATAGTTATAAGTTAAATAATCTTATTAATTTTTATTATCACATTATGGCCAGGTCATATGATGAAGAATTTTCCACTTTTTGAACTTGTTGATAAGCCTTTGAACATTAATTACTGTGGAAGCCCTAAGCCTCTCAAATTAGGGTGGTTTAGGACCTACCCGTCCATCTCTGACAAGCGATAACGATCCTATCCAATAGATAGAGATGTTCGAGAACCTTCTCTTCAAGGGCAGTAGCCATGAACGGATTTAAGGAGATACGTGGCGACCATGAACTTTTACACTAGTTTGATTAAATTTATTTGTACCTTATTGGATTGTCATATTCCAACCCCCTTCAAGTTTGTTATTTCACATTTTTCCCTTGATTTTCACCTCTCTTGAAACCGATTTTCTAGATCCGAACCATCCCTGACGGTAGGTGCCACCTAATTGTTGTATGTGATTAATAGGAAATGAAACTTTCTCCACTGGCTAAACCAAGGAACATGTCCCGAGATGAGTTTGGTAGCAGTAGGACACGCATGGCTTTTCATAAAACCATTTTAGCTGTTTGTATCCTTTTAATAATTCAAAAAATTGTATCCTTTAAAATATCGGTCATATTTAAATCTGCATTAATAAAAAATTATTAGACCTTTTAATATTAGGCTATGCAAGATATAAAATGGGCTTCCCAATACTGCAACAACTACTTGTATTTACCAAGAGGGGTTGGGCCGAGTGGTAAGCAGCTCGGTGCCGCTTAAGGAGGTCTCAGGTTCGAGACCTCACGTACGCAGACACCCCTCTTGGGAGCCTCACCCGCCATTGCCAGGCGTGCGACCCGGGGCGACCAACGGATTAGTCAAGTATGGTTGGCTGAAAGATGCCATCTCACCGCTGGTGGGGCCTGCTTGGATACCGTGGCTGGCGACCAAAAAAAAAAAAAACAACTACTTGTATTTGTGTCTCTTTCCATATTAAGCATTGATTACAGCCAATGATTAACAGGTGTTGGCATTCTATTTTTCTTATTCAATTCATATGCATGCGACAAAGTTTTACTAAATATTAATAGTACGATATCTTGGCGGTGAAAAGATTTGTAAATGATTAGTTACAATTATTTGGACCGAGATTATAACTTTTTTATTCTCAAGTTACCATATCGCTAAGGAAAGATGGCGGTCACATCATGTACATAAAAGAAGAAATCAACTGTCATGTGGGAATCGTGTGATTTTACACACATATATACTGTCAAAGCATGCAAAACCACTGGTTTGGGAGGATATTTTATGAAAAAATTTAGATAATTTTACCTTACAGTGATATAATGAGAAAAAATTAATTAAATTACTATGACTAATAACAATAAAGCTAAATACTCAAATAATCAATACTAATTTAATTATTTATTATAATCTGACTGGTATCCTCTCATCTTACTTGAGTGGGATAAGATGATATGGCAATTTCACACATTTTACACGTGCTTCTCCGGTTCAGAGGACCGATGGTGACCGGCTGCGACTAGCCCGGCATTGGGCTCTGGGCCGTGAGATTTTTACCTAGGGGGATTGAATCTGACGGGCGACAAGATGCTCTGATTGGCCTCTTTAAAGCACAACAATTTTTTCTTTAAAAAAAAAATATTGGCTTGAATCTTAAAATAAGAAAATTTACGATCGAGAAAATTTTATCTCTCAGTCAACCGTTCTCAAAAATAAAATAGTTATATTTATTGAATTTTTAAATATTATGAGATGTGAATTGAGGCCGGAGATATTGCTCCAACGATGGAGTATCAATAAATAAATTACCAACAAACTCGAACCTCTGGAGGTCAACCTGGGTGGTGAGACGTTCACCTGTCCAACGGCACTCGCTGAAGTTGAGAGTTCGAATCAATGTTGGAATGCTAAACCTGTGGAGGCCACTTGCACAGGCGGGAGTGTGTAGCAACGGACTGTATCACTGACACAGACCTTGAGTTTTGATTTATTGCATGGCACTTGAAAATTCGATTAAAATTCAAGTCAGGGTGCAACCTGAAGAATCCTGTAGTAGAAGAAACGCGTATTTTGTAATATGGCAGAAGGCCAGGTGATATAAACTGCTCAGGTAATCTGAATGCTCATGGATCTATGAGGTAAAATGTGCGCTAGGATCAGAGGATTATTGAGCGGTCTTGTTGTTCTCGTCGGTAATTGTCTGGATATTCGTGTTGAAATAAATTTAATGCCACATCCTACGAATGCGAGAGGAAAAGGGGAACTTTTTAGTCATCAACTTTTTATATTTTTATTATTTCAGTCTTAAATATTTATTTTTCATCATTCGCGTCCTAAACCTTTTGAATGTTTACTGTTTTGGTCATATCATTTTTTTCCATCAAAAAAGAATATTGCATCAAAAAATATTTTTCAAACAAAATATTTTTTGTCCCTAGTAATAAAATATTGATTATTAACAGGTATCTCTTTCGAAAATTAGAAATCATTTTTTTCAGAATGAATCATGATTTTATAATAATAATAACTATAAATTAATTTTGAATTAGAAATGTGTCTTAATTTTGAAGGAGATATGACTATCAATAAATTCATACTGATACTTTTCATTTTAATTATTTTCCCCTTTTTTCTTTATTTTTTTAAGAATTTTTTTTGGTTGAAAAATGATTTTTGAATGAAATATTCCTTTTTTAAATGGAAAAAGTAACGGTAGGACTAAAGTGATAAAAACTCAAAATGTTGAGGACATGAATGATAGAAAATTAAAAGTTTACTACGAAAATGATAAAAATACGAAAAGTTGAATACTAAAAGTGTCATTTGCCTTATGGGAGAAGCTCTTGGACGGTATATGCTACCAGGCAAGAACATAAATAACATGCATTTTTTTGTATACACATGTTTAGGATTAAGTCCCACGTCGGGGAGTTAAGAGACCGAAATTTAAAAGAATTGTGTACTATCACTTAATAGTTTAAACTTTTAAATTAGACATGAGTCTAATATCTTGTATGCTTGATTGAAATTTTCCCATAATATCAAATCAACTTTTCACATTAGCTCACACTGCGCTAGGCTCGTACGTCGAACTCGTGACCCGTTAAGTCCAAGCTGAAAGAAAAATTCCCGGTTCATGGCCAGTCTATCGAGTATGGAAGAAAAATCCGGCCCACTTCGAGGTTAATTATTGTGGGCGGTGATATCAATTTATGAAGATTTTATATGCACGGTACGTGTAATCTGAATTGCATTGTGCTATAGAAGACCAATCCCCAACAAGCGTATGGGCTTGACTCGGTTTGCATCCATGAGCTGTTCAGTACATTATGGGCCTAAATTTCGAGCCCAAAGCTCGCAAAGCCTCAACAGCCCAATTCAAGTGTACATTTTGCCGCCGGCGCCTTTTCGCTCCAAAAAGAAAAATAGTAAAGAAAAGAAAAAAAAAATGAAGACCTCCAAAGGCGGTGACTCATCGGATTATAAATTGCCAGATCAACGTCTCAGGAATTCTGTTCTCCCATCCGTCTTCTCCAATTCGAATCGGCGATGGCTCTCCTATCGCTTCCCGCTGCTTTGTTCTGTTTGCGAATGCGTAGCTTCAAAATTCGAGACCAGGATGTTCTTCCCCTGGCGGCTGACTCGAATCTTCGCGAAATGAGATTGCGTTCTGCAATCGTTGCATGCAGATACGAAGGTAATTGCCGAAAGCTGTACGTTAATGTGGCTGTGCTTTTCAAATGCACGTTGAACTCGATCTAGCATGTTGTATTATTTGATGCGAGGAAAATTGCTATTCTCCTTGGTTACACTTCGATGATGAAACGTTAGATCTACCGAGAAATAGTGTCGCTAGACTGGATTTTGAAATTCAATCGAATGTTTCCTCATGATCATAAGTAGGATTGACCTGTAACTTGCTTGAATGATACAGTATATTAGATCAGTGTTATGTACTGGACGGAGTGACTATGTGTAATTTGCTTGAGTGACTACGTTTCCTTTCATTTTGACCAAAGGCTACCACTGATGAGCTGACGATAATGCTGAGAGCTTGTAGCCGTGATGCAATGCAGGTGCTCATGAAGCTTCTTTCATTGCAACGATTCATCATCTGGAATTTTTGGTTGATCTGCATATAAACAAAATTTTGGTTATAATGCAGATATTCTTGATTTAATCTGGACGTACGAGAGAGAGTTCTTCAAGTAAAACTAAATGTTTAGCTGGACCATAGAGTGATTCAACTTCAGGAATATAGATTTGGTGGACACCTTTCTGGCAGAAGATTATTTATCTAGAGGATTGTAAGAAAGAATCTATAGTATATTTGAAGAAGAGAATCCGTAAGGACTTGTTAAAAATGGTATACAATCCAGGAGATGATCAAAGTAAACATCAAAGAATGATTTTATTGTGCAATAGTTAAGATTCAGAAAAAGTACAATGGAAAATTTGGCTATGACTATCAAAGAATCAAATAATGTTTGATTCAAGTATGTGACAAAAAGGAGTTTCTCAATGATTAGAAGTTGTTAAATAAATCTGAATGACTCAAGAGTATTCAGCTCACACACTGGAACTATTTTTTCTATTTGGACAGAATGAACTGCTTGATGAATTGCATTAATTTCTTCCCCAATAAGGTCCTTATCAACATTCTAGTATTCCTTTTGCTTGGTGCTTACCTCATGCCTCGTATAAATATTTTTGAAATGTGTGCTAAATTCATACACAGGAAGGTAATGTTAATAATTCTCATTGGATACTACTTGGTAACATCACATGATGAGTTTACAATAATATTAAAGACTAATATTCCGGAACTGATGGTTGTGATGGGTTTTGTGCTTGCAATATCTCCCTTGTTATTCAGGAAATTAACAGTTTGAGCAATCATTTCATCTTCAATGGATATGCATGCAAGTTGATCTGTTTAATTCTGATTGACTTAATTAGGCAAATATACATGTTAATTAGATGTTTGTAGCGTTGATATGTTTCCTAGAAGCTCGAATTATGCTGTCAAGCCTGCTAAACTCAGATAATGCTCAAAGTTATGATAGGCAGTTTGTAGAAGTCAGATTGTTGAGCATGTCTATTCTGGTCATTGCCTTAGAGAATTTCTCCCAGTGTATGTTATCTAAATTTTCACGTTCTGTTATCTAAAGAAAAAACTATGCGGTTGATTGCTTTCAGAATTCAGTTTCTATGGGATGGAAGACAACTTCAACTAGCAAATAGCTGGAGTTTTGCATGTTTCATTTCTTGGATAATTTATTGAATAGCACTTCATGTTTCTGTTGATTCCATGAAATTTTTCAGTGAATCAGAACTGTCAGGGATGGATTGGATTCCTCATATTTGTTACTGGTATTCATGTCCTTTTGCATTTCTGAGTTCTGTTCTGTTCAAGTATGGCCTGTGAGGACAAGGTTGATATGCTGAAGTTTACAACCATTCAAAATCTTCCTTAAGGCACCAAGTTTGGAAGATAAAAGGGTAGAACTAATAAAAGTGTTTAGTAGGGTTCTAGAGACTTTGTCTAATTGGGCTGAACTGAAATTATAGCACTGAACCATGTAATTGTCTGCTATAGCCTATAACAATGTGGCCCATTTGAACCAACCAGTCCGTTTAAGTGTGGCCATTTGAGGAAACAAAGTGGGAAAACATCAGTCGGGAACAATGACCTCTGACTGCTGCCATTCCATATGTGATATACCTTGCAAACAAGTCTCCTGGTGGGTGGAAAAAGTAAACAATTGAATGCTCTTGCTATGTTTTTTGCTAGTTTCATACAATAAGTTAAATGTACATATGATTACAGGAAAAGCAGGTTGAAAGCATAATGTTACTAGATAGTAGTAGAAGTTGCTTAAGCACTTGAAGTTATCAAGGCAGGCTATTGGTCCCTAAAAAATGTGTGCTTGTTGGCAGCTAGATAAGGTATTTAAAAGAATTTAATTAAAGGAAATGATTGCTGCTTACTGAAGGAGTAACAATTCTACATAGACGTGCACTTGCTAATTATAGAAGGAATCAATAATTCAATTGTTTTTAAGATAAGTGTTTCCGTGAATTTACTCATCTTTGCTTCATGTGAAAATGCAGATAAACTTCTATGGAGCAAACGGATCTGCTATTAGTTTCCGACCATGTATGGAGAGGAAAAAACAAAATAGGTTATTATATTTCTTGTTTCAATTGGTGTGGCCATTCGGCAGATTCCTATCTGTCCTTTTCTTGATTCCACAGATCAGCGTAAATAGTTCTTAGTTTGGGTTACCTGATCAGTGAGGGAAACAAAACTTATATATATATATATATATATATATATATCTCTGATAATACAGAGCAGTAGTCATGATCTAATCTATGGAAACTACACTCTCTTCTTCCAAGCATTTTCCATTCTGTTTCTCAAGATAAGACAAGTGTGAAAAGAAAGGGGATAGAACTAGGTGCACATGAGGTGTTTTTCAAGGTGTCAGTATGGTAGATGTCGCAATTGACATATCCTAGGAAAGATACGATAACTTATTTTATATATGGAGATCCCCTTTTTGTCTCAACCTCATAATTATGTCTGGCACAGAGATGAATGTGGACCTAGGATTGTGGAATTAACTTGGATTCAGCGAATTCCTTCCACCTTTATTACAAAGGGGTAAGGATTAGGAAGATATGGTGGTTTGTCCTCATCTAAGCTAATTCCATGCATCTTCATTGATTTGAGTTACTATCAGAAAGAATTCATTGACTCAGGTGTGACTTAGGAGAAATTTTAATTTGAAATGGATGGTACATATTCAAGGAAGTGGGATAGGGAATTGGTGGCACTTGGCTTGGATTTGTACAGGGAAGATTTGACTGCCACATCCCACATGTAACTTTCAGCTTCGTTATAATTAGAAACCTAGAATGTTGAGATAGGGAAATTGGACGCCAGTTGTTCACTTGAGCAGAAGTTTTTTATAATAGTTTTTTTTTTTCGGTGCCCTTTTATAATAAGCTTTAGGTTGATGAATCATTTCATCTAATGCTGTTGTATCTAACATGACCTATCAGAATTCTAGAGTTGGAGGGGAAATAGATGGTGTTAGTTTACAATTAATGTATTATCTCACAATGTTTTGGGAATTCTCTTGTTGAATGTACGTCATTAATAAAATGCTTCTTTGCGGGAAATAATTGCAGCAACAGGAGGGAATTATTCCATAAACTGACTCAGTGATACCAAGCATTTTTAAGTTCCAGGAGATTCTGCATTTTATTGCTTTTGCCCTCCAAGTTACTATAGAGATTCTTGGGTGAACTCAACTCACTGTGCATTGTCCCGATAATTTACAAAGTACATGTATTTTGTATAAGTAGCGTATGGTGAGTTTAAGTTATACAAGAATTTCTCCTTATAGGTAGGTATCACTATTGGTTATTATCAGTATCCAGTTCAAGTTATATGGGAAAAGTTCTCTCATTTATTTGCTTGCCAGGAAGAAGAAAATGGCATTTTCCTTGTGTTTTGTAATTAGAGACGAAGTTAGCTACCAAGGTGATGTTTCTTGAATCTCCCATCGAGAGGCGCTAATTGTACGACAGAGAACAACACCCTTAGGTATACCAACCCACCCAATTCTTTTTTGAACATTTGCCTCTGCTTAATTTAACTTTTAGGGAACCTGTGATACGAGTTGAATCCTTAGAACTCGCTATAGAAGGAGATACGCTCGTATTAGATATGCGGAATGCCTCTTGTCACTTTCACGGAGCGAATAAATTGCTCCTGTTGGACAATCCTCCTACCGTGGTCGGCCCTAAGCCCATTGGGCTGAGAATCTTTTGGTTTGAGGCCTACACTTTACTAATTAGCCACTAAATTTTCACTCTCCAAAGGAAAGAGGCAGTTTGCGAAGTCTGTGCCTCTCCGGAGACGTGGTTTGTGCAGGACCCACGCCCTTTATTGATGGTACCCTACAAGGAATTCGCATTTAATGGACAGGATTTTTGGGACGGCTAGGTTCCCATCCAAGGAATTTGCATTTTATGGACGGATAGGTTCTAATCAAAATAAGGGATGGATGAGAATCAATATGCATTGTTTGAGGTGGTTCGTTGATTCTTTATCTTAAATGGGATTTCTAGTTCAAATCTTATAAATAGAGAGAAATCATAATTGAGAACTATAATAGATTGATTAGATTCGAACTTTGCATCATTGGTAGTTATTGGATATTTTATATTAACTGACGGGTCCAAAATTAGGGTGGAAGGAACAGTACATAGATCATGGAATTAGCTGCCACTGCATATGGTTTTCGTCTACAAAGGTAGGACTCTAAGTTCATCATCAAGTTGTCTAGATATTCTTTTATGTTTATGGGTCAGGATTTATTGCATCAATTTTCATTGGAAGCACCAAGTTACTCGATTATCAGGATAAGACAGTTCTGAAGTAGGATAAGAGAAGATCATGACATGATCCACCATGGTGCGGGTTTTGATCCACGTGGCAAGTGTGGGAAGCAAGCTGAGGTGGGATCAAAACTCATGGTCAAACAACTTGACGTGGAGTTAGGGTTTCAAGTTCAAGTTAGCCCCTACCCCCTCCAAATTCTTGAAGTCCTCGAGAGGGAGAGATCCCCTCTTTTGGCAAGCGCTTAAATCACATCCATATATTGAATTGACCTTGTTTAGGGGAATGATTTTTATCTATGTATAAAACTCTAATTCAAGATCATATTTATAGTGAAGATATAATGACTTTCTTCAACTAATCTTGTTGGTAAATTTGGATCAACCTGGGTTTTTTTGCTCTGCACTGCGGTTGATTTACCATGTTATTGTATTCTGATTATGCTTAGGATATTCTGATATTTTGACTGTTAATTCAAATGCAGTTTGTGGCGGATACTTTCAATATAAATGTGGTTACAACGTCAGAACTCCACGGTATGCTTCCTTTTTCCTCTTTTTCCATTCTTTCTACTTTTAGCAAGTCTTGTCTTGTTCCCTCGCCACGGGAAAAACAAGTTATATGGTCATATCTTATAATAACGTAGTAAATGAATTAATAAAATACTTTGATTTATATTAATTATGACAACTGGTCGGATGATTAATACTAATTTACTCATTTATCACATTTTGATTGGTATTTTCTCATAATATATGACGAGGTAGGATTACTTGAAAATTTCTCCCACCACTTGTGGTACTTCTGCTTCGATAATGCTCTCCACCTCTGCTTGTCCGAACAACTATCAGCTTGATAAATGATGGGACAAGAAGTTAAGCTAGGGGAGGAATTTTGTTGAAAAAGATTTGATTAGAGCAGAACACATATTAACCACATAAATGAAAACATATTAACCACGTAAGATTCTAAAGTTTAGTTGTTGAATTGTTTAGCAAGTGAGGGAAATAATTATAAGTAATAGGATTCTTTTTCATATGTTTCATCAATTATGATCAATTTGATTAAATTACTCAATAGTTTAATAATTAGATCATAGAAGCTTCCCATAAATGAAACATATTCCTTACAAAGCTAGCTGCTCCAGCGTCATCGAAGCAATAAAGATTAATGTACAATTTAGACATACATTAAAGTTTTTGGCTTTGGAGGTGGGTCTTATTACTAACTAGACAGTCTAGACTGAAGCCTAGGGCAATGTGCGAACATTAAAATCTAAGACATAAGTACCCATGAAACAGTTAATTACAAAGCGCGTGTTTCTATTCTTATTATATGTGTGATATATAATATGATGTCCATTAAGATTATGGAATAAATAGAACTAACTACTAGAACACGTCAATATAATTGTAAAATTGATGTCTTTGTACCTTAAAATCATTCGAATTAAGTTTCATTGGACGAGTTGAACATATTGAATTAATACTAATACAAAATTTTAATTTCTATTATTTACTGCTAAGATAATTCTATATTTTAAACGTTAAGTTGTGATGACTCTATAACTAGCTAGATTATTGGTACTGCCATCTTACCGGATTACTATTAACACTGTTATATTAATGATAATAGTAGTTTTTAATATTCAACATTGGTGCAAAATAAATCATGCCAGAGAAGCATTCTATGAAAATTTGTAGTGGTATCATTCTAAGATCTCTAAACATGTGGAATAACTAAAAGATTCGTTTCCCTATTGAGAAAGAGTTTGAACTCTATCGACTAAGTATCACGAGATAAACCCCGTCTATTAGTTGATCGGTAATACATACCTTTAAGACAACATAATCCAATAGCTCTATTGGTTTTCCTTTTTTTTTTTTTGAATTTCAATCATAATTCCATTGTACAAGGTGGCTCTATTGGTTATTTTTTCCTCATTATTTTTTTTCTAGGGAAGTCATGGGTTTAAAGTAAGTTTTAAACTCAAAATCTCTTTTGATATTAGATCAAGAATAATGCGGTTTGCCGAGCCTTGTTTCTCACCTTATTACTATTCTAACATGCCAAACAACTAGTCAACGATACTGAAAATTGCAGTGACAGTTGGGAGGAAGCAAATGCTAGACACATATGCATCATAGTAGATGTCAGGATCAAAGCAAGACATCCAACCATATCATGGTAGATTTTTCCTTTGGGTGGTGTAAAGTGGAAAATTTCATTGCTTATCTATATCTAGGATAAATATAGGCACGGGACAATTATGCATATAACTAGGAATCACAATCCTAGATGAATAGAAGCATGGATAGAGCGGGGACCCTCCGACAAGAGAGATGCCTGGACAGGGACTGAAGTCACGGACATTGTTCATGCGGATCCATTTTTAGGCATCATGCCACTTCGGTGTACTGAGAATAGTAAGATGGTCATCTCTTATCTGCCAAATTTAAAGTGATAAACTGAACTTTCTGAATTTGGGAGCACAGAGTAGAGGCTCTAGGACTTCTATAGATGATATCATCTATCATAAAGTTGAACATATCTTGTGCCTCGGTCACCAATTATGGTTCGTGGGTCACTATTTAACCGGGTCCGGCAAAACATGTTTCTTCGAGGAGCATAAGGTGGCATTTTTTTCCCTAAGCAATAATCTGAAAATGTGTCTGCTCCTTTTTCACGTGAACATGTTTATGGAAGAACATATCGAAAGAAAAGTATATGCATATCATTACCCCACGTTATCCTTCTAGTACAAAAATGTGAGAATCTAGGTCTTACCCTCAAGGTGCGTGTATGATGTGGGTGCATTTTGACGTTCTCATAATGCATGGATGACTCGTTAAATTTATTTTTTTTGAGTTTTTATATTACGATATTATCATTTAATAAAAGAAAAGTGTATACTGATGGCCTCGGCCTCATAATGCATGGATGACTCATTAAAATTTTCTCCCTTTGCTGACATTTTAATTATAATAACATCATTTAAAAAAAGCCTAGAATTAGTTAGTTTTTGAAAATCTTTATAGTATAATTTAAAATCTTTAAAGATAATTATAAGATACGGCCATCTACGTAATATTTTTTGAATTTTTATATTTATCTGCATAAATATTTTCTGTTTTCAATGTTTTAAATGATATACCTTAACAAATTGAGTTTTCAATTTTCATGCTGATCTTTGAGTGCCCGAGTGGCTCCTTAAAAATTTTTAAGGATGAGACATTGAGACCTAAAAAAAATTTAGGATTAAAATCAAAGAGCCATGTAAGACCGAGGATTCAATATAACCTTTTGGTATTTGATTCGCACCTATTCATTTTCTTGAGGCTTGTTTAGATTGGATATATGATCTCAAGAGCTTTAGCTACAGTTGTTCGGAGACACTATAGGTCTTCATGTCCTGCCTGTGTATTGTGTAATTTATTTATGGGCTTCAATCCGTTTCTGACATAAAAAAATGATCCCCCATATTATAGAACAATTCGAAAAACGTACTGTACATGCTGTGTTACTCCATGCAGGGTTCATATAAGTCTGGTAATTTTTGACACGACACGATAACTTGATATAACACGACACAGAGTTAGGCGGATTTGGGTCAAGTTTATTTAGACATGAACATGTTTAGACACGAACCTGTATAGAAATGATAAATAAACGTGTTTAACTGGGTTTGAAGCTATGTAACACGATATGACACGTTTATTAAATGTATTCACTATTTATATATATTAATCCATTTAATACCTTTATATATGAAAATTTTATGATATATAAAATATTGCATGCATTAAATACACCGTTATTGTTAAAAATGATGTTATATGATCAATAGTTGATTAATCTTTGCTTATTTATTATACTATTTATCAATAAATACTATTATTTTAGTAATCATGCAATATATTATTAGAGTATAATTATATATTGTTGACATTTCACATTAAATGAGTCAACTCGGTTTAGACACGACCATTTAGACACGAACTCGTTTAGACATGCACAATAAATGTGTCAATAGTATAATAGAGTTTCTAACCCGGACACGTTTAAAGATGACACGATACAGTTTATTAGGCTTAGCTGCATATCTACTATATTGAATACAATATGCATAAAAAGGGGCACAGAATGTTCGAATGATATGCCCGAAGAGTGCCGATGGAACTGAATTCTAGGAAAATTGACAGTGAGAGATCAGAGATGCAAAAGCATGAAAGTTTTCAGCCTTATTTTAGGATTAAAACGTTTTTGGGTGCAAAAAGGAGAAAAAGAGAAAGTGATGTAGTGAATCTCGTTGTGATAATTAAATACGACCCTCTTGATCATAAATCAATGATATTGTTACCGTAATAAATTCCTTTTTATTAGGATTAATAAATTCGGTTTTATTAGGATCTATGATTATTTTAGCTTAAGATAGGTCGGGACGGGATAGGAGAGCTGTTAATGAAGCGTGCAATGGCCCTACTACAGAAACCTTAACATACAGAGTCCAGGGATGGGATGATGGGCGTGCTCCGTACAGTAACAGTAATATTTAAATTTAGAAAAATAAACTGAAGATTTTTTTTAAAAAAAATTATCTACAAAACCATGTTACCAATAGATTTAGTCAATAAGATTTAATACATAAATACATTATCTTGGAAACATAAGACACTTTAGTTAATATGCCAAATGTTTATTGATTGAGTTTACAGAGCCATTAATCTATTGATCGAGACTAGCTTTTGATCTGAGCACTTCAAGTCCCATCGCCACTTCTAGCTGTTTGTAGTTCCGATCCCTATTTTTGTTAGGTTTATCAATGGTGGGGGGAAAGGACCCTCTCTCGCTGTCACCCTTCCCTCTCACCCGTGCATCTGACATGATAAGGCTAGCAAGATATAATGTGCACATGGTCTGCTGGTTGAATACACCATTGGGCATTATGCTCGTGCAAAACCAACTTGTCATTTATCAAGAAATGACTTCGGCGGCCCTTCTGTGATGTGAACCACCCACAAGCCATATTGGATTTTGGGTGGTATGTGTTAGTTAAAATTCAGGATGCCTCTACAGCATTGGGGACTGAGTATCTGCTTCCCCCTCTTGCTGTGGGCGGATGTTCATGGTTCAGTTTAAAAAATCATTTCAAATTGAACCGAATCATATATAAACTTCAATTGTGTTTAAGATATTAAATTAAAATTGCACGGTCTATTTTACCTTATAATAATTTAATCATATGAAACAGTTTTGCTAGCCTGTTGTCAGCTAACATTTTTTATAAAATAAATATCAATATAAATATAATTAATTAATTCAATTTTGTTTGAAATTAATTGAGAGGAACCTTCAAAATTCATAAATTATAAACTTCTGATTGACAAGTATTTTTTATTTTATTCAATTAATAATTAAAAATAATTAACTAAATCTTTTCTTAATAAAAAAGCTGCACAAATAGAAAATTATTTCAAGCAATATGATTGTTTTTTATTCGATTCAGTTTGATTAGATAGTTTCAATTGGTTTTTTTGACATTTTTTTCCCTTTATCACCACTGTTTCTTGGGTGCCGTTCCTTCATAAACAGTAACATCTGCCTGTTCGTTGAGGGCGATAGCCATCTCCTTTTTCAGTCTTGTAGAGTTTATACTTTATCGATGGGCATCTCCTTCGGACTTGATAGGGAGACGCGGTCACTGAGAATTCAATTAAAGGTCTTTCAATTTTCTATTAGTTGTAATACTATTTCATCAAATTTTTTACAATATAAATTTAAAATTAGGGTTAATTAGGAACATAAATAATCACTATTTTTATTAAAAAATAAAGAGATAATGTTATTTCATGTTTACGACGCTTTTAATTATACAAAAATTTCCAAATATGATCCAATTGTATCAGCTTTATTTTTGCATCTCCAAGTTTTTCTATCCCACGGCTCTCTTAGGTACGTTCATCTCTTGCTATGTTTGCATCTTTACATGATAGTGCAATGGCAACTAGTTTAGACCTAATACAGTTCTACCGGTCCTGAGATAAATTTCACACGGAGACTGTCAAATTTTATATATTCTCGCATGCCTTTTTCCAGCTGAGGGACGTATACTTGGTTGATTCCCAATGTGTCAAGTAACAGAGTAAAAAAAGGTAAAAGTCTCTAACTGCTTGAGTGGTTCGAAAAACATTAAGAATTTATGGAAAATTTTAACTATAAAAAATTTTCTTTAATTATTATTTGAAATATGTGACAGTTTGAAAAAATTATAAAGCCAGTCATAAAATTTGATATTTATTAATTAATGGTTGTGTGATTGGTTGTAATCTAATAAATCCATGTATTTCTGGATGTAAAAATTTAATCACAATATTGTCAAATATTTTAAATCAATTTATATTAGATTGTGTCATTAGCAACTCTAATTTATGATGTAAAATCCCTCAGAATATGAAATTATCATGCGTTTTATATTACCTCGTATTTTGATCCGCCAACGAAGGTACCATACCTCATTCAGGTTGAGCAGGACCCACATAGTATATAAATCTTTATGTTTTAATAGTATTTTCCTTTATTTACCCAAAAAATAAAAAGAAGTAGATGTCCAATCTAGCATAGAGTCCATGCACCCTAGCTAGAGTTACCAAACCTCTTCACCGTAGCTCTTTGGAATTTGGACTTTCTACTCCAACAACAAAAATAATAATAACAAACCCTTATAAATTTAAAAATCGTTTTTTAGCACTTCATTTCAGAGGCACGATATTCTCTAGTAGAATATATGCTAAGGCAACCCAGTAGACCAATAATTTGTCTTTCGACTGAGTTGATAAATATATAATTTCTAGATATTTACATTTCTGTGATTTTCTAAAAAAATAATTCATTTTTTCCATGTGTGCATATAAAGAACTATTATGATTTTTTTTTGAAGAAAATAGTTTACATGTCTTTAATGTGATGCTTGTGTCATGATGTAGAGAGCAACCACTTTGGGCTACCCTCTTCCTAAATTTACACGTATCGTGTGGGGGGCATACGTATCATTCTTTTCTATTTAAAAGGGGAAATTAATATTTCGCGAAGAGCATCGATGGTCATACAATAAATCTCCATAGATGACGATGACACTTATTGGCTGAATTAATTCAATGAACCCAATCATCACCGAGCTTATAGTTCTTTTTTCGTGGAACCATGATGATCACCACGACTCATGCAAGTGGACTGCATTACCTTTTTTAGCCAATCATACAAATAACCAAACTTCTAAGAAAAGGCACAGTGCAGTGATACCGTTCTTAACTTGAAACTAAAAAATTTTAAATTTGATTCTCATTTATGAGATTCACTGTATTTCTTTATTCTAAATTTTTCTTATCCTCTTTTAGACCCTCTTTATGGTCTAAAAATAAATAAACTTTGTGATATATTTTCATGTGGTCACAAGAGATAAGGCCGTGAAGTAAGAAGGATATGGGGGGAGAAAGGAATGAAGAGGCACAAGTACCTAGTTCTACTGACAGTAATTCAATGCCAAATCCCTTCAACTCAGGATGAGGATAGATGCTAATTGTCTATATTTTAGCAATTTTCAAAACATTCACATATGGTACAATACATCAATAAGATCATTCATTTGATCTTAGAAAAGATGAGTGTGACTTGGCCTAATTACAAGTCATGATGAGAGGTCAAGTGGATGACTATGGTTGATAGCCCATGAGACATCCCTTAGATGTATGCAACTGCAACATTGATGGTAATGGAGGAGGAAACAATATGTCCCTCTCTCCTAATTAAGTGGCTCCATATATTATTATTAATCAGCTTCTCGTCAATTCCATTGGCCGTGGGAAGATCTCAAATGGTGGAACCCAATTTGATTTTGGATCCCAACCACTTGATTTCATTAGGGTTTCATTATTCGGAGTGGTCACCACTATAATACATAGGAGAGTGATAGGTAGAAAGGGAAGGGGGATGCTATATCCCTTTCAGTCCATTTCTCCTCTGTCCCGAATAAATTTTGATTGACAATATTAATTCTATCATCTTTTGTCTGATCGGGACGGTGCCTCTTGTTTCGCATCGATCTCGAGAAAGCCAACCAGTCAGTCCTTCCCACAAAGTACATTTAGGCCCACTAGACATAAACCAAGAGAGAAATGATCTTAACTTTTAAAAACATAGATTTTTTGGGTTCGAAAGAACCATGAGGAATTCAAGACTTTTTTTAATCTCAAGTTGAGAACCAAAAAAGAAGGAAATTGATGAAGGGTGGTGTAGCATGATGAGTTTGAAGTCAGTATATAGAAAAGTTCGTTGAAGAAATATTATTTGCTTTGGATGCTGTCCACATGATTTATCTATAAAATAAGTTTCTTGAGGGAGATAAATGCTCTTGGACTTTACAAAAATATTAAGATCCTCGTTCCTTTTGGGATTGCAATGGTATCCCACCATTGAACTCGTCTATGGGATGGGAGTCTTAAGGTTGAGATTGGATACGACTTGCAACTTGTCACCTCCTCTTAACGGGAGCATCAAATATTATTATGAGAGATGGGAAGAGGGGTAGAAGGAACCTGAGAAACAATAGAGAACCGAGCTATCTTGAACCAATCTGGAGTACCTAAAACCAGGAAGGAAAGTTGAGTCGGAGACGACGGTTTGATTCGACCATTTACGCTAAAGTCGGCATGTAGGAAGGGAGTGAAAGTAGTAAATGAAAGAAGAAATTTTGAGATGTCATAATTATCTGGAATATTTATAAATATGTTAGAGAGCTAAGATGATAATTATTGGAGTTGATCATTGATTGGTTGCAACGTATACTATCATCAACCGCAAGATTTAACCATAAGATTGCAAGGACAATTTTACCATTGGTTATCTTTTTCCTTTATCAAGAACAATAGCACAACGTCATACCCACATCTTAAAAAAAAAAAAAAAACTGTGACCTACCGCTGAGGAGCATGCTCGAAGGACGAACTCTCAAAGGTGCTCTAAAGATATAGTAAGTTTCGTGCTATTTTCTATGGAGATTATTTTTCAAATTGCTGACATTTTTCTGACCAAACTGTGAATAGCATGTTGCAAAATGACCTCCAAAACCTTCGCTTGTCAAGGGGCCTAGGTTTATCTTGTTGAGATGGGAGTCATTTTGATGTTACTTATTGGTATCGTTTTAATACTATTTGTTGGGTATAGATCCACATTGATATCACTTTTAAGGATCTAGATGTCACGAACTATAAAGTAGAGAAAAAAAATTATGGGCAAAGAAATAGATTTGACTAAATTGTAAAATAAGATATTACAGTCATTGGTGATACCATTCCGATATAAAGAAGAGTCTAAGCCTGAGTTTCACAGTATTAAGACCGCTCCTTAACTCTTATAAGACCTTTTTTTTGGCTTTAGACTATATTTATAATAATTTAAGGTGATTTAATGTTTTTAAAGATATCGTAATATATGTAGTAATATTTAAAAGATATTTTAAGAATTTTTTAAATTTTAAAAACTTTTAATATTACAAGAAACTCTGAACAAATCTTTTATTTCTTCTTCAGTAGATTTTTTATTAATAATCTAATATTCTAATCTTCAAGTCTTGCATTTCTACAATTACCCAAAAAAAAAGTCTTGCATTTCTACTATTGTGGGTCATCTTGACTTATCTCAAGCATGCATCTCTAATGGTCAATGTAGTTTCTTTTTATAGAATGGATATAAAATCCATGGCAAGATCTCTCTCACACAAACAGATAGTAAACTGTCGAATCGGTATCTCAAATGTGTCTAGCTGTCCAATAGGCATTACAAAGAGTTTAGCCATCAACTTGGTAAATCGAGTTTTAGCCATCATATAGGCACATGGTAATCAACCATCAATAGAGGTTAACACCGTTACCAATTTCTTAGGACTGGATTGATGTTAACAAATCTTTGAGATGCCAAATTTAATGGTTAAAACCTTTCAAGTATCTGTTTATTAACTGATATGTTCAATACATCAATTTGACAGTTTACCAAATGATAATACATCGATAACAATTTTAATTAGTCATATCAACTGAAACCTTCACAAATTAATCTGTTTGCTTGAGATTGGATTTGATTTTGGATCTTAAGCCACTTAAGATCCTTTCATAAGCTCAAAGGGTCAAACCTTGAAGTAGTCGAACAAACGATCTAAACGTACTACTGTGCTGCTTGTACACTTGTAATCAAATAATTGGTCCGGACAAATTCTTTTATTTCGATTGTGAAATAATAATGCTTTCCACGAGCTCTCTGCTGTGAAAAGATGGGGCTAAAAAGGACACCAAGGATATGAAATGCTACTGGGGTGGCAAATTTCACTGGCACAAACTCTCGTCCACATATTGTCGCGAGAAAAATTATGTCATTGCAAAGGAGTTCCCATGATGAACCCTTTTGAATTCAGCCAGTCGTGATTGTGTAGTGCATCGTGATGAGATTGAATGTCTATCTGTCGTAATAATCCGACGTTTTTGTGGCACCTAATTCTTCTCGTCTTCATTTTTGCTTTGCATTTATCAAGAAATCAAAATTAGTGCTGTTAATTTAGGCTTTCCAATTATGAAATTGTGTTATGACTCACAAACTTGAACTCGAGATTCTGTGTAGGAGAACATCAAATTATTTTAACCAAATCATATTTGTTGCACTTCCATACAAAGTTTATTTAGATAGAACCTCCCATGATCAACGTAGCTCTCAATGATTCTTTTGTTCTTTCCCTTGTGAATAATTAAATTAGAATAATCACAAGAGTAGAAAAGCATGAGGTCTCAAGCCCAAGGTATAAAAAAATGGGTGGCAAAATTAACAAAGATGCCCAGGCCAGGTTCATTGGCAGCAGCAAAAAGATTCACTTAATTGGCCGTGTCTGAATTCGTTCTAGAGACACAGAGGGGTCGACAACATACAAAGGGTTTGGAGAAAAGAATGCGATGAAACAGATGGACATGTTAAAAGTGGAATGTCAGTGGAAAGTGAAACAAGATTAAACATCTATTTGGAATTTCAGCTGCCCTTAAAAAAAAAAGGAAATTCATGATTAAAATTTACTGGAAGTACCTTGCATAATACTGGGTAGTCCATGGATCTCGAAAATCTAAAAGTAAGCTCTTATAGACATTCACGTAGAAAAACTCTTCAACTCTGTTATGCAACGAATATGTCATGTGATCGTATTTATATGACGTTATAAATTAATAGAATTCAATTATTTTTAAGTTATTTTTACTTTTAAAATTTTAAAATAATTAAATCTTATTGGTCCGTGATATTATATAAATACTATCTTATAATATATCTGTTATACAAAGACTCTTTCCTCCATTCAATAGGCACTTCTAATGCGTGTGTATATATACATATATATATATATTAAAATTCTCAGTAGTATATAGTCTTGATTAACTCTATATTTAATGTTTATCTATAATATCTTAAGATGTAATATAAGATGTAGTCTCTTCAAAAATAGGAATTTTTTTAGAAAGTATTAGGATAAAAAAAGATTCAAAATTCACAGCAGTTTGCACATAAATATATACTGTGAATAACTAACTGCAGTCGCCTCCAGCCACAATATTAATTCAAAATTTTAAGACATATTTAATTCCTAATAACCCAGTTAAACCAAGACAAAAGGGAAAAAGGATAGATTTTAGGACCCTTTGTTGTCCTTCTCCTTATAATTAAGAAGATCTCTGCTGATTCCTTTACACAATCATATCATGCAATATAATGATTGATTAAATTCTTCTTCATTATTAAGATTATGTAACGCGCGATTTCCGGGCTTGATTACCCATCTGCTACTATACTTTTCTCATCCACTGGACTATGACGAGAGGAATAAATTGGACTATGAATTATATGTTGTCTCCTTTATTTTGTTGATGGGAACCCTTTTATGTCCAGTCCTTGGCTATCCCTTGTCTGTGGAGATGATGCCTAACTCTTTTTTTGGAGGCAAAAAATTTGATTGGTTAACATTAACATGTAAATATTGTTACGTGATAATACATTATATAAAATACTCTCTCCTTCCTATTATCTTCTATATTTATGAGTGGATTTGTAAAAAGAAAGGAAAGGAAGGTAGGAAGGAAGGAAGAAAACTTCTTCCTTTTTGCTAATAATAATTTAAAAAATAGAATGAATGGACCCAACTACTGCGATAAATTTCTTCTAGAGTTGATTTTAAGGGCATTTCCTTGCACAATGACGCCAGTTATGACGGTTAATCTGAGTCATTTTTCCATTCACGAATGGGACCAATGAGTTTTAGGATGTACGAGAATGAAAAATTAAAAGATACAAAAAATTCTAATAATGAGAACTAAATCGCAACCTTTCCACGTCAAATAAAGTTTTTTTTATAAGACACCTCAATCTCTTTATATTTTTTCGTTGAGCATTACATGATAATCATATTGATCCATATTTTTACCTAAAATTTAATATCTTCTATTATTATATGGCTTTAAGTTTAGCTTTGGTTTTTTCACTTTCCTAAATTACTTATTGATAAATGAAATTTAATATTTTAATAAGCATTAGATTAAGAAAAATGAAAAATATGATAGTAAATTTACCACTATGTAATTACTCAATTTTTTTGTACTCTCACTTTCTCTCTCCTCTTTTCTTTTACATTTATTATTATTATATTTTCTTTTTACTCTTTTCAACATCATTAAATTTTTGGTAAGCTTATTGTTTATTCTTCATATTTGATTTATAAAAAAAAATTATATACTCTAAAACTAGCTAAAATTAAAATTCTATTTAATCATTTATTACTTATTCACTTCCTTTATTAGTTTTATTAAATGATAAAATCCGTGTGTTGCATAGATCCAACTCTACTATACGTATATATGTGTGACCACTTACCAAACAAAATAAATCAACTTGCTTTTTGGTGTGCATATATATAAATATATACTTTTTATCTGTGTTGTTCTTCATGTATACCCCCATTCGACCAATTAGAATTATTAATAAGGCGCACAAGATTTTGCTCTCTGATACGCTTGTCCAGTTGTTGTCATATGCAATTATGGGCGATCACCTAACTTAAAATTTATCTGTTCTTTTCCCTGGTCTGTCTCCTCCAATGAGAACATCAAACCATGTTCTTCAATTCCTTTAAATTATTTAAATGGGAGATATGAATATGAACCTTGGGTTACATTTAAGTTCTTTGCAACTATACGAATTGTTGGGATATGTCGACCAAATCATTAATCCCGCAAAAAGGCTTGAGATTCTTCCCCCTCTTAGGGTAGCAAAAGGAAAAGGTTAAAGCTTTAACGATGTTTTCTTTTTAAGGTTGGAAATGAGATTTGTAGGATCTAATGATGAATGATCGAGGAGGTAGGAACAATGAGCGACGAAGAGACTTGTCAATGAGAATTGAAATACTAAGCCCTCAATTTGATATTGAGAATGATATCCTTGCATCAAACCCTTGAAATGAACATGAAAATTGGGAAATTGGCTTCGTGTATTGATATCATTATCAATTTTAGACTTCCGATGTCTTAATATTGTCATTTTTTTGAAGTCCTGGGACCTGTCAATATAAACTCCCACAAGTGCATCACATATTTAATGCTAGGCAGCATCTTGATGTTTTTTTTTCCCCGGTTTATATAGGATATATATAAGCTTAGAATGAGATTATATCCGACATAACAAGATACAAGAAAATCAACGGTAAATAAATTATAGTGGGGGGTGTGGGGTGAGTTCAACAGCATATTTGTGCCCTAAATCCAGAAACGCGATTGATCTCATCAAACCTCTGACATGAATTATGGTCTTGCACAGTTGCACTTGTCAAACAGATTATTAGACATTCTATAAACATTACTAGTTTAGATGATTTAACACTTTTTTTTCTTTAAATAGAATCTTATATTTAAGTTTTATTGGTGAAGAAAATTCATGATTAATAGAGATTTGTTTTCTAATGGACCGATTCGATTTAACCATAAATTAATTAAAGTACATTGACATGGGCCTAAAGATAGGAATTGTCAGAAAGGAAAATTAGATATCCCTAGTGAACCACTACTGATTAAAAGAAAAGATGTTGATGAATGGATGGATATCAGCAACTCACCAAAAGCTGCTCAATGTGAATGGGGTACACATCAAGTGCTCCTGAAACATGTAAAAGCAAGTACAAGGAGCCTGCCACTCTAAAAAGAGGCCATTTGCATACGTGTGTATGTTTAGAAGAGTATTGTTGTGATGATATCCAATCAATTAAAATTAATCTAAAAATTAGATATGAGAGATTGTAGTGGAACTAATTTTTCACCTAAATCAATTTTATTAACTCCCATACATTTAAATTGAATGAATACTACATACTGAATATTAGTCGAGTATCATTAGCATGTGAAAAACCTTAGAGATGAGACTGGGAGTTTAGAACAGAGGTACCGTTCTCAATATAAGGTTAAGAAATCTTGATTTTATTCTTACCAATGAAATGATTCTTAGGAAGTCGTAAAAAAAATCTTGATATTAATTAGCAAGAGCGAGAAAACGATGTCAAGATATAATACATGATTTTATGAGCTAGAAAAAGAGAATTTGGTGTAATATTATCATTCTCAACATGAAATTAAGGATTTTTAGTTTAATTTTTATTAGTAAAACCCTCGCTTACTCTTTAACACCCCATTTCTCCTATCCATTCTCAGTTCATGAACCTGTTTTGTAACAATCAAAGAAAAGGGATTGAGAGAAGATGCGATTGTTTGGCCAAAGTTGAAATCAGAGACAAAAAGCATGAAAGAAAATCCACAAAAGCTTACCAAGCCTTTCACCTCTAAAATAAAATATCATGCGTGCGAAGTAATTAAGTATGGTGTTTTATCACTTTGTCAGATACTGATACACACATATATACACACTAGGAAGCATCATGATGTATTTTTTTTTAATATTGCATCATGATGTATTGAAGAACTGGAAAAAAAAAAAAAGCCAACTTCCACGGGCACACTGTCTTCTAGTTTTATGTTTCTTTTTTATGTTATGCTGCTAAAAGCCGCATCTGTTGCAAATGCAGCATCAACGGTGTCGGTATCATCCTTGAACTATGAACCCCAATAATTGACACACAAGCATAAGCAAATCATTTTGCTTTCGAGGTTGGATATCTTGTCTAGAACTCGGATTGAGTTAGTTCGATGCTAGGTTATATGTAATTTTTCCAAAGACTAATAACTGTGTCTTTTTTAATGCGAAGAGTGAGATCTTAGAATTTTTCATGTACTAAAAATCTCACCCATGCGTTCACATGCATAGAACAACTCTCGAGAGTGCAAAGAGCAAGATATGATGCCGATAATTGAGAAAAAAATGGCATGGCGTTCAAAGCGATATTGAACCCTAGAAAGTCAAGATAACAGATTGGCATCCTGCAGGAATGAGACAAACGCTAGTAAACCCCTAAGGAAAGGAGTGGCAAGACCATTTGAAAAGTTGTATCCCCGATTGCCAGACAATGGGAGAGCACCAATTTTCCAGCTCCAATAATTGGGACCAGGAGCAAATGAGATGGGATTAACATTCTATATATTAGCAAAACAGATGATGCAATAACCTATGGCTGAAGATATTCCTGGCAGGAATAATTCTGGTTAATATAATAATTTTCACTGAAATTATGCTAGTGGAGTATGATTATTTCCACAGAAGTTTTTAAGGTTGAGTTATGAGACTATTTAATAGTTTAATTAAATAACTTATAATATTAGTGATAAAAAAATAAAGGAAAGGATTTAAGGATATATTTATAATTATTTTACCCACCAACAATTGTACGTGGAATTTACCTACTTCTAGAGCAAAAAGTTAAATGCGTGGCACAAAGAGGAACGCATATGCCTAATAAATTAAATAATAATGAAACGAAAAGAAGGGGAAAGAAGTAACTGGAATTTTTTTTTTTTTGTCACCAGCCACGGTATCCAAGCAGGTCCCACCAGCGGTGAGATGACATCTTTCAGCCAACCATACTTGACTAATCCGTTGGTCGCCCCGGGTCGCACGCCTGGCAATGGCGGGTGAGGCTCCCAAGAGGGGTGTCTGCGTACGTGAGGTCTCGAACCTGAGACCTCCTTAAGCGGCACCGAGCTGCTTACCACTCGGCCCAACCCCTCTTGGTAGAAGTAACTGGAATTGGCCAGGGATGATTGTCATGATTTCATTGAAGTCGAGAAATACTATAAGATATTTTACAAATTTTAAATATTCTTTTCTATTTTTAAATTAATTGATCATATTTTTCGATTCTATCTTTTCACTATTACTTTAAATTTCATCCTCTTAAACTCATTATTTTTAGATAGAGCCAGTTGGTGCTACTGAGATCTTAGTCTCCATTGCTGGAGCAGTTGACATGTTGGACCCCTTTCTGCCAAATGTTTCAAACTGTCATCTCTTTGTCAGCTTGAAAAATATAAACTAGATAGTACTAACAAATGTACCATGGTGTGTCATTTTTTTGAATCACAGAAAACTTCTGCATTCCCCATTATCCAACCATTCACTAGGTTAATTAAATGGTTGTTAATCGGGGATGGATTTAAGAGGGACACGGGGAGCTATTGTCTCCCCGAGTTAGGAAAAATCTAAATAATGTTGCATATAATTTAGCGATTTTATCTATTTCTTTTATTAAATTATCATATTTCACCCTTCTTAACTTCGTCTTCTTTGAGATTCACCTCCCTAAGTTTCACCGTGTTTCTAGATCCATCTATATTCTTAATCAACGATATGTATAATAAAAAAAAGTCATAATTATTTTATAAACCTGTCAAACCACTCGACAACTGGATCATAAAATTCAGCTTCCAAATTTATAGAGTTGATAAAACTTCAGAGGTAATAAATGCTGTTAGTGCCGTCTGGTATTTTCTCCATGTCCACTTCCCTCTCCCTCGCCCCTGCAAATTCCTTCCCCTGGCCCCTACAAGACCCCCATAAAGTCTCCACGGTACTTCTCCACTTATTGACATGATCTCGAGTTCCGTACATGATCTCGAGTTCAAATTTTAGATAAGCCTCGATCAATCAATCCCTCGAGCAAGCATGCTATAATGTCGGGCACAGTACAACGCTCAAGTTTTTCAAATAATGCCAATAACCAACACCCGAGTGACCCCATGGAGACCTTGAGAGGAAACGGAGAGATGCTGCAATTATCATTTCACGAGATAAAGACAGGCCGAGGAGCGTTGCTTAGTTGGGTTTCAGACGATAGCGATAGTCGACTTAACTGCAATCATGGTGAAGGGATCCACGGCCAAGAAGAATTAGGGCATCAGTGATCAGGGCAAGTCCTTGTTAAGATGGCTCTCATAAGTAGCTTTCAAGCATTGGTTTTGTTCGACTGTTAAAGGGAGGGGCGATCTTACAGCCCCCACCACAGGCATCATCCCGTGACCATCACGTGGGACAGGACCCACCCCACCCCCTCGCACCCGAGAAATTCTTGTGCGGACTGAGCTCATGGATGACGTGGTTGAATGAACTAATAAATATTTGACACGTCAACAAGTATTTCAGATCACGCTTGAAAAGTGAATATTATTGATTCATAGAAAAAGCGATTAGATGTTTTATGGTCCCGTATTAAATATTCATCGATAAAGTCGACAGATAATATAGTGAGATGAGCTCGTATAAGAATCTCCTCTCTTTCACCAATCCTTTCATTTTAAGGAATTATTCTTAGGTGAGCTGAGTGAATAGATAATGTGGTGAACTTGGTTGATAATTATCCGACACGTCGCAATAGATGTCATATTATTTTAATAAGGTGAATATTATTAATGGAGGAAGAAAGTTGATGTGCACTTTTTTTAACGTGTTAAACAACTATTGGTCAAGTTTATGGATGATGTGACAAACATGAATGATGCAAGAATCTCTCTATCAACTCATACGCGGGGTGAGAGATTCTTACACTTGTAGAACTTGTCATATTATTCGTGAACTTGTCTAATGATAATTAGACAAACCTGCATACCATCTTTTTTTTTCTTTTTCACTGAGAACACATTATCTTTTCCTATCAATTATTAATTATTCAATTTTAAATATAATATAAATTCTTTTACTGACGTGTCAAATAATCATCGATGGAATTCATTGTCTCATCCATGAGCTTGCTTCACGCAAGAATTTAATGAAAGCCATGGAGTACCGGGAATAGGATCGGCTATCTAATGTTTGCCTGTGGTGATCAGAGAGAAACCATCCGGGAATCGATGAATGCTCGAAACCGCTTCTGGAAATTCTACGAAATCGTCATCTGCCTCCATTTCAGGGATGGATCAATCCGTGAAAGTTGCCTTTCTAAACCTTGAAACTGTTCCACGTAACTTCTAGAGGGTCTATTCCCTAAAGAAATCTGCACATTTTCCATCCTTCAATGACCATACATGTTAATGTCTGAAGGGGGGGTGAGGGAGACAGTCACGGTATCCTGATCCCTGAAGTTCTCTGGCAAAAATTTTCAGTAAAACATTACATTTCTCGAGCTCAATTGTATCTTGAAATCCCGGTTCCAGTCGGTCACTGTGGTTTAGGATATCGCTGTGGAATTATTGAAGCTTTCTGGTGTCTGAATGATAACAGAAAAGGAGCAGCAAAACCACAAGGCATGCCCATAAGAATCTGTGGCCCCAGCAGCTCTGACTCTGACCGTCTCTTCATTTACACACTCAGAAGACAACCTCATTGCCTACCTTCCTGTGGGGGCCTGCCCGCCGATCGACCTATGGCCCCGGAAAAAGAAAACATCCGTGACGTTTTCCCAGGTAAATGTACTGTTCCATAAGCATGGTCCGAGTTCTCGAGGAGAAATCCCGAAAAGGAAAACTGAAGATAGGGCCCCCTCCCCCTCCCCCCAAAGTGGCATTGATTTCAAAACTTACGCTCTTTGCCTTAAGTGGTAACAGGCAACATTACAAACACTGCAGAGTGGAAGCCTTGCAAGCTGCTCTACATTTACAGTATTCGATCCTGAATCCCAAGCAATCATACTCGTATCTCGACGACTCCTAGAGCTTTCTGGCTCCCCCAGAAAGTTCGTACCCATACGCCATCTGTTTTGAACCTGAACCCGTGGGCTGATGTCCCAGGAAAGTCACCCAAAGAAAGCGAAGGATTATAGTAAAGTGTCTTTTTGCTTCAAAAGTCAAAACTGAATAAACAACGGAGTCACTGTAGGAGGAAGCATGCCGCCCAAATTCTCCCTTTAAATTCTCCTCACTTCCCCGTTCATTTCCTAAGCTCTCCTTCCCTTCTCCACACTCACTCTCCTCCTCTCTCTGTGTCCGTGTCTTGGAGAACCTAAGCCACCACATAGACTATGGGGTCACAGGACTCAGCCTTCCTCAGAGACAACAACCTTGTCTTGCGTAAGATCATCATGATCCTGCTCTTGACCTGCACACCTGAAACCAACACCAACGACCTCTTACCATCATCGAACCACTATTCAGTACCTTCGTCGCTGAGTCAGCTTCCCTTCGACGGCTACCTCAGCTTCGACGACCTCCAGTTCGCCGCCCAGGACTTCGGCGGCCAGTTCAGCTCCCTCCCCCTCGCCGTCCTCCACCCGAGCTCGGTCTCCGACATCTCCTTAGCTGTCAGCCATGTGTTCGAGCTTGGCCCTTCCTCTGGCCTCAAGGTGGCAGCCCGTGGCCACGGGCACTCGCTCCAGGGCCAGGCTCTGGTCCCGGGGGGACTTGTAATCAGCATGGAATCGCTCCAGTGGCCGAAGATGAGAGTCTTCACCGGGAAGGCTCCCTTTGTGGAAGTCTCTGGTGGGGAGCTCTGGATCAATATCCTGCAAGAGACGCTCAAGTATGGTTTGGCACCAAAGTCGTGGACCGATTACCTTCACCTCACCGTTGGCGGGACTTTATCCAATGCCGGGATAAGCGGGCAGGCTTTCCTGCACGGCCCCCAGATCAACAATGTTTACAGCCTCGAGGTTGTCACAGGTAAGGATCCACAGCCGAGTAACTTATTATTTTTCATTACCCCGGCAAGGTCCAATGATGAAAGGAATCGTATTCTAACTTGGTGCAAGTTTCCATTCTTGTGCAGGCAAGGGAGAGGTCTTCACCTGTTCCGACAAGCAAAACTCGGACCTGTTCTACGCCGTTCTAGGAGGTCTCGGACAATTCGGAATCATCACCCGGGCAAGGATTTCTCTAGGACCTGCTGCAAAGAGGGTACGAAACATACTTTGACTAAATTACCAACTTTAATTATTCGCTTTATTGAGTTTATGGCAAAAAGTTCAGCTCTTCACAGAACTTTGTCCGGAAAACTTTTCCGGGGTCATTTGGCAGGTGAAATGGATCAGAGTGCTCTACTACGACTTCTCCCTATTCTCCAAGGATCAGGAGCAGTTGATATCACTGGATGAAGCGTTTGACTACATCGAAGGATTCGTTATAATAAACCGAACCGGTCTTCTCAATAACTGGAGATCATCCTTCGATCCCAGGGACCCGGTACAGGCAAGCCGGTTCAACTCCGATGGAAAAACTCTGTACTGCCTCGAGCTTGGCAAGTACTTTGACCCAGAAGAGGCGGAGTCGGTGAACCAGGAAATAGAGAGACTTCTTGGCCAGCTGAGCTATATTTCTTCTACCCTATTCCTGTCAGAAGTTTCCCTCCTCGAGTTTCTCGACAGAGTTCACATTTCCGAGCTGAAACTCCGGGAAAGAGGCCTGTGGGAAGTCCCTCACCCATGGCTGAATCTTCTGGTGCCAAGAAGTCAGGTTGATGAGTTTGCAAGTGAAGTGTTCGGAAACATTGTCACGGACAACAGCAACGGTCCCATCCTCATCTACCCCGTCAACAAATTGAAGTAATTGACTACTTGAGAAACAGTCATATGATAAAAGGCCCATTTGTTTGATCTAAGTAACTTCTGGAAAAAAGGTTTCTCAACTTAACGGGTTTTGTTTGCCATAATTTTCCCAGTAAACTGAAAACGACTCCTTAAAACCTCCGGAAAGTGACCTTTTCTTTTCGGGTTTCAATTGCCAAGGTTGCTGGAGGTGCCTTGTTCGGGGTCAAATCGATCACGACCCGTGGTGGTGGGGGCCGCAAACTGACCCATTCAAGTCCTCTCAGTGACCGAACTAGAGATAACCCGAGAAAATCAAGACCTGTTTTGGAAAACCAACTCTGAGAAATAAACAGACAGTAGTGTTTCTTGATCAATTCCTCTGACCTTGTCTTGCTGTCTGTTGCAGATGGAATAACAGGACTTCCTTAGTCACTCCAAGCGAAGACACCTTTTACCTCGTGGCGTTCCTATCATCTGCACTACCTCTGTCTACCGAGAAAGACGGGTTGGAACACATCCTGGCCAGAAACCAGAAAATTCTCGACTTCTGTCGGGCAAATCTCCTTGGAGTAAAGCAGTACCTTCCCCACTATAGCAAGCAGGAAGAATGGGTAGCTCACTTTGGGACTCAGTGGGAAGTCTTCCTGAGCCGGAAACTCAAGTATGACCCGCTCGCCATCCTTGCCCCGGGACAGAGGATCTTCGGGAAGAACATCCAGGTGACATAGCAGATGTGGTTGGAACTTCTGCCTGCATAACTTGGAATCGGGGAAAGGAAGGAAGTGCCCTTGAGAGATAGGATCATAGATGGAGCAGGCCTTTAACTGTATATTATGATAACTATAAATTCCATTCACATAGGTTGTGGCCTTGTTTACACCAGAGATATATGTGACATCAGAAGATGCAACTATCAGAAACCAAGTTTGTCACCCGAGAACCTGCTGCGAGGATCTTCAGTACAACGAGTATGTTCGAGATTATAATAAGACAAGGAAACATGTTGTAAAATGTTTAGATGGGTTCATGGTGACTTCATGAAGTCAGTACACGCCAGACTCCAGCTTGTCCAGATATCACTTCCAGTCTAATCAGGCCCTGGAAACTGGTCTTGACCCCAATCTGGATCTTTTCAAGTCAGCCGCATGCATAATTCGGATCTGACCCGATTCAGGTACACCTACATCATCGAAACCGGCTAAGCCTATTGAGATGCACACATCTCCAGAATATTCTGTGGGACCCACCATCGATCTACAATCAAATTATACATAGGAGAGGAGACATCGGTGATCATGTACACGGTTGAGAAATAAGAGAAAAGGGGGTCGCATTAGAGAGTGGTTAGTTGTTTGTGTGGTATACAGTGTTCAATTCTCGCACAATTCCGTAATTAGGGTCCACCACCTGTACGTTAATGTTTGTGCAAGACTTGATTACGTGATTCAATCCCGTTCATCGATCCCAAGTATCAATATAATGTCTTGAGGTATGCTGAATATTTTTATCTCGATAATTTAATTTTCATGTGAATATGAATTTTTACGATGTGATATGCACGTCCAGTGAGGTGCAGTATTTAGGTATATAAAATGCCGCATTTATTTCCTTTTTTATTTTGTATTCATTTTATTTTAATTTAAATTTTTGTTTCTACGCGCTCGCGCCGCCCGTGTCCTCTGTTTTGGCACAAATCCCAGACGACCGTTAGCCTGTCTTCCCAACCAAAAAAAAAAACCTATAAAGGATACCCCGTCGTCGTCTCTCTTCCGACGAACTCCGCCGACTACCTAAACCTAATCGAGGAGGACTTCCGGTCCTTAAAGCCTCCGTTCCCGAGCCTGCTCGAGATCAGATCCGCCTGAGGATGCCAGTCGAATTCTCTCTGATGTAAGTCTCCTCAGTCCCTCTGACCTCGAACACCGCGCTTCTCGTGGCATCCGGTGATGGATTGGCGGTTTCACAGACGATCGCTCAATTATGGCCATAATTTATGTTTTCTTCTTACTTACCCACAGTTGCCATCTCCTTCTTGGAGTGCTTGGGATCAGGAGCTAATGCCTTTTTGGATCGTAGACTCGAGATCGAAGCAGCCGCTGCCCTTCAAATGGGGCTCAGGCAGTTCCTTCACATCTCATTTAGCATCCTAACTCTTCAACTTCAATCCTTCGAACAGTTTTATTAAATTTCTATTTGAGTTTGGCATGGTGTGAATTCAGAATCGACCTGTTTTGATATTGTATTAAACTTTCACTTGGACCTTATAAAATCTCGAACTCATATTTACCTAAAAATTTAAGTTGATGAATGGTAAGTATTCAATTCTATAAGATCAAATTTCATCTTTTATTTAGTCGACATGAAATTGTTCTTAACAAGTTTTAAATTCCCCTATGGACCTATGTCGCTCCATCCGTGTGTAAATACGTGTGTGCTAGTGTGGGACAAGGTACGAACATTCTTCGGAAGTTACGAGGAAGGAAGAGGCACCCAGAGATGGTTATATAAGGACAAGCAATACCTCAATGAGCTCTGTTGTTCTGACTGTTCGGACTTCCGTGAAAGTTGGCTTATTATTGTTCCTAACTGTGAACGGTGCGAATATCTCCTGTTGGCTTTTGCAAGTGCTTTTTTCCGAGCTCGATGCAGGAAGAGAAATTCTTAGGATGTACTACATCGTCACGTGGTGTGAGAGAATACTAATTAAAATTTGATAGACAAACAAATTAATGCTAAATCGCTCGAGCAGTTACCATAATTATTACTAATCAAAGTAATTTGATTAGCTCTTCATCACCACGTCATTATAAGATAGGACTATTTAAGATTTTTTTCATGCAGAATGGGCCAGCCACTCTTTTCCTCCACATTCTTTTTATAAATAACGAGCGTTCTATTCTATTCTCATGGATCCATCCAAGGATACCCCAAAAGTTCTGTCGACATTCCATGTGTTGTCTTGCATTGTGCGACTTCGTCTTGTCGGATTTCACTGGGAGGGTGGTGTAGGTCGACCCGGCTGCTAGTTCAGGCCCATTACTTCTCCACTCCAAGCCCAAGCCTAAGCCCATCCAGTTTACTGGGAGGGCGTATTGGGCCCGGCGCGTTTTCAAGTAATTTCTCTCTTTTTTTTTTGTTGAATAAAATAATTTCGAATATTTATTTATTTTAACATTAATTTTGAAAATCACAAAGGAGGGAAATTCGCTCGCCATGGCTCTCCGTTGGAACTTGGAAGTCTCCTCCTCCATCTCCTCTGGTTCTCTCTGTCCAGACCGATTTGGCAGGAAAGATCGTGATCGTGAGTTGCGTTTGCATCCATCGACTGCTTGAAGTTGTAGCAGAGATGATATTCGAGCGATCTCAAGGAAATTCGAGCGAAAAAGTACGAACTCAGATTCTGAATGCCGGAGGCTGAGCCGAAGGGGACGAATTCTGACCGATTTGGCAGGGAAGATCGTAATCATGAGTTGCGTTTGCATCCATTGACTGCTTGAAGTTGTAGCAGAGATATTCGAGAAATCTCAAGGAAATTTGAGCCAGAAAGTACGAACTCAGATTCTGAATGCCGGAGGTTGAGCTGAAGCGGATGAATTCAGATTGATGCTAGGTCGTTGGATCGGCGTGCTAGAGAGCCTTGCGAGAGCACGACCTGACATTTTAGGTCTCCGCCTTCAAGCTTCAGAGCGGCTGAGGGCGCCTGCAACGAAGAACAAGACAATTTGACGGTGATAACCGGTAACCGCTCTTTGTTTTCGGTATAGCTTTGAACTGTTTCGCCAGAAACTGACTAAGTAATGATTCGGATGAGCTTAATCTATATGTTTCCTTTTGATTAAAGATTTGAGCTTATAGATTAGGCTGGACTAATTATGCTGAACTGCCAGAGTAAAGAAGGAAAAGGAAAAGCAAGAGTTAATTGAGCCATTTCCATTTAGCTTTGTCCTACTTCTTTAGTGCACAGTGACAGGCAATCATAGCTACCGCTTGAACCATCAATCTATAACTATTTTATGAAAAGCAACAACGAAAATAATTTGCACTCATAGGATGGTATTGATGAGCGCCCCTGTCTAGCCTGCAGAAGAAGCTAATAATGTGCGATAGAAAATTCCATGAACTGTCTGTGGATGCTGCTCATTGAATGTGAAGGTGATTTTGAGCCGGGTTGAAAAAAACTCGATATGCTCCTGTCCATGTTCATACTTTGTAATATAGATTTGTAAGCCTAAAATATTTTTGTTCTAATGTTGGCCTCAAATAAAAAAAATTTGAGAAAAGCTCGACAAGGTTGAGTCATAATTCCTTACTTGTGTCAGTTTTCTTCATTACCGAGATTCCATAGCAACCCCAACGGAGAAGTTAAAGGAAAAAAAAGATTTCAATAGGAGGCTGAATTGAAGTGCGTCGGTAGGAAACTACTGGTGCTAGCCTTCTCTTATCTGCCTTTCCCTTGTATCCCTACCCCGCTTCTATATATACATAAGCTGTCACCCCAGTTAACACCCCACTCAGAGTCGATTTAGGCAGCCGAGTCCACAATGGGCTGCAACACAAATCCTTCTTTGACCTTAGCTCTCCTTCTTGTGGCTTTCATCCTCCTCTCATCGCACTGTAACCTCCTCACCATCTGCAGGGCTGATTCTGAAGTTGGTATGCTCTTGCTCTCTGTCTCTCTCTCTCTGCGTGTGCTTGTGGGGATTATGGTATTTTTGCAATTCTGAGATTTTCAAGGGAACCCACATCTAAGCGATATCAAAAGCGCCGTAAAAAATTGTCATTTCACATTTGGAATGGATCTTCATAACGATTACATCATGACTGCTTTTGTAAGTTCATCAGCTGAAGTGCTTCTAGATTAATGGGTTTACAGCGCGACATCTTGATGTTTCACGCCATCCCTCTGTTTCTCAATCACTCAGTGGAAGTGGGACTCTGGTTATTGAACAAAGTTTACACGTCTTTTGAGGAGTTCTCGAATTTTCATCTCTCATTTTGTTCCCCATATTGTTCAAAGGACGCCATTAGAGAAACAAAGTGTAGATCTTGGGCTCTTTTCTAGAGAAAAAAATAAAAATCTAAAATTAGAGAAAAAAATAAAAAAACCTGTCATCTTTTTCCTCTTGCCATGCCTATGGATTCTATATGAGCGTTATTTCTTGAATGCGTAAATTGCTTTTTCTGCTGATCTACACATAAATTCATGAAGTGGCTCGAGTATTTGAATTCTCCCAGATTTGAATCTTTAACATGTTTAAAATATTGACGCAACCCCACTAATCACAAGTGCCACAGTCAGTCCACCATCCCATGCGGGTTCAGTGTCCTTCACCTAATAATAAAAAATGGACGATAATGCTTTTCTCATGTGGAGAAGGAATTTTGACCTTTTTGTTTCTCCTTAAAGAGAGTCCTATTCAATAAACTATTTTTTTCGGGTGTAAGCATCTTCTTGGTACTTGAAAATGTAAGAAACAAATAAAGAAAGTGATTCTCTTGCTATGCCTGCTCTCTTGTAAAAGTTGTTATTTGTCACGTATTTATGGTTTCTTGTTTTACCGATAACTTTACATGAATCTTAAAATTGCCGTTTCTTGTGTGAATGAAAAATCTTGTAACCCGCCATTTTTTCTTTTGCAGAGGATGAAACTCCGTTTACCTATGAGAACGGAACTGGGAGGGGACCGGATAAGTGGGGCCTGATTGATCCCCAATGGAAAACCTGCGTCAGTGGAAAAATGCAATCTCCCATTGATTTGCTCGATCAAAGAGTCCAGATTTCCTCCAATCTGGGCAGGTTGAAGCGGGATTACAAACCAGCTCCTGCAACTATTATGAACCGAGGACATGACATCACAGTAAGCTACTTGTCTATTTGCAATTTACTCGGCACTAGAAATGTCCTTGGTGCTTATCTGACCGAAAAATACCACTCTCTTACGTTATGCATGTCCAAGCAGGAAACTTTTTGGTTTATATCTATGTTCCAGTACCAAATACTATACATTCAGCCTTTGGCATATACACGTATATCCAAACATATATTTCGCCTCGTATTTGCGATCGGCACCTTTACTTGTTCATGGCAATGTTCATCTATAGGAGTTTAAGGTAGTTCATGCATCCACATCGCATTACCAGACTTAATAGTTTCCGTTTCATCTTTATGTTCTGATTTTGAGGGTATGCTTATTCAAAGACTGATCTGACACTACGAATGCACCACCAGGTAACGTGGAAAGGATATGCAGGAAAGATCAACATAAATGGAACCGATTACAATCTTCTAAAATGTCACTGGCATTCGCCATCTGAGCACACTTTCAATGGGTCCAGGTCAGTTTGCCTTTTCTTTATAGTTGCATACACAATATATCCTGGAATGGCAATTCGATAAATTAGGCGTAGAGTTGATTACCTCTAGGTTGTTTTGGTCAGCCAAAAGGAAAGATATATACTCAATTCATTCTCTCTCTCAAATATGCTTTCATTTTCAGGTACGACTTAGAGCTTCACATTGTTCATTTAAGCTCCTACGGAGAGATTGCTGTCGTCGGAATTGTATATGAATATGGCCGGCCCGATAGATTTCTCAAGAAGGTACACGTGTAGCTTAACGCTGTTTATCATTTACATGCCTGATCTACTTGCAATGCAATCTTAAATGAAGCTCCTTCGCACTAATTAGATGTAGGCTAAAAATTTGAGTGCTCTCATCTCCCTTTACTCACCACCAGTTGCTGATACCTCTTGGCAGCTATTCCATCACATAAACTCGGTTGGGCATGAAGAAAAAGGCAAAGGCCACATGAGCTCAGTCGGGCATGAAGAAAGACGCCTTGGAATCATTAATCCTGGAGAGATTAAGTTCGGAAGCAGGAAATATTACAGGTATATCGGTTCTCTAACAGTCCCTCCCTGCACCGAGGGTGTCATCTGGACGATCAGCAAGAAGGTAACAAATAACATTTCAGAAAGTCTGAACAGCTTCATCGATTCTTCTTTAATCCAGACATAGAGTTGAGTTTCCATTCATCAACTCTCGTCTCGGCTCTCAGTCATTGACTTCTTGTAGGTGAGGACAGTCTCTAGGGAGCAAGTGAGAGCACTACGAGAAGCCGTTGATGATGTGAGTCCCTTCACTCCTTCTCTCCTATACCTCATTCAACTATAACCTAGTTGACAGCCGAACACGATCGAAGTTCAACTGCCCTTTTCTAAGGAGTTGACAATATCTCCTTGTTATGTAGAACAGAGGAAAGTGATTGATTTTGTTGCCCCTACGCATCTTAAATGGACCGAGCAGCATCCCCACCTCGGGTTGATGATGCAGTAAACTCAATATCCAAAAGATAGGGACAGCAGATATGTCGTTGTCTGCACCTATTTATCTACTTTATCATAGTCGCTATTTCCTCCGTCGCAGGGCTTTGAGGATAATGCAAGGCCTATTCAGAAGTTGGATGGTCGACCCCTTTGGCTATATAGCCCAAGGCAGATCGGAGGTCCTGCTTAGGAAGACTGCTACGACAACTAACTACTCCGGTACCTATCACTTGCTCCTTCCACGAATATCTTTCTTCTCCGTCGCATGAATGTGGTAGTTGAATCTAAAGAAGAAAATGGAAATAAGTTGTTAGATGTTTTCTACTGCCGTCCTTTTCAAGTTGCCATCCTTTTCCGAGGCTGTTCCATTTTCCATTAGAATTTTCATTTGTGGGCATCAGAGAAAACAGAGGTATATATGAATCACGGACCGACTGGATTCACACGGAGTGAGAGATCCATATTTTTTTCCCGAGAAAATGTTACCACAGTTCGACAAGCTACGGAACAGAACAGTGCACACAGCCATGCTTACGCACGTCAGTACCTTCAGAGGACAGAGAGTTTGAGACCATACGATTAGAGAGGGAAAAAGAAAAGTTATCCCAAAGACAGCTCAAAGGTCAAGCGCTTGGGCATGGTGGCTAATGTGATCATCAATGAAGGTTGAGATGAAAAAGTAGGAGTGGTCATAACCTGGCTGCCTCCTCAGGAGTAGCGGAACATTGTGGGCTCTTACAGGCTTCCTGGAATTTTCCGGGCAACAGCTGATCTTTAAGGAATTTGTCATCTTCCCCCTGTATAGAGATTTAATCCAGAAGAACATTAACGCCGTTGATGACGGCAGACCGCCCTAAACAGATTAGAAGAAGCTAACTTGACAGCAGAATGGAGATGAACATGGCTAGCCACCCTGAAATTCGCAAATATTTTGATACCTACAAACGCACTACGCAAATGGGGACAGGAACCGAGGCGGACTATCCTGATCATCACTGAATTTGGAAACTAAACATGCGGCATCACATTCCTGAAATTGCAATATGGTACTGCTAAATGAATAACAATAAATCATCGAAAGTTCATCAGCTTTAGCTCTCCCAGTTCTTAACAACTCACCTCCCATTCGGCTCTGTTTTCACCCAGATAATTTCTGAAAGCCTTCTGTCCCCAGGGGCAGTTGATAGGACTGACAATTGGTGCAAAGGTGGAGACAAGACTGCATTGCACAGACTGTTGAGAGATTTAATGGCAGAAGGATTGTAATAATATGTCGAGGGGGCAAAAGAAGCTTCACTAGTAAAGAGCTACAGCCAGTAATGCAAAGAACCTCCTCTGACATAACATATCAAAAGTAAGATCAGCTCAAGAATTTATTCACCTTATATTTATCCAGGTTTTTTAGGTAGATTGTCAGACCTCCATGACCGCCCATAGAATGGCCAAATATAGATGCCTTAGAGGTATTAAGATTAGGGAAATTCTCGGCCGGGAGTGCAGGAAGTTCCCTGACAACATAGTCATACATACGCACTACTTCCACATCTCTTGTGTGGCATGAAGTTAAAATCCGGCACCTGATTCAACGGGAAAAGGCTAAGAGATGGAAAAATTGGCAGAAACATTGCAAGGTGAACCCATATAGAGTCGTGCAGAACATGATAAATTGTAGGCTTAAGTTTCTTTTGGAAACTAGCATCTGCCTGATCTGATCTCACCTCCATCTCCAATATCTGCTATGCCTTATCAGTTCTCTAAAGTGAAATCAATTTGATTCTGCATGGTATGTAGATGCATCATGACTGCGATCTTCTCTATGGATCAAGTTGGTTTGTTGGCTCTATAAGGATTAGGAGCAGCACGTCAGCAAGATCGACGGGCTTTGGTGCAATAAGAAGAATATAAAGAGCTCATTTGCTGAGACTATACCACCTGAAAATAGAAAAATAAACACTCGAGGAGAATCTGCAAGGCATACATACCGACTGCCAAAATCCCACCAGCTGTCTGCTTCTACTTCCTCGTTAAGGCCTCCTACAGTTAGAAAGAGAACAACAATGGCTAAAATATAAACAGGAAAACTAAATTTTCAAGAGCTAATTTCCACGTGACATCGAATTAGCTTCCAATGTTAAATTGAAGTCAAGGATAAGATATATCAAAGCTACCAAGCAGTTTTCCGCAAAATTGCATTGCAAAATGGTGCAAAAATATCACAGTCGTCCAAAAGTTTTGAATCCACAGAGAAGTAGAAGATCACACTTAGGAACCAACGTCGAGTGCAGGTTTTATGTCGAGGAAAAATGGAATGGCATATAGTTGCCAAGTAAAAATAATGGTCAGTTCATATGGAAATTCCATTTCCGATAGTTTTGATCAATCATTAGCTGCAATTGATACAGAAGGGAAGGTAAGAGAACAAATAGGAAAGCAAGTATGTCATCCGGGAATCAGAGTTGCTCCTCTGAAGCAGCAGGCAACCATTTCGATTCTATATCATGCTAGACAGATACATACGATGACACAAACTACATTTCAAAAGATGAGAAAATGCGGGACTCCATCCAATTCAGACAGACTATATGTTGATCGATGCTAGAATTGTTTCAAAAAAGATCCAATCAATTAGCAATTGGAGCGGTCGATGACTCACTCGGAGATGTGTCAGGAGCAATCAAGACGATGCCGAGCTTGGAAGCGGCACGCTGAGCACCAGATTTGGTTATGAAGTTATCATCGGTGCAAGTGAGTCGTGATAGCCAGTAAAGCACCTGCACATGCCAAAGGCACCGCGAAACCACGAATTTTAGTGCCGGAGGTACCAATTTTTCATCGTTAACAGGAGGAACAAACCGTAGACTAAGGCGGTCGGGCGGGGAAGGGACTTATAGAGAACTTGTGGGAGGGGGAGGAAAGAGAGGGAGGGAAGTAGATGCAGAAAGACATGGAGCAGCCCAGCGTGGGGCTGAAATGCTTGTATCGCTTGTTGTAGCCCCCAAACATCTTCGAGCTGCTTATCTCCGTCGGCTTCGTCTCCACTCTGGCTCTCTCCGCCTGCGAGGTTTTGCTTCGCCGGAGATGGAAGTGACTCTGTGAGAGTCGTGAGGGAAGGGTTAGGTTCACTTGAAATATTCACAGGCGGAGCAGGCCAGCCAGTTGGCGAAGCGCGGTGCGCTGGCCATATCGGAGGACCGCATTAGATGGGCCGAAAGCCCAAACAAACTCAAGTCCACTGTTTACACAAGAATTACAGACTAGATTTTTTTTACACACTTCACTTCGATAATAATTTCGCTAGTTCGTGGATTACAGTAGTAGTCGAACATTTTTGAATGTAATAATGTACATTGTTATCTGTAACCAGTTGTGTCTACTGAAACCTGTATCATCTATGCTTCGGGATATTTTCACTGTTCGAAGCTCTGCTCAACAGCTCTCCAAGTACAGTACAACAAATCCAAATCAGAGATCTTGAGTCGGGATATATGTAGAGCTCCCTGGATCGAACCAAGACCGTGATGGGGACAGAGGGATTGAATTTGGTTGATATTGAGCAAAAGAATGAATGGTAACAGAGTCTGTGCATAGCAGGACAGAGGAGGATTAGTATAAGAATATCAGCTACCTCAAACTTATTATCCGGGAAGATTGCTCTCACGGCTCAACCTACCCAGTCAGTTAAAAATCAATGTTTTGCAATGCAGTGGTGTTCTTTATCTCTAAGCCAACTCGGGACCGGAAGGGAGCGGCTCGTACCCGTCGGGAGTATGATTCTTCCCGGCTTCAGCCCAATCAACAGGGATGCATTTCAGGAGAGCCCCAACAGGCAAGCTTATTGAACCGATCAGGATGCTCAGGACCCACAGTCGCCAGCTGAGCGGTACTGTACTCGCAAAAGTCCCCAAGAACTCTACTATGATTGCTTGGAAGGCGACCGTGGAAGTGATCACAAGTAAGAATATCCAGCTGCTGAGCATGCCACGTAATATGTTGAGCTTCTCAATGTCCCGGCTATTTATTTCATTGAACACCTGAAGAGAAAGCCCAGTTGGTAAGATTATTGCATTCTTCTATATGGTATAACCTGTCTGTTGAATGCTGGCTCGCATTTCATTTGCCTTTGTGATTTTGATTGGAACTTTCAAACGTCAAGTAAACTGAAATCCGACTAGTTGCTTTTACAAATGGGAAGACGGTCACGGTTCAGTAGACCAACCAATCATTCCCAGCAGAGGCATACTTAGAAAGGAAAGGAACGCTCTGGAAATAATAGCTTGGCTTGTGGACTATACCTGGCAGAAGACGAAAGTGTTGAAGATCACAGTATTGAGAACGCCAGTAGAATCTGAAGCATGAAGTCCAAGCAATTCCTTCCCGTCGAAATTCAGGACTCCAAGGACAGCAAGTTGATAGATGCTCTGACCTATAATGTTCCGCCACATGGCCTTTGTTATGAAACTTGTTCCCTTTCCCACTGGAGGCCTCTTCATCAGCTCATCATTTGGTGGTTCAGTTGCCAGTGCTAGAGCCCCCAGAGTATCCATGATCATGTTCACCCAGAGCAACTGCACTGCAGTAAGTGGGGCAGAACCTGGAAGTTGGCAGGAGAATTTTAAGAATACTGTTAATTTTAGGGAATACTACTTAACAGCTTCATCATCAAGCACTAGAACAAGAAAAAAAACAAGGAAATTGAAAGCATAATAACTCTGGGCGTGGCAAGGTTCCATCACCAAGAGTTTACAAATATAACGGCTTAGTTTGGGAACAGCGAACCTGAGATGCATGCGGAAACAAAGTTTATGACCAGTGCAACAACATTGACAGTTAACTGGAATTGCACGAACTTTTGGATGTTTATGTATATGGCACGACCCCATTTGGTGACATTCACAATTGTAGTGAAGTTGTCATTCAATATGATAACGTCAGCACTTTCTTTGGCAACCTAAGGAGAACAACAAAGGTTATTGTGTGAACAGTCTAAAACCAGGAGAGAAACAGAAAAGACTCTTTCTCTGGAGAAGTGGATACAAGAAAAAACAGTATATAGACAACGGCAAGAGAAGCTGTGTCATTTTTTCATTGAAGTATAAACCTTCACAAAAACACAATAAGTGCCAGATTAGCATCAAAGATATGCAAACTAGCAGACCTCTGTTCCGGCTATGCCCATTGCAAGCCCGATGTCAGCCTCATGCAAGGCAGGGGCATCATTGGTCCCATCACCGGTAACCGCAACAACCTCATTAAACATCTTCCTTAAATGGGTTACCAAGGTATGCTTGTCCAGAGGTAAAGATCGAGCCATTACCTGTGTCAATAACCAACATTTAAGGAAATGAATGGATCATATGCAGCTGAAGGTTACTTCATGCAATACCAAACCTGAATTCTTGGTATGATTTCCTTCATCTGTTCAGGGGACTTGCTACGGAAATCCAGTCCTTCTATGGCAATACCATCTTCAGTGAGTATGCCACATTCTCTAGCTATAGCTTTGGCTGTATTAATATTGTCACCTGTCACCATTCGGACAGTGATTCCCGCGGCTAAACAAGTCTGCACTGCCTCTTTGACTCCAGGACGTACAGGATCCTTAATTCCGATAACTATGATCAATGTGTATCCACTTTCAGGAATTCTGTCCTTAATAGCACCCCCATCCATATCTTTATACGCTAAGCAGAGTGTCCTTAGAGATTCACATGCAAAATCATTAATCACATGTGATATTAGGTTAACCTGATCTTCAGAGAGTGGAACAGGTTCTCCATTTTTGTTGACAATCTTGTCACACATTCTGAGTATAATCTCTGATGCACCTTTGCAGAAAGCCCTAACTCCACCGTCAGGGCGGGCTACAAGCACAGACATCGTCTTACGGACTGAGCTGAATGGTTCAACTTTTAATACCTTAAAAGCCTGGCGCTGTCCATCAAAGTCGCCACCCAAGGACAGGCCAAACTCCAATAGTGCAGATTCAGTTGGTGTTCCTAAAATAGTTTGCTTGCCATCTTTGTCCTTCACAACTTCAGAAGCAGTATTCTGAAGTATAGCCTGTAAAAGGACTTTTAGAATGCCTTCAGCTGTTTCCAATTTCAGGGCCTCAATGCTATCCATCCCTTTTATTTCCCTTGATTTACCGCATAACCATATCTTCGTTACCACCATGTGGTTTGTTGTTAGGGTACCGGTCTTATCTGTGCAAATACAACTAGCCGATCCCATTGTTTCACAGGCAGAAAGGTGTCTCACAAGCGCCCAGTCATTCATCAGTTTCTTCATGGCGAAAGCAAGACTTAATGTCACAGCTAAAGGCAATCCTTCTGGAACAGCAACAACTATTATTGTGACTGCTATAGCAAAGTAATTTAGAAGAATCAATGCATCAGCAGCAGGCCAATCTGTAATTTCATTCCTTAGAGCTTTTTCCACAAGGAACCGTGCTGTTAATACTATGAAGGTCAGCACAGCGAAACCCAAACCAATCTTCCCTATGATTGTGGCGACACCATTTAGCTTCACCTGCAATGGAGTCTCATCATCTCCGCCTTCGCTCAGAGTCTCCATCAACTTTCCCCATTCAGTCTTCATTCCAACTGTTGTCACTAACATTTTTCCCACGCCATCTCGCACTTTTGTTCCGGAAAGCAGGAAGGGCTTCTGGTCATAGACATTTACTGGCTCACTCTCACCTGAGAGACTCGACTCATCGATTAGTAAGCTGTACCCTGATATAAATATCCCATCTGCTGGAACTTGGTCCCCAGTCGACAAATGAACAATATCTCCAACAACCAAGTCGTAGATGGAAACTTTTCCTCTATGTCCATCCCTAGTAACATGAATAGAAATCTTCCTTTTCTCCCTATCTAAGTCCCTGAATTGCAGGGCCTGCTTGTAGTCACTAATTGCAGTTACTGCAACAACCAAAAATATGCTAAGTAAAATTCCTAGCCCATCATACATACCACCTGGCCACCCTTCAGTGGCAATACCAACACCTATAGAAACCGCAGCACAAATCATTAGGATAATGAGAGTCAAATCATGCAGAGCTTCCCAAACAAACATCAGAAATGTACGAGCAGGTTTCTCTGTGAATTGGTTCAAGCCATAGATCTTTTGCCTTGCAGGAATCGAGGGCGTGGATATACCTTCCTCCAAATTAACAGCTACCTTAATCGCGATTCCTTGAACACTATCATGAAGTTTCAGCCGCTTCATATCATGTCCACGCACAATAGATGCAAGTTCATCTGGATCAATGCCAAAACCTGCTTCAGTAACTTCCTCAGAAAGCTTGTACTCAGGTTGACCAGCAGCTGCAGAAAGAATTGCACAAGTAAGTATGGACTCAAAAGCATTGGCAAGAAAGAGTACATCGGGATCAGTGTAAATTTTATCTGGGGAAAAATGTTAATCATGCATACCATCAATGAATTGCAGTGCTGCCTTCTGAACGTAAAGTGCAACTCGTATCTTTTCCTGGTAAAAAAGATTGATGATCAGGCACACGCTAATACACACCATGGCAATATTGACACAAATAAAAGTTACCAGGAGATAATTTAATAGAACTTATTGGTAATAAACCAGAGCATCAAATGTTATTAATCATGCCAAAAGTTTAAGTAATTTCAGGACATTGAACAAGCAATTGCTTGGTCCACTAATATGTATTATTCTTCTAAAAATGGCCCAATAATATGTAGCAGAGACTGAGGAGCTACAATCTTCAGAATGTGAATCAGATGAAAGATGAGGAAGGCCATTTGATATGGTGTTTGGCTTTCTACCTAAAGAAGAAGATCATCAGCAATGATTTATCTCCATGAACTTCCTTCTTGATTTTGCATTTTTCTTGGAGATTAATCGATAAGATTGGATCCAATGTGTCATTTTTTTAGCCTTATCCATTGTTGTAACTATTTTCCTCCACTCGTTATTTATCAAGTAATCCAAGACATTCAACACATCACCTATTAGGTAAATGCTTTTGACTTATGGCTATTGCAAGATGCTTGATGGTTCTCTCGAGGGTTCCTATTCAATCATGTTTCTCCAGCGCACATGACTGGAATGCTCTACTTGTTTAAGAAAATATGATAGGATACTGTATTGGGTTTAGATTTAGAAAAATAAACTTCCATGCTTCATGGATGCCAACCTGAACCTGTTCGACAAATCTTCCCTTTCAAGACTGTTACTCTCATTGAACCAAAAATGAATCAAACAGTTTTTGGCTTACAGAAAGCCTCAAATTCATATGCTACAAAAGATCATCACTTGTATGTGCATCATTCTTCTTCTTAAGGTAAGATGGGTTTCATTATTTTTGGTCGCCAGCCACGGAGATGGGTTTCATTATTAGCATAGTCAAAACTTCAAACAATAGCATTGACCATTAAGCATCAGTAACCAAATGTTATTTCCCAAATACAATGACACACAAAAAGGAACAGAATAACAGTCCCTTCCATTTTTTCCCCTCTGCAAGGGGCACAAGTTCCTAACATTTACAGGCAAATTCCGAAGTGGATATTTATTGTGGAGAGAGAACGGAGAAATGCGGTCCCATCAAAGTGAGCCTTGAGCGAACAGACAAGGACGGGGCATCTTTATCCTCTTAACTGTCCACTTTCTGAATTTTTGCGTGCATACCTGTCTTTTCCTACTTTTCTGTAGTTTACATTTAAAGACAGAAAGTTCAAGGAAGTTTCCTATGTTGCCATTACTTGCAGTCTAGGTCAAATTTCAATATCCCGTGTTTCACCACCGCAATATTGTGGCCTAGAGTCTTCCCATGGAACTCTATAAAGATATGCAGATGACTTGGGTATCTTCACATGGAAATCGCAAACAAAAGGATTTGTCAGATCAACTATTCAATGGTCAGCTCCATATATGTGGAGCCCCATGCCTCTATATGTCTCAATCAAAATTGTCTAAAAGGAATTTATTTTTGGATTCTGAACAAATGCATTTTCCAAGGTTTACTCACAAATAGTGGAGCCCACGTTGAAAATTGTGACGATGAACATATTGATTCGTGCGCACTGTCTGCTAACTATAAATTAGATCCTGACTGCGTCATTCACAGTACTCCCTGGACTATTTAAGGAAGTAAGGGCTAAACGACCACAACTTGTGGTTGGCGTGTGATGCAATTTAGAAGAGAACAAAATGCAAAATCCCAGCTTCTGTCCCATACGAAGAATGGCATCCTATAAGGACAGGCCAAAACTGAGTCGCCCTCTATTTGGCCAGTGAGAAAAATAGAGACGGTATTTGGATCAGTCCAATCCCGTAATATCCTGACGGAGGATTTCTGGTTCGAGGAATCATAGCGTCCTCTGTTCAATGAAGACAGAACGATGATCTTCTCTCGTCATTTGAGCTCAACCTAGCTCCACTAGAATCCCAAATCAGTCCGTTGCAATAACCGGATATTGGATGTAAGAGTATTATCTAGCAGCCCGGAAAGGGACACGAAAGAATGAAACTGAGCTTTGAACATGCATCCGATCAGCAAATGACAACGGACATAAGGAGGGAGGCCCCGCAGAACAGAAGTCTCTCTCGCAGACGTTATGAAACGCGTTTAAACACATGCACAGGCGTTAATTGGACGGCAACAATGGGTGATCAGAGCGTGACGCAAGCGCTTGCGCAAACGTCGATCACTGCAAGACGCAAGCAAAACGTAAATGAGCGGCGGGAAAGAGATTGCCAAGGAGTGAACCTGAATACTGCGGCGTTTCCTCTCGGCCTCGGATCTCTTGGCGAGATCGGCGACCATGCGGAACCGTCTCGTCCGGTTCTTGACGATGGTGACGGCGGTCCTCCATCGCCGGAGAGCATCCTCCGAAGGATTCTTGTGATCCACGTTAAACTCCTTCAGCAGATTCTCCATCCTCCGGTCCTCCCTCTCTGCAAAAGCAATGAGAAACAGAAATGGCTGAGACAGATCCTTCTCCTACAAATATGGATATGACAGAGCGAGAAGGAGAGAGACAGGGGGGAGAGGGAGAGGGAGGGAGAGAGCAGAGAGCACGGCCAGGGAGTTAGTTATGGTCCGTTTCTCCTGTCAACTTGCGCGTTTGTGGGGGTGGAATATCAATGCCGGCGGAAAAATGCGGGCGAAAAGTATGGACTTTGACTTTTTTGGGGCACGCCTATTTTCAAATAAGGAATGTATTCCTTTTTTTTTTTGGTAAATTTAATTTTCGGTTTAAATACATAAAAGTACTAAACATTAATCTGCGCTGCATGTAGAATTATTAATTATACATAATCGAATATAAATTCATATTATTTTTATTTTACAATAGTATTTGATATGGTTTTAGAACCTATTAATTTAGAAAAGAAAAGATATGTTTACTAATGTATTAATTTAGAAAATTTTGTATTATATTATGGAAAAGAAAATTTATAAATTAAAAGATCTAAATCAAATTATTTTAATAATAAAAGAATTATAAATAAAAATTTGATAATATAATTTAAATTTTGAAAAATAGAATTAATGTGCTAAAAGAAAAGTGAAAAATAAACAAAATATTCAAATGAATGAGATAATATTTAAGGAAAATTATTTCTTTTCTACATAAGTAATTTATTTTTCTTACAAGTTTCCTTTTGTCAAGAAATTTTGCTGGAATATTAAAAATTTTACCTTAAGTAAACTGACACAGGCCTTTTTTTATGTGAAAGTTGCGTCGTTTGATACAATATATCAATATTGATTTGAGATTTAAGCATTTCGAATTTAATTTCCATTGACAGGCTCTCATATAACAAATCCTTTTTATTTTACTCATTTATAATCAAACATTCTATAAATTTTTTTATTTTTTAATAATTTTATTTTTAGTTCAATTAATTTTATTTTATTTTGTGATCTTAATATATACATATAGAGAAGAAAGTAGAATATTAGTCGCCACTTGCTAAAATTATCGGTGGCTCAATATAAAATATTCAAATATAACCACTACATAACATTAGTTTTACCCAAAAAAAATATATTAATGCTAATTTGAGACGCAATCTTATTATTTTTAATTCAGATAATACTCATTTCACTTAATTTATATTATTCAATACCACGTTGAAGAAAATAATAATAAGTTTCAATCACCAATTTTTTTTAAGAAGTAATTTTAATTCTTTAGAGCAAAAAAGGAAAATTCAATAACACCTTTATTTTTATAAAATATTTTTTAAAAAAGGCATAAAAAGACGTCATTCGGGTCGGATCGTTTAGCCGCCCGGCTTTGCATGGATTCGCTGATCGGTCGGCGCGAAGCTGAACCTCAGCTCATTTTAGGGCTTTGAAGGGCGGAGGAGCTTAAAACCCTTCTTTCCCTCGCTCTCTCCTGCTCTCTCCGAATCGCTTCGCTCGCGGAGAGGAGCAATGGCGGGCGAGCAAGACATGAGCAGCTGGACGGATCTGCTCCACTCCTCAACGAAGCTCCTCGAGCAAGCTGCTCCCTCTGCTCAGTTCCCTCCCCTTCAGGTTCGCTCCATCTCGTTTGCCGGAGAATGCGCCGGGAAATTATCCGTCCAAGTGTTACCGTATCTCGGAATTTGGAAGCTCTTTCTTGTATCTGAACCTCCATCTCAACTGAGAATGATTACTCTGTATCACATTTGTTATGTCTGTTTCAGAGGAACTTAGAACAGTTGGAAGCATTATCGAAGAAGCTCAAGGCGAGAACTCTCAGAGCTGAAGCTCCTTCTCAGTCTATTGCGGCTACAAGGTCTATTTACTGTCCCTTTCTGCTTCTCAGCTCTAGCTGGTTGTGTAACTGGTTGCTTGTGAATGTGTCGACATTGCACTTGCAGGCTGCTTGCACGAGAGGGAATAAATGCAGACCAGCTCGCAAGAGATTTGAAGTCCTTTGAGCTGAAGGTAAATAACGGACCTTTCATTCCACTCGTAATTTGCGCTTAGCTAGCCTTTTTCAGCGTCCTGTGTGTTGATTCGGCCGTGAAATTTCGGCCATTGGGCTAATTTGATTTGCCATACACTTTTCTTCGTTGGTAGGTTTTTTAAGATTTTTTTCCCTCAATGTGTAGCGCTGTAGGATACCTGTCCTTATGCTTGGGAGAAGAGACCTTTATACAGATTGTTGTCCTGACTTTTACTGGTTCTTGATTCATTATCCAAGCAGTCTGTTTTGCTTATTTTGACCTTCATTTTCAATTTATATTTGTATTCCCATTCCTAATGTCTAGTTAAAAGACATTGGCTGATGTCTGTTTTCATTGATGAAGACAACATTTGAGGATGTGTTCCCTGCTGATGCAACTAGTCTCGAAGAATATCTGCAGCAGGTAGGTCTTTCTCTGTACATTCTAATTACCTGCATGATAATTGATATCCCTAATATTTTGACACTTTAATATGTACTTGTGGCTACATGTCTCAATGCAGATTGAAATTTTTATTCTAGAACTAGAAGAATAATTTGCTTTCTGCTTTGCGGGACTCATGTGAATCTGAGAGCCATTTATCTGATTGATACTTGTCATGCTAACTATAATTCATGAAGCTTACTACAGGTTCATGAGATGGCAATGGTCTCAGCTATTCAGGAAGCTCAGAAGGACAACCTCAGAAGTTTTAATGATTATATGCTGAAAGTTTTAGAGGTTAGTGTACCTTGTTTTATATGGAGCGGGGTTCCGTTTTCTACTTTAAATTTGTGTGTGGCTTTTGTTCCATCTGTAGGGAAATCAGAAGTGGATAACCTCCTTTTTGGTTGATGCTGCTACATGTCAATCAGGCGAAACGAACTAACATTGTATTAAGAACTTCTAAGCATCAATAAGTGCTGCATGACCTTCTCTCGTGACACTCCATTTTTATCACTGGAATTTTATTGTGAACAGGATGACTGGCAAAAAGAAAAACGTGATTTTCTGCAGAGTTTGAGTAGGATATCTTCATTACCAAGGAGTAATGTTGCAGATACAGGCACCAGCGGTGCCAGACCTGCTCAAATAACATCTGGAGCTCCAAGCCCTCTGCTTTCTTCAGGTCCTACAGGCATGGATATTGTGTCGGTAGCAAACAAGCCCATCCTGGAGAAGAAAGCCTCGGTATATGGTGAAGTTGTGAAGAGTTTGAACAGAGCAAGAGAGCACGGTTTACCATTTAAAGTAATGAACCTTCATTCCTCCATTTTTATGTCCTGAAGTTGCCCTTTTTAGTTGTTCAAGAATGTCGAAAGTCTTTGATTGGCAGTTTGGCTTCTGCTGTAATGAAGATTCAATACAACTATAGTGTCACTTTCATTTCTTTAGGAGTCCAGCTGGCATTAAAGACATTTTATTTGAAAGCTTTTCTTGACTGATATCTTTATTTTGTTGAAATAGGCTGGATCAGCTTTCAAGGGAGCTTATGAGAGCTTGGGTGTTGATGCATCTGGGGGGAAATCAGTTAGCATGCAAAAAATGTGGAACCTCATTCAGGTACATGCTAGAATGGTCTGTTTTAGGTATGCATATTATGAGCTTCTTCTTATAAAATATTCATAAGGGGAGTATTCAATATTTTTGGCAGTCCTTGACGGGCGAGAATTTGTCAATGCAACGGAATCTTTCGAAGAAAATGTCATTAGTCATTGGTGCAAGGAAACACCTTGAGTGGGGACATGAGAAATATATTATGGACACAATTCAAAGCCACCCTGCACAGGTAATCTACTTTTGAAAGTCTTTGCAAGTTTTCACATTACTAGAAAGATTCTTTGTTTTGTTGGATGGTCATTTTTAATTTCTTGCTTCTATGGTATTATATCTAAATTGATTTTGATGCACCTGTGAACTATTCAGCAAAAGAAGAAAGAAAAAAAAAATGTGCCTGTGAACTTGTATTAGTAGAGGAAGCTAATTCCTTGAAATTTAATCTTCAGTTCATGCCAAAGTGCCTGTCATTTGTTTTTATTTATTTATTTTGCACTTGTGTTTGAAGGTCTGCATTTTTTTTGTTGCTGTAGGCAGCTCTTGGTGGTGTTGTTGGAAACCTCCAAAGAATTCGTGCCTTTCTTAGGGTTTGTCAGACTCTTCTATTTGGATTTTAAGAATTTGCGTTTGTATCTTTTTTCCTGGAAGTTTCATATAAGATCTAATCATATACGTCTGCAGATACGTTTGAGGGACTATGGAGTCCTTGATTTTGATGCTGGTGATGCTCGTAGGCAGCCACCGATCGACACCACTTGGCAGCAGGTAGTAAACTCTCCTGGAATTTTACTTGATATCTGCTCTTTTATTGGGATTGTGATGTCAACTCGATCGACTAATTGATTTTTCCCTGAACTTTTGGAGCATGAGGCTATTCTGTTAGATTTATAATACACCTTTTGTTAAAAAAGTCCAGTCATCTAATGTAATTTTATCTAAATGTTCTCAGAATCAAATTTCTTTCGATTTTGCTATTACATTTCTCTAATTAATGGTATATTTAATATGTTTTGGTTTGCTTTTTTTTTTTCCTTCTTTATATAAAGCTTATTTCTGTTGTATCTGCGATCATTACGATTGAACTTGGATCCTAGAAAGTGATACAAGGGTCTATTTTGAATCACCTTTTTTATTCCATCTATAACGGTACATTGCTGGAGAATTGCTATGGTGTTCATTGCTTGTGAATCCAAGCCATTGTCTTATTTACATCAAAATTTAATCGTCTTTCCCCATCATCTGCATTTTACTTGTCAATCCAAATCATTGCTTAATTATGGCAACATTTAATCACCATTCAGTGTATCTTTCATTTACACTGGCTGTGCTGAAACCTGGTTTTGCATGTAACAGATCTACTTTTGCTTGAGAACTGGGTATCAAGAGGAAGCAAGGGAGGTTGCACTGTCATCCCGTACTTCACATCATTTTGCACCCTTGGTATGTTATATTCTCTTCTCATGTTCTATTAACTGAGTTCAGTCAGCCTTAGTAATTAATTTGTTTGTGATAGCTTACTGAATGGATCAGTACTGGAGGGATGGTTTCTGCTGAAACTGCTGCAACAGCTTCAGAAGAGTGTGAAAAGCTGTTAAGGATGGGTGATCGAGTGGGCAGGGCTGCCTATGACAAGAAAAAACTGCTTCTTTATACAATGATTTCTGGTTCTCGCAGGCTTATTGAACGCCTGCTGAGAGAGTTATCCACACTTTTCACCACAATAGAGGATTTCCTGTGGTTCAAATTGTCTGCAATACGAGACTTTCCAGGCGGTGCCCCATCTGCCCTTCTGAGTGAGACATCCATACCATACAGTTTGGATGATTTGCAGGCTTACCTAAATAAATTTGAGCCATCCTATTATACCAAAAATGGAAAAGATCCTCTGGTCTACCCATATGTCCTGCTTTTGAGCATCCAATTCCTACCAGCTATCCTCTATCTGTCTAAGGAAGCAGGAGATGAAGGGTACAATGTTGACGCCATCCACATCTCAATCGTGCTTGCTGACCATGGTGTCTTAGGTGAAGGCTCTGGATCAGGACAAAAGTTGGGCATAATGGATGCTTATGCGGAAGCATCCAGCATGATTCGCCAGTATGGATCTGCTTATTCACGTATCGGTAATCTTTCAATGGCATTGGAATATTATGCACAAGCTGCTGCTGCAGTGGGTGGTGGACAATTCTCTTGGACTGGGAGAGGAAATGCAGATCAACAGAGACAGAGAACTATGATGCTGAAGCAACTCCTGACTGAGATTTTGTTGCGGGATGGTGGGATTCACTTTTTGCTTGGTTCAAGAGGTTCTGGAGAAGAAGGTGAATTGGTGAGGTTTTTCACCGATGCAAAGACAAGGCAGCAGTTTCTGCTTGAAGCTGCTCGACAGTGCCTGGAGGCAGGATTGTATGACAAAGTATACTTCAAAACCTTCTCTTATTAGTTTATTTTGTAACTCATTTTGAAGCTAACACATCTTGGTACATGTTCCAAGACCTTAGATCTTATATCTTTTCTTCATCACAGCTTGGTACATTTCCATATCTGTTATTTACTGTTGCACTACTATGGCTGCACCTGTTGCTGGGATTGTTTAAAAAATATTTGCCAATTTATCATGAAGCCGTCATTAGTTTGTGTTTGTATGTATCCATCCTTTGATTCAGTATTCATATAAACTGACTGGCATGTACAATGCTTTGTTTGTGTATCGTTGTATTCCCCATTCTTATTATTTTCACTTTTGTTATTCAGTCTATAGAAATCCAGAAGAGAATTGGAGCTTTCTCGATGGCACTGGATACCATCAATAAATGCCTCTCTGAATCGATATGTGCCCTTTCACGTGGTCGATTGGACGGTGAAAGCCAGACTGCTGGATTGGTTCATTCAGCCAACGAAATTATGGAAGCCTATAAGTATACTTCTGAAGTCAGGTAATCTCTACCCTAATGCTAGCCCTGATTGCTTCTATATTCCAATTTGTATTTTTGTTGAATAATCTAAAACATCATTAATTTCGCCAGGGGAGCTCAAAACTAAGAAATAGGCCTCATTTGTAGCTCAAATTAAATGCATGAAGTAACTAGTAGTGAGTAATTTAATTTAGGTAAAAGCTGTTCTCGTGTTTCTATTTGCAATAAAATCTGTAGAGCACGTCATGCGAAAAAGAAGTGTCAAGAAGTCTCAATGTCTGTCATATATGCATAAATATAGTGGATAATCTGTTCCTGAAGTTAATGATATCTTTGTGGTTTTCCCTGCCTTGAAACATATCCTGCACAGTAATTAGTTCTTTTGAAAACTTTTAAGCAGCCCACTGGAGAGAGAGAGCATTATGGAGCAACAAATTGTTTTAAGGCAGCTCGAGGCAATCTTATCTACGCTGAAGTTGGCGAGATCAGGTCAACACTTGGATGCTCTAAGGGAAGTTGCTAAACTCCCATTTCTCCCATTAGATCCACGAGCACCGGAAATGACAGGTGATGTATTCCAGAGGTTATCCCCTTATGTCCAAGCTTGTGTGCCTGACCTCCTGAGGGTTGCTCTCACATGTATGGACAATGTGCCGGATACTGATGGGTCCCTTCGTGCTTTACGGGCTAAGGTATGCTCATGAGATAAAGTACTTAAGTAAGCTTGAAATGCATGCCTTTGATATATATATATATATATATATATATAAAATAATTTGTGATCCTTCCTCTTTGTCAAAATTCGCAGATTGCAAGTTTTCTCGCAAGCAATTCAAGGAGAAACTGGCCTCAGGATCTGTATGAGAAGGTTGCGCGAAGCTTGTGAAGCACAGAAGGTGGCATTTTATTAAACTTCTACTCTACTGTCTACCTGATCTTAAACATGGTTTCTGATGCACTTAAAAGCCGATTCTTCTTAATGATCGAAACCTTCTGGTTCTGATCTTGTATTTGCATCACTTCAGCTTCCTTTCACTCCTGCAAGAAAATCCAGGTCAAATTGAGTTCTCCCATAGGCTAGAAGTCTTGAGGATTTTTTATTTGAACTCTCAGGATAGACTGAATTCATCCTCAGAGAAGCTTACAAACCCATTCAGCTGCCTCACATGAATCTCATGAGGGTTCTACTGCAATGTGCTGGCATATCCTCGTGAAGACCCTCGACTAATGATTTTTTTCTTTTATTTCTCTTTTGGTTGGTGCCGACTTGTGAGAAGAGAATTTGTTCATGCTATGTAAATGAGTTTGTGGCTTGGAGGAAAAAGAAACCATGAGGCGATCTGTGTTATGCTTTTTACCTCAGACAAGGAAGCATCCCCATAATTATAATTATGACGCCTTGCTTAGAAGAGATTGTTTCAGTATTGAAGTAGTGATCACAGTGACCACCCAGGGCGGTAGTCTACTGTCCAAAGTTTCAAAGATGACATATACAGTTTAGTGAGATTTTCTAGATTTGAATATCTTTGACGCACTTGTATCAAAAAATCGGCTAAGGTTGCACTCTCTGGTCTAGGTTTTGGAGGGTAACACCTGTCGTGTTTAGTGATGTAGCTCAATGGGGTTAGAATTAAGCGGTGGTTCAATTCGTCTGATGCGTTTATTATTGAACATGAAAGTCAAATATGACGTGGCAGGTGATTAGATTGCTATTACTTCTATTATCTCTTCATCCGTTAAAAAAAAAAGTGGTAGTGATGGTGGACTTGAGCCTCGACATAATTATCGGAATGATGTGAGAAAGGGAAAACTCAATTCACCTTTGCCTGGCCGGAATGCCATTGACTAGGAAATGCTTACTAGAGGGAGTATAAATGAGCTTTCTGTGAACATGAAACGTGGTGTTGGAACTGCTTCCACTTCGAGCAAATACTCGTGCTCATTAGCATGGTACAGAGCTGTCTCGTTCATAATTGTGATTACTAACTTGGATGTCACCAGTAAATATTCCTTGGCATTATTTTTAGGTGTTATTTTCTTAAATTCAACATAAAATCGTTGTCGACTCGTTCATTGTTGTCGATAGAGATTTTAGAGGTAATTTTCCTATCGTAAATCTTCCGACTACGATAAGATTAAATAACAAATAGAAATGCCCATAGCCCAAGAGGAACATCCGCCTTGGGCCGGCATGTGGCCCAGTTAGCCTCGATGAATGCTTTTATTGGGCTCCTAGCCTTGACCAGAAAATGGCGGCCCAGCAAGGCCTAATTCGCTTCTTCCTGGAACTTCTGCCTCTACTATCGCTCCCGCCGGCGGTGCCCAGCAGTAGAAGGGACGCAGTTCAGTCAGTTCAGTTCAGTTTCTCCGGAGAGAGATGAGCACTCTGAAGAAGGTGGTGACGAAGGCACTGGGGGACATGGCGTTTAACAGCGGCGGCGGAGCCATAAACTGGTTCCCCGGCCACATGGCCGCCGCAACCCGCGCCATTCGCGACCGCCTCAAGCTGGCCGACCTCGTCATCGAAGTCCGCGACTCCCGCGTCCGTGCCCTTCCCCCTCTCTATTTCGCCATCCTCCATGTGCTTGCACATAGGTCGGCACGGGATGTGTCCGGTTTGCGACTGACTGATTCTGCTTCTGGCACAGATACCGCTCTCGTCGGCGAACGCTGATCTGCAGCCTCAGCTGTCTCGGAAGCGGCGGGTGATTGCTCTTAACAAGAAGGATTTGGCCAATCAAAACGTTATGCATGTAATTTCCTCTCTCAACCAATTGCTCGTGTTCATTTTTTCCATTGCTTGCTTATTTCATGTGAAGGTGTGGAGATCTCTTACCTGGTCTTGCTTTCTGAGGCAGAAATGGATTCAGTACTTCGATTCTTGCAAGCAAGATTGCCTCCCTATAAACGCACATAGCAGGAGTTCTGTCCAGAAGGTTCGTTCTTGTGTGGCATTTGGAACTTTCATCTCACTATCATTAGATATCTACTCATGCAGCTGTTGATGTGTGTTTATTCTGTAGCTCCTCAGTCTAGTGGAGCTGAAACTCAAAGAAGTCATCTCCAGGGAACCTACTCTGCTCGTTATGGTGATCGGTGTTCCTAATGTTGGCAAGTCGGCTTTAATCAACTCGATACACCGGCTCGCATCTGCTCGTTTTCCTGGTAAGATCTTCTTTTGAGCATCCTTACAATGCTGCATGTACTGTGTCAGCTGTTGTTATGTAATTGAATGCTATGCTTTCACGGTAATGGTCTTGAGTTTCCCGTAGTGCAGGAGAAGGTGAAGAGAGCGACTGTGGGACCGTTGCCTGGTGTCACTCAGGATATTGCTGGGTATAAGGTAATATTTCATTTTTTCCTCTTCATCTGATGAAGAAGTTGTAATGGCCATTTGATTCCAGAAGACTAGTTCACTGCTGAAGAGGGAAGGAAAGTATAGTTAGATGTACAGATATGTATCTATCTGCTCATTATGGTCTTCCTATTCCTTCTCTAAGTCTCTTGGTCATGCCCTCTCTCGCGAAACGTTGCATTTCACCTGATCTTCTCCAGCCGCTGAGTTTGACTATGTTCTGTTTTATAACGCACTTGAAATTCTGCTGGTATAGATTGCTCACCAGCCCAGTATATATGTCCTGGACACTCCTGGAGTATTAGTTCCCAGTATCCCAGATATAGAAACAGGCTTAAAGCTGGCTCTTTCAGGTATTCATCTCATTCTTTGTGTCCCATTTTGTGCTATGGATTCTTTATCTTAAGCTGGAAAACTGCCTTTGTAGGGTCAGTGAAAGACTCTGTGGTTGGTGAAGAGCGTATTGCTCAGTACTTGTTAGCAGTCCTAAATACTAGAGGTACACCCTTTCACTGGAAGCATTCAAACAATAGAAGAATGGAAGGGATTCGATATGAATTAGAGGAGAAACGTGAGTACAGTCCTAAAGATCTGCGACCCAATAGGAGGAAGCCACCAAATGCGTCTGATTTGGTTTACATTGAGGTAATGCCTAACGTCTCTTATATTTGATTGATGGTTGTATTTTGAGTCCCTAGCTCAACTCCGCTCATCGATATCTTGGTGGCTCAGGATCTTGTAACAGAAGTTCAACGTGCACTATATGCCACCCTGTCCGAGTTTGAAGGTAATGTAGAAGATGAAAATGACTTGGAACTACTCATTGAACAACAATTCGAGGCACTACAGAAGGCCTTGAAGATTCCTCATAAAGCATCCGAAGCTCGACTAATGGTATCCAAGAAGTTTCTCACTTTATTTAGAACTGGTAAGCTCGGTCAGTTCATTCTTGATGATGTTCCTGACACTGCCGCAGTTTCATGAGTATGTTATTAGTTTCTCCATCCATGTAAAATTTGTTGCGGTAATTTTGTATTTGTCGCACTCCCAGCATCTGGATTGAGCATGTTGCACGCTCAAAAATGAAAGGGAAATAAGGCTTATAATCTACAAAAATTTTAGTTACTGATCTGATATTGGCATGCTTCTGCTTTGGCATTGACGCTTGTTCATGAGAATTTACATTGCTTCAGTAGCTTCTGGCAACGCCCAGGCCTGGTCTCTGCGACCCCTTTGCGTGGAGGCACCCCTTGTCCTGAAGTCACAGGCCATCATCGAGTTCCTTAGAGAGAGTTGTCTCGCTCTCCAAGGTATGACTCTCTACCTACCAATCTTTGCCGGTTTCTGGTACAGTGCCATTTCTTTAAGGTCGTTCGGGCTTTTCCTAGGAGAATGGCATGGGGTCAGGGAACCATGGTCTCCTTGCTATGCGTGGACTCACTTTGATTCATCAGGAAATGAACATTACATTCACTGACATCGGGTGTAAAATTATGAGCGAACTTTTTTTGAAGTCATCAAAATTTGAAGATTCATTTTTTACAAGCTATGGCCCCAACTGAGAAAGAAATCACGGAATCTGTCGCCTCATCACGCTTTTCTTGGAATTAAAATTGAAAAAAGAAAGGTAAAATTCAAAGATTTTTTGATTTCATGTTGTGTCCCTGTTGGGCTGGCCCAATATAATTTATTCGTGCACAATTTCTCCTTTCGGGCCCAGATCTTTGCTTCCCGGTGTAAAAATGCTCAGTGCATCGATAAGATTCTTGATATTACCAAGCCACGTTGCTTCCTTTGTGGTGATTAGCTCTAAGTGGACATCCAGAGCATTTAGAAAGGAAGCCAGAGCTAGAAAGTCAAATATCCCCTGCCCGATTGAAGTGTAGTTGGTGGGCTCGTTGCCATCTATCAATTTAACCTTTTTATCTCGACATAGGCTCGGCTTCTTGCAGGCCCATTAGAAGTCTAATTCTGTACTGAAGGTACATTGAAACCCTAGAGTTCAAGTCTGTCCCAATCCGTGCTCATGCCATGGCATGCTGTCTTTGTGTATTGTCTGATTTCATATTCACATTATACGTGGATCGAGGTTGAGAAGGGCATAAAAGTAACATTAGTATTTTTTTTTTTTGGTCGCCAGCCACGGTATCCAAGCAGGTCCCACCAGCGGTGAGATGGCATCTTTCAGCCAACCATACTTGACTAATCCGTTGGTCGCCCCGGGTCGCACGCCTGGCAATGGCGGGTGAGGCTCCCAAGGGGGTGTCTGCGTACGTGAGGTCTCGAACTCGAGACCTCCTTAAGCGGCACCGAGCTGCTTACCACTCGGCCCAACCCCTCTTGGTAGAAAAAAAAATGTAACATTAGTATTACCATCTATCAATTTAGTATTTGATTCCCCAGGGCGTCTGGAAATCAAATAAACTGGATGTGGAGTGGGAGAGGGCGGTGGGCCCGGCGGTGACCCTGAAGGACACAAAAGCATGTCCTAAAAGGGGATAGATATATGGGAGGGGATAGACCATGATGCATGCCTACTGAAAGGACACCTCCTCCCCGGTCTCAATCCCTCCAGATTCCACAGTTCCTTCCTTCACATTACCTGATGACCTCCTCTCCTTCCTCCCCTCACCTTTTTTTCTCTAATTATTTCTTAATTATCTTATAATTAGGGGGAAAATGAGCTTCCGTAATCACTTTACTTTGCTGTCTCTTCGTGGGAGCTATTTGATCAAAGAGTAAATCATTATTTTGATTCTTAAATTTGTAGTGAGTCATAAGTTTGATTTTCACCGTTTAGTTTTATTAGTTAATTTGATCTAAACGTTAATAACGTTATTTACTGATGCTAACGTAGACGGTGACAATCATTTCTCTGGGTCCGCATGCCACGTGGCGAGTTGCGAATTGTTGAAATTAAATAATTTTATTCACTTATTGATTGCCATTTCGCATGCCGTATCCACGCCAACCTTCATAAATAGTGTTATAACACTTGGACCAAATTAACTGATGGAATTAAAGAACGATGACCAAATTGATGAATTTCAAACTTTAAGAACTAAATTAATGGTTGGCTATAAATTTGATTACTAAAGTGATGGTTTACTCATCAATTAGTGCATTGTGCTACTCTCTAGGACCCATGGTTGGATACAGCAAATATGCTTAATGATATGAAAGTTAAGAGAAGTAAAAAAAAAAATATTAGAAAAAGAATAAAAGTATATACAAATGTATAATTTTTATGATATTTTATAGATTCCTTCAAATTTAAAGAGACACAGCGGATCGACACGCTTTTTAAATCCATCCTTCTCAGTGTCCACACAGTACTCTCATTGTAGCATAAAGAAGTATCGAATGAGTGAACTTGTTTGTTAGGATAGAATAATTTGTCCTTTTCATAAAAGTACATGGAATAGTTTTATTTTATAACTGAGATATTCGAGTGTATTTTAAGTTCGACTAGTGATGATTGCGACACCTTCCCCTCTGGTTACATACAATAGCACGTGAATTACGTGTGTTAGATAAGTTATGATAAATATTTTTTTTGGAAAAAGAATTATTTAAAATTTCTTATTTAAGAGCGGGAGAAGTGATTCTAAATAAGTTTTCACGGCCAAGGCTCTGTCATAGAGTGGGATTACCTGTCAGTCCCGTCTCCGACCGACCAACCTCACAATAAATAATAATTTTAATTCCTAAAAAATAATAAAGCCTTTTAAATATATATATATAGGATAATAGAAATTATTTATAAATAATAATAATAAGAAGAAGAACTCCTCTACCATTACATAGTGGAGGCATGGGTGGTCAGAGTTGGACTGGACTGGCTGTTGTCCGAATGTCGCGTCCCAGAGAATCCTACGTTTGATCATGCAAAGGATGTCCATAAATACATTTGTAACTTCCATAAAAAACGGCACTCTTCGATAATGAACCTTTTTTTCCAGTGTTGAAGGAGGCAACGTATATTTAGAAGAGTGAATAAAAGATGCACGAGAAGTTTCAGTGATAAAATCGAATTCAAGACTTCTGGGTCATCAAATAACAGGAATAATATCACTCTTCCTCTTCCAGTCCGAATTACTAGTATTTAGAGGGCCAAACGGATCTTGACTGATTCAGTTCGAGTCGGGAGGGCCACCACTAAGGGATAAAGCTCTTGCGATGAATTCTCTTTATCTATAAAATTCGAACATGAGATACTATTTAAGGAAAGGAGATCTTCTCTCACGTCAACCAATCCATTTCGGTAATATCATCTCTCTAGACGATGAGCTTATGGTTTAAAACCAGAAGTCCAGAGCAAAAATAAATAAATAAATAAATAAAGCATATCAATACTGACCTAACTTGCAACTACTGGGAGATCAGGAATGGATTTGGGATGGTGATCTTATACCGAATTTCATCGATTTCATCTATGTTTTTTTTTTTTATCATTTCACCATTTGAAATTTCATATTCAACTGTCTCTTCAGTTTCATCATCATATTTTCATCTTCCGAATCCGTCCCCGAAAAAGACTGCCGCGGATTACGAGTCCAGATCAAAATCGTCATCCCAATTACAGCTGGGATCTGTATAAATTTACCCAGCCTATGATTACAAATCATCCAAAGTGGATTCCCACGCCATCACTCATTCACATGCTCGCCCTTTTTTTTTTTTAATTTTAATTTTTCCTTCAGAGAATTGAATTGGGATAGTGGTGTCATGTCCTTTACAAAAAGTGGCTCCCCCCACCTCCAACCCAAAAAAGAAAAAAATTAAAAATTAAAAATTTAAAAGGTGGCCTTTTCTTTCCATTTCCATCTCTTTTTAATCTGCTTTTATTATACCTTAACAGAGTGCTTTAAAAAAAAAAAAAGGCACAGCGTGCCGTCCAGTTCTATGACGTCGAGTTAGTTTTGCAAATTACCGTTAAGATCTTGATATACGTGAAATTGACTATCAAAACTTATAAAATCTACAAGTATCGAGATCTGAGATAAATTTACAAGATGAACTCCCGGTATATTACGGCACTGTCAACGTTTTACTTTGGAGATAAATGATTGTTCTTGTTGAACTCCTTGTCACTTAAGGTGGGGAGCCACGTTCAATTCGAACGGATTCCGACAACCATCATGTTGTCCCGAAGAGACCATTGAATTGGTGTCGTTTTTTTTCTCTCTCTCTCTCTCCCCTTTTCAATTTTCAATTTTCAATTTTTAAGGTCGGATAAAATTATAAATGATCTCACTTTATTTAACGTGATGAAAAATTAATAATAATTTATGCTATTAATATTCATCTACCCATTTTGCTGAAATCCAACGGTGACTTCTCGCGTTACGTGACAAGGTGGGACAGTATTTGCTCACCCTGCTGTAGCAGATTTTTCTGCCTGTATTATCAGTGTTCAGAAGTCCAACTAGTCTCGATCAATCAAATTCAAATTTGGTAGACTCATCGGATGGTAAAACTCTTTCAAGATGAATTCTCTCTATTCGAAATATTCGAACTCGAGACTTTAGTTGCGATGGAGCATGCTTTGCACTGCAAGCAACGAGAACCAGCGTGCGGCATGCAGAGGTCCGTAATTTCCGCCTCAATTTCTACCTCTTTAATTATTCGCTTTAATAAATACTAAAAAAAATTAACCATGGACAGTGTTACCTTTCAACGAGTATAATCATTATTGAAGAAATAATAAAAAAAAAAAAGCAGACAATGACTTGATTGAGCTGGTTGGGATCCATAATTCCTTTATGTAAAATGTCCAAATTCAAATTCTGTAAAAGAAAAAGTTCGGTGATTAAGAGAATTTTATCCGTTAACGAGTCGATTTTATATAAAATTAATGTCGACTTTATCTCTGCTATATATCAGATGGTGCACTGAAAAAACGATGAAAGTGAGAATGGTGGCTCGGTGCAATGGTTCAATTTAAGACGAAGATTTTCCAGATTCAATTTTTATCAGTGTAATTTTTTGTTCTCTCTAAAAAATTGTGTACATCATCTGTACTTCGAAAAAATGATGGAAGCATAAGTAAAATAGTTGAATAATATATATATATATATCTATATTATTATATATAAATATTTGGGAAGATCAGTATCTTTTTTATTTTTCACATTCGTCATTAATATAATTCATATATTAAAATTTATGATATGTATCTAATTTTAAGATTAATGAAAAAATAATAATTTAATTTCTTTTCCTCTTATCTTATATCTACGATTTTAACAGTAAAAATCTTTCATTAAGTGCTCAGATTCATATATCTTTCACTCCATATCTATAATTTTGGTAAGTAAAATTCGTAACATTTTTTTAATGAATAATTTTAAATTTTAAAAATAAAAAAATAAAATTGACATAGTGTATTAATAAAAATTATGAATGTTCTACTTACAAATGTAAGTTAACGAATTTTAAATAAATTAAATTATAATGAATTATAAATAAATAATATAATTATACTAATTTATTATAGTATTTCCTATTTATTTATTTATTTATTTTTTTGTTTGTAATACTAGTTTGTGTCTAATATATATATATATATATATATTTATTTGTGTGTGTATATATATCCGGGTTCAACGGTGTCGGTCTGCAACCGAAAGGGGCTGCTGCAAGCACTAATATATGATGCTGTCTTTGCTCTTTTTGCAGCAAAAGTTGAACTTTGATTTGAAGGCATCTCCTTTTTCCTTCTCCCTTTTTTTTTTTTATTTCAACTAAAAATACGTCACTTTAATTAATTTCACCTTTTCCTTTCTTCGTGTAAATTTTTTTTTTTCGCAGATTTCACCGCTGTAATTTTACAATAAAATAGTCGCTACCACTCACTCCCCCAGAAAAATCCTCATTATTTATTCTTGCTGACGTAGAAACTGACTCGACGTAACATATTCTCGATGTCGACGATGAAGCTCGATAAGTAATTTTTTTTTTTTTTGGAAAATTGAAGTAATTTTAATATAATAAAAATTTAAACCGAAGGAAAACGAGGGAGAACAATTGAAGGAGCGCTGGGCCCCTCACCGACCACCGCCCCCCGGCCCCGCACTGTCCACACTTGCCCTCCTCCCATCATTTTTACTTCTACCACCTTTTTCCTTTTTTAATTTTGATATTTTTAAAACTAATTTAAAAGGGCAAATCGGGGAATTCGTTGCTACTGCGACAAAATTTTTCCAATTTTTAATATAAATGTTTAAACTAAAAGCCATTGATATCAATTCTCTTATATTACAAAAAAATTTTTGATCGACTTTTCGGCATTGAACTCTGCCTTTTTTTAACTCTTTTTGAAAGCTTAATTAATTCGAGGTGAAACGGAAAAAAATTTACGGTACAGTAGTAATTGCTTACCGGTGCAGTGAATAGAGAGTAACCACGGTCAAAAGAACAAAGCCAGGGTTTTAGGAGTGACAATGATCCGTACAAAAACCCACATGGGGGAATCCTATGTTTTTTTTTAAAAAAAATTTAATCATCAAAGTATTCAAATTCCCTTTGAATCATACTAGTGATAATTGCTATGCCTCACCCGCCATTGCCAGGCGTGCGGCCCGGGGCGACCAACGGATTAGTCAAGTATGGTTGACTGAAAGATGTCATCTCACCGCTGGTGGGGCCTGCTTGGATACCGTGGCTGGCGACCAAAACAAAAAAAAAAAAGATAATTGCTATGCCTCATCCTCGAATACACGCAATAGTCTATACTCTTTGTTATATTATATATGTATCAAGCATTTATTTTCTGGAGTAAAATAATATAATTTAATGTAAAAATGTATAAAATTAAGTAAGATATGTATAATATTTTATGAATTTTCTTGAGTTCGAGGTAATCCCGCGTTCGTCCAAGATCCATCTCTGATTGGCTTTGGTACCATGTTATACGGTAGAGCAGTGAGTTTACAGTAAAACATACACACGTCCATTAAAAATAGTCTAATATAATCGGAGTGAGTTTTTGATATGGTAGAACACTTCTTTCTCTTAAGTAAACTCTCGTGTTCGACTCTCGTGGATGAAGAAAATTTACCTTGGAAGAACTTTATCCCCGGTAAGCTCATCGTCTGGCTCGAACTGTAATAATAAGTTTTCCTCTAAATTTTTGAATACAAGTAACACAAACCGAAAAAAAGTCTAATGTGATAGATGGCATTATAGGAAACTTTTTACATACTATTAGAATTTTTTATTTATGAACGAGGGTTTTTTTACGTGATAGAAGGATCCGCAATTCTAACATTGACCGGTGGGAAATCCGGTATGTCTTTAAATCATCAACTTGGAGTTGGCCTGGTAGTTCTCTTGTTAGACCTCAAATTGAATGATCTCAGGATCGAATGCCGGTTTGGGAGGGTCAACTAGAATTTTTTCAGAATTTCGACCCGACCACATATTAGTCTCGAGGTTCACTTTTACTAGGCCGGGTTGCAAACTAAAAAAAAAATCCTCCTAACCACACTTCTTAAAATTGCTAAAGCGATCTTTTAACCTATAATATGACAGTCAGTACACGAGATTCGATGACAAACAACCATGTTTGAAAAACTTCCTCGTCTAGTCGCTTGGAGAGCGGCTAGGCAGACCGCGAAAGATAATTCAGCTGTTGTATTCATTTCTTTGATTTGAACAATTGATTGATTACGAGGGGTTGAATCGAACCGTGAACTCGTCTAGTGGCTCGCAATTATTCTTGATCCGGCCGCAAAATCTTCCATTTGCTTTAATGTGGAGCGTGATTCCTGAATGTTCACTGACTCCGGAATTTGGAGCAGGATTCCCGAAGGGCCATTGACCCCGGATAGTTGGACCTTTCAGTCGTCTATTGAAACGGCACAGGATCCCGATCAAATCGTTTCAACACAAAAAAAGATTTAATTTTAATCTAGTATTTTTTTTCAAATTTATAAAATGATTTTTTGCTAAAAAAGATAAGAAATTTCTACCCCATCGTTTCTCGTAACTACTAGGGTTGGCAATGGGCCGAAGCGGGTATTTGAATACCCTGACCTGCCCTGCCCTGCCCTGCCCCGCTTCGTGCGAGTTGAGTCGGGCACGGGTCGATGAAATTAACTAGTAATATGTAAAATATAATTAAAAATATGATATAAATTTACATATTTATGACAATATGATTAAATAATTTTTTAAAAAAAATAAAAAATTAAATAATTTTGATAAGATATAACTATTGTCATTCAATTTAATAATATAAAAGTATTCATATATCAAGTAAATTAATTTTAAAATATATAATTATACAGTATAATAATATATAAATTTGGGCTGGGCGGGACGGGACGGCAGCTCGACCATACCTGCCCCAAATGGGCGTGGGGGCAGGCCGCGGGCCAAATTGCCATCCCTAGTAGCTACTCTATTTCATATTTTTAAAATAAACTCAAAATTTACTAATTTTTTTCTATATATCATTATAATTTATTTTATAAAACTCAACACATTTAATTCTTTTCCATTCATTCGTGTACAATTATCACCTCTTTATAGGGGCTTTCATTTCATGAATAAAGGAATATTAAATGGATTATTAAATACACGAAAACAAAGAGAGAGAGAGAGAGAGAGAGAGAGTGCAGGAATTTACGCAGCGGCTCTGCTTACCATTGCGCATTTCTCGTGAGGAAAATCAAAGGAGTCAATGTCACGGAAAACGAGATTGTGCTGTTGATACCGTAGTATTGGAAAATACTGGTTTATAATTAATATATTTTAAATTAAAAAACAATTTATTAATTTATAATTATTTTATCAGCTACTTGGCTCCTGAGCTACATAATTCCTCTTAATTTTGGTAAAATTTTTTTACCTTTCATTTATTTCGTTTTCTTATCATTTTTCTCCGCAGCGAAAAGAAACCAATAGCAGAGGACTCATTGCCATAACATAACCTCTGAGATTGTTAAAGATGGAAAATGTTTTTTTTTTTTATATCAATAGTGTCCGATACTGTAACAGTCGACTAATTTATTTAACAGTGTATTATACAATCAGGAATTTACCATTTATCATTTATCATCAGATATCGGCCTCCAAGAAAGTCGAATGTTGAACCCGATCTACTATATATTATCTGATTAGATTCATCTTCTTTGCTCTGTTGAAGGCACTAATGTTAAAGCAAGAATAGATATTAAAAGATGGAAAATGCTTCTTGTTCTTCATCTTCTTCTTCTCTCTCAGCCTCCTTCGCTCTGTTGGGTGTTGGAGTGAGAGCAGGCAAATACCACCTGGTCCGTGCAAACCTGCCCAAAGGGAGAAAAGTCCCGAAAGAGGGATCTTTCAATTTCTCATCACAGTACTCTGTTCCCCTGTAGTGTTTTAGTTCAGTAGTACACCTCTCTCTCCTTCCCCGCCGTTCCCTCTCTTTCTTGTCTGTCTCTACCGTCGCTTTGACAGTCACTTGCCCGACCCAGTCTCTCCCCTTCTCTCCCCCAGCTCTGCAGCCCGCTTTCCTTTCTTTACTGTAAGCATAATTATTTTCATGTTCCTCCATTCATTCATCCCATGTTCCCCTGACTCATCCGCTTCGTTTGCTTCTTCTTGTTTATGGTGCTGTCATTCACTGCCCGCTTTCCTGCGATGCGATTTGATTTGATTTGATCGTGAGAGTGAGAGATCTTTTCGATTGATTTTTGCGCTGAAGTGACCCGTCTTCGCCCAATGCCTGCATCTGGAAGAAGCTACCGAGTTCCTTTTTTAGCTGAACCGTCTTCCTCTGCGCTTGTGAGATAAACCTGAAATGCCATTCCTCTGGAGCTCCGCGACTCAGATAATATGACGGGGAAATGGGAGCTGAGCAGCAGGATCAGAAGAATTCGCAGGAGGGTTTCCTCTTCCACGGGCTTCTGAGAGATTTGGAGACAAAAATATTACTTCTTGCTGCTTCACGAGGAACCTCCTAAAAAAACCCTGCAATGAAGTGGTCGTCTCCGTCCCTGTTCCTTCAGCTATGTGCAGCAGCTGCAGGGATAATGATTCTCTTGGAGTTTGAGCTCGCTAATGGCGCTCAAGCACAGGCCAGCTATAAGACAAGGGCCACATTGGTCGCCATTAACGAGGAACTTGGAGTTTCAGGGTGGGGAATCGACATCTCCGACTTCTGCTCTTGGCCCGGGATCACCTGTGATGGGGAGAGCGGCAACTCGACTGTCCAGAAGCTCGACCTCTCCCGCCGTTCCCTCAGTGGCAACCTCACTCTCATAGCACAACTCGAATCCCTTGAGAGCCTCGACCTCTCGAGCAACGACTTCCACGGCCCAATTCCTCGTGAGCTCGGGAACCTATCCCGGCTCGAGTTTCTTGATCTCTCTTTCAATAAGTTTGGTGGGTCCATTCCACGAGAGCTCAGTGGCCTCAAGAACCTCAGGTCGCTGAACCTCTCGAGCAATCTGCTTGTGGGAGAGATTCCTGATGAGCTCCGGAGACTTGAGAAGCTCGTAGAGTTCCAAGTCTCCAGCAATAGCTTGAGCGGTTCTATCCCTTTATGGTTTGGGAATTTGAGTAGTTTGCGGGTTTTCACGGCTTATGAGAATAAGTTAGATGGTATAATTCCGGATAACTTAGGTTCAGTCTCTGAGCTTGAGATGCTTAACCTTCATTCGAACCAGCTTGAAGGGCCGATCCCCAGCAGCATCTTTGCTTCAGGGAAGCTGGAGGTTCTGATCCTGACTCAGAATAAGCTAACAGGGGAAATTCCAGAAGAGATTGGAAACTGTACTAGTCTGTCGAATATCCGGATCGGGAACAACAGGCTCGTCGGTAGTCTTCCGATGTCGATAGGGAATGCCAGCAGTCTCACCTACTTTGAGGCAGACAATAACAATCTCACAGGTGAGGTTGTTTCCAGTTTTGCTCAGTGCTTCAATCTGACCCTACTAAACTTGGCCTCGAATGGTTTTACTGGAACCATTCCACCGGAATTTGGGAACCTATTGAACTTGCAAGAACTCATCCTTTCCAGTAACAATCTATCTGGGGATATTCCGCTGCCAATTATCAGGGGCAAGAATCTCAACAAGCTCGACTTGAGCAATAACGGCTTTAACGGCACCTTACCTAAGGAGATCTGCAACATGTCGAGGCTTCAATTCCTACTCATGGGTCAGAATTCCATTAAAGGAGAAATCCCTCATGAGATTGGAAACTGTGGGAAGCTGCTTGAATTACAGTTGGGCAGGAATTATCTGACTGGAATAATTCCTTATGAAATAGGTCACCTCAGGAACTTGCAGATATCCTTAAATCTGAGCTTCAATCATCTTCATGGCCCCCTTCCTCCCGAGCTAGGAAGACTTGATAAGCTAGTCTCTCTAGATGTCTCCAACAATCAGCTCTCTGGCACTATCCCCCCCGAGTTCAGGGGAATGTTAAGCTTGATTGAGATTAACTTCTCTAACAATCTCCTTGTAGGCCCTGTCCCGAATTTTGGACCTTTTCAAAAGAGTCCCAACTCGAGCTTTTCGGGTAATAGAGGACTCTGTGGAGAACCGCTTCTTACTTCATGTGGAGGCTCCTTGGGAATTGATCATGAAGATTATCATCACAGGGTTTCATACAGAATAATTCTAGCGGTTATTGGCTCTGGACTGGCAGTCTTCGCTTCTGTGACCGTAGTCGTCCTTCTCTTTATGATGAGGGAGAGACAAGAGAAGGTTGCAAAATCTAAATCTGCAGGGCCTACTGAGGAGGAAGAAACCAATACCAGACCCACCATCGAGGCAGGAAATGTCTTCATCGACAACCTTAAACAAGCTATAGACCTCGATGCCGTAGTCAAGGCCACTCTGAAGGACTCGAATAAGCTCATAACTGGAACTTTCAGCTCGGTTTACAAGGCTATGATGCCCTCAGGGTTGATCGTGTTGGTGAAGAAATTAAAGTCAATGGACAGAACCATAGTCCACCACCAGGGCAAGATGATTCGGGAGCTTGAGAGGCTCAGTAGACTCTCGCATGAGAATCTTATGCAGCCCATCGGATTTGTAATCTACGAGGATGTTGCTCTTCTACTTCACCATTACTTGCCAAATGGAACGTTGACTCAGCTTCTGCATGACTCGAGCAAGGAAGCCGACTATGAGCCTGATTGGCCTCGGAGACTGTCCATTGCCATCGGAGTGGCCGAGGGTCTGGCTTTTCTCCACCATGTCGCGGTCATCCATCTGGATATTTCTTCAGCAAATGTTCTATTGGACTCAAATTTTAAACCTCTGCTAGGAGAGATTGAGATCTCAAAGCTTCTTGACCCTTCTAGAGGAACTGCAAGCATCAGTGCAGTTGCTGGCTCTTTTGGCTACATACCCCCAGGTAACACGTTTATTTTGTTTCTGGATAGAGAAGCCAAGAATAGCTCTTAGATCAGTTAATTATGTTGATTGCCGGACTGTTTTGTTTCGAGAGAACTGGCTTTCATTCGATATTGATCTCATTGGAAGCAATACAAGTAAGAGGAAGATGCATTTCACCATTAAAAGATAAGCTGCGCATTTCACATGGTAATCCTTTGCTCCTAAAAATTGCAGAGTATGCCTACACAATGCAAGTTACAGCACCAGGGAACGTGTACAGCTACGGAGTAATCTTGCTCGAGATCCTTACAACGAGGCTCCCAGTTGATGAAGGGTTCGGCGAAGGTGTTGACCTGGTGAAGTGGGTTCATAGTGCTCCCGCAAGAGGGGAAATGCCAGAACAGATCCTCGACGCCAGGCTGAGCACAGTGAGCTTCACTTGGAGGAGAGAGATGCTTGCAGCTCTCAAGGTGGCTTTGCTTTGCACAGACAGTGTCCCGGCGAAGCGGCCAAAGATGAAGAAGGTGGTGGAGATGCTTCAAGAAATCAAGCAGAGCTGACGCAGAGCTGACCGGTCGACGCAGGCATCATCAGAACCTGACCAATTTAGTCTTCTGGGCCTTGTGATGGGAATTTATCGGAAGTTCCACGAACTCATCTCCTCCGATAACTAAACCTCATCAGGGTTGTCTTTGTTTTATGGAAATGTTTCTGAGAGATCTGTCTGGTGTCGAGGGGAAACCTTATTTCTTGAGTGCAGGATGGAAGGATGAACTGATCCCTTGCTTTGGAAGAACAAACATATGAGATGAAGTAGAATGTTATGAAGAAAGCTGCACTCATGAATTCTGGGTTTCAATTTTGCAATGCATTGTATTGGACGTGCTGGTCATCAACGTTTGGCTACAAGGCCTATCATCACATTGTGATAACTCAACATTAGTCCATTTTGCAGCAGCAATCCTATATTCAGACGTACAGCACTGAGTCATTTTCCGCTCTACTATCACAACCCTCAGATTTTCCACCCTTCACATGGCTGCTAGAGAAGTTCGAACTCTTGGTCTGCATTAAGCATGGAGATGATAATCTTACAAAGAATCAAGATTTCAATGCACTGACATTGCCATCCATGATCAAATAACAATTCTGCAGAGAATTGAATGACAAGAAATAGTCTCAAATCAATTCAGAGTGAATTTGTAGTATCCATCTTGCAAAGAAAATTGCTGCTGGTAAACAAAGTCGATTAACCGGAAAAATGCAACCATATTATTCTCGACCTAGAAGAAAACAGCAAACCTATATACTAGAGGCCTCGTCAAGATCTCAACATCACTGTAGACAGGAATCAAGCATCCAGCAGCTCCTCCAAGATAAGTGGCTTCCCGGTGGGCTTCGCCAGAATATCGGTGTACTCTTGGAATGGGGACTTCGAGAAGTGGGTTTCCCTCCAGAAGTCAGGGGTGAGGAAGCCATAAGTTTTCAGCAGACAATCAAAAGTAGCCTGCAAAGAAAGTGGCATCATCAGAGCTCCAGGAGTTACCTAATCTATGCAATTGTATAACAACAGCAATTGACTAATCCGTATCAGTCACCCAGAAAATATTTGTCCAGTAACATGAACATTTTTCAACCACTAACGAGGATCTCAAAAATGTGCACTAATCCAAAGTCTTGCACATTAAGAGCAGCAACCTGTTTCCACGTCCTGACCATTAACACTAATCTAAAAGTTCCGGGAACAAATCCAAGACAATCTTAATTTATGCTAATCAAGCAGGATATGTAAGAGGCAATCGCAAGCCTAACAAAATGACAGTAGAAGTTCATTTCATAATCCTCGCTAGGCAAATTCAGAAACTACAACCAGCTCAAAACGTAAAATCAAAATCCCATGTGATCGATGAGCCCTATAGTCCCCAAAACAAAGTCAGAAAACTAATGGATTTTCCTCAAGGGACAAGGGGCATAAAAAACCAGACTTTAAACTTAATTCATTTGGCCTCAAGATCAAAACTTCGAAGAAATGGCCCGGCATGCGTTATCTAACTTTCCTGAGGTAAAGATCATATTATACTCAGTCACCCTTCGAACAATCGCTATGCATATCTTATTTCCCAAGAAAGGTAGGTAAGTAATCGGATTGAAAGGCGTAAAGCATTTCTAGTTTAACGATGAAAATCACTGAAAGCACCTTCACAAAGTTCCCAAGTGTCCTGGTGGAACCCCTCGAGGAGGTGAAGACGTCCTCAATACCAGCAAACTGCAGCACCTTCTTCGGGACCCGAGCTGCCACAATCCCGGCGCCACGAGGCGCAGGCACCATCCTCACCGTGACGGACCCGCACTTCCCGGTGACCTTGCAGGGGACGGTGTGGGGCTTCCCGATCTTGTTCCCCCAGTACCCCCTTCGGACTGGGATCACCGAGAGCTTGGCGAGTATGATCGCTCCGCGGATGGCCGTGGCCACCTCCTTGCTGCACTTGACGCCAAGCCCGACGTGGCCGTTCCCGTCCCCGACGACGACGAAGGCCTTGAATCGCGTGCGCTGCCCGGCCCTGGTCTGTTTCTGGACCGGCATGATCTTCATGACCTCGTCCTTGAGGGAGGGGCCCACGAGGGCGTCGACGATCTGGTGCTCCTTGACGGGCAGGGAGTGGAGGTAGATCTGCTCGAGGGATTGGATCTTGCCTTCTCTCACGAGGCGGCCGAGCTTCGTAACCGGCACCCACTTCTCCTCCTCCTGGCGTGGGGCGCGGCGGCGGCGGCCGCCTCGGCCTCCCCGGTCACCCCTTCCGCGACCACCGAAACCACGGCCAAATCCACCACGCTCTCTGTCGGCCATAGTTTTGATGTTCTGACCTCTGGGACTGGGCTACAGCCTACAGCTGAAGTGCGTGAAAGTGAAACAAGCGCGGCGGTGGCGAGGGAAGGTTTCTTCTATACGCAGGTGCAGAGCTAGGGTTTTCTTCCAGGTATGTTCAGTAATGGGCTGGGGCTGGGCCTGGGTCCTTGGGCTGATTTTCCATTTCTGCGGTCTAAAGCCCATGACCTAAATTGTCAATTGGCTCTCTGCAGAAGGGGAAGAAGAAACTGAATAGTAACAAAGAAAAACATTTTATTTTATCTAAGTAAATTGGTTGAAATTGTAAGATACATTTCTTCGTTGAACAAGGTCTTAGATTTCAAGTCTTATAAATGAAATTTTTTTTATAATTGTAATTTCATTACTTTGAAAGATTCTTTACAAAAGCTCTCCCAGTCTAAATATAGGGGCAAGAAAATTCATTTTTAGAAAAGTCTTACCCTCTAGTAAAAATTCTCAACTCTAACTGAATTAGTCATGATCTATTAAATTTCTAAATATTAGTGATTCAAATAAAAAAATCTTTTATTTTTAATAAATTGAAATAATTTTTTCTTATACAGTAAGGTCTCGGGTAGAAAATATTATATGGGACTATGTAATCACACAATAATATTTATATTGTAATATCAACTAATAAAATTCAACTTTTTAATTTCTCATATAATTTTTTCTGAAATTGAACTCTCAATTCCTCTGCTTTATGGGCATTTTTTTGAAATATACTGATCCTGAAGAAGACTTAATACTGGGTTTTAACCTTTAACGTCTAGTTTAGAGCTACCGAAATAATTGATTTTTGTGAGAGCTTTGCCGCTCAAACTTCATGCAAGTTAATCCATGACATTGCCGGCGGATGTCTGACTTCTGAATCTCCGTGGCGATCTCAACCGAACACCCTGTCAAGAATCATGCTCCTATGATTCACCGGAACACCCTGAACCAACCTGTTGTTTCCTTCGAGCTCCATTACAGGAGGGTCTGCGACCTCCTCTTGTCCCTGACTCGCTCGAGGTCCCTCCAGAAGGGTCTTCAGCTGCATGCTCATATCCTCAAATCGCGTCTCGAAATCATACCCCTCGTTGCCCATCACCTCATCAACTTCTACTCCAAGTGCCAGCTTCCCTTGTGGGCCCTCCAGGCTTTCGATGAGACTCCCCAGAGAACGGCCACCACTTGGAGTTCGATTATATCTGCATTCGCTCAGAACGAGCTCCCATGGTTCGCGATTGAGTACTTCCGTCGGATGACTGAAGAGAATGTCAGGGCCGACGATCACATTTTTCCCAGCGCGACCAAGTCATGCGCCATTTTGGGGAGGACTGATGTCGGGAAGTCGCTGCATTCCCTTGCCTTGAAGACTGGGTTTGATAGCGATGTGTTCGTGGGCAGCTCCTTGGTCGACATGTATGCAAAATGTGGCGAGATTGGTGTTGCTCGGAAAGTCTTTGACGAAATGCCTGACAAGAATGTGGTTTCCTGGAGCGGAATGGTATATGGGTATGCCCAGGTGGGAGAGGATGAGGAAGCTCTGAGACTGTTTAAGCAGGCTCTGTTGGAAGGTTTGGATGTGAATGACTTCACTTTCTCGAGTGTTATTCGAGTTTGTGCGCACTCTACCCTGCTCGAACTGGGGAAGCAGATACAAGGGTTGTGCTTGAAGACATGCTTCGATTCTTCAAGCCACGTGGGTAGCTCTTTGATTTCACTATACTCCAAATGTGGGCTTATTGAAGGAGGTTATCAGGTTTTTGCCGAAGTGCATGATAAGAATCTTGGAATGTGGAACGCCATGCTCATTGCCTGTGCCCAGCATGCGCATACCAGGAAAGTGTTTGATTTGTACAAAGAAATGGAACGTGTTGGAATAAAGCCAAATTTTATCACGTTTCTTTCCATACTTTATGCTTGTAGTCATGCAGGATTAGTTAAAGAAGGGGAGTACTACTTTGATCTCATGAAAAGGCATGGAATTGAACCAGGGGATCAGCATTATGCCTCTATGGTGGACTTGCTCGGTCGAGCTGGAAAATTGAAGGAGGCTCTATCGATTATCGAAGACATGCCTATCAAACCTACAGAAAGCATCTGGGGAGCTTTCTTGACGGGATGCCGCATCCATGGAAATACTGAACTTGCGACCTTTGCAGCTGATGAGGTCTTCGAGTTGGGCCCAGTCAGCCCGGGCTTGCATGTATTACTTGCTAATGCTTATGCAGCTGCTGGAAGATACGAGGATGCAGCAAGAGCTAGAAAATTGTTGAGGGATAGAGGGATGAAGAAGGAAACAGGCTTGAGTTGGGTGGAAGAAGGAAACAGAGTACACACCTTTGCTTCTGGGGATGGATCCCATGCCTTAACCCAAAAGATCTATCAGAAGCTGGAGGAGTTGGGTGAGGAGATGGAGAGAGCTGGTTATGTTGCAGACACAAGTTTTGTTCTTCAGGGGGTTGATGGGGAAGAGAAGAATCGGATGATTAGATATCACAGCGAGAGGCTAGCCATTGCCTTTTGCCTGATAACCTTTCCACCTGACAGGCCGATTAGAATCATGAAGAACTTGCGGGTCTGCGGAGATTGCCATGCTGCCATTAAATTTATGTCCAAGTGTACGAGAAGAGTGATCATAGTGAGGGATAATAACCGCTTCCATCGGTTTGAGGATGGGAGATGCTCGTGTGGCGATTATTGGTGATTGATTATTGTTGTACTTACTTTGGTTCGACAAGCCATTCATTTTCTAAGGAGAGACAAAAATGAAAACATTTATTTGCGGCTATATGTTATTTTTCTAATCCTCTGAATCATTTTCCTCAACTGATTTCTGGATCATTGTTTCCATTCAACTCTGTCTATACTTGCTTGAGGCAGCCTGTTATAAGGTTTTTCGTATCTGAGCTTTTCTTTCAGGAGAAGCATGCGAGTAACGGAGAATATTATCCAAGCTTTCCAAATCTTGTGGAACAAAACGGGCAAAGTTGTCAAGAAATCAACCACAGTTGGAGCGTACACTTCAATGGTTGGAGATCTCCACCCAACTCCAGTAGCAACCCTCCCCTTTCAATCTCCACATGCTGCAGTCATGGCACTCTGTGAGGGCATGCTTAGGCATGGGACGACTGCTTGGGAGGTCTGAGGGAGGACCTTTAAGCTCAGAACACCTCGATGACTCTCGATGAAGTGAGGGAAAGGATTCGAAATGTCCTCTCTCCGACCGACATCACCCACTTCCCCATCCCGAAGAAACCCTAAGACCATGATATTTGCTGCAGCCACTGTAAGTACTGCACTCAAAATTGAGTTGTCATTACTCCAAGTATATGGCATGTGCTGTGCACTAATCAATTTAAGACAGTGGACATAACTTTGGTATATGAACTGAAATACCCACATTCAACTTGATCCATATTACAGGGAGTTTGTGTGGATATTAGACCAATGCCATAAGAAGTTCCTAATCAACGGAAAGATGATGTTTGGTTGGTTGCAATAGTATAAGAGTGTTGGTGGGAAGCTTTGTCGATAGGGGTGAGTGGAACGTCCAGAAATGTTTCATGAGATTCCTCGCGGCATAATGAGGAAAGGAAAAATGAACATCATTGGATTTTCATGGGACTGTCTTCATTAATGTTACTTGGTTGGATGTATTCCTTCATAGACCATTCAACTCGAAGAACATGAATTTGTTTTCACAGGATGACAGATGTATCCTGAAGCGATCGATGGACTGAGACTGATTACAGTGGAAACCGAACACCATGTCACAACCTCGTCCAGTCCGAATTCATGGTAGGCTCAGCCTTCTGATACCTTTTTATTCTCTTTTAATCATCTATTAGCAGTTGATTAAACCTGCACATTAACAGACTACTGTATCACCGGCTTCCCTGATTTATTTGTGCGGTGTCGAAAGGTTGTTTCCCTCGCACATTCTTAGTCTCTGTCTTTGAGAATTTAAAAAGTATTTTGTCTGTCGAGTTGTTAAGGAAACTGAAGGCTCACCAAAAATTTATCGAGTTCCACTGTAAGTTCAACTCATTACGTTATCCGTGAAATTTATTAATAAATAACATATCATTATTAAATATCACATTATCTTTTTCTATTAATTAATATTAATTATTTTTTAATATAATTTAACATATTTATTTACGTATTAAATATTTATTTATTAAATTTATTCTATGATTAGTAAATCCGACTCACCAAAGAATTTTGCAGTTGCAATCTCGCCATTAGCCTGCTGTGCCTGACCGCGGACTTGGCTGGGAACTGGGGAAGTGGCTGAGCTACATGGATTAATATTGTATATTTCCGTACATCGGTAGCTGCATTGAAAGACAACGAAGCAGCAGCAATTTTTCCCTCAAGCCAATAACAACCTGCCACGGGCCCAGGCAACCGATGTGCCCGGCCACATTGAATCACCACCTCGTCACTCTCGTATACGATCCCCAAACCCGCCCGGCCCCCACCATCTCCCCTTCGTTTCATCGTCGAAACTCCCCGTCTCCCAACTCGCTGCGGATTAGGCGATGACCGACTCGTTCCCGGCACTTTCCGCTGATGCGGACCCGCCGTACGACCCGAACCCGAGCTCACTCCTCCACCCAAGGCGCGAGCCATTCGAATACGGCCTCATCCCTATCCCCAAGCTCATCTTCACCGACCCGATCCAAACCCTGGCGCCCTTGAAGCGGAAGCTCGCAGCCCATTCCTCGAATCACCGCATCGACTCGGCCTCGCTCGCTGACGCACTCCAGATCTCGATTGATCATGCAAAACTTGTCCTTGACACGCTCTCCTCTGTTCTTTACTCCGTTTCCGATCCTTTAGTCAGGGCCAGTGCTGACGATGTCGATTCTGTCGGAGCAGATGTCCGTGATTTGGTCCTGTTTCTGTACATTCAATCGTATAAGAAGTTGCTCCCGAGGCCATACAAGGATTCAGCTGCGGTTGCAGATGTCTGGCCTTCCACATCGGCGTTTGACGGTTATTTATCAGCATTGTCGCCTTTGCAAGTGATCTTCTTTTGCTTGGACTGAATCTTCGCCCTGCTTCATTTTTTGACATTGAGTTTGGTATTGGAAAGAATGTGTACTTTGGAGCTGAAATTCGGGCAATTGGCGTGTTTTGATGGTGGCGGGTCGGGGAGTTCAGCTAGTTACTGCGTAAATGAACCTTTTTGGCAGCTGCAAGTTGATAGAATCTAGGATATTGATCGGGCAATCTTGTTGGAATAGGTGGCTCTTTCACATGTAGAGATCATAATCAAATTGGTTACACGGAATACCCATCTCTCTTATCAGGTTCTATTAGATCATTTCAGTTACTTCCAATAAAAATGTAGCCTCTTGCACATTTCTTGCTTGATACTTCTTTTTAAACCTACACTAGGTTTCAAGAGCGACCATAGTCGGTAACAATATTGGAGCTATTGTCCATTTTTCATTTTCATCTCCCTTGGATTCATTCTTCAATGCAAATTAGGGTTTGCCACTTGTCATTGCTTTGTCAAAGCCATATCTTCACAGCTACTGATGGAATGATGGGCCTAACATTGTTGCAGCTAGTAAGAAGTAACAGCCGACGCTCTATGCCATCTCAAGCTGATGAAGAGACTCATCAGTTATCTTATCTACAGAAGCACTTGGCCAACATGATATCCCTCTTGGCAGAACCATCAGAGGGGGAAGGCGAGGAATCACAGGTATCTGCCTGTCTTTATTATTTTTATATTTTCACTTCAAAGAGGGAGAAGAAAAGATGAATTAGGTGAGATATTTTGTGCTAACTGGCTCCATTATCAATTACTTGACTTAATTTATTGGAGGAGTTGGCTTAGTTATGGTTGCTTTCACCTGCCTCCTACTGATTCTTTAGTTTCTGGTATTTGAATTGGAGAGATCAGGCTTTTGTAATGATCCATGCGAAATGCGAGGTTATTTTGCAGTCAGTTGAGTCTATGTTGTATAATGTGTACAGTAGCTCTTCTAAGTTACTAGTTTTACAAGGCTCATTTCATTACTCAGATTTTGTTGTTGTTAATGCATTAGGCAGTTGATAATGCTTTATTAGCATCTAAGACTTTGCTTTACTTTACTGTTATGGAAGTATAATAGCTAGTCTATCTTTGTATATGATAGTTGGGGCTGACTTGCATCATACAAGCATCCTTCAGTGAAAATTAGTTCTGATGTGCCAGGTCATGCCGATGGAAAACTTTGAGCGCCTTGGGTTGTTGATTCAATTTGGTGATAAAGAATACGAAGGGATATCACTAAGCCAGGCAGCCCCGTTTTTTGCAAATTCTGATCCAGACATGCCTGCTCTCTCTGTTCCTGTTGCACAAGTTCATGATTGGCTTCTACAGAATATAGCAACTGCTCTGAAACGTATTTCGGACAGGGTTTCTCCTAAAGAAAATGGGCCATCAAATACTTCTGATCAGGATGTTTCCATGTCTGATGCCTCCATTACTCCTGCTAAATCTGCAGTAAGCTCTAAGGGTCCATGTTTCATTGAGGGTATTTCAAAATCATCCTTGCTGAAGCAAGCATCTGACTTTAAAGGATCTTCTGTGAAAGTAAGCTTCATATGTTATTTCACTCTTACATTATTTTGTTTGCATAAATGAAACTTCTGTCGTATAAATAGCAGGAAATTGTAGAAAAGTGGGTTAGTAACTGATTGAGAAAAATGTCTGTGTGGTAGTGGTCAAACGGTTTTAAAATGGCAAGTTGATTTTTTTACAGCTAAGCAATTAAAGAATTTCTGAGAAATTTTAAAGCCATGCCCTTCCCGTCCCAAGTAACCTGAAACAAATAAAAATGTAGATCGCATAGAGTTATAAAAATGAACATCTGTCTGTTTGTATATTTTGAATGTTTCCTGGTTTTGTTCATCCTCCATAGGACAAGTTGAATCTAGGCTTCTAAATGATGCTCTTCCTCTTAGATTCAAGTTTACCAAGCAGGCCAGCTATGTCTTTATTTTTGTCAAAATCGTTGGTCAATATACACCTTTAATTGCTATGTGTAGAATTGCCAACTGTTTAGTTGCTGCATATCCCAGACTGGATGAAGTTTTCTCAAATACTTAAATCGGATTTTTGTCATGTTGATGATGCAGGTTCTGAATTGCCATGATTCTGTCATATACATCTTAGCACCTTTGAGATATGTTACAGTTTGTGGATGCTCTGATACCACTATAGTTCTTGGAGCTGTTGGAAAGGTAGGACTGGAGAAGTTGCACATGCTTTTTGTAGGTGCTGGGAAAGATTTTTGGTCTATCTGCTAGTCGCTACAAAATTCAGTAGATTTCCTGTTGTGTACACCTTCCTGTAATTTTAGGGAGCAAGCATTAGGATCTTCATGGAAAACTCTACAGGTCAACCTTTTCTTTGGTGGCAATCATTTTTAGACTTCATGGCTCTTTAATTGTTCTGACTAGATGCAATCATCCAAATCATTCTCAGTTGTCATGGTGCCATGAGATTATAGATGTCTGAATATAGTATTTATCCTCAGCCTTTTAAAGCAATTTAGATTGTGAAATTGCTCATATTTATTGCTTAAAAAACTTATGTTGCATGATTTACTTTCAGGCTGCTCGAATTGAACACTGCGAGAGGGTTCATTTAGTAGTAGCTGCAAAGAGAGTTTGCATTGCCAACTGTCGCGAGTGTATTTTCTATCTGGGAGTGAACCAGCAACCGCTCATTGTTGGTGATAACCATAAGCTTCAGGTGAGTGTTCTGTGTTTGCAGCATGTTCTTTCCTATTTCATCTCATTTTTTTTCTAAATAAATTGATCAAAAGATTTTGGAACTATCCCATTTTGATGAGCCAATGAAGTGAAAAGGGAAGCCGAGGACTGTATGTCCCCCAGTCTTTTAACTGTTCATTATTACTGAAATTTCCCAAGCCTTTGAGTTGTTTTCCTCATCATCATGATGTCTATGAACATGGATGCATGGATGCTTTCATATTTCAGATGATTAGTCTAAAGCATGTAATACTCTCAGAACTTACTGGTTTGTCATTCACTTTAATAGGTGGCACCATATAATACATTTTACTCTCAGTTGGGGGAACACTTGGCTGATGCTGGCATTGATACAAACATCAATAAATGGGATGAGCCCGTAAACCTGGGAGTGGTTGATCCACATGACTCCTTGTCCCATCCTACTGGTGTTTCTGATGCTCAAGCCGAGCCAGCTACACGTTTAGATCCAGATCAGTTCACAAGCTTCCAGGTATGCTCATAAATAAATCCCTCACTTTTCTTGGGATTTTTTTGGTTGATTAGTTTCTTTGACAAATCAGTTAATTTGGATTTTTTTTATCGCAACTGGAAAAAAAATTTTACAGCCCATCCATTAGATAGCTCTTGCGTTGATACTATGTTTTATGATACAACTTTCATCTGCTGGCTTTGGGAGGTACTACATTAGGTGCACTTCTTCAAAGTGTGTGTGTGGGTGGGGCGTGCATTTTTTTGCAATCATGCATGTCTCCTTACTCATGGAGGATTAGGTTTATGTAAATGTGGAAGACTTCTTGTCAACTGTTGTAGAAGTTTGAGATGCTAGGCTTTATATTTCTAAGGGTGTCTTTATTCAGTTCTGCTGGGGTACTTGGGGGTATACTCTTGTTGAAAGTCTGCTTCATTTTGATATGATACATAGTTAAATGTCTCATTTTTCTCTCTTTTTGAATAAGTCATTTTGTGATGGTTATACTCTCAGTCTTTCTATTTTCTTATTTGTTTCTTTTTTCCGGTCCTTCCGTCCCAGATTCCAAGTTGGTTTGGAGGTGAGCCCACTGGATCAACAAAAGACAACCCTTTCCCCTTACCCAATGCTTATTTGGAATCTCAGCAAAGAAATGTACGTGCCCTGGACCATCCCATTCCTCCAGAGCATTTTGATTTCTTTCATTATTTGATAGTACATTTTTTAATGGAATTTGACCTGGAATTAATTGTTTGTTTCCCCTTCAGATAAACAATTTGGAGGAGACAAAGCAGGCTCTGAGGAATGCGCCGCTTGTAGAAAATCGAAAGCGGGAACTTTCTAGTGCCCTTCACCTGTATTTTAAAGACTGGTTATATGGTAGAGAATCTAACCTGGCCCTCTTGACCTTTTCTTTGTACTATCGACTTTATAAAATATGACACATTACTACAATTTCATCGCCCAAATTGTGATAAGGTTGATCCTGAAAAATAAGTGTGTGTGTGGTACAGTTTGAAGCCACAAGTGAAGTAACATGCTGCTATTACAATGCTGCAGCTTCAGGGAATATCCGTCAGCTTTACTGTCTGCAGGGAGATTGACATACAAACCTCCCAGAGTTCATCATATGGTGAGGCATTGGAGGGTGGTCCATGTCATCGGGAGTTTTGCTCGCACCAGTTTCTGCTATTACTATGGTCAGCAAAATCTTTTACCCTTCTTTACTGCTGACTCACCCCCAATTAACTAAAATGCTTCACCACTGGTGGACCTGATGAGCATAATTTTGCTGATTCTACGTGTAGAGATTCTGTTCTGTTGTTACTGTATAAGCTGGCTCAGTAAAAATTTTGCTCCTTGTTGGTCGTAATAATGTTGTACTGCGTCCATCCTTGGTGCTGATAACCTTTGTAGTAAGAACAGTTGAGTCCAGAAATTTGACTCCATTGTTGTTCGGATCCTCTGCAGAAGATCGAACTGAGTAGATCTACAAAGATTGTTGATTGTTATGACTCTCATATGGCCGGCATCACGGTCAATATGACGTATTGGGTCATAAAAGGTGAGGATGGATGACATCTAATCGTCCATGACCTACAGAAACTACTAGAACTGCAGATTTTTTGGCCTTGGACTGTTACTATGCCTGCTTTCTCTGCATCCTGCAACTCCCGAACCAACAGGATCAAAGTTCCCTGCAAATGCAATAGACATTTGTACGTCTCTGTTACTTCAGGAGATGAGAGAATACCCCACCGAAGTTAAAAGTGTGCGCTCGCCTGCCTTTACAGACAGTAGCTCCGATTCTATGCATGCAACATTTTGATACCCAGCTCCTTCCAACTGATTTGCAGCAGCAGACACAGCTTCACATGCAAAGAGATGGTAAGCAGGAGCACTATCTTTTAATCACAAAATTAATGAGGACCTCCTGATTCAGCTGCATTGATGTGATTACACACAGAATTTCTCCACATACCCTGTAAGGTTTTCCATCTGTTAATGTCTTGGAGATTCAAAATTCAGTCCTAATGGCAGCACAAGACTTACTTTGCTGGGACTAAAAAATAAGGCCAAAGATCAGTGACTTTTGGGAAAATGTCAGGCCTAGCAAATTCAAAGTTTTTTCGCATAAAGCCTTGTGGTTTCAAGATTACATTCCGAGAGCCTCCTTTATTACTTGATTTACAATACTAAATAGATTATCGACAAAAGATTGGATAGCTGATTGGTGCCTACTTCCTGATCTACTGTATCTTTTATGGTGGCTCTTTTGAAACCCACAACCATTTATTCTTCAACTATCCATTAACCAAATGCATCTGGTCTGCTATTCTTTCAATACTCTTGATTGCAAGAAATGTCAGAAGCTGGGAGTTTGAATTACATTGGATTTCTTCCCTCAACAGGAGGAAGTCATTTCACACCATAGTGATCAAGCTAGTATTTACATGTTTTATCTATGTTATATGGAGGGAGAGAAACTCTTAAAGAGTATTTCAATCCAAAACAAGACCACCTCACATTTTGCAGCTCTCAATATTGAGCGTTTTGTTAGGAAGAATCATATCTTATCCAAAATTAGCAGACAAACTAGATAGGACTCCAACCTTGATTGTTTCCTTGGGGAGTTATTTTGTGTAAACTTAATTCGCAAGGTCACTCGGCAGTAGACCTCTTACGAGTGGTGTAGGGATAGTACTCCTTCCCGTTGTCAATTCTAGTAGTTTGGCCGCCGACATCGATCACAGCTGAGGTGAAGACCAGGGCTGACCAGCTTTTTTTTTTTTTTTTGGATAATTAGTTAAGAGATTTGTCTTTCACAAAACCTGACCCAGCTTTGATTGCAGTGTTAATGCTCCTAACTGCAATTTCCTGTTTTCCAGCATAAACTAAATCAGCTGACAAAGATGGTGTAGGTGATCCACCTTACTCTTATAGATATATATACACTTGATTTCCATATATATACGTTTTTCACAAGGAGAAAAAAACTAATGATCAAAAATCTCATACTGCATCCCAGGCTCGTGGCTAGACTTAGCAGCAGAAGTTCATTTAGCAGAAGAGGAGAAACGTGCACCTGGACAGACAATCAAGCAAAAGTCTCTACCTTTAAAACTAACAAACTCGACCAGGAGTGGAACATAGATCTCTGTCCTCCCAATCAACAGAATAAAAGAAAAGGTAAGGAAGAGTGAACAACACTTATCACGACCATGTAACATACAAAACCTTAATTTAGATGCAATCGCAAGTGGCACTACATAGCCAGGCTGCATTCTCGTCAACTAAAGTTGCATAGCCTGAAACAGGTACGGATCGTCTACTGGGGCATGGAACATAATTGAGTATAAACAGTATTCTCGTGCCTAGAAACATTTTAAAGGCGAAACAAGGCCCAGGCAGATAAACAGCCGTTGTAGCTAACAATTCTTGCATATATTCCAGGTAGTGCGCTTGTAGTTTTCTCGCTTCTTTCAGAAGCTTTCTTAAGGGATGCAGCAATCCTTACTCGACAGCCCAAAGCTGACCAGAACAAAACCATGTCATCTGTCCTCGTTTCCATCGAAGAAACTGAAAAACTCTTATCACATGATGGGTGTCAAGAAATGTGTTCCTGCAAGCCGTATTGATACATGCCATCTAACTTTAACCTCAAGACCCTGATAGAATTCATATAACAGGATGTGCCTACTCGGGTAAACTAAGCCTCTACAGCACAAATTGTAAGATCAAATTAAACTTAGGAAAACTCTGCAAGAAAAAAGAGGACATCTGCAATTGCATTCAAATGAGCAACCGGTGTCAAGGAATGATGGTAATGAAGGCGTAATGTCTACGTAAGGGAGAAAAAATCCTCACCTTTGTAACCGAGAATGGTGGCCCCAGCAACTAATCCGCCGATTGCTCCATTGACGAAGTCCCTCTTCATCCTGTGGTGCAGCACCAGCTGTTCCACGCCGATGCAGACTCCTCCAATAGCAGCAAAAGTCATCCCATAATTCCCCATCATCCTGAGGGTCCTCAGCAGACCAAGGATGGCGACATTCCTCTCCACCCGAGGAACATCGTGCCAACTCGCGACTATCATCCCCCGGATGGTTCCAGCAACTAAGCCAGTGGTCCCGCCCCGCCCTTGATTGTCCTCATAAGAGGAGTATCCTCCTCCTCCAAGTACCCGCACTCCGCGGGTCCCATGAGCTTGACGTGCAGAAGCAGCACCGTGACGTAAAATCAGCACAGCAGGAGAATGAGCTGAAATATTTGACGAAGAAATAGGACAATTACAGATCAATTTTACTCGGATAATTTGGGAAGAAGTGCACGAGAGTAAATTAAAATTGATCCTCTCTTTCACTTCATATGGCCTTATACGGTGCCGGAAGAAGCCCGGTTGCAGATCGGAGATTGCCGACGGTGAGCGGGAGAGAGAAGGAAGCAGTTGGGAGATCACCCTTAACAATGAAGGAGCAGCAGCAGAGAAGAAGAAAAGAGAGAGAAGGAAGCTTAATGGGCCTCAATTGGGGCCATTAGCCGGGGAATAAATATGGGCCGGCCCTAACTGTAATGGGCCCAAAAATCGTGGCCCATTTAGATAAAAGGATTCGCGCGAATGCCACACTCCGGATCCTTCCTATTTCATGGACCGGGTCCACAAGGATGGCCGCTAACACAACCAAAAATGAACATGCATTTGCCCTATCTGCGTGTGGGCTATCGTGAAGCCGGTCTAGGATTGTCAATGCATTGTCATTTGGTGAAGAACCAGGAAACCTTTTGACCTCCACTTATCAAGCCGAGGGAGTTTGCTCCGTAACGTGGACTGTGTGTCTCCTGCTCTTGGAGCTTTCTCCACAGTCCGGGCACACTTGCAGAAGTACTTCTAATCATTGATACCTAGTGGCATCGCAGTTCCGAATATAAGTGTTCGTGAATTGAAGATGGCTCAGCTTTCTCACGGTTCGGGTTTCTCGTTTGAGATCTGTACAGAGTTTTATGATCCCGAATGTAATGCAAAGGGCCTTGACTAGAACGGACGGAAACGAGAACGCATTGAGCAGCGCATGCTCTTGTCATGGCTACAGCCACGCATATGAAGATGCAGCCTGGACAAGATACTTGAAGCTCCTCTACAGACGCAGCTGCCCCAAAAGAGAAACTTCGGCTGGGCAATGCCCGAAAATAATACAAAATGTAAGAGCATGTGCAATCGTTCCCTGCAGATAATCGGTCTGTACTAGCTGAAATGTTACGGATAAGATAAGAAACGTCCAGAGGGTTCTTTTAGGTAGCAAAACTGCGGAGCAAGCATTATAGGCTGCGAGAGCTTGATAAAGAATCAGAAAACTAAGGGACTATCAGAGAGAGTGTGGCAAGTGATCCTATCAGAGAGAGAGAGCAGTTAACACTAAGGGACTAAGTTTGCAGCATATTCGTTTGACAAGAAAGGAAAAGAAACAGGAAAGAGAAGAAGAGAAGCATCCAACTAATCTTCGGCAGAAGGAAAATTGATCCCACGGGCCATGGATAAATCTAAAGAACTTTTCCAGGTTCCTTATGAATCTCTGTATGCTGGAATATGTGCAGAAAGGAATGCTTCCCAGGAACCATAGATCTTAACTTGTCAAGGCAAAAGTGGATGACCGAGCATTCAAAAGTGGACCTGGTGAACAACCATAACGCAGATGTGCTATCTTTTCAAGCATTCATTGTCGTCCCCATCATGGAAACGCACAGGTCTCAGCTTTCAGATATGTCAAGCATGCATACATTATAGCTGCAAAAATCGTAACAGGAAAACAAGCACGTAATGTCACTAAAGCATACCTTATTTGAACAGGAAAGTTCCACGGCCCTCCCGCTTCCTCAAACCTCTGGCTATCACTAGAGATCTAGTGGATCTGCAGGAGCAATGCAGGTGAGCAGATAGTATATACAAAACTAGGGAAAGAATGGTAGAAAACTAAGCAGAAGCTATTGATAACAAATAAACAAAAGGAGGGAAAATTTTCGGTAGATCGACAGATTCCCGACTCATTGTGATGGTTGGATGATGGGAGTGTAAAATGGTGACTGATTCCAACAAAACATATAAGCAAAAATGCAGAAACCATCCATTGCAGAGTCTCAAGCCAAAAATAATCCATTTGCAAGAAATGGGAAAGGAAATTGGAAATGAACAAAATGCTTGCTAAAATTAAAACTGAAAGAAAATAATGTTGGCAGGTATTAAGGCTCTTTGAATCTGACTGAGGCGGTCGGGGAGCTAGTGCAACAGGTAACCACGACTTCACTTGCATTCAACACCAACTTCAGCAGCTCGTCGAGGCTTGTTCTTCCGTCTATTACCATTTTGTCGGAAGCCAACAGCTTTCACTACATCATTGGGGCTTGGCTTAGCTCCAATGCCATTTTCCTCTTTCACAGAATCAATGTTCTCTTTGGCCTGAGCAGATCTATCCCTCTTCCTTCCATTCTCAGTGGTCACCTCGTTCTTCATATCCACACCATCTTTCAAGCCCTCACCATTTTCTTCCACCTTGTCAGCACAATCATCTTCAGTGTAATCCTTCACAATCTTCTGTGGCCTTCCTCTTTTCCTGTATGTGGGAACTTTCTCTTCTTCACCGCTTCCAGGATCTTCACGAGCAGCAACAGTATGTTTCTTTCCTTTTCCTCTCACTCTACCCATTAGTTCGGAAGACCTGCTTACTCGAAACTCAACCTACAGAAAATTTCTGCAGACACAAAAGACGAGAAACTAGAAAAGATGAAGACCGCCATCATAATTAGTAGCAGCTCGAGCACTTAGAGTATGCATTGCAAAAGAAGAGGCCATGTACACCATACCTTGGGCTTCAGATCTAGGGTAACTAACTCACATAAAACTAATATCATATGCACAAGAAGAAATAGCAAAAGAAGAGAAATAACTTAGTCCCAGCAAAAGCATAGGATGAAACAACACTACGACCTAATCTTGCCCCTGGAAGCGTGCAATCTGCTTTCTGTTACCCACAAGTTTAGCCACTGAATGATTAAAGAAACGAGAGGAATTTCAAGCTTGATCGGAAGGACAATGGATAAAGGCAAAGAAGAAAGGATTTACTCAATCAAATAAAAAGTTTTGTGAGGCTCCTGAAATCTTCAATTACGGCAGCTCAAGCTACTAATTGAATTCATCACTTCTGTCATCCTCCATCCCGAGAAAAGAACGGGAAAAAAAAAACTCAAAGGCTGTCCAAAGGATCTGTTGAGGCAGAGAAGGTTAAGGAACCCCAAGAGAAGAATGATCAGCAAACCAAGTTATCACCATCGGATTGCGTGTAACAGCTTGAAAACGGAATAAGAACTAAGATATCATCCAACTGATCTCGGATCTTACACAAACAAGAGAGACGATACAGTACAGAAAGAAAGAAGCTTTTGGCTACAAAAACTCCGAATTTCAACTCCACTGGCTCTTCAGCGAGCTACTGATGGATGGAATAATGGTCGTCAGATAAAATCGTGCGTGTCTCAGCTGCAATAAAGCAGCGAGAATCTGTGACATCTCAAATCCCAACGAGAGATTTACCATAACTTGGAGGCATAATTTTCTCGGGAAGCCGACCAAATCATAAAAGTTTCCCAGAAATCAAAGAACCGCATGCGCACGAATAGATGGAGAGAAATTAAAGATGAAACTGACCTTACAAGCAACAGCTGATTCCCGAACCTCCAGAGCAAACCATGATCCTCCGAATCCGATTGATCAGAAAAGAAGCAGCCGCAGTACAATCTTCAGAGCTAATCAATCGGTACGTCGCTGCAGAGTAAAAGTCAGAAGGCAGGAGCAGTAGAAACGGCAAGAACAGAATCAGATCGGAAGGTAATGGAGATTTGAATCAGTTGAGAGTGAGAATATGGAGACTCGCTGAAGGTCACAGTCAGGTCGGATATAGTGGGAGGAGAGATAAAGGAGAGAGAGCTCGTAGCCGACGCAGAGCAGGGAAGGAGAGAGAGAGGGACGGCACAGAGAAGAGGGGAGAGGAGAGAAGAGTAGTCTGCACTGAGATGAAGTGAGCCGAGAGTAAACTGGTAGAGATGGAGAACGGAAGACAGAATAGGTTAAGATAAGTTTTTTTTGAAGATGCTCACATCTAGGTGGGACCTACATCCAAGAAATTGTTACATTTTCTTTTTCCTTTTACTTGAAAGCTAAAAATATGTCATTTATTACTTCTTTATAAGCATTTTTTCGATATTGCATCATAAATTAATAAAATTTTAAATAAAAAATCTTATAAATAATTAATTTTATTAATTTATTATATCACACCGGCAATATCTCATCATATATCCATTACATACCAATGGCGACAAAAACCTCTTCTTCGGATCTTGCTTTATGTATTATATGCAAATGAGTGTATATATATATATATATATGAGAAAATAGAAAAAATATATGATATATTATAAATATTATATTAATATATTAATTATTTATTTAATTACAGTATATATAATGTGCTATATTTATTATATAGAAAACTCTCATGGGGAAGGATCGGCTAGGGAGCCATTCCGATCTCCCTCCTCCATTTTCTCCTCGTCCACTCCACCGTTCAATTTTAAATTTAAATTTTTTGGAAAATTTAGAAAAATTTTACGATGCATCGACAAAACTCAATACGTGTCATTAAGCCAGATGGAGGGTCAGCTATCACGCTCGTCACAACTAATGATGTTAGAAAGAAATCAGCTGCTCGTGTTGAAGTATTGCATTTGGAAGGTTTATTGAATTTTAGGTGTAGCACTTTCAAAATTTTAGGTATCCTTGGACGATTTTGCCCTGCCGTATGCACCGAGTGACGCTTCTTGACCCTCGTGCAGGGAAAAATATAACATCCCAGATAGCAACAGTGCGCAGTGGGTGCATGAATAGATGAATGTATTATGATGAGCCACCAGGGTGGAAGGGTCATTTTCTTCACTTTTCCTTCCCCTCTTATTCGAGCTCTTCTGACAGAGCGGTTAGCTATGCCACGTGGCGGCGCTGACATGACATATCGATTCAATCAGAATTTAGCACTTAACCGTCATGCATATGGTTACACTTAGCAAGTCCTGTAAAATAAAAATCTAAACATATGTCAAATTTTTCCAATAGGATAGAAATATTACGTCAGCGTTGTCGTACACCTCGGGACTTTCTCCCTTTTTACCCTCTTGGAAAGTAACTAGGGCACGATGAGCTGCTTTATTGGAAGAATAATCTGCATCGATTTGATGATTATCCCTCGGGGCCTCTTTGGCTCTTATGGTAGCAGAGATGCTCCCACGTATTTTCAGAAACAGACTGTACACCTGAACACGAACCTCAGTTTTACTTGCTTAGGAAAGGCAAAGGAGTCGAAAGATGGAAGCTTCCACCTATGTCCTGGGAAAGAGTGGTGTGATCTCTAACTGTATTATCACGTGACAGTATTTACATTATGATACTAACTAATAAAATCAAGTCAAATTTTTATAATTTTTTTTTGTAGAGATTAAAAGGGAAAAAATCCTAAAAAAATTTAATTTTACCGGTTGATGTCACCATATCGATACTGTCGCATGACGATACCATTACATTCAAGACCTTCTCATGTCCTGGAGTAAGTTAAATCAGTACACAGGGAGGATGCGAAGTGCACGAGGTCTCATAGGAGATTTGGCTCATATAACCAAACCTGAATAAATGAGAGCTCATTAAATCTATAAATATCGGGTGATATATTAAAAAAATAGTATCATCGCTGCATCTAACAAATTATCCAATTCAATAATCTCCGAGATTCATCAATCGAATCGTCGTATAATGATATTATTCACTATAACAATTGAATGCATAATCGACCTTCCACTCTCTCGTAGAATGATTCGGTTATTGAATTGTGGAGTTTTATATGCTTAAAAATGAATGGAAAGAACAACCAAACGAAATCAATCTTCTTAAGTGAAAGTAATCTACTTAGTGAAAATCAGCGAAGAAAGGCAGAATCACTCCATTAATTCGTGCAAGGAAAACAAGGAATCAGTGGCCAACCCCATCTAACTCAGTCTTATCAACCGGCCCCATAATTAATAAATAAACATTTCAGGGTTTAAATCTTCTCGCCCCCCTTTCTTGATCGAGTTGTCTTGCCAGTCTCACATAAAGTTAAACTAAACAGAAAAATTGAATTATATTTTCTTTATTGTGCTTTTTTTTATCTCTATTACTTTAAGTAAATCTAAAATAATTTTGATCTCATTTTTAAATCTCAATAATTCCCTCAATCAAATTTAGTTTATAATTAGTCTAATTTAATTTAGAATAAAATAATAAAAAACACAAAAGGATTTGTTTTTATTTCTATAATTTCAATATATTTATTAATTTTATTAAATTCTTATATTCCGTTAATTATTTTTACGATTCTCTCAATTATTTTATGCAATTCTCTTAACTGCACAATTTCCTCTCGCTCTTTTAAAATTCTCAAACTCCTTGCGATGTTAGCAATTCCAAAAAAATATACTCTATTCATCAGACACTCTTTCAATTCTATGGTTCTGTTTCATTTTTATTTAATTTGAACTAATCCTTTCTTTAATCTATTTTTACCTTAAATTTTATTTATTTGAACAATTCAACATTTCTCTGGTCACCTTAAATTTTTATCTTAAAATGTATAATTAACAATTTCATACGCAGTACGGGTCACTCGCTAGTATTATTAATTGCTCTTATGTGCCCTGTCTGATATCCAAATTGACTTGACTAATACGGGTCGATGGGGGAGAAGGGGTCAACCAAAGGCTAAGAAATCAATCAATATGAATTGATTTAAATGGTTTGTCATTTAGTTCCCTTAAGTAAAGGCCTCATGTTCGAGTAAATGGAGAAAATTTTGAATTTCCATGTAAATGGACCGTAAGGCCCATTGATTTATGGGCTTTCGGGTCCATCACCATTTAACATTGCAGGGTGAGACGCATTAGTTATCATCTCAACCATTTTTATTTCACTTATATGTTTATAATAGACATAAATCTGCGCTCCACACGAAATTATTAAATATGTGAGTTGATTATTAAATTGTTTTTATTTATTTTATACAATTTTTTGTATTTTGTAAATGTGCATTAACTTTTTGTAAGGCTTTTAATTTTTATATAATTTATCATGAATAAAAAAATAAATCTTTAATTAAAAGAAAGTTAGGAAATAGTTAGTGACAGCCATACTCTTAAAGTGATTTTACAATTTCACCTCATTTATCAAAATTTTTTATTTACTTGTCAAAGGTAGTTTTAGAATTTTAAAAAGTGAGACGAAGTACATTTTTCGTCCCACATAATAATAGAAGATTTAATTTCGGGTTGGAATAATGCTAGTTGGTCTTTGTTTTTTTATGAGTGAAATGTAAAATGTGAAAACCAACTTTTAGATATTAGATGGCGCACGTATTACGCATTGCCGGACAAACTTCGAAAATCTCAATTGATCAAAGTTCGAACCAAATTATTCACGAACATGTAAAAATCTTTTGATCATGATTTTTTTCTATTAACATGACCCAAATCTGATACATTATTTCAGAAAAAAGAATAAATATCAGCGTGTAATATATAACAATTTCATTGTATAAATTTTTATCAAATTTTAACACGTGTAAAAGTTTTTATAATTTTCTATTGTCAACTTTATACTTGTCAAAATCTGAACGGTAATTTATATAATGGATTTGTATATACTGAATATTTACTCAGGAAAAAGGCGTAAATTAACCTCAGCCAAATCGCATGGGTAATTTGGAAAGCATAGTGCTGTAGTTAGTGATCACTGGATTACCGTCTTATAAACGGAATGCTGGTCCGAACGTGAATAGGATCCTTACCCAAAACAGAAAGGAAAAAACGGGCCCAAACGCCAGATGTCGCGTTTTCATTGGTTTGATGAAGGAGACACTTGGAAAAAATAAAAATTTTATTTGACAAAAGAAAAAATGAAAAAAAATCAAATAAAAGGACACCTTTCGAGTTTCAGCTCGTAAAGAGGAAAGGCCACTCCAAGGAGAGAGAGAGAGAGATCTTCTTTTCTGTGTTTTTGATTCTGAGCGAAATCCTGCGTCCTCCAGCCCTAATCGGTTCGTCTGAGCCCTAATTATCTACAAGCGTCGAATTACCGGTTGTATCTGCAATCCCTCAAATCTGCTCGCCTCCGATTCCTCCTATCCTTCGGCGACGCCTCCAGAGCTGCAATGCTCGAAGATCTGGATTCGATTGGCAGTGCTTCGGGGGCTTGGACTCGTGAGGTGGAATATGCTTTAGATAGCAGCGGTGAGTAGGTGGTCTGATGTATTCTCCCCCTGTGTTTCTGTCCTTCTTGCTTCATTTCCTTCGGCTGACTCCAAGGATTCAGCCCTCTTGTTCTCCTAAATGGATCTCGTCAAGCTTCTGTGCTCTCCTGGAGGAAGCTGTTGATTTCGTCTCTCGCAGCATTTCGGGTTCCCCGATTGACGGTTTGTGCGAGCAATTCTTTAAGAAGGGGCTTCCTCGAGGTGTTTTGCAGGGGCTAGCTAGGGTTTAGGGTTTCAAAGCGGACCATTTGGTTTTTGTGATAAAGTAGGGCCTTATTGACCGCTGTGAAGAAACTTTTAGACGAATGGCGGAGTTGTAGAAGATCAAGCGTATCCCTCTAATCGAGCTTACTGGTTAGAGTGAAATTCGAGACTTTTTGAGCCTGGAAACGGAGCACAAGGATGAGAATGTTATCAAAGGAGTTTGATTAATTGATCGGAAGATGAAAACCATTTAATGTTTTCTCAATATGTTTGTCTCGTTAGGCTCTCCTGAGATGATTGTCCAACTGTTGGTTTGTCTTGGTTCAAATATATCATCTTTTTGCTAGCTCACCAGTTGTTGACATTGTATCCAACGAAGAAATGTCGCTGCTGCAAACCCATTATGGTATCAGTTCTTGCTAATTATGTCCAGGTACTGATAATGATCTTCCTCCATCATAGCAGAGTAGAAATCCAAGGAGAGGACGTGTTGTGGGAAACAGAAGGTGTGCTGTAGGTTTTGTCATTCACTTTTCACATGTTTATTGATATGGAGGCCCAAATTCACAGTCTTGAGCAAGAAGCATACGCTTCTGTTGTCCGTGCTTTCAAAGCTCAATCAGATGCCATCACCTGGGTAATTAATTCATAACACATTTTTACTCATATAATCAATATTCTTCTGATCTGCTCTAGATCATATCGGTATTTGGTATCAGGAGAAAGAGAGTTTGATGACAGACCTCAGAAGGGAGTTGAGAGTATCTGATGATGAACACAGGGAAATTCTCACAAGAATTAACGCTGATGAAACAATTCGAAGAATAAGGTTTGTTGTTATGAAAATACCAGTTGTTGGGAAATATTGCTACGGCATTTTATATACTGTAATGTTTTATACAGTATTGTATGTTGTTAGGGAGTGGAGAGAGTCAGGAGGACACCAGACCGCCTTGCTCAGCACATCTCAACCCATTCATGATTTGTTACCAAGTCCTACAGTTTCAGGATCTCGCAAGAAGCAGAAGACATCCCAATTGGTATGTGTTGTAGACCTTTGAATTCTTTGCCTTTATAATATTAACACCTTTTAAGAAATTATATTAGCGACTGTAGTATGCTGAGACTGTGGACCGTGATACCGGGGCATGTCCCCAGATTGAACTTTTGAATCCAGAGGTTCTTGTCGGATGATGTGATGACTCACAAAATTAACTCCACGAGTTATCCAACATAGATTGTCTATAGGTTGTTGGTTTTAATTCCTCTTGCCCTCTTTTGAGCCACAGTGGCTTCCAACATGGTCTTTGTAAGGAGATTTGAGTTTCTTGTTTCCTGGACTCAATGGTTGTCTATGGGCATTGGCAGCACCATATGAAGACCTCACTGGAGTGACCTTTTCTTTGTTCTCGGTTGTTCTGATCCATTTATATACGGCAGGTCCAGAATCTACCTGGTCTATCTTCTGTGAAGCCAATTCAGTACCCTCTATCAGGTCCTGCAAATAGCAGGCAGTACAATGGTCGTTCCTCTGCTGTCATCACGACAAATACATCTGCTGAAGCAGCAGAAGCACTTATTGGGAGAAAAATATGGACAAGATGGCCAGATGACAACAGCTTTTACGAAGCCGTGATTACAGATTACAACCCCACGGAGGTATTTCTTCGGGCCCTTAATAGCTGCTTTTTGGGAGGACAAACGTTGAGGATTTCCCATAGTACAGAGACATAACATGCCTGGGTTTTCCCGGCTCTTGTTCTTGAATTGGTAGATATATGATGAATATGTTTTACAGGGAAGGCATGCTCTGGTCTATGATATACGCACTCCCAAAGAGACCTGGGAATGGGTGGATCTCAAAGAGGTCAGTTTCATTAGCGTGGCCGTTTTATTAGACCTGTCACTTTTTACGTTTTTATTTTTAATCGGAGTCCTAATTTCACTCGAATCACTTTCAAAGAATTCCTTGTGACGAAGGCTGATGATGATTTTGAGGGTTTTTGGTTTCTTGCTTCTTCTTGGTTGTATTTGCTGAAATTTAAACAGCAACTCCATGAGAATTGGGATACATGGCATTGAACTTAACTGAACACGCGCAGTCTTGGATATAGGAGTTTCGAGAAATTGCGGTTTATAAATTAGAACTAGATCATCCAAAGTGACAGCTGAGTACATGGACATATATCCCGACTTCCTACCCATTGAGTTGTTTCACATCATGATAAATACAGATATCACCCGAAGATATTCGATGGGAAGAAGACCCTTCCATGTCTAACCGAAGGGCTCGTGGGGGCCCGGTTCCTAAGAGGACTTTTGGCCGCAGCAGCGGTCCCCCAAGCTCAGGAAGGGCAAGAGTACCCTCGAAGAGCCAGCCCAGAAAAGAAAACTTGCCATCTCAAAATGGTGCCTTGAAGAAGCTTCCTGATGATATTGAGCTTTTCAACACAGATTCATTAGTGAAGGAGGTTCGTGACCAAAGCGGGAACAGTTTGCATATGAATGGCAATATCATAAAAATGACACATTTGTTTCAACTAATGCCAGGTGGAGAGGGTCTTCACTGCGAGCAATCCAGACCCAATGGAGATTGCAAAGGCAAAGAAGATGCTAAAAGTGATATACAAAACTCTGGGGCTTCTCTTCTTTTCACTTAGCTTCTCGTGGATCTAGAACCTTTGTCCATGACATTTAACCTTGTCGTGCTCGTGCAGGAGCATGAACAAGCCCTTGTTGATGCAATCGCAAGGCTCGGAGATGCATCTGACGTTGAAAGTGGTAATGGATACATCTGAAACACGGCATCCTTTGCTGCACTTTTTTGTACACTGATGATTGTTGGTCAGTGTAGATAAATTGACCATGTCTGGCTCTTAAATTTGTACCTTCCTGTACTGATAGGCTATGCCAGTTCTGAGGTTCACCCTCAAAATGTGTAGAATATGCTTTTTAAAAAACTACTAGCAAAGAGTAATCAAAATACCAAGCTGCACATTTCATCTTATATTTTGATACCTCAATCACACTGACCTTACCAGAAACTGTCGTTTGAGTTCTCAGATGGAGTACTGGGATATGGACGTGGGCAGTTGATGGAGCAGTTCTGAGGATGAGAGGCAGAGCTGACCTGCTCAAAGTAGTAGTCTATCATCGAATAGATACTGCCAGAAACAGCAGGTCAGCCATACTGATTTCCTGGGAGGACCCTTTGAACAAACTTGAGAATCTATCAGCTTCATTTTGTTCAGTTAACAGCTGGGAGTGGCATTATAAGTGTTAGGACTACACCTTGTAAAAAGATTTTTATTTTGCTTTTGTAGTTGTAGTACATTACCGTTTTCTCCGCTGCCGCCTGTGTCGGATCTTTGGAGCCAAATTTGTTTTACTGAGTATGATTCTCTGTATGGATTCAACATTGTTCTCATCCAGCCTGCAGACCAAAGCCTAGCCATGGGAAAAAGTACTATTTGCTGTAGCCTTAGCAAATTAAATGACTGGCTAAAAGTTACCTGTGTATCTGTTCTCAGATGAAATTTCCACCTGCGGGTGGCTGCCTCTATGAAACAGTTATGTCTGCTACTCTTACTGATGTACTCCTGTCAATAGGATGTTCGGCTGTAATACTTGCATGATGTATATCTAGGTTGCAATGTTATCATGTGAATCCTCTGATGTATTACGGCAAATGAACAAGTGTAAATAGCTACATGTTGAGGAACATAAACAATTAACACCCAATGCAGGTCCAACTTATCACATTATCTTATTTATAAATGAGGACACTACATAACTCGGCAAAACAGGTGGGTAATCACATTATCTTATTCTTCAAATCACATGAAACAGATTACTATAACATTGAATACTTTAAAGAGTGATACCACCGGTAAAGTTTGGATAGATATCAATCATGGAAAGAAGCGCATCATTAGAGCAATGAAGATGATGGGCTCTGAAACTGCTAGAGAGTCATAAGGCGTGACAGATTCAGTAATTCTCATCATTTAGTTAAGAGACTATACAAATAAATTGATGCTCTGATAATCAAGACGTGCTTCTTTTAAAAAATGGGGTAAAACAGTGCCTGAGCACTAACTCTTCCTGAGAAACCCAGCTATATAGGATAAGCATCCGATTTTAGCTGGTCTGGTGCCAACCAAAACCAATCCACAGGATAACCATCAGTCCGATAGAATGCCCCTGTGTATTGGTGACTGCGGAAATTCTAATGCTACCACTGGGCTACGCTTACCCCCTATTAAATTTTTGAGGAACTTTTTTCACTCAATCTATGAAACTTCTATCAAAGTTTGGTACACTTTGCGTTTACTACAAGTAATTAGAATTGCACCTAAAGAACCATTCAGTTACACCTGAAAAATATTTGAGATATACATGCAAAAATTTTACAAATTTGGTAAAGTGTACTGTAGCTTCATGGTACCATAAAATTTCCCAGGTGTTTAATAAGCATATACCCTGAGTCCTAGTCCTACTCAGGAATACTGTGAAGGAAGGATTCCAGGAACAGAAGAAATTATGAAGGTCTAATATCAGAAAGCAATTTTCATTTGGCCATATAGATTACTTAGAGGAATTTTAATCAAGATTAACATAAATAACCTCTCCCAAGCCCTTCAGTAAGATTCTCAGTGCACCATTTTGATAACCTTAGTCCAGAAACCAAACATCCTTTCATGATGACAAATGGTAGATAATGTAAATCTAAACACAAGAAAGGAATCTATTTGATCCAGCAGAAATGACTGTTAATGGCCCAAATTCTTGTGGAGGCTCTAACCTTACTTTAGAAGTACTAGGTGAAGACACCTAGCATTGCCAAAACAGCACCTCATAGTTTAATCTAGGGATCTTAGCATGATGTAGCCATATAGAGAGAACAGAATATTGCAAGAGCATGTCGAATATACAGCAATTTCTTGACAAGTTGTGAAAGAAATGTTATATTTATACTGACCTTGCAGTTATCCTGCACCAAACCAAGCATTGAACATCTTGTTATCAGTTGAATTGAACTATCATTTCCCCTGAGTCAAGAATCAATCCTGTCTCAACATACAGTTGTTTTGCCATATTCAGCAAAAAAAGAAAGAGAGAAAATTAGCAAAAAAGGTGTTTGCCATTTAAAAAAGTATAGCATTTGACAAAAAACTAATCAACAATCCATCATACACAACTAAAGGAACTGCCGCGCTTAATCAACAAAAACAACATTCAAGGTCGGAGAAGAGAGATTACAAACTAAAGCTAAGAAAACTGAGTAAAGCAGACATCCAGTTCAGTAAATAGAGAATCGCCTTAGAAATAGGATGATCTAGCATGGAGCCGCACTCAGTTCATGAAAAAAGATTCTAGGAAAATGATAAGGAATAAGCTAATAATGCATCAGTACTTCAGTTGCAATGAGCAGAATTCACTGTTCAAAAAATAGACACCTCCAGGGGCTGTAAGCAGAATCGCCTAAAAGAGAGTGCTAGATCATAGAAAAAGGAGAACAGAATCCCCCATTAGAAATAAGAACCGTGAGGATCTATAAACTGAATCATTTGAAAGTCCAGATCGCAGAATATAACATTGGCCTATTAGAATTATAAAGAGCAATCTCAACTTCATTCAAGATAAAGTAAAATTTGCTTAGCATAATCCAGAAGCAAGAGATGGGACTGGGCCGAAAAGCTAACAGAGGAGTTGCCGATCAGGTTAAGCTAAACAGTACTCCGAATGTCCAGTTGAGAAGGCAGAATCCAACCAACAGAACCACAAAGCTAGAAAAAAGATCCATCGAGGAGCCATCAGCCCGATCAACAATCAAACAGAATTCTAGACGACAGAAGAGAAGAGTCACCGATTAAAGCTATCCAGCAAAACAACGCCGCAGACATGCAATTTGCTAGGAACTACAGCCGAATCAATCAATCGAAAAAGAAATTCGAGGCCATCAAGGAACAAAGAAATCAAAAAACTTAACGCCGAATAGAACAGGGAAAGGACAATCACCTTAACCGGTCTCTACGAGATGCTACGGGGAAACGCATCTGAGGGAGGAACGATCGGAGAGGTCCATAAACAGAGCGTTGATAGAGGGAGGAAATGGCGTTGAGCGTGGCAGTTGAGCGAGATGTGCATAGATGTTACAGGAGAGGTAGCCTCCTTTCCCGGAGAGAACCGCGAGAGAGAGAGAGAAAGAGAGAGAGAGATCAACTCAGAAATGGAGACGATAGAAATTGGGTTAGAATTTATTATTGGTCAAGTTACAGGTTTCATTTTTATTTTCGAATTATTTTCATTTATAAAAAAATAAATAGGAAAAATGACAGAATATAAAGATGGAACGCCTGCGATTCCTTGCTTGCAATCCACTGCTCTTCACCGTGTCATAGGGTTTCAGCCCCACAATTCACTGAAAAAACTTAAAACAATTTTCCAGTACGATGAGAAACAGAACTTGGTGTAATAATATTATAATCGATTTAACGTCAACAATTTTAGGTTTAATTCTGCTCGAGAAAACTCGTTATACCTGTTAATTTTCCTCTTTCGTCTATTTTTTTAAACCTACCAATTTCTTTTGTAAGTGAAAAAAATTATGTTTTCCACTGGATTACTAATTCAATAAACTGAAAAGGGTCCATTTTAAATTAGCTCAATCTCCATTAACTTATTCCTATTCCAACTTTAGCCACGTCATTCGGAATTAATGAAGACTGGCGAGTGGCTCATATTACCCATGGAAAATATCGTCGAATACAGCTAAAAAAGATAAAAACATTCTACGCATATTAAATGGATCCATTGAATTGTCCTCCTTCTTTGAATGGATGAGAAAGTACTAAAAAATGTTATTACACGAAATGGAGAGGGTGTGCATTCTAAGTGAGAAGAGGAGTAAAATAGTTTTTAAAACCACTTTTTGAGATCGTGGGAGTAAAAACGGACGGTAAGAAACAAAGAAAATGGGAAAATCAGAGAAGGGACTGAAAAAGTAATGTAACTAACTTGCTAAAATAGAATATTATTCTTTAAATTTATCATTTTCATTCGGAATCTTGTAAAATAAATGTATAAAATAGATTTAATGGGAGGTATTGAAGAAAATTTTGGATCTTAAAAAAAGAGACCAAAACTACTATATTCTCCCTTAAAGTAACAAGTAATATATAGTAGTAATATTATATATATATATATAATAGAATAGAAGAAGAAGATACCTAATATGATGCTAGAATTAACAATGTACCAATCATAGGTTGGTCTAGTGATTTCCTTACTAGGTCTCCAAATAGATAATTTCAAAATCGATTCTCAAGTTCAAATGACTGATCTCAGGATCGATTCCCAAGTTGGGAAGGTTGACGAGAATTTTTCCAGGGGATTCAGGCCCGACCCCAGATTAGACTAGAGGTGCGATTCGGCAGATTCAAGAACATTGTACGATCCCAATATATATATATATATAAAAGAATCATAACAATGTGTCCCATGGGACAGTAATTGAACCCTTTCTTTTAGCTATCCTGTCATTTGTCAAACTAGATAGGCATATTATAGTGTTAAAATAGAGTCATCTACGTGATAGATATGCTACAGTGCCTTCAATAAAATTTAATTAGACATCCGCCTGTACCACACACGATATTTTGTTATCTTAAACGAGTTCCGTATAATTTAAGGAATTAATTGTGATTAGTTTTTGGAGTAAAAATATTTTATTTATGCTTATAAATTATATTATTTTAAAGAAGAATTATGATGAATAAAATTGCGATATTTAATTTGAGTGTGTAAATTATTGACGAAGATAATAAGAAAAAAACTACTATCAAGTATAAAAGAGAGAGATGGAGAGAGAGAGAGAGACCAGAGGAAGTGGTAGAGAAGGAGATGATGATACCATATTCATGTTAAATTTACTATTATACCCTCATTTTACTATTTAGCTAAAAGTCATTATAAATTCAGTTTTTTTATGTATAATAGATAAAAGAGAAAATTTAAATGTGATGTGAGACGAAAACCGCCATGAACTTTTAATAAATTAATAGATAATATATTATTTACAATAATAAATTTTTTATAGAAAATAACAATAGTTAAACACCCTCAACGTGGGTGGACGCAGTTTGTAGTTATCTAGAGATGGAGGGGATCGGACCCCAAAAAGTGGAGATGCGGGGTATCGAACCCCGTACCTCTCGCATGCAAAGCGAGCGCTCTACCGTTTGAGCTACATCCCCATGACAACCAATCTCTAATACCTTCCATATAATAACAATTTCTTCCTTCCTCTCACATATAAAACAGCTTGGCTGTGAGTGAGAGCGCGAAGCGCGCGATTGCAGCGGAAGCCCGACTATCGGTCGCCGTCTGTCTCAGTTGGCTTCACTTTCCCGCCATGGAAATCGACTCACATGCCAAAATTCCGAGGAAGCAGGCTTCCTACCGTTCCCTGGTCCGTTCATCTATTTTCTTCCCTCCCTCTCTCCTGTTTCCTCATCCTCATCCACCGCTACCAGCTTTGCAGGCGATGTTCTAGCTCCGACTCCACCGTGAAAGTCACAGCTGATATCGAAATCTCCCACTCAGTTCCTTCCATCTCTCACCGTCACAGTCATAGATCTTCTTTTTCGTCAGCTGTTCCGCCATCCGATTTCGCCAATTTTCGTTCTGATTTCTCCTGCCGATGGTTGTTGCTTGCAGGATGAGCCGTTCGAGATAAAGAAAGAGGCCTATGGAGGTCAACAATACAGTCAAATATACTTCGCGCGTCTCCATTTGATGAGGACTCTCATGTACTCCCTCGTGCCAACCTGGAAATCTCACGTTCCCGGTAAAATCTCTCGAAAGCTTCATCCTCTCTTCTGTAGCCTGCTGTTCGTTTGTTTATCTGCGATTTTGCGATTTCCTCCTCCCGTCTCGGTCCCTCCGGTGCGTTGTCACTCGTTACGAGCTGCATTTTCAGAACGTTATGATCAGCTTAGCTTCGAATCCCAATTAAAAGTATGATTACATAAACCTCGTTTATTTCTGTCATCTGATTGCATGTATTTCATTGTAGCGCCATTACAACTACTATAAAGCACACTTGCTTAAAACTTGTCTCTGTGTGCTTGGATGGCTTATATTTAAGTACTGGATACTTCCAGACATTAGTCCAGTAGTTTTCATTACCTTTTACAAGACAGCTTATTATATGTTAACGATTCTCAGCGTTCCCATTGTTTTTACAATTAGAGTGGAGGTCAGAGAATGATGGAGAGGATTTAATTTGATTTAACATTGTTTAGAGTCAAAGGTACTGACTATTGATCGGAGCTTAGTGAAGCATTTCGATGAGCAGCTTGCTTACTCTACAGCATTTTTACTATTGAGCATGTGGTTCTGTAGGTATAGTTTGCATTCTTCAAAGATTGTAGTTATTAATGTTGTGAACGTATTTCTCTATCTAACCTACTTATCTAAAAAATGTTCAACGAGCTTTATCCTTTCAAACTGGCAGTTCAGCTGGGGGAGAATATTGTCACCATATTTGTTATTTTCTAGTTTGCAATGTTTTGGGACTAGAGGAAGGCAAGGAATGTATCATCGTTGGTACTCTATACAAGCACATGAAACTCAAACCTTCAGTTCTCGATGAGTACTCTAAAGAAGTGAGTTAGTGTTGCATATGTCATCTTTATGCCGGTTCATTGAAATTTGTAGTTATATCTCCATGTTTCTCAGAGCTATAACTGTTTTATGCAATGCAATATGCAGAGATCTGTGACTCCTCTTGCTAGTTCCCACAATTTTATGCATGAAAATGATTATCTAGTTTTGGAAGATGAAAGTGGCAGAGTAAAACTTGGAGGTTCTCTTCTGTCACCTTCAGTTTATGTAACAGGTATACCTCTGTGCTGATATTACATGCATCTTAAATGCTATTCTCCAACCAGAAATTATTTTAATAATTCTGTTGGAACGGAGATGAACCTCCCACACCTTCCTTTTCCATCCTAAACATTGCATCATATGGTAAATGGGAAAAGAGTGGAAAAGAGTATTGCACTTCTATTATTCTAAATCAGATTGTTTGGACTTCTGAAGATGTAATTATGACATTTTTGAATTTATCTGGTCAATTTTTCCTTGATTTGGAAAACACTGTGTTTGCAAAAGGCATTGTTGTTGCTTTGCTTGGGAGGGAAACGGGTGCTGGTGACTTCCATGTTGAGGATGTACTAGAAGCAGGCCTACCGCCCCAGCTGGAGATGCCCCTTAAATCAGGTGCAGCCATTGACTCTCTTTCATAAACCTGTTTCCAAGTATTAGTTTAGTCAGTTTCATATACTTCTTGAATATTGTGTTAAATGTAAGGTTGCTTTGCTTTATATGGTCATGGAATGTATAGTTTCATAAAAGTTCTGTGGCATTGTAGTTTTATCAATTTATGCATGACCAAGCACTGTGCTTATCATATATTTTGGATAATATTCTGTTTTTTGAGTGATAGTATGTAACTTTGTGTTCGTTGGGTTGAAACAGGAGAAGACAAACATGTTGTTCTAGTTTCAGGACTTAATGTGGGGAGCAGTGCCTCTAATCCTCTGGAGTTTCAGCTTTTCATTGATCATATAACAGGACATCTGGGTGATAAGCAGGTCCCGGCTGGTGTTCCTTTTCTGCTGTGGCATTTGAGCTTCACTGCAGCATAATGAGTATAACACTTTCATATTGCTTTTCTTATTGCATCCACTTATAGGCACAGGGGATGGCAGCGCAAATTGTCCACCTGGTCATTGCTGGAAATTCTGTTGAAATTCCCAGTGGACTTCTCAACAGACAAGTAATTTATTCACGTCCTGTTTCGTGCGGCGGCTAGTCTAGTAAAGTTTTTTTTTTTCTTGCAATTGAAATAATAGATAAAAGTCTTTTCAGTTCATAATACTTGGAAGTTTGATTTTCAAAACATGGCAGTCCAAGATGGGACAGGGTGGGCAGGGGTGTGCTGGCCGGCTGGTTTTAACCATGAGGAGGACAATGCTTGCATTTCCTAAATATGGATTAAGACATCTTCTGCCATTAGATGAAGTCAATGATTTGCTTCTTCTCAAGAGAGTTTAAATAGCTCTTGCAACAATAGGAAACTTGTATATAAAACTGTTTTGCTACTTCACCCTTTTTAGCTGATGTGCATAGAGAAAACCAGCGAGCAAAAAGCCTATAATACAAGCAACACTCATAAGGGAGTGAAGCCAGTTACTTTCTGATTTCGGTTTCATTGCTTAAATATTCAGCCCTTGGATGTTACTACTTGATATTGTTTGGTTTTAGCAGAATCTGGCTCCAACTGATCAGTCCAGGATTTCTGAGCCCATTAAAGAGCTGGATATGATATTAACAGAGGTCCTTGTTAACTCTCTTTTTAAGAAATGTTTTTCCCTTCCCACATTCCAGGGGAAAAAGAAGAGAACTGAAATTTTTTTTTCCCAATTTAAGATTGCTACAGGTTTGCCTCTGGACATCATGCCAGGTCCCAATGACCCAGCAAACTTTTCGTTGCCTCAAAAGGTTATTACAAGCTGTGATATTATTCTTATGCTTGCGTACTTGTTCTTCTTCAGTTAAAACTAGCTAATTTTTCTTATTCTTTAGCCTCTGAATAGGTGCCTCTTCCCAAGTTCAGCAGCTTATAACACTTTTAGATCGTGTCCGAATCCTCATTGCTTTGAGGTCGATGGTGTCAAGTAAGATATGCATATATTGTCTGTAATATTTGTTTGAATTAGATACTCCCTGACATTTTAGGCTTCTATATCTCTAGATTTCTTGGGACATCAGGTCAGAATATTCATGACCTTCAGAAGTACTCAGAGGCAAAAGATATGCTTGAGTTTATGGAGAGGACATTAAGGTGGAGGCATCTGGCACCAACAGCACCAAATACTCTCGGTAAACATGTCCTCTTCATTAGCTTGAATTTCTGGATATTTCTGAATACACTCTTGCATTAACTTACGTATGGTGTTGAAAAATATTACGATTTACTGAATCTGTTTATTCGATGAAGACATTAATCATTACAAAAGATTATTTTGCTTTATGACATTGTAAGTCGCGGTTTTACAGGGTGTTATCCTTTCACTGATAGAGATCCCTTCCTCATTGAGAGCTGTCCTCATGTCTATTTTGTTGGCAATCAGGATAGATTCGAGACTAGGGTGATAAAAGGTACTTCTCTCTCAAAAGTGGTAATATGAGTACTTGTGGCTTTTTCTCCCCCTTTTAACTCTGATCGAATCTTCTCTGTTGCTTTAATTAATGAATGAATCATACAGGGTCAGAAGGGCAGTCGGTGCGACTTATTTGCATTCCTAAATTCTGTGAAACAGGAGTTGCAGTTATGGTAAGTTTTTCCTTTCCTGAGGGTGCTTCGGAAATTGTGATTGGGAACTCTGTTTATGGATCAATCACAAAATTTCTTCTGTGTGTGTGGCGTATTTTTAACTTCCAAGTCTCAAGAAAACATATTCTGTGACCAGTAACTGATAACTTTTGCTGAGTGCCAATAACTGATGACAAGAAATATTTTGTCTGCTTGGGATTTACAGCGTTTTTCTCTGTTTTGCCAGGTAAACACAAGTAATCTTGAGTGCCATACCCTGAATTTCGACTGTAAGTTTATCTATTAGTCGCATGCCCTGGAGTTGAAGGCACTAAGATAAAAACTAGCTGTGAGTAATTTACAGTTAAACAATCTCCTTATGCTCACTTGAAGAAATACGATTTTCATCAGCGTACATAGAGTAGTATTTTGCTATGCATTAACGCACTGTGTAGGGCCAGCAAGTCCACTGCTCAGTCAAAGGCAAGATGTCATTCCTTCCTGGCCGTGGTAAACCTATAAATGATGCCGTGAGATATAAAGATGAGGTTATCTCCACTATCCTTTTCCCATTATCCTAGAATATGCAATGCTTATCCCGATTCAGTAATATATTCTCAAATTTTATCAGTAATATATTCGATTGTGGTGGAAGATTGCGTTTCGTGATGTGTCTTGCAGAGCTTCCATCCTGGTTTCAGTATGGTCAAACAATTGGGCTTGGACTGGGCCGCAAGATCGGTCCAGTCTGAACTAAAAGAATATGTCGGGCCCTATCAGACGAATGGGCGGGGCGGCTACGCAAGAGGGAGTAACAGAGAGACTTATGGTACGTTTGACTCGTTTTAAAGGAATTGACATGAAATAGAATAGATAGGGAATAAAATATGAAATTTTGATGGGGTGATTTTGTTTGGTTGAAAAGAATAAAAATATTTTAAATTTATTTTGTACAATATAAAATATTTTAAAGACCAAAATACTCCTACTAATAATAATGAAAAATTATATGAACACAAATAAAAAGGGGGGAAGCATCCCGAGTCAAGGGGCTCATGACTCAACCAAGCAAGCGAGCCCGCAATGGCTTAGGGAGCCCGAGCTCAGATAGAGTGAGGTGGGGGCGGCGAGCAGGGTCAGGGTTTAGGCACCCCGAAATCAGGGAGCCAAATGGGTCAGGGTGCTAGGGTTCTGACAATGCTGAGAGAGGTCGCTCAGAGGTTAAGGGCGAAATCGGCAAACTGAGGGCAATGAACCCTGAAATAGAGGGGTCTGGGAGGCTGGCGAGACGGGGGTCAGTGCGCCCGAGCTCGTAGAGACAGAGGGGAATGTTTGGGAGGCTCAAGCTTGGGTTCGAGCCGTCAGAGGCCCAAGGAGCTTGGGTTCGGGCAGGTGAGAGGTCTGGGATGATATTGAGGATAGTGGCACAAAATATGTCTGATCAATAGTTAAGGTAAGAAAGTTATTTTATTTCTATACGGAACAATAATTGAACCAAACGCTAGAATTGTGACTACATATCGGATAGGTCTGTAACCACAGCAATTCAGCCGAACCAAACATGCCATTCGATTCTTGAGGAGAATTAAGGGTTGAAGATTCGGTTGGAAGCAATTTAGCACGACCCCAATGCTCTTTTTTTGATTGCCAGCCACGGTATCTAAGCAGGCCCCACCAGCGGTGAGATGGCATCTTTCAGCTAACCATACTTGACTAATCCGTTGGTCGCCCCGGGTCGCACGCCTGGCAATGGCGGGTAAGGCTCCCAAGGGGGTGTCTGCGTACGTGAGGTCTCGAACTCGAGACCTCCTTAAGCGGCACCGAGCTGTTTACCACTCGGCCCAACCCCCCTTGGTTACACTGACCCCAATGCTCATTCTATCAACCATATAATAAAGTGAAGAAAACGAATCATAAGCATAATCTGCGGGATTCACGCCAGCGCAAGAGTAAGAGCATCAAAAGTGAGAGAGGAAAATATCCTGCAAATAAAATCTTTCTAGCAGTGAAATATGGGTAAAAAGAAGATTCGGTATAAGTTTTGTCAATCCACCTCCCGCATGCTCCAAACAGAAGCATTTTCTGTGAAAAATTGATGACCCGGCCTCATCATTTTCAGCCTTTGCAGTACACATCTGCACTCCAAAGAAAAAGCACTATACAGTCTATCATCGTGGCAGAGGTAACAACATACAACATACATGATGGAATGTGAGATAACTAAATGGTGACTATATGCCAAAGTTTCTGGATAAAATCTAGGATAACTCTCAATTTCTAGAAGCAAAACTAATTTAGAATTTCATTTGCATCATTAGCAGGTTGTTCGAATGGAAGGGAGCTTTCGTCGAATACGATGGAGTAAGGAGGGTCATTTTTAACCATAGGGAGTGGTGGTTTAGTAGTTTAAACTAAGGGTGATCAAGTCCGGATACTCTGTATATTTTTATGGTACTTAGACCCTATCCTATGTAAAACCGGTCCCTAAATTTTGGATATGAGCCCTACCTATTGAATCTTAGAATCAAACCAAGTACCTTGTTCAAAACTGTTTATTATTTAGTCTCTTACTTCTATAATATGGATTGCTTAAATATTTTTCATGATTATTATTATTTCATATACTTTTTTTAATTATAATCATATATATGTAATTTTAAGCATGTTTATAATATATTTATATATTGTTTATTACTGATTTTAAGTTATAATAACATTTTATATATGAAAAATTTATCAAATATGCATAATTATTATATCAAATAAAATTCATCAAAGTAGGAATACAACAATTTAAACGGTTCATGAATTAGTCTAAATGAAAAATTATGAACAATTAAAATTAATCAAGCAAATAAATTAACAAGTTTCGGTTCTAGTTACCTTACATGCTGGAATCGAAAACGAAACCAGAACTAACTGGTTCTTTAATTTGCTATTCGGAACTTGCATTATTTTTATTGAGATTTACCTCGAACGTATCCCCATTAAATAGATTCCTATCGTTTTTGGGTTTACTCGACAAATGTGCACACCCCTAATCTAAAACTCACGCTTATATCTTCAAGAAACTTGTACCTTGACGGACACCGACTTCTTGGACGATAATAGATCTTTGGTATTGGTACGTTAATAGAGTCAATGTTAATATCAATTGTCTAGCCTGTCTTGTATGTTCATGATTAAATACAAAAATCTAAATGTTATGTAACGAGAATGACTAGACTGGGTTATCACTAACATTTCTCTTCCTCCCTTTCTTTTTTTTCACAGAGGGTTCCTTTTTGGGTAAGGGTGGGAAGCGATGCTGTGAAAATATGGGAAATAGCACCTTTCCTATCTTTTATAATATTATCTTAATGGTAGATGTTCATAATCCTCCAAATTAGGAGGGTGAAAAAAGGGTCTTTTGGAGAACCATAGAAGACTATGATAGTACTAATTTATTATATCAAGCACGCATGGGTAAGTCTATTCCTCCATCTTTCTCTATAACTTTTAGTCAAAGAAAATTGTACGTAGAAAAATGGTACTGCAGTAAAGAAAGCCATGAGTATTGTATGTAAAATGCTGTAAATGAATAAGAAAAATTTACCTGCTGTAAGGTGCTGAGGAATGCCAAAATGGAACCTCCGAACCAGACATCATACCTCCTCTCGGGATGGGCCACCGCCTTGATCTTCATGCTGGTCGGAGTCAAAGCCGTAATTTCTGTGCTCCTCCTGTAAGCAATCCCCGGGAACATGGTTGAACCACCGCTGGGGACAATATTCCTGTACAAGTCCCTGATGTCGACCTTGCATTTCATGATGGAGTGGTACATGGTCTCGTGAATCCCTGCTGATTCCATCCCAATCATGGAAGGCTGGAACAGAAATTCGGGGCAGCAGAACCTTTCCGCTCCAATGATGATGACCTGCCCATCAGGTAGCTCGTAAACCTACTCCACTGCCAAGCTGGTGTTGGCCATCTCAAGCTCCTCCTCATGGTCGAGGGCCATGTATGCAAGCCTCTCCTTCATATCTCTCACAATTTCCGGCTCTGCTGTGGTGGTAAAGGAACAGCCACGTGCAGTCAAAATCTTCATAAGGGCATCAGTAAGGTCACTGCCAGCAAGGTCAAGACGGAGGATGGCATGGGGTAGGACATAGCCTTCATATATGGGGACTGTGGTTTACTCCATCTCTTTGAGTCTAGAACAATACCTAAATGAAAAATAAAAATGTAATGAGCAAGTCGTTTTGATATACCTATCTCTAATCTTTTATAAACAAAGATTGTAATCACATTTCTTATATTCCCACAAATACTATACGATGCATATTTTCCCCATCTAAAGATCCATAAGCTGTGGATATTAGCCTGTAAATCAATGAAATTGACAAAAAAATGTGAACAGAAATTCATAAACTGCGTACCAGTTGTATGACCGCTAGCATGCAGAAAGAGGATAGCAATGCACGTGGCAGGAGTATTGAAGGTGTCAAGCATTATTTGGGTCATCTTCTCACCATTGGCTTTGGGGTTAAGAGGAGCTTCAATCAGGAGGACGGGATGCTGTCCAGGTGCCACTCAGAGCTCATCGTAGATGTTATGTTGCCAAATTTTCCCCACGACATGCCAGTTGCTAATGATTCCATGCTCGATCGGGTATTCAGTGTCAGAATACCTCTTTTTCATTGAGCTTCATCAGGCATCCTTTGGCTGGTACCAACCATCACTCCAGTATCGTGAAGGCGCCTACCATGCTAGGAAGGAAATACAGCTCTTGGAGCACCGTCTCCCGCGAATCCAGCCTGAATGAAGATTACTTGCGGGTCATTTCATTTCTAGTAGCCAATCCATCATTTTTCAATAAAGCTTGACAAAATGTATTTCCAAATCTTTTGATTCGAGATACAACTCCAGCCCAATTTATCATCTGGAGAATGTGATAGTTACACGGGTGAAAGATCAACTAATTGTCAGAAAATTGACTAAAATTGCTGATCAAAAGACTACCTAGCAACAGTTCATGATCTAAGTGAAGAATTATCGGCAAAAAGTCATATTGGTAGAGAATTTTGGGTAAATACCTTAACCATGCCAAATCCAGTGTTAAGGGGCTGGATATCCTCGGTTTCTGCCATCTTTGATAGTTTCTTGCAGAAATCCACAGATGTAGTATCAAAATACAAACGGATTGCCCCAAATAATCATCATACGGTGAAAATATACGGAGTCAGCACATTAAGGCTCAAAACAAGCAATCTTTCAACAGTAAGAAAGCAGCCGAACATGTGAATGCATTGACAAATATAAATAACACAGGAAGGAAAGATTCTAGGCCATGGTTCACAAATGCATCGTCGAGTGTATGCTAAGCTATTGAGCTTGAGCTTCACTAGTGCTATTAAGTACTTTGAAACACATCATCAAAGGCAGAGTCTGAGATTGCAAGCGCCAGTCACCACACAGTAACATGAGATAATTCAAACCTAGAAGACCGAACAAATTCCACGTGCCAACTGTGAAATAACATGAATCTGTTATTATTTTAACATGTAACTTCCATCATATGCATATAGAACAGAAGCATAAGTTGTAACATGAACTTCCACCATATGGTATGTTCTGCTGAACGATTGAAATGTAACCTCCATTCATGAAAAAATTGTTCAGTAATTGATAGAATCGCTGAGATCGCACAGCACAGAGAAATGTTAACACAGTTGACGAGAAGAATATGCAACTGGAGATATTCTCAAAACTTAACCCGTAATTCTCAGATCCTAATTCCTAAACCAAATTTACATTCCAGATCGTGATTGATTAGCTGAAGACAGCCATACGATGCGGACAAATTGGAGCCATCTTTAGCAAGTGATCATCAGCCGATTTCACTATAATGGATACAAATCAGACATTTACTCCACCAATTGGAAAATCAAACACAAATTTCATGATCGCATTTCGAAACTGAAGGAAAAGATTCGTGCATGTATGGCAAAACTCAATTTGATGAAAGGACAATCAACCTCAAAGGGAGGAAACGTAAATGAGCTGAAGATCACCATGAATCTGGATCGGGCACTACCTAAGAAAGTAACGAAGATTCCGATCATTCAGTACGTCAAAGCGTACCGTAATCGAAGACGAGTGACTAGTGGATCAGCGCTTCTCTTCTCCTCCTGCGTTGTGTGTTTCTCTGGGAGGTAATCAATCAACGAGAGGGGGGATTTCCCGCGCTGTTTGGTTTTAAAGGGGATGCGAACGAGAAGACGGAGCCCAAATGAAATTGAAATTCAGCTTAAACGCACCTCGAATCCGAAGTCACCCGATCCCGACCGTCCATTCTCTTCACGCTCTGCCTCATCTATGGTCCCCGTGACGCGTCAGATTGTTGAAAACAGCTGGATCGCTTTCGAATACTTCTCCCTTTTTGACCTTTTATATGTTAGGTTGAGAAATAGTAAGAGGAAATGAACAAAGGCCAGATTGATGAGTATTGTCTTATCTCCTTTATTCCGGGGTACAGGTCCCATTTATATAGGGACGGAGGGGACACAAACATTTAATACGCATTAAATACACGTCGTGTGCCTTGTAGGGGAAGCATCCTCTGCTGTACGGAAGGTGTCAGACTGAGACGAGTCAGGCGGCGTCAGCCGTACAAAAGCGGCGCTGGCGGTACGGGTGCCACCTGGACTGGCGCGCAGCCACGCCTAAGCGCCGGTCCAGCGGTTTGGGCCTACTTCCTGGGCCTTCGTCTGAGCGAGGCTTCTCCGAGGGAGGGCCTTGGGCCCGGTCCCTACACTTGCCCCCGAGTTTCACGCGTCGGAACGCGCGGGAAACTGGCTGTTGAAATTTGGAAATTATGCCCAGGCAGGGGGCGACACGTGTCCGGTCAGGGGATGGTGAACGGTCCTGTCAGGGGCAGTGGGAGCGTCGCGCCGCCTTTTGAGCTTCTCGGGGCATTAATTGCCCCTCTGCAGGGTAATAGTCGGACCCCCGTCCTTGCCCCTCGTCACTTAGCCCCGAGCCTCGCATCCCCCGTCTTAGCCCTCAGCCTCCCTTCTCTTCTCCGATCGCCGGATCCTCCGCCTCCTTGCTGCAATGGCCTCGTCAAGTGCTCCGGCTTCTTCCACCGGGAACCCAGGTGACGAGATTTTCGCCAATAAACTCACCCCCCCTCGATTTTTGACCGTTCTTAGGCTAGGGAGAATTGGGGCCGACTTCGCCCCTCGGTTCCCCCGTGAGGGCGAAGAGCCCTCGGAGCCTCGCCCGGGAGAGTTCGCGATCTTTCCTGAGCAGATCCGGGCTGGCCTCCGTTGGCCGTTAACCGAGCCAGTAGCGGCCATGCTGAAGTATTATCGCTTGGCCCCGGGGCAGCTGTCACCCACGTCGTGGCGAGTGTGGACAGCGTTCTATCTGTACTGCCGGGAGCAGAGGATAGAACACAGTAGACTCCTCTTTAGGTTTTTTTACCTGTTAGTGCAACGCTCGGAGGAGGGCTACTATCATTTCCAACCGCGCCGCAAAAAGATCTACGGAGCGCTGGTGATAAACTATGGGTCCACCAACTCCGGGTGGAAGGAGTCCTTCTTCTTCATGCGGGACGCGGAGGGTTGGAAGTGGCGAAAAGGCCCCGAGAGGGAGTTCCACGATGGGGACCCCTGGGGGTCTATGAAAAAGGATGAGCGGGCTAACGCTGAGAAGTTCCGGGGCGTGAAGATTGACGCTCGGAACATCATCACCGAGGAGAATTTGATTAAGTATGGCCTCGTGTCCGAAGCGCCCTGGAGGTGGAGCGTCGATGAGGACATGTGCGGCTTGTCCAAGAACGCCTTGGTAAATTCCTAACTTTCTCTGGGTTGTTTTTGTTGGTTTCAGAGAGGGGCGAATGGACGAAGATCATTGACAAGCTGTTGGTGCAGGAGAAGGCCCTCAGGGAGGTTAGGAAGAGGAAGCGTGAGGAAGAGGAGGACGTGCTTCTGATCTCTTCTTCCGCGGCTGGAGGTCCCGACGCTGTACCCCAGGCGGGGGAGGTTCCCTCCGAGCGGGAATCTGGTGAAAGCGGGGCGCTGGTGCGGAAGCGGCGCAAGATTCGGTTCACCTCCTCCAGCTTAGCCAGCGCCCCTACTCATGCGGCTTCACAAGGAGAGGCTAGCCCCAGCTCGCCTCAGGCCCCTGCCTTGGGGGCTTCGGGGCCAGCAGCACCTCTCTTCTTGGAGCTTGACTCCCCGCCGAGGGGCCCTAACCCCTCAGAGCCAGCAGCTTCAGCGCCTCTCTCGAGTCCCGCTCAGGGGCAGGAGGATGAGGGGTCGGAGCGAAGGGCTTCCCCTGGAGTGGACCAGGGCGAGGAGCACGCCGAGGTAAGCGACGCGTGTTGCCAGGTTCCTTATTAGAATAGCTTAGCGCATTGCTGATTGCCTCTCTTGTGCAGGCGTCCCTCCCTACAACTGGCTCTCCCATCCGAGGGCTCCTGGGGGACGTGGAGACGCAGCTACGCTTCACCAGGGCACTCCAGCGCCTTGTGGGGGAGTTGCCTCCGCTGGAGACAAGGGATGACCTTTTTGCCCATGCGCGCTACTACTCGCTAATGGTGAGCGCTTCTGCTAGTATCCTGTTTCAAAGTCTGCTAGCGCCTTTGTTTCCAATGGGTTGCTGACAACGCGTTATGACAGGGGGCCATGATTCCTGGGCTGCTGATGGAGACCTGGAGCCAGGAGCGTGCCAGCGTTCCTGAGCTACAGGCTCAGATACAGCGACTTACAAATAAGAGGCGCAACTGGAGGAAGCAACGCCAGAACATGCGCTCCAGCATCCAGTCCTTGGAGTCCCAGGTGGACGCTGCGGAGCAGGAGACCGCGGGAGCCCGTGAAGAGGTCGAGGCGCTGAAGGTGCGACTTGCCTCCGAGGAGGCGGGGAAGGTCGAGCTCCAAGAGGAAGTGAGAGTCCTCAAGGAGCAGCTGGCGCGGGAGCGGTCTGACAGGGCTGCTGAAGAGGGGAGACTTCAGGCGCAACTGCAGGAGTCCGCCCTGGCGCTTTCTTCGGCTGTTGCGGAGAAGTCAACGGAGGTGGCGCGCGCCAAGCAAGAAGCTGTGGAGGAGTACAAGGCCAGCGACTCCTTCACAGAAGAGCTGGCTGCGCGTGGGGGCAGAGCCATAGTGGACTCCCTCCGCTCAGTCAAGGATGACCTCCAACGCCTGCATCCGAGCGTCAACCTGTCAGAGGTCCCCAGCTTGGGCTGTCTCCGCCTCCTGGACGAGGCCCGCGGTGCTGCAACTCCATAGGCCTAGGGGTAGTTTGTAAATAAAACCGTGTAAAGGGGTTATGTAACGCAGTTGCCTTTAATGAAATTGCCGTTTTTTCCCGAGTATTGTGACGCTTGTTCCTTTCAGCATTTACTTAGCCACGACCCTTTTCCTTTTCTTTGTTTTCAACGCTTTCAAAGTAATATCCTGCTACCACGCCATATACCGATCACCCTTTGGTATTTGCGTGTTTCGGCGCTTTTGCGGCTCTTGTTTTAGCGGCATATCTTAAAGTTTGCGTGTTTCGCGCTGCTTTGCGTTGAGTAGCTTATTGTGGGTCGAAACGCGATAGGCCGGTATCTCTGCACCGCTGTTGGTTCTTGACATTTTAGCGGGTCTTTCTTTGGGTTTTCTTACGCGCCCGTGCGCCTTAGCGGTGTTAGTTGCCTTGGGTCTCGGTGGCCCGCCCGGCGGGAGCCTTCGTGCTCCAGGAGGCCCGAGGTCTTTTATGCCCCCGAGCGTTGGAGATGTTTGTGCCTCGGGATCTGAGGTCTTTGTGCCTCAAGGGGTCTGTCTTTGTGCCCCCGAGCGTTGAAGATGTTTGTGCCTCAGGGGATCGGAGGTCTTTGTGCCTCGGGGTCTGAGGTCTTTGTGCCCCCGAGCTTGCCGAGGTCTTTGTGCCCCAGGCGTGCTGAGGTCTTGGGGTTTTTTTTTTTTTTTTATATATATATATATATATAACGCTTTTAGCGTGCCCCGGGCTTGCCGAGGTCTTTGGTGCCCCGGGCGTGCCGAGGTCTTTGATGCCACGGGCGTGCCGAGGTCTTTTTTGTAACGCTTTTAGCGTGCCCCGGGCTTGCCGAGGTCTTTGTGCCCCAGGCGTGCTGAGGTCTTGGGGCTTTTTTTTTTTTTTTTTTTTTTTTTTTTTTTTATAACGCTTTTAGCGTGCCCCGGGCTTGCCGAGGTCTTTGGTGCCCCAGGCGTGCTGAGGTCTTTGATGCCACGGGCGTGCCGAGGTTTTTTTTGTAACGCTTTTAGCGTGCCCCGGGCTTGCCGAGGTCTTTGGTGCCCCAGACTTGCTGAGGTCTTTGGTGCCCCGGGCTTGCCGAGGTCTTTGGTTTTTTTTTTTTTTTTTTTTTTTTTTTTTTTTTTTGTAACGCTTTTAGCGTGCCCCGGGCTTGCCGAGGTCTTTGGTGCCCCAGACTTGCTGAGGTCTTTGGTGCCCCGGGCTTGCCGAGGTCTTTGGTTTTTTTTTTTTTTGTAACGCTTTTAGCGTGCCCCGGGCTTGCCGAGGTCTTTGGTGCCCCAGACTTGCTGAGGTCTTTGGTGCCCCGGGCTTGCCGAGGTCTTTGGTTTTTTTTTTTTTTTTTTTTTTTTTTTTTTTTTTGTAACGCTTTTAGCGTGCCCCGGGCTTGCCGAGGTCTTTGTCCTTGAAATGGCGTTTTGGAAAAGGGGTGAAGGTAAATCAAGCATGAGTATACATCAGATAAGGCATGCTAATATACGAATTTTTTGAGCACCTCTGCGTTGAAAGTGTGTGGCAGCGTGCGTCCCCCCATATCCTGCAAGATGTACGCGCCCGGATACGGGATCCCGTTGATGCGGTATGGGCCTTCCCATTTGGGTGCGAGCTTGCCTGTCTGGTGTTGGGAGAACTTGTTCTGGCGGAGGACCAGATCCCCCACACTGAATTGTCGCGCCCGAACCTTCCGGTTGAAGTAGCGTGCTGCCGCTTGTTTTGCCTTATGCATATTGGTGAGAGCCCGCATGCGCTTTTCTTCTGCCAGGTCCAAGTCCTCCCCCCGAAGACGATCGTTGTCCGGTTCTTCAAACGCAGCCACTCGACGTGTGTTTACTGCCACTTCGGCAGGAATAACCGCCTCCGACCCGTAGACGAGGGAGAAGGGTGTCGCGTCGGTGGCCGCACGGGGTGTCACGCGATAGGCCCATAGCACGTTGTCCAGCTCGTCGACCCATGATCCTCCTAGTGCGCTCAGCCTTGTACGCAAGCCGTGAAGGAGGGTTCTGTTAGTGACCTCGGTCTGCCCATTTGTTTGAGGGTGCGCTACCGAGGTGAAGCGTTGCTTGATTCGGAGCTCCTTGCACATCTCCTGGAAAGCTTTTCCTCTGAATTGCGTTCCGTTGTCTGAGATAAGGGTGTGGGGGATGCCGAATCGGTACACTATGTGTTTCATCACGAACCTGCGGGATGCCTTGTCAGTGATGGTGGCGACTGCCTCAGCTTCCACCCATTTGGAGAAATAATCCACCGCGACAAACAGGAATCGGCGCTGCGCAGAGGCCATCGGGAAGGGCCCTAATATGTCAATCCCCCATTGAGCGAAGGGCCAGGGAGACATCATACCAGTGAGTTCGGTGGGGGTTCCGGTAGGGTGACGCTCGAATGCCTGGCACGCGGGGCAGCTTCGAACCAAGGCTTGCGCGTCGTCCCTCATCGTCGGCCAGTAATAACCCTGTCGGAGGGCTATGCGGGAAATCGCCTTGGCTCCTTGGTGACTTCCTGCGATTCCTTCATGGATTTCGCGCAATACATAATTTGCCTCCTCTGGGCCAAGGCAGCGCAAAAGAGGCAGGGACACCCCGCGCCGATAGAGCGTTTCGTCCAATATGGTGTATCTGGCGGCGCGCAACCGGATGCGCCGAGCCTCTATGGGGTCGGTGGGGAGGTGATCTCCTTTCAGGTATCTGCGAATGGGCGTCATCCAGTTCTCCTCGTTCTGGGCGCATAGCACCGCGAGAGGCGTGTATGTCTCGGATACCCTACGCTGCTCGATAAAGCTGAGGGGAGAATAAGCTTGCCCCGTGGCTGCCTTGCTCAGGAGATCTGCCCAGTGGTTCTGCTCTCTGGGGATCTGGACGATTTTTGCCTCGTCGAATTGCCGGACCACCTCTTTCACCCTTTCCAAGCAACGCTTCATGTTGTCCCCCTTGGCCTCGTACTCTCCATTTATCTGGCCCACCACAAGTTGCGAGTCGCATTTGGCGAGGATTCGGCGTGCCCCAGCTCCTCGCGCTATTAGCAGCCCCGTGATTAGGGCTTCGTATTCCGCCTCGTTGTTGGTTGCGGGGAAGGACAGTACGAGACTGTAGGTGAGCGGCGGTCCCTCCGGGGGAACTATGGCGCATCCTGCCCCTGCGACACCCCTGGTAGATGACCCGTCGGCGAGGACTTCCCAGACGTCTGCCGACGGGTGTGCGGCGGCGTCATCTGGCCCGGTGTTCTCTGCGATGAAGTCGGCCAGCGCTTGGGCCTTGATGGCTCCTCGTGGCTCAAAAGTGACGTCAAATTCACTAAGTTCGATGGCCCATCGCACCATCCTTCCCGACAACTCGGGTTTGCGGAGGACTTGCTTCAGGGGCTGGTCGGTGCGGGCAATAATGGGGTGCGCCTGGAAGTATGGCCTTAGTTTCCGTGCTGCTAGGATGACGGCCAAGGTGAGCTTCTCCATGGGCAAGTAGCGGTGTTCTGCTGGGATCATGACCTTGCTTACGTAATAAACCGGGCGTTGCACCCCGTCGCGTTCTACAACGAGGACAGAACTGAGCGCAACGTCGCTCACCCCTAGGTAAAGTTTGAGCGTTTCTCCCAGCCTCGGGGTCGCTAGGCACGGAGGTGAGCTGAGGTAGGTCTTGAGCCGAGCGAACGCTTCCTCGCACTCCGCTGTCCACGCAAAAGCCTTCCCTGCCTTGATTCCCGTGAAAAAGGGGGAGCACTTATCGCCCGCCTTGGAGAGGAAGCGGGAGAGTGCTGCGAGACGGCCTGTGAGGCGCTGAACCTCCTTAATCGTCGAAGGGGATTTCATGTCTTCTATGGCTTTGACCTTTTCGGGGTTCGCCTCAATGCCCCTGTGGGTGAGTATGAACCCCAGAAATTTTCCCGACTTCACCCCGAAGGCGCACTTCTCGGGATTTAGTTTGAGACTATGACGCCGCATGACTTCCAGCGCTGCCCGAAGGTCCTCTGGGTGCGCTAATGCCCGCTTAGATTTGACGATCATGTCGTCAACATACGCCTCCATGGTCGTCCCCAGCTGGGCCGCGAATAGGCGGTTAATCAACCGCTGGTAAGTTGCTCCTGCGTTTTTAAGGCCGAACGGCATCACCCGGTAACAATAAATCGCATCCGCTGCGTAAAATGCCGTTTTTTGCCTGTCGTCTGGATGCATGGCTATCTGGTTGTACCCGGAGTAGGCGTCCATGAAGCTGAGTAGCTCGTGGCTCGCCGTGGCGTCAACCAGCTGGTCTATGCGGGGCAATGGGTAGGCGTCTTTGGGGCACGCCTTGTTAAGGTCCGTATAGTCTACGCACATCCGCCATCGTCCATTTGGCTTGCGCACCAGTACGACGTTGGCGACCCATGTTTGGAAGCGGACCTCCTCTATGAAATTGGCTGCCAAAAGCCTTGCCACCTCCTCGCGCACGGCCTCCTTCCGTCCCGCCCCCATAGATCGCCGCCTTTGGATGACAGGGCGGGCGGTTGGACTGACGGCGAGGCGATGGGTGATGATTGATTGGTCAATACCAGGCATGTCTGCAGGTGTCCACGCAAACACGTCAGAATATTCTCGCAACAACGCAATTAAGGTTTGCTTACTGGGGGTGCTCAGTTCTGCGCCAATCCGAACGCTGCGTGTCGGTGTTAGGAAAACCTCCTCCAGCTCTCCCACCGGGGCAGGTCGTTGTAAGCTATCGCGAGGGTCGGGCTCGATTTGTAGCGCGGGCCGAACCCGTGTTTCTTTCAGGGTTGCCAGATGGCAACGCTTCGCCACCTGGTGATTTCCCCGGACGCTTCCTGTGCCGTGGACGGTAGGGAATTTGACCATTTGGTGGTAGGTGGAGGGTATGGCTCGGAGGGCGTTCAGCGTGGGACGCCCCATAATCGCGTTATAGGCGGATTGGATGTCCACTACCAAAAAGGTGGTCATGCAGCTTGACGCCCTGCTGCCTTCGCCCAAGGAGAGAGTCAGGGCGATAGTCCCCTTTGGGTATACCGTCCCCCCGTTGAAACCTATCAATGGGGTATCTGTCGGGGATAGGTCTACATCGGTGAGGCCCATCTTCCTAAAGGCGTCATAATACAGGACGTCTGCCGAGCTCCCGTTGTCGACGAGGATTCGCCGTACCTCGAATCCCCCGATGTCAGCCGCGATTACTAGCGCCTCGTCTCGCGCTGAGGGAGGTACGGGCGCCGCGTCTTCATCCGTGAACGTGATTGAGTACCTTTGGTCGGGACCTAGGCACTGCATTTCGTGTGCGGGGCGCTTGCCCCCGACGGATCGCTCGCCGGTGATCACGTGTATTGTTCCGCGGCGCTCCCGTGCCGCTGAGGCTCCGGCCATTGGTCTTTCATTCTCCCGCCGGCGCGCCGTCTCGTCTCTAGCGTCGGGGTTCCGTCGCCACGTGTTACTGGTGGTCGGTCGGTGCACGTACTCTTGCAGATGCCCCCCTTGGATCAGCCGTTCGATTTCAGACCTCAACTGTCGGCAGTCTTCAGTATCGTGGCCCGACGCCCGGTGATATCGGCAATACCGGTCTGCGTCCGGGCCCAACGTTTCTTTAGTGGTGCGAGGGGCTTTGATCAGGCGTCGTTTCTCCCCTTCCGCGAGCACGACGGCGCGCGGGGCTAATAGTGGGGTGTATTTCTCTCGCTTGATGTCCCGTCCACGCTCTTCTTGCCGGCCCGTAGGAGCTTCTTTCCGCTTGGTGTCCCTGCGCCTCCAGTCGGCCTCTTCGATTGTCATAAAGCGCTGGGCTCGTGCCGCTAGGTCGGCAAAGTCGTTGGGGGGATCGATGATCAGGTTTTTTGCGAACTCCTCATCCTTTAGGCCGCGCTGAAACGCGGCCATCTTTTCCCGTGGGGTCAAGTCGTCCACCTCAGCCGCCGCTCTCACGAACCGCTCGTACCAATGGCGGAGGGACTCTCGATCCCGTTGCTGCATTCCAAAAAGTTCCATGGGGGTGCGTTTGATCCGGAGCGACCCTGCGAAGCGCTCCAGAAATCTTTCCTTTAGTGAGGCGAAGTGAGAGATGGACCCTGGTTCCAACGAGTAGAACCAGTCCGCCGCAAGACCTTTCAGCGTTCCTGGGAACAGGAGACATTGAATCGCGTCCGTGGCCCCTCTCCCCAGGAGGGAGTTGACATAGGTACGCAAGTGGTCCCGGGGGTCGGCCTTTCCGTCGTACGGGTCGAGCTGCGGGACTTTGAATTTTGGAGGCAAGGTGACTGCCTGGATTTCGGCAGAGAAGGGACTGGCGACGTCTTCCTCCACGGCCGGGAGCCCATACCGGCGACGGTTACTGGCCTCAAGGGCTCTGGCCACGCGGTCCTCGACTAGTTTATGCATTTCCCTCATAGTCATGCTGGTGTTTGCTTGGGAAACGTTGTCCCCTGAAGGGGTAGGCGTCAATCGCGAGCTTGCCACCGCCGCAGGGGGAGGGGGGGCGCGTGGCGCTCCCGAGGTGTCCCCGGCTCCTTCCTGGCGTCCGTTCAGATGACGAGATAACGCGGCCTCCACTAGGGTGGTGACCCGGCGTTCGACAAATTGCTCCACTGCCTGGCGGGTCCGAATAGGGAGGGCTGCTAAGAGCTCGTCCTGGTTGGGATCAGGACGCGGGGGGCCTTCGGGGGTGTTTTCGGTGGGCGGGAGATTTTGGGGAAATGCTTGCTGATCACGTGTGGAACTGGTTGCTCTTCGATTGCTACGAGTGCGAGCCATGACTTTTAGTCCGTGTTTCCCACAGACGGCGCCAATGTTAGGTTGAGAAATAGTAAGAGGAAATGAACAAAGGCCAGATTGATGAGTATTGTCTTATCTCCTTTATTCCGGGGTACAGGTCCCATTTATATAGGGACGGAGAGGACACAAACATTTAATACGCATTAAATACACGTCGTGTGCCTTGTAGGGGAAGCATCCTCTGCTGTACGGAAGGTGTCAGACTGAGACGAGTCAGGCGGCGTCAGCCGTACAAAAGCGGCGCTGGCGGTACGGGTGCCACCTGGACTGGCGCGCAGCCACGCCTAAGCGCCGGTCCAGCGGTTTGGGCCTACTTCCTGGGCCTTCGTCTGAGCGAGGCTTCTCCGAGGGGAGGGCCTTGGGCCCGGTCCCTACACTTGAGATTTAATAGGTAAATAGATTTCCCAGCATGGGCAGTGATTTTCAATTTTGACTTTCAAATCAAATAATAGTTAGTTGCTTGATTCTCAGTGTCGGAACATAGCCAAAATTAGCAGTCACATTCGAGCACTTGAATGTGATGATGTTGCTCAACTTCAATGTGAGAAACTGAAGACTATCACAGATGGATTTTGAGAATTCTTGTTTCAATTAGGCACTATTACAAAAAGGAGTTTTCATTATCACCAGAAAAGGAGTTTTCATTTGACATAAATTTTTATCGCGGATTCAAAGAAATGCTGACTTAATCGAATGAACATGATGCTCCTAATTTGAATCTCACTAGTAGAAGACTCAAGGAGATGAAGTTGATCGGGCAAAACGCGGTAATGATAGTTGGAATAGAGGTGTCATATTGGGAAAAGCTCGTCGTTAGGCCACAAGCTTAAGTTAAACTGCCGAAGGCCGCTAATTGACTCCTAAGCTTATATCAAAGTCATGATAGTCATATATTATATTATATCTGGGTTTATAAAAGACCGAATATGTTTTCACCCAAAAATTTAAGTTATTAGTAAGCGATATATAGTTCTCTTATAAACTTAGGAGTTATATTTTTTCTGGCCGATGTTGACCCCTCTCATGTGCAACATGTCAAGAGATTTTCCGATACCATGTCAAACTAGAAAATGCCCATCAATTGGGCCGGTCCACGAGTTATGTCAAATTGTCATGGTCAAGGTACTCATATATCTTATTATTATTAGTGGGCCTTATGAGAGGCTAAGCCTATTTGCGCCCAAAATTCCAAGTTATTAGGAGACGGTATATAGTTCTCTTATAAATTGATGATTTATTTTATATAATCGATGTGGGTTTAATAAGAGGGACGATGCTTCGAAAGAGAAACCAAGAAAAGCTTGGCTAATATGCTCCCACTTTCTGGAGGGGATTTGCTCTTGAAGTGCTGAAGGGCGGGCGAAAAATTACTAGAACATATTAGTGATAATTTATTTCCTTTTCTTATTTTCTTTTAAATTCACATGCTTTTTTTAACTAAAAAATCCGTTTGATCCCTAATCTTTGATATGCCCTTCATTTATCGAGATGGATTAAGTACTCCAATATCACCCTAAGGGTGATGAAACAAGTCATAGTTTTCAAACTGTCACATGCTATCAAAAAGTTCCGGACCAAAACAAAATATCAAAGAGCCGTACAAGAAAATCGAATAGGAAACTTGATGACGAAATTGTTACAATTCTGCCGCCTGGTGCAACGTCTCACGTGACAAGCTCTTTGCATTTAATTGCTTTTTCTCAACTGAATAAAGTGTTAAATTATCTACTAGTGGTTGCCTTTGGAATAGATTAAATTTCTATTTACTTTAAAATTATAAAAAATTGTGGACTCAATTCACTTTTTTGATGATGCCTATATTTGGTATCACGAATACTTCATTTTGAAAATTTAATTGTATTTTCTTTTACTTTAAACCTGTCCTTTATTTACCAAAAAAATTTTCTTATATTAGAAATAAGGCACATTTTCCTAAAGGGAGTGAGGAAGATGAAATAAGGGTTATTAAAAATCTTATTAATTATCAGGATTGAATACATAATCTTTTGTCTTGGGTTTGCCACATAAAAAAATTAAAGAAAATAAATGCTTGGAGAGGCTAAATAACGTTGACCTACGCATTTTAAAATTATAAGTAAATCTACCCAGGAAAAAAATAAATGCATTTCACCAAATTTGGCTTTAATTATGCAAAAATGACGCCCTCAACATTAGAATTCTCTTTGTTTATTTTCTTATTGGTTTGGTAGGATAATATCCTCTGTTTTAGAAGACAAAAAAAAAAAAGAGGCTATTTTCATTCGTTGTTAAAAACTCCTCTTGGCTCATCTCTATTAAATTTATACCTAGACCTACAAGAGTATCTATCCCATTTCCAACCAAAAGCCTAATCCGATAGGTGGTGATATTCAATTCTCTTATAAATCCAAGTTTATTCTTCAATCTGGTCGATGTGAGATTTAATTCTCAACATCCACCCTTGTATGCCTTTGACACCCACCCTCAACAATTGACATTGAGCCAAGTATTTTTCTTCCGTACCGGGCAAGGTGGGACAATTGACCACGAGCCGGATATTTTTTCTTCTGGTCTTGGATTTTTAATGGGCCACGAGTTCTACACTCATGCTTGGCATGGTGTGAGTCCACACAGTTTTGCTCTTCTACCATATTAAATTTATACATGGGCGTACAAGAGTTTCGAGCCTATTTCCATGCAAAAGCTTAAGCTAATAGGTGATGGTACCCAACTCTCTTATAAGCCAAGTTTATTCTTCAATCTGGTTGATGTGGGATATAATTCTCAAGTACCCGGCTCGTGTCAAGTGTGAACATGTTGCCACGTAAGGAGGAGTGTTGAGAATAAATCCCACATCGAATAAATGATAAAAAGAAGTCCGTTTATAAGAAAGTACGTATCATCATCCTATCAGTTTGAACTTTTGGGACTGACATGGGTCCAACCTCTTATGGGCCCGGTGGAAATTTATTAGAGCGGGACAATTCTGAGCCCACACCACGTTAGGCTTCAGTGTGGAGCTTGTAACCCGTAAGCCCGAGACCAGAAGAAAAATGCTCGGTTGGAGGCCAGTTGTTAGCCTGAGAATGGTAGAGAAGACCGCCTCGTGATGGTTGTCCCTCTCACCAGAGACTGAAAGTGAAATGCTCGACTCGAGGTCAATTATTGAGGGCGGGTATTTAAGGGCACTAATCAAGTGCGAACACGTTGCCATGTGAGAAAGAATGCTGAGATATATAAATCCCAGATTGGAGAATTGATGAATTGAAATCTGGTTTATAAGAGAGCGGATACCACCATCCTATCAGTTTAACCTTTTGGGATGGACATGGATTCAATCTCTTATGGGTCAAGTGGATATTTCACAATCTTGATGACTATTCACTTGAGTCAGCAAGCTAGGATTAAAGTGACACAGAGGTGACTGAGAATTCTTTAGTAGAAAAATTTAATCATGCATACTTTTGATAGTATCATACGTATTGTTTTAAAGTTTAACCTTATGAGATATTAGTTTTTTTTTTTAACTTAATCTTCCCTTCGTATGTAATCTAAAGTAGGTTTACATGTGCTGGATTTAAATCGATAAAAGAATCCAATTTTGTTTTTAAGTAAGCATTTGTAGAGAAAATCTTATAATACCATGAAATAAATCAAAATTTAAGAATTGAAATTGAAGATGGCATCTTTCGATTATGAGACTTACTGATGGATTTCCGACACAGTTGTCTCGAGAATTACGGGCTTTCACATAGTTCAAGTACATTTTTAGAGTAAATAGATGATCTCATCCCTAGGAGGCACCTTGTACATTAACTTTGTCCTTTTTTAATTTTGTACATCAATATTGTGCATTTAAACATCATTTTGGTCCTTTTGAACAAAATTTATGTCATTTTGAATATCATTTAGGTCTATTGAACATCAATTAGGTTTTTTAAATATCAATTAGGTCTTTTGAATATCAACTAGGTTCTTCTAAACATCAACTCGATCCTTCTGAGTATCAAAATTTAGTCCTTGCGTACGTCAATTTCATCCTTGTTTAATAGAATAATAATATTGTTAAAATGATCGATAGGTTCTTTTGAAATAGGTTTTCGAGAGATTGATGTTCAGAAAGATGATATGGACGTACAAAATTATAAAATGATGAACTTGATGTACAATGATCTCTCAGGGATGAGATTGTCTATTTACCCTTTTTCTAACCAGGAGTTTACTGCATCAAACCATAAACATCTTGCAAGTTCATGGGTTCAAGTCCATGTAAAAGTATATGTAGCTGGCCTGATCAAACTTTGCATCCGGGCAAAAGTACAATTGTCCCCTCCGACATGTCTTTTTTCCGTTCCTTTATCTTCCTATAGATTTCGTCTCCCTTGAATAGATTTTCAAAATCTAATCCTATCTATGATCTCATGCGCTACTCATGCATAGCAACATGCTTATAGTCATTTTCACTTAAACTAACTCTCGAGGATTGGCATGGAAAGCATTTTTAATTCAAGAATCAAACTTTCAAGTGAAAAGTATAGTTCAGTAAAGAACAAAGATATGTATGTGTATATATGCCCGATTAGATTAGGACAACACAGGAAAAACTGGGAATAATGGTAAACATGATAATAAAGCTGCGGGAATGGAGGCTACTGTTCTGTTGGCGTTTCAATGTTTAATGCAATTCGAACATATCCTTATTGAGACGCTAATAAATATCTTACATACTTTTATGCTACCAAACTTATAAAGTTTTGAGCATAAGGGGTGTGATTGGGACCATCCCTCCTTTCCAGCACAGGTTGTAGTTTCCATGACAGTGCCCTCTCGTGGGACGAATTAAGTTCGATCCTCAACAAGGCACCACCCAATGAGGAGAAAGTCTTGTATATAACGGTATCAGCACATAATAGTATTTATGTGTGAGATCAACCAATGGAATTCATCCACTTTAGGGTTGCTTTTCATTTTTATACTTTATAAGAAAACTCTTAAAAGTGAATGAATTTCATTGGCAATGTCACCATCTAAATACTATCACGTGATAACATTAATAAACAGAAGACTTGCTCATGACAGTGATTGCCTAAAGTGATCCGCAGAAATAAGACTGCCCCGATGTTCTTTACAAATAGTGCCTTACGACGAATGATGGTTCTCTGAAATTGTAAGGAATGATCGGTAGAGCCCGAAGACCATCTTCTCGTGTAACTAATGAGTATGTTTCAGGTGGCTTCCAAAAGAAAAACATTGTCTTTCAGGGATGAATTAAAATTATTCTAAATTTTGTTGCAAATTTCATTTTTCAACATAAAATCAAATACTTTATTTTATTTTGCTAATGGCCTGTTATTACAATAATTGCGCACATTTACCATTCACTACGCACCACCTTAGCAGAAATTTTAATAATTCAGAAAATACAAATTCTAAAAAATGAGAAAAATTTATACAAAATACAACAAATTCCTTAAAAAAATAAAAAAACAGTTAAATAAAATCTATAGAAACCGAATAAAAAATTATCAAAAACAATTATCTTAATAAAATTTGGAAGTATAAAAGTCAAAATGATTCTTAATGGTTAATTGGCCAAAGTAGCGTTTTTCCTCTCTATCTTATACCAATACCACCAGTTTATATTCAATTTTGAAACTAGCAACAAGTTATAAAAGGTGCCATTTTTCTCTTTCTCTTAATAATTTATAACAAAACATTCCCTCATCTAACATCGAATTTCTCGCTCACTTTTCCTCACTTTGCCCTGTGCTTTATTGATGCAGCGGGACGAGCGGGATTGACGATCATAGATAGATCAAACCTCATTGATTCTCGCTAATGCGGAGGAAACGAAAAACAGAGAGAAAAATCTCAACTTTTATAAATGATCAATCGGTCTAACGGCTCAATAGCCAGATACATCATTAAATAGAAGAACCCTAGATACTAAATAATAAAATTTATGAAAAGAGCCACAAGAAATAGAAATTGTAAAAATGCCCCTATAAATGAAAAAAATGAAATTGAGGACCTAAACAATGGAATTTAACCAAAAATTACCACAACAAATTGTAAATGCGTTATGCTCGGAAACTTGGTTCCATGCAAAAAACTGTACTCTTTTGATGAAAACGGACATCGGTGGCATTCGGTCAAACCAGTTCAAACCAGTTTCTTTAGCGCCTTTTGGATCTTCGAGTGGTCCAATTTTTCCAGGAAATCGAATTCCATTTGGTCCGCATCATTTACCCTCGCTCCCTAATTGCTCGTTACTTCTCTAGATTCTTCACTATTCATTCACACTCGCCTATCGCTCCTTTATTGGTCGTTCTTGCTGCTCAGAGATTGGTTGATTGTTTGGGTGCTCGTTCTCGTTGAAGTTGAAATGTCAGCGTGGTCTAATGTTGTTGATTTTTTTTTTGAGAAATGGTTGTGTGAGTTGGAACTTCAAGTTCATGATGGTTTTAAGTTAAACACTATGTGTTTGAGGAATGGCTCTGCGCAACTGCAAGAACCTACATATTACATACCAAGACTTATTTAAGTTAATGCTGTGGGTTGGAGAATCTAGAAAGCTACCAGGAACTTTGTATAACATATTGGCTTATTTAAGTGAACACCATGTGTTTGAGAACCTGAAATACTATTGGGACTTATTTATATACTATTGGAACCTATATATCATGTACTGGGACCTATTTAAGTGAATGTCATGTATTTCAGAATTTGAAATACTATCGGGACCTATTTATGTTAAACATCGTATTTTTGGAATTCAGAAAACTATTGAAACTTGTTTATATATAAAGTACCAAGACCTATCTATAATCCACTAGGACCTATATAAGTTAATATCATGTTATTTAGAATTTGAAGTATTGGTAGGACTTATTTTTATAGTATTGGGACCTATTTATAACATACCTAGCCTAGACTTACTTAAATGAATGCCATATGTTGGGAATTTATAAAGCAACTCGTGACTTATTTTTATAGTATAGAGGCTTATTTATATAGTATCGTGACATATATATATAATATACCGGAACCTATATAGGCTTAGGAAAGTATTGGACTCTCAGCAACTTTCAAGACCTATGTCTAATGTGTCGATACCTATTTAAAAAATCATATTCACTAATCACTTTTTGGATTCAACGACCACATTATGAAAAATATAATAGATAATATATCTTTATCTTTATGTTAATGAACATGTATTATGGACCGTGTTTAAGCAGTGATTATGTTCAATGGCAAATGGGGATCATGGGGCACAGAGGATGTCAACATTCTAGAAGCCAAATTAAGTCGAAAAGGCATAGTTGTTACGATAAGTATCACATATGATGAGTTATATAGAAGGATGTAATCCATCATTTATATGACAGTAATTGGTCTATAATGGTGTTGCATTTGACAAACATTGGAGGAGATGATATTTCATATCAAAATAATTTAGAAAATGAAGAACATTTGAAGTTCATACTTAAAAAAAGAAGAGATATCTACCTCAGATATGTATGACATTTGTTAACTAATCAGATTTTGAAGAAATTTAATGTCAAGTACGTATGGGTCAAATAAGTGATGTATCCTTCCATGGGAGCAATAAGCTCCAAACAGGCATGCCACTTGCATCACCATCCCTTCATGAAAAAATGACGAAGCACTTGACACAGATATGCATGATGTACGAGATGCATATGTGCATGAGTTATCAGAACTAGAAGGATAATATGTTTGATATGATCAGATCCCATATTCGAAATCTAGTCACCATGGAGCACAAGATATGGTAGGTGTAGTCAGGCAGTTAAGGGTACTAGGGAATCTTTCTTGGTCTGGAACATGGTGTAATGCAACCATTAACAAACACAAGTACTAAGGAGGCACGTGGTTCGAGTATTGTTGGATTATGGGGGGAGTTAGAATACATGAAAAGTAGGTTATCGTATGAAATTATTGTGTTTAATAAGTATTTTAAATTGGTTGAAAAATTATTGAAAATTTAATATTATAATATTTAATGTGATAGTAAATAATACACTTTTACAATGTCACCCTTCTTTCTTAAATGAAAGTGAAATGAAATAGAGGGCAAATTCATAGAAGCTGGCATGAAATTAGTAGTTGGGCTCATCATGACATGTAAAACGAAGTGTTTTGAGGTGGACCTCATTAAAACTTGGTTTCCCACCTATTTGAATGGTAATCCCTTTACTGGGTGTGGACTAATGCCGGGAAAAATTTTCTTGACTCGGCAAATTGAAAATAGGGAGAGGATTGTAGCTAAACATGGTAATGTAGAGGGTAATCCTTTAATTTTCCTTGTAAAATCAACAAATTGCATAGATTCAAACAAACCATAAGCGGCATATACCAGGCATAGATGCATCTAGATGGTTGGGAGATGTGACAGGACTTGTACCCAAGACACAAACAAATGTCATACAAATGTCAATGAACCTGTTTTGCAAGAGTGGACCAAGATTAGGGCATCTACACGGTGCCTAATAGAATCACTGGTCACGTTGTAGCTTCTTGCATCAAGTATGGCTTCTAGGAAAATATCAAAGGATGAATTGGTAAACAAATGAGCAAATTAGAATTGTCATAGAAAAGTTCTTGATAAATTGAAAAAAATAATTATATTTCCATGAAATCACATGATTTTAAATATGAAGTCTACGATTGACAAAATCATAACATTGATAACCCTTTTGTTCTATACCATATCCCAAAAAGTAATAGACTTGATTTTTGTTATACATCATTATGCTCAATAGGATATAACAAATAAAGCAAGTATGTATAACTGAAAGTACGAAGGCTGTTGTAATTCGAAAAACACCATACAACATTGGATAAGGTATACAATTATTTAGAATAGTTTATAAAATGTTATTGATATCGTAAACTATTGTAAAAGTAAATTCATCCCAAAAGGATGATGAAGAAGCACATAATATCAATGCATGCAAAATAGTAAGGACATATCTTAAACAATATATATGGAGAATAGTACTATATTCTTTTCGAAGTTTTGAAAAAAGGATTGTTATACTTAGTTGTATTATCAAATCAAAAAATCTTTATATGTTTTGAAAATTGATTTTGGACTATGACACTAAGATCACAACATACTTGATCTTTGGTTATCCAAGTATAACATGGTTAATCATTAACAAATAACAAAATGACGACTCCCCTAATTGACATCAAATGCAATGAAAATCTTAATCCTCAATCATTGCTAAAGAACCACTTGAAACAAGATGCAGGAGCTTTTCATAAAAGAAAATTTAGGCATATATGCTAGCATACTAAGAGACAGAAACAATAACTGTGGTAGAGGAAAGGACATGCAGAAAGTGAGCTCAAATAGGTATTCAGCATTATGACTAGTCCCAATTAATTGTCATGTTCAAGGATCTTGCATATTATAGCCATAATTAGAAAAATGCCACTCTATGAATGTTAAATGTTGCCAAGATGACTCACATGCATATATGAGCCATTGGCGGTTCAAACAACAATTTTGGTATATGCAAGGATCTATAAGAGATATGTGATAAATCAGAGTTCATATAATTATTACAACCAAAATCAAAGAACAAACTACTTAAGTAAATGTAGTCAAAACATAAATGGTAGAACATGTGGAGGTTAGGAAGTAGTTGACTAGTGCCTTGAGATCAACACTAAAACTAGTCAAAATTAAAAGAGCAAGGAGTAAGGGGCCAATAACAAGGGTTCCTCCTCTAGCTTGCAAGAGGTCTCACACACACTTAGTGAGCTCAACTATGGAGTCGATGGCCTGTAGGGGCCCGGTTGCTATTCTGCCTCCCCCTTTATTTTATTTTATTTTTTTGGCATTTTAATTTAAATTTTTTACATCATTTTAAATTATTTTTATTTTCTCAAATTCAAAATATTATATTGGTAGATCAAGCTAGTAAAGTTTGCATATACTGTTGAAATGCAACTCCATTCCAAACTAAGACATCATTAAAGAATAAAGAATCATTATAAATAACAAATGTTAAGATTGAGCGTCTCCTGGTCAAGTTGTCATTGGTTTACTGCTTTTTTCACTTGAGAAGGAAATCATATCGGTAATAAAAAATGAATAAACATATTGATAATGATTATCCTTACCTAATCTTTTTTCTTGTAACTTTCTCTAAGAATAACAATATTAACCATGTAATAAACTTTTGCTACGTATATTTTTTGGATTTGCATTACTACTATCTAAAGTTTTATGGGCATCTAACTTATTCAACTCGGGATTAGTCAGTCGGTTAAGAAGTAAAATCTTTTAACGTGAGTTTTTTTCATTCATAAAAACTCAAACTTGAAACCTTTACTTAAGAAAATCTGGTGGCAAGCCATTTGAATCAACTCATGTTAGTTTGCTACATCTATATTTAGAGCATACTCATGTTAGTTTCTTTGTTTTCCTTAGGACTAAAAAAGAAAACATCTCATGAGCTATTTTAATATTATCTTACATAAAATTTCCATGTTGAAAAGAAAAGGGACTTTTCCTTTTTGGTGAGTTGAAGGAAGGGCCTAAGCTTGTAACATTTGTACTAGTCCATTTACCCTAGATTTTGGACTTTTTCCTTCCCATTTATTCACCTACTTTTCCAGTAGTTTGGTTGTCTAAAAAGTCATGAATTATGTTGAAATTCCTTGTTCTACTATAAATTTTTTTACCTAAAAAATCATGAGTTATTCTCCATTTTTGCTAATCTATGATGTGATCAATTTAGGCGGTGTGCTAACGACGCTGACATGGTAAAAGGTGGTTGAAGTTGAATCAATAATATGCTTAAATTGTTTAGAAATATATGAGCTGGAAAAGATATAGAATATTGGTGAATGCCCACACTGAAAAGGTGCAATGTCAATATTTATTAATACATGAATGTCACTATTATAAATATAGTTACAGTACATTCTTATTACAATAACGTGAAAAATTATTTTCTTTCCAACATCATTTATTCCTATCAATTACTCCCCACAAGCACAATGGAAGTTTTCGAACAATGAGCTTGGAGCGCAAGAAGAGGAAGCGAGAAGTACCGAATACCCTTATAAAAATATTAGCAAAATGAGCGTTAGTACTGACGAAATGTATTAGAAGTCGCTGTTGGGAGACATGCTCATGGACAAAATGATAATCTAGCTCGATATAATTAGTAAGGATGTGAAACACAGGATTGTCTGTCAAATAAATAGTAGAGACATTGCCACACCAAAGGACTGAAGGAGTAGACTGACAAAGGTCAAGTTCTTGTAGGAGAGTATGGATCCAAATCAACTCTGCTGTCACATTACCAGACTCTTGTATTCTAATTCTGTACTGGAATGAGCAACGATGTGTTGTTTGTTTTTTTGAGCTCTATGATATCAAATTAGAGCCAAGAAAAATTGTAAATCCATTGACAGATTGACGATCATTAGGATTATCGATCTAGTCAGCATCAGAGAAACCTTTTATCAAAAAATAAGAAGCCTTTGTATATAGATCCCATGGGATGACTGAGCCTTTTAAATAGCACAGTGTTCTCTTGACAGTTGTCCAATGAGATGAAGAAGGTTTGCGCATGAATTGACACGTATGTTGAACAACATAAGTTATGTTAGGCCTGGTAAGTGTCTAGTATTGTAGTGAGCTACCAATCTGTCAATAGGGAGAAGGATCAAGTAGTCATCACCATCATGCGGTGACAATTGAGAACCTTAGACTACGAGAATAGAGGATGGCTTGCAGTACAACATGGTTGCATGATCAAGAATGGGGTGTATGTATTTGGACTGCATCAAATGGAGCCCATCACTAGTATGATATATCTCAATGCATAAAAAATATCGTAGGGGGTCTTGATTCATTGAAAATTCCTTATTGAGAGATGCCAATAGATTAGAAAATGGGCATTAAATGTTCTGGTAAGGATAATATCATCTACATCTATGAGTAGCATCATGAAAAACTCAATTGTTCATAAAATAAACTATGATGTTTCCATGGCAGGGCTTGGGAAAAGGACATGGGCTCTTGAATAGCTATTGACATGGAGAATACAGAGGGATGGTGAGAGATAGAAAATCATCATGGTGGCTGACACCCATCCTTGGATCTAGTAACCATATGATGGCGTTTAGATGGAGAGAGAGTAACAGACTTGTCAATCACAACTTGAGAGACATCATTAGACACATCAGCAGTAAACTAATATCAGGAGGATGATGATGCCAAACTTCTAATGATGGTGCCAAACTTCTGATGATGGTGAGAGTACTAGAATAAAAAGGCAGTAAGATGGTTCTAGGCTTTGAGAAAGCAGCACTACTAGAGAAGCTACAAGAGGGCATCGTGTAAAAGTTAGGCCAGAGGCTCGAGAGGCAAATGGAAACTAACACTCATCAAAGATTATCATGCGGACAATGAATGTAAGACCAAAGACTAGATCAAAGTAGTGATAGCCATTATAGTTGTGCGGATAATCAAAGAATATACAAGGCCGAGAGCGAAAATCAAGTTCGTGCTCAATGGGAGGATGGAGATATGGGTAACAACGATAATGAAATGCTCTTACGAGGTAATAGTCTGGTGGGTAACCACGAAGCACATGAAAGGGAGTCAAAAAATTAAGAGTCCTAGTAGGTAGTCGATTAATGAGAAAAACAGTTGTCTCAAAGGTAAAATCCTAAAATTTATTGTGGAAATGAGCAAGAAGTGTTAAACCTATGCCAAAAATATGACTACTCTTTTTGCTTGGCATAACCATTTTGCTATGGTGTATGAGGACAAGAAAGGCGATGAATAATACCATGGTTTCGCAGTTCATTTTGAAAGGCTTGAGATAAGAACTCCTAAGCATCATTTGACTAAAGGGTCTTCATTTATGGCTAAAGAAATTTTCTACTCGAAGTCGTAAAGTACAGAACATATAAGAAACCTAAGCACGAGATTTCATGATAAAAAACCAAGAAAATTTACTATAGTCATCCAAAAAATGAATGTAATAGCAATGATCAACAGAAGATAAAATAGGTGCAGGACCTCAAATTTCTATATGAATTAATTCAAGAAGAGAAGAACTTTTATTCAAAGTGAAGGAAAAGGAAATTACATGACTCACAATTTTTTTTTAATGATCATTATTAACTGACAAAGTAAAGATGGCAATACTTTATGGACCAGGGAGAAGGCTGGGTGACCAAGATGTTGGTGCCACAATTTGCTAGACGAATAGACATAGTAAATGCAGGAGGTGAGGAAGAACCACTAAATCCTAAATTCAAGTAGTACAAGCCATCTTTAAGTGGTAACCGAAGTAGCTCCTAATGGGTATTTAAGTCCTTCATAATAAAATGAGAGGGTTGAAGTTCAAAGAAGCAATTATTATTATTTATAATTCTGGGACTGAAAGTAAATTCTCAAAAATATGAGGAACATTATTTAGGGTAAAGGAGCATGTAGAAGTAAAAATTTTAATAGAACCGGAAGAAATAACTGGTAAACCTGCTCCATCACCAATCATTAGTTGTTCTGGTGTTAATTGATCTTCCTTAATAGAAAGATTTGAAAAATCGGCCGTCAAATGATACGTTGTTTCTAATCCGTGCTGACTTCTTCCTCCTGAAGCAACCAATCTCTACACAGAACTAGGGTTAAAAAATTATCCTCTATTACTTCCTGTGTACCCTCATCATTGACCATTAAGCAGAGTTGTGAAATTGACACAGGGTGTTTCTCGTAGATTGGAGAGAGGTGGAGTAGCTCGGGACCAACTAGCTGACACTGAGTGGCAACCAACCGGCTGTGATCCGATCTCTGCGCCGATAAAAAATAGGATATAGGTTAAATAAAATTGATCATATACCTTGCAATGTTCATACTCTAGATTCTGCACTAAATTGCCGTAATTTCCTACTTTGATTGTGATTGATGGTGCTGGAATTGAGCCATTGGCATCTCCGAGTAGCTTGTAAGACGGCAACTAAGCAATCATTATGCTTTTCTGGTGGTAATAATTTGATCCATCTAGTTAGATTTGAATATCGGGTAGATTGCTAGGTAAGGATGCTGGAAATCTATGTTGAGCCATCAAAACACTAACAAATGTTAAAAATTTGGCTGAATTCATAGCTTATTGTGTCCAAAGGGAGTTTTCCTGATTAGAGATGTTCTGACACCATGACAAGACACAGAATATTAGGTGCACGACCACAATGAAAAGGTGTAGTCTCAATTTCTATTATTTACATGAATGTCACTATTACAAGTATAGTTACAGTATATTCTTATTATAATAACATGAAAAGTTATGATTCTTTCTTAAATCATGTATTCCTATCCATTAGAAGTATTTCAAAATTGCTACATATAATACACAATAATAAAAATCTAAAATCTACTATATATTAAAAATAAAATAAAATCAGGAAATAATTAAAAGTTTACACAAGTCAGGTGACACCATTTATTACATATTACATTATCAAATTATTCTTAAAATATGTTGAAATTAAAATGATATAAATATTCATATTATGAGATGTTCAAGTCTGTTGAATATAGAGGACCTAAAAGGAGAGATTTTAATCTTTTGTAGGTCAACATGGTTTGAACCAATATTAATTAGGATCTATTTTTTTTATTTGAAAGAAAAAAGTTATTCTTTCTTATATATTTATACACTATTCATATGTAGTACATCGACGTGACTCAAAATATACTTGGTTTTCTTATTATTTGTTCTGCCAATAATTTCTTTTAATAAATCTTACTGCAACTTATAATTTTTTTTGTATGGCCTCTCTCTTAATTGGCAACATTTAAGACTCACACATAAAAAAAATAATTTCATGTCTTCTATGCCCTAAAGTGAATTTCCCTAATATCCTCGCTTCTTTGTTTGATAATTTATTTTACATAAGTTGACATCCCTTATCGTGGACAAAATCTTAATATAACGGTATTACCACGTCACAGTACTCCGTATGATAATACTCACGTGATGATATTGACCAATAACTTTAAGTTATTTATAGTTTTTCTGTTTTTAGAATTTCATAAAAACTCTTAAAAATAACTTCATTTTGTGAGTCAACGTCACTACATAAAGTACTAACACGTGGTGATACCATTGCATGCAAGGCTCTGTCCTTGTTTGGGGAACTTTATAGAATTACCGACTTGATAGTGTAATACGAGCCTGTCCACCAAAAGAAAAAGAAAATAAGACTACAAGAAAAGTGCAGCTTTGACCCTACGTTAAACTTTGTGAAAACTAAAGTGTGATCTCAACTGTTGCTTAGGTGCTCCCGTCATATAAGGAAGAAATAACTTTGAATCTCCTGAATTGCAATTACTATCTCAAACTTCACTTTTAATTGGAAAAATGGCATCTAACGTATGGATATGTGAATGCACAAGATAATTTAGTTGGTGGAGTTATTTTACCAAAAAAAAAAGACTATTTCACACCTATCTAGATTGATTTAGATAATTCAACAACTCATCTTCTTAAATAAGGTCTCAGATTTGAATATTATGAATCTCCATGATTAGGAGACTTTTAGTTTACATTTCGATAGGAAGAAATTGAATGGAATGAGCTTAGTAGAGTCAATTACAATATAACATGGAGAGTACTAGTGAATTTTTGTGTTAATTTTTAGAAAGAGAAGAAATGAGTTTCACATAAATTTAATAAAAGCGATAGAATGAGCATCCATGAATTTTTTTGAAGGAATGCCCATTCCATCAATTTTTAATAAAGATTTCATGCTAATGGAACGTGTAAATCACTTTTGAATAATACAAATGTAACATTACACTTCAATGGATTGAGCACACTCGAACATGGATTGGTTACACTATAGTAGAAAAATAAAGACAATTTCACTAAACGGAATTTCATTTAGAGATAGGAGGATTAAGAGGTATTGGGTTTAAATTTTATTCCTAAGTTTCCTATTTTTCTTTTTCCCTTCCAGATTCATGTACCTCCGTTATTTTTTTCCTGAATATGAATCTCCACTATGAAAAAAAGATTTCATGATTTATCTTCGAACTAAATAAATTAAACCCGGTACAACATTATAAATATTTTTGAAAATATTATTATCGCCACGTCCAAAATGCACGAGTCTAAGTGTAACTAACCTATTGCGAGAACAGTATTCTGTGATATGAACGCCTCTTACCCGTACACTTTACAAATGCCTCTTTCTAATAATTCCTCATTATAATAGGTCGTCACTTTGTTGAACAGAAAAAATGACTTCCACTCCAGTGGTGAGTAAATGTGTGCCAAGTGGACAAGGACCAAACTTTTCATGTTTCTCTATTAAATAATATCCAACCTATTTACTGAAGCATGGCTAGGGCCAACTACAACATCAACGGAGATCATTTTCAGTCAATAGATCGAAAACATTTCTTATTCCACAGAAAATACCTCATCTTAAATATCATCCGGGAATATTATCTATACATATATAAAAGCACAAAATATAGTACAAGGAAATTAGAAAGGCATGCAATAGAGATGGATTTAGGGGTGTATCTTCCTTAAACTGAGGAAAGTCCATAAGACACTATATGTGTATTTTATTTGATTTTTACTTAATTTTTATTGGCTTGTCTTATTTCGTCCCATGAGTTAATCATATTACTCTTTTATAGAGTTTCGTACCCCTGAATAAATTTTCTAGATCTGTAGCAATTCGTTTAGAAGAAAGCCGGTATAGACATTGAGTTATGTAATTTTTTTCTCCTGTAAGAACATGTAGGTGTCACTTCAAAGCATCCAAAAAGAAAGGAACAACGCGTGCATGGGCAAAAGTAGCTGTCACTTGTAGCTCCAGTCCATTACCAAGAAAGCAAACTAAGTGAACAGCCACCATGAGTCTATGCTCCGTATAAGAATATGACTACATATTTGTTGAACAAAGGTATTTGAATATCAGTACAAATGGAATGTAAAATTCCAATAAAAGAACAAGTAAATGCATGTTTCTTTTTGTGTACAAGAGTGGAAAAAGTCTTGTATGTATTAAGTATATTACGTGATAATACTTACATGGTGTCACAAACTAATAAAATTCAATTATTGGGGGTTGTCTTTTTTATTTTAGGATTTTATAAAAAAATCATAAAATGACTGAATCTAATTAGTTTGTGACATAATGTAAATACTATTACGTGTATATCCGTTATACAAAAGATTCTCTTATGAGAGAGGCTCCCGACTTAGTAAGAACTAAGAATAGTAGAGATGGAGGGGACCGCAAGAACCGCCTTGAAAATCGACCGCAAAAGCATCGGTAATTGCGGAGGAAAAGGTAAAAACATTAATATGACTATACCAATCTATCTCGACACAATCATCTTAATTGTTATTACTATTACTACTATCTACTGTAGTGCAAAGTTCGCGCTACGGATGGAGGCCAAGTATACCACTGCATCGAGGAGATGGGAATAAAGAGAGAACTCGACTGATGGCCATCATAATTGTTCCATAGATAACTTTCATGCATGCTGTGATGGGTTCAATGCATCTGCAGTAACTTTGCACACATTTGCCACCAATTATGCCAAAAACAAGGCCGCATATCATCATCATCACCATAACAAGACATAGATTGGTAGGGGTCCACATCAGGTATTGGAGATCTGTGTCTGTGATCACATTTGATGCTTCCTTCCTATCTAGTTCCCCTCCTTTTTACTTCTCTTAGGACTTTGGAGCCTATAAATTGCCCTGCCCCCCACTCCATCCTTCCCATGTGTGGAACTTCTAAAGGCCAAGGGCACTTACAGAAGAGAGAGAGAAAGAGAGAGGACAGAGGAGAGAGACAGAGAGAAGAGAGAGATGGAGGCATTCCCAGTCATTGACATGGAGAAGCTGAATGGTGAAGAGAGGCCGATGACCATGGAGATGATAAGCGATGCCTGCGAGAACTGGGGCTTCTTTGAGGTATATTTCTTTCCTACTCCCACGCACGTCTTCTTCCTATTCGCTCCTTGTCTTCTTGGCAGTTAGTTCATTCCTAAATATTATACTGATATTTAATATGGTTGTTGATTTGAGATTGAAAAGTTTTAGGTTTGATTCTTCACGAAATTCCCCATTTCCCTTCTTCCTCTACTCCTTTTAAATACATGTATTTATCTTTTAACAAAAAGAAATTGTTATCCTGCATGTCCATTTAATACTTGCCATAGATTTGTTTAATTTACAGTTTACCTTAATAAGATGTACGTGTTTGGGGAGACATCCCTGCTGCACCCAAGTGCTTATCTTCTTAATTTACATGTTCCTCTAGAACGCGAGAACAGTCTTGCATGACGGGTATATCAAGTGGTAGTGCTGACACGATATCACTAACTAATAAAATCCAGTTATTTTTATGATTTTATAAAATTCTTAAAATATTTGAATTCTATTGATTTGTAATAACACGTAATCCTACCAGTGATATGCTCGTTAAATAAAAGAATCTTCCTCTAGAACTTGCATTTTTTATTTTTATATTAAGCTAGTATAAATAGAGGTTTAAGTTATCCGCAAAAATTGGAGTTCAAATGTACGATTTTGGCAAGATATAATCAACTGGTAGAGATGGAGTGTTGGCTTCTTCCTGGGTATTATTATTAACTTTCAACGACAAATACGCTTATGAAGCATGCTCACCGCTGAAAAAGTGAAGAAAACTAAAAGACCATACGGATTTCCTTTTAAAGCAGGTCTTCCATTATACTGTATTTGGATATTAATGGAGGGACAGGACTCTGCCTTGTTTGGTGAGTTCATCCAGAGAGATAGATATTGATAAGAAGGGGAGATTTGGTGCAATAATATCCTGACAGAATATCAATAAATTTTGCATCCTATTATATCAGTGAAATCTTTCGAACTCTTTAGTTCCTTTATTTCCTTACCTTTTCTAAACTCATGGTCTCCCTTATATTGAAAAAGGGATTACGATTGGTAAATTTGGAGAGAATGCAATGTTTTCTTTTTTTTATACTGAGTAATTTATTCTCCTCAGTCTCGTGAACACATCACAAGCTGAATGATCCTTTAATTGCAACGTTTTTCTTCTCCATTGTATGCTCTGTTCATTCCCAGGCAGGTAAAAAACATTAATTTTATCACCATTCTTTCTTATCTTCCAAATTGAGAGTCGGTACTGCATATGGTAGGTGCGATTAACTTTTTCAAGCTAAGTTTTTTTTCCCTTCTAGACTTATATCTCCTTTCTACATAGAAAAAGTAAGTTTTTTTTGCTAGAATTAATATTTGATATCCTTGTATTTGTTAGTTGGTGAACCATGGGCTACCGCATGAGCTGATGGACACAGTGGAGAGGCTGACGAAGGAGCACTATAAGAGGTGCATGGAGCAGAGGTTCAAGGAGATGGTGGCCGCCAAAGGCTTGGCCGCTGCCCAGTCTGAAGTCAACGACATCGACTGGGAGTCCACCTTCTTCGTCCGCCACCTCCCCATCTCCAACATCTCTGACATACCCGACCTCCAAGATGAATACAGGCAAGCACCCTTTTCTTCTGCTACGATAACCAAGACCAACCTAAGAATTTTGCCACTATTTCTTGTTTTCTATCTGGGCAAAGGAGGAGGAGGAAAAACATTGAAATGGACAACAACTAAAGGTTGCACGACCAAACAAACAAATGGCCCTTTCTTTTGGAGATGTTTGACCTAAATCATTGTTGCGCTGAATACGACATTCACTTACTCCTACACAATCTCTCCGAAACTTTTGGCACAGGATAATCTCTTAGTCGAATCTGGTACTTTTTGGATATTTTCTTTTGGAATTTATCCATGTCGGCAAACTTAGCTGTAGCATTTATAGAGAAAATGGCGCGTGGATACTGTGGAGGACTAATATTGGTTTGAAATGTCCTAAGTTTTATGGATCTTATTTCCTTGTTGGCCGTACTCGAACAAGCAACCAGCTATGACTAATCAACATAAATGGATCCTTTATTTTTTGTTGGCTTACTAACTTTTTTGCAATTGGAAAAAAAATTGAGCGAATGTTTCTTGACTGACCTTCTGAGTTGAATCACGACATATCTTTACAGGAAGGTAATGAAGGAGTTTGCATTGAAGCTAGAGAAGCTAGCGGAGCAGCTGCTAGACCTGCTTTGCGAGAATCTCGGGTTAGAGAAAGGGTACCTGAAAAAGGTGTTCTATGGATCCAAGGGTCCGACATTTGGGACCAAAGTGAGCAACTACCCTCCATGCCCGAAGCCACATCTGATAAAGGGCCTTAGGGCGCACACCGATGCTGGTGGGATCATCCTCCTGTTCCAGGATGATAAGGTCAGCGGCCTTCAGCTCCTCAAGGACGGCCGGTGGGTCGATGTTCCTCCTCTTTGCCACTCCATCGTCGTCAACCTCGGTGACCAACTTGAGGTATAACCGATCTTTAATTTCCCCCAATTTCCTGTTTAGTTGGATTTTTTGGGTGACCCATTGGATTCATGATGCAGATCATAAAAATCTATTGAAACTGTTGATGGAATGCAGGTCATTACAAATGGCAAATACAAGAGCGTGGAGCACAGGGTGATTGCTCAAACTGATGGGAATAGAATGTCGATCGCATCATTCTATAACCCTGGAAGTGATGCCATTATCTACCCCGCTCCAGAGCTTGTCGAGAAAGAAGAGAAAGGTCAAGCTTATCCGAGATTCGTGTTCGAGGACTACATGAAGCTCTATGCGGGACTCAAGTTCCAGGCTAAGGAGCCAAGGTTTGAGGCCATGAAAGCCCTGGATGAGTCCACTGTATGCTTGGGAGGTCCAATAGCAACTGCTTGAGAAGACTGGCTGATCAAACTGCAAAAAGAGCACGAGTACTTAAAGTGATGTTACTTATGTTCTTAGACAGCGTCGATTTCCTGATTTAATAAGATCTAGCTTGTCTGTGAGTGTTTGTAGAATAATTCTATGTGTAACCAAAGTCGGCACAATATTAAAACAAAGTCCTAATGTCGATTTAGAAGAAAATATGAAATTAAGGTTTGATGAAAATGCATGATGTGGTTCGATTGCTTGCAAACATAGCACTGCTTTTCTTTTGATATACAAAGAAAGGACATAAATCTAAAAATGATAAAATGAATAGGGAATAATTGGAAACGGAGAGTTCCACCGGTGAAAATTCATGACCTCTCGGTCCAGATCAAAGGCGGTACCAAAAGTTCTTTTCTCAAAAGTGCACTTCTTTTAAGCCAAAATCAAATATGCTTGCAAGAGATTTTCTATTTCTTGGTTATGGAGGGTATCACTGAGTTTGAAAAGGCAATAAAAATTGCGTTGATAAGAAATAAATCGCCCAATATCTCTTAATTCGGATTAGAGCGAGAATCGCACCCCCTTTTCTCAATTACATTTATTATCCCAACAGCCTATTTAAGTCTAGGATGACAGATTTGCTATCACATGGGCAAATATTGAACCTTACTCATTTGCCCAACAAAATAAAAGAAAGGCAAGAAAAGTACGTGGGGTTTATGGCCAATTGATCCACCAAGAGAATTAGAGTAGAATTCAGCAATTAATAGGCTAACCACATCTATAATATATCATTACAGCGGCTAGAACAGATCTGTAACAGAGCGGTGCACGGTTTAAGCAAGTTTCAGCAACTTTGATATTTTCATGAGTGGTTCGACAATTAATCAGAACGTGAGTTTGTAACATGTTTTTTTTTGAAATTTCAGAGGGTGATCCTTGGTGAAGTAAGTTTCATTTTGAAATGTTTCCCTTTGGGATTGCTAGTTTGTATGCCGAATCAGCACTGCCCCCGATGATCCTGTGAACTCGAAAAATTGCAACTAATCACAAATTGCCACCTCACTTATAAGATGTAATAGATGCCCAATTAAATGTGGTATTAAAATCTCGGATACACTATATTTCATAATTTTTCTTGGTATGCACATATACGTCACATGTCATTGAGAAATATTCAGTAATCATAGTAAAGTATCTGTGGCTAACCAACATAATAGATATTGTCTGGAAATAAATAAATATAATTTTTAGATAATTATCTCCTATAATATCCCTCATAGATAAATACAAGATATTATATCAAAATAAAATTTGGAAGTAACACAATATCTCCAATTATTGCATATTATCTAAAATAATAAAAAAAAGATATTATCTACCAGAATCTAGAGAGGTACAAAATATCTCCACAAATGAATATTATCTACAAATAAAATCAGATAATTATTCATAAAATCATGATGGACGGTCATGATCGATTCTGATCGACCAATTAGATTCAAGTACGGGGAATGACACATCAGCTTCCCTTCTCTATAAATAGAGGGCTCTTCTTCAGAAATCGACAGATAGAACATAAGAGAAGGTGCCAAAGATTGAAGAAGTTTTGTCGAAATTGAGAATCCTCAGAACTCGTCGAAACCCTACTGACTTGAAGACACTCGGAAGACTTTGCATGGACTTACCGGATCAAGCTTACAAGCCTTGTTGGCACTAGCCCCTGATCGAGACTACGCTTCTCCAGCCCTCGCTCCAGCCACAAGCCGGACCCAACAGATCATGCTCCCAAGCCTCGTTGATTCCACCACCAGCTCTCAATTGAGACCAAGCCATTGAGGCTTCTCTCTCTTGGGATTTCATTGGACCTAGCTCTCAATCGAGATCAAGCCAGTGAGGCTTTTCTCTCTTGAGATTTGATTGGACCTGCCTCTCGATCAAGGCCAATCCCTTAAGGCTTCTTGCTCGAGATTTCATCAAACCTACCAGATCAAGCTCAAAAGCCTCAATGGACCATAGCTTTCCTCAATCGAAATTACGCTTCCCCAACCCTCGCTTGAGACCAGCCAAAAAGGAGAATCAGAGGATACCCTTTTTCTGTATTTTCTTTATGAAATTTTCATTAGAGAAACTGTACCCGCAAAATTCAATTCAAGTTTGATTTGTTGCTCATTTTTCTTGTGCATAGGTTGTAGACTCGCAATTTGCCGCGCACAAATTTCTGGCACGCCAAGTGGGACTCTCTGCCTCCCATCTCTTTTTCCAAAGTTCTATACCAAACACCGCTATGACGACAAGGAAGTTCATCGTCGTCGACCCACAGGATAGCAACCTTGTTGATGAAGCTACTTTTGACTCTAATCTGAAGACCCAACAGAGGGTCACCAGGAGCAGAGCTAGGGAGACAAAACACAGGGTGGGGTGAAGATGAAGACCAATCCTGTCTTCAGCTCTAGCCCTCATTGAGCAAGTGCTGGCTCAACACTTCTTGCAGGAGGAACAAAGTGCTGCAAATGAGAAGGTAGCAACCGACATCAAAGACCTATAGAGTAGTACAACTTTGCTGCTCCTTCACCTCGGATGTTGGCTATTGACGCCAAGAGCTCACGGAACACGGAGTGCTGTCAGCAATGATGAGAACACGTCATCAGTGGAAGAGTAGGTCTCCATCATGGCCAAGATGCTAGAAGGCCTAATGAAGACCATTTAGGAGCACGATTCACTGATCACATACCTAATGAGCAAGCTTGAGGCCATTGAGGAATCAAGCCAAGTGTGCAACAATGTCACAAGGCAAGTGCATATGTCAGGAGTCGTTGCAGCTACCCCAGGAGCATCGATTTCTATGGAGACTCACAGGCTGCTACTATTGAAGGATAGATTGTGGGTATTGCCATTGCTGACACAACCGGCAACGTCATCAACAAAGGCTATACGTGGTAGCGCTGATGGTTCCATTCTTACAGATCAACTATAGGAGATCATCAAGGAAGCCCTCAACGGCCAAGCACGGGAGAGCAGCCCGTCGTTGACAATGTACATCAAGCCCTACACCCAGAGGATTGATATGATGAGGATGCCCGCCAACTACGAGCCGCAAAGTTCCAAAAATTTGATGGTAAGGGCAATCCAAGGCAACACATCGCCCATTTCATCGAAACCTGCAACATTATAGGAATTGAGGGAGACCTCTTGGTCAAGCAATTCGGCTGCTCATTGAAAGGCAATACGTTCTAGTGTACTTTGACCTCGAGTTTGGTTCCATTGACAGTTGGGACCAGCTTGAGCAAGAATTTCTGAACAAGTTTTATAGCGCCAAGCACACAGTGAGCATGGTTGAGCTCACCCGTCAATTGAAGGATGAGCTTGTCATGGACTACATCCAGAGGTGGAGGAGCTTAAACCTCAACTGCAAGGACCTTCTATCCAAGGTCTCGTCCTTCAACATGTGCATTCAAGGGATGCACTGGGGTTTGCACTACATCCTGCAAAGGATCAAGCCTCACGCCTTTGAGGAGCTTGCAACCCTTGCACACTACATGGAGCTAAGCATTAAGACCAACAGTGTTCAAGGGCCGCATGTATTATAGCCTGGCAAGATGAAGGAGCATCAGAACATGAAGTAGGGGGCCAAATCTTCCTCCAAGATAGATGGTAAGTAGGCTCTAACTGTTGCTGCTACCTTGGTCAAGATCTTGGGGAAGAAGAAGAAGGAAGAGAAGTCTCCTTCGATTGGGCAAAAGGAAAAGACAAAGCCCACGCTAGAGGAGCTGCAGAACAAAACCTTCCCAAACTCTAATGTAGTAGGAATGCTCGAGCACTTGCTCGAGTTGAAATTAATCGAGCTACCTCCAATGAAGCATCTCGGCAGCAAGCGGGTTGTATGAATGACCCAAATTATTGCATGTACCACCCCCTGGTGAGTCATCCTGTGGAGAGGTGCTTTGTCCTAAGAGAAAAGATTATGGACTTGGCACGCCAAGGTAAGAGCGCATCCGATGATGACGTGGCCACTAGCACCACTTCCCTGATGGAAGAACCCGATGATGTGTCTCTACCAACCATCACATTTGGCAGCCGCGAGCCCGTCTTGATTGAAGCAGCTTATTCCTACCCATTACACGTCTTGAGTCCCATGAGATGCTCAACGATTGTAGCAGTGACAATGATAGTCACTGGGCCCTCCACATACGCTGTTGTGGATTTTGTCGAAGCAAGTGAGGAAGGTTAGACCTTGTTATGAAACGGAAGAGAGCTTTGAAATTTGCTCCACGGATGTCACTAAACACTCAAGGGCATGCCTCACAAAAGCCATCAATTACTCAAAAGGCAGGAAAGCATGCTTCGTGAAAGGCAGCCAAGGGACTAAAAACTCAATCCAAAATAACTCAAAGAAAGAAGAAGCTGGCCTCCATGGGAACACTCAAAACCCTGTTGAGATCGAGGAGCCTTTCCACCAGAAGATGAGAGTTCCAATCACATTATGGGACTTCCTTCCGAAGAAGCTGCGAGATGCCTTGTCTTCCCCATTCTCTTCAACCAAACCGTTGGTGAAGGGGATGAGGAGAAAAATGAGGTTGATGCCTCTCATCCCTTACCCAAGGCAAATTGCCTTGAAACAATCACTTTCAATGACGAGGACCTAGTCCTCGGAGCTGAGTCACACAATCGGCTGCTCTTTGTGGCTGGCTATGTCCAGGGATAATGAGTGAATCAGATATTGATAGATGGAGGCTCTATGGTGAGCATCATGTCCGCTCAAGTCATGAGGAATCTAGGAGTGACAGCTGACGAACTCCTAGATAGTTGGTCGATGATCCAAGGCTTCAACCAAGGGGGGCAAAGGGCTATCGACAAATTGAAAGTTGACTTGCTGGTAGATGACATGGAGTCAAGTTCGCTCTTCCATGTGATAGCCGTGAAGACAACCAACAACTTGCTGCTAGGCCACCCTTGGATTCATGAGCATGTAGTAGTGCCCTTCACCATTCACTAGTGCTTTAAGTACATCAAGGATGGCTGTTAGAAAATGATGGTAGCAGATGAAAAGTTGTTCATGGAAGTTGAAGCTCACTTTGCTAATGCAAAGTTCTATATTAGAAGCAAAGTGATAGGATAGGTACAACACACATCACTTGTGAAAGGTAAGGACAAGCTACAACAACTCGATGCCACCGAACGCTCGAAACAAAGAGAGCCGGCAATAGAGAAGGCAACAACATTTGATACTTCCTCAAGCACTGTGAAGGACAATGAGCCAGACATTAAGGAAAAAAGGCCAATGCCTGTCTTACGGTATGTCCCAAAATGGACAAAGAAAGGAAGGCAAGTCTCCATTCACATGCAGTAGTGTTTTAAAGGTCGAGGGGTTTAGAAGGGCTGAACCTGCCCATCACAAAAATTGAAACAGTCAAATCTTCCAGTCCTCCCTTGAAAGGTTTCAAACGGCCATTGCAGGGACAACACACCGTGCAAGGGTTGCTGCCTACGAAGCATCAAGATGAATTCGACCCCAACACTTACAAGCTACTTGCAAAAGTTAGGTATGACCAAGACATGAAGTCATTGTCAAGGTCCAACACAAGTGCCAGCACATCCAGTACGCGAGGATTGACCAAGACGCAAGCTGCATTGAAGGAGCAGGGGTACGTTATTAGAAGCTCATGAGCTGGTTGGGTTATACTCCATCCAAACCCATACACTTCCCTATAAGGAATGCCTCCACAAAGTATATCTCTACAGAGGGTGAAGATGAGCTAGAGCTAGAGCCAGTGTCATCTACAAGGTCTTCCCTGTTCGATCGTTTACGCAAGCATCCTACAGTCTTCGATAGACTAGGCGAGACACCTGAGGAAACTGAAACTCGAGAAGCCAAGAGGCCGGTTCCCCACGGGCTTGCCAAATTGTTGGAATGACAAAGAGGCAAAGCGAGAGTGTAGAACCTTTGTCCATTGAATTGAAGTGGCTTCGAAGCGCTATCTCATCTAGGATGAAGAGGTGCTTGGAGTTAGACATGACGGTCGATAAGACGCTAAGAGCAAATGCCCCAGTGGTAGTATTGACCAAGCCAAATGATGGGTGTCATCAAGCCATAGATGACAATACAATGTCATCTTGTCATGTCATGATCTAGGACATTGGTGATGACTAAACTGAAGAAGTCAAAGTGGAGGAGGCCCAGAAGCCTTGGAAGAAAGAGGAAAAGCCACCGTCAACGAGTTGAAAGAGATCAACTTCGGGACAGAGGAAGAACGACACTCAATCTCCCTTAGTGCAAGCCTGAGTCCAGCAGAGGAAGAGGCTTATATGAAACCTTTGGTTGAGTATAAGGATATCTTTGCACAGTCCTATTATGAGTTGCCAGGGTTGGACCCAAAAGTCGCAGTACATCACCTCTCTATCAAACACTGAGTGCGACCAGTCAAACAATGAGTGCGACTAGTCAAACAAGTGCAAAAGCGATACCATCCCAAATTATTACCTCAAATAATGGCCGACGTAGACAAGATGATTGAAGCAGGGTTTGTTCGAGAGATCCCTTGCCCCACATGGATTGCAAACATTGTGCCGGTGAGAAAGAAGAATGGCCAAATTCGCATTTTTGTGGACGTTTGTGACCTTAATAATGGTTGTCCTAAGGATAACTTTCTGTTGCCCATCGCAAAGATCATGGTTAATGCAATGACTGGTCATGCAGCCCTGTCCTTCATGGATGGAGTGTTTGGTTACAACCAAATTCGCATGGATCCGAAGGACAAAGAATTGATAGCTTTTCAGACTTCGATGGGCATTTACTGCTACAAAGTTATGCCATTTGGACTGAAAAATGCAGGGGCAACATATCAAAGGGCGATGCAGAAAATATTCAATGATATGCTTCACAAGCCGGTTGAGTGCTATGTTGATGACTTGGTTGTGAAGTCCAAGAAATTGGGAAGAACACTTAATAGATCTTAGAAAAGTGTTTGACCATCTTCATCATTACCAGCTCAAGATGAACCCTTTGAAGTGTGCATTCGGGGTCACATCTGGCAAGTTTCTTGGGTTCATCATCTGGCATCATGGAATTGAGATTGATCCTTCAAATATTGACGCAATCTTAAAAGTACCCGAGCCAGGGAACCTTCATGAGCTCAAAAGTCTACAAGAAAAGTTGGCATACATTCATTGCTTCATTTCCAATCTTTTTCAGATGATGTCAACCATTTAATTGGCTCATGAATAAGGATGTAGAGCTCTTTTGGGACCAAGCCTGTAAGAATGCCTTCCAGATTATAAAGGAGTATCTGCTCAAGCCACATGTGTTGCAAGCTCCAATATTGGGTCGACCCGCTTGTACTCTACCTTGTAGCTCAAGAATGTTCCTTGGTCATCCTCCTTGCTCAAGAAAATGAAGAGAAGAAGGAGAATGCCCTTTATTATCTTAGTTGGACCTTGGCTGTGGTGGAAATGAATTACACGCCCATTGAGAAGATGTGTTTGGCCTTGATCTTCTCTGTCTAGAAGCTATGACACTACTTTCAGGCACATTCAGTTTGACTAATGTCAAGGGTAAACCCTCTCAAATGCATCATGTCCTGCTCTAACTTTTTAGGATGAGTAGGAAAGTGGGCATTGCTACTGCAAGGACTCGAAATCGCGTACGTGCCGCAAAAGGCAATTAAAGGACAAGTTCTTGTGGACTTCCTTGCTAACCATCCGATTCCCGACACTTGGAACTTCTCAGATGATTTGCTTGATGAGGACGTTATGCTTGTTGCGCCAACACCACCTTGGAGGATGTACTTCGACAGAGCAGCAAGCAGACATGGTGAGGGGGCAGGTGTCATCCTTGTCACTCCAGAAGGTGATGTGTTGTCTTATGCTTTTTCCCTCATCGAAAGGTGCTCAAAGAATGTTGCCGAGTACCAAGCATTAATTCCTGAACTCGAGATGGCATTAGAAAAGAATATTTCTAAGCTTAAGATCTTTGGGGACTCCAAGCTACTGGTGAATCAACTACTCTCAATGTATGAGGTAAAGAAGCCCGAGTTGATCCCGTTTGCTAAATATGCTGGCAAACTCCCTCAGCAATTTGAGCAATTCATGTTAGCAGGGAGTCGAATAAGCAAGCTGATGCACTTGCTTGCTTGGTGTCTGCCCTCACTTTGATGGGAGAAGAAATGAAGGTCCCGATATGCCAAAGATGGGTTGCTCCTCCAGTAGACGATGCTCAGGGTGACGATGAATGTAGAGCAACGTCAGTCTACAAAATAAGGTAGACTGGCGACAATCCCTGATTGATTACTTGGAATACAAGCAGTTGCCGGACAACCCCAAGCATAAAACAGATATAAAGCGTCGTGTGCCTCAGTTTATTCACTTTAAGTGGACCCTTTACTGGTGATCTTTTGACAACATCTTCTTAAGGTGCCTTGGCAATGATGAAGCTTCTAAGGCATTAGAGGAGGTGCACTCTGGAGTTTGGGGTGCTCATCAATCAGGTCCAAAACTTTTCACTTTCAACTTAAAGGATGGGCTACTATTAGCCAACCATGGTGAAGGACTACATGGACTATGCAAAGACATGTCAAGCATGCCAGGTCCTTGCAAACTTTATTCACCAACCACTGGAACTGTTGGATCCTACAGTTGCCTCGTGGCCCTTCAACGCATGGGGCTTAGTTGTTGTCGGACTGCTAACGCCAATCCGATGGGCATGCAAACATCCTTGTTGCTACTGACTACTTCTCCAAGTGGGTTGAAGCCGCTCCATTTCACAAGGTGAAAAAGGAGATGGTGGTCAACTTCATATGTGGAAATATCATATTTTGAAATGGTGTGCCTCGCTACATTGTCATTGACCATGGAAGGCCATTCTACAATAAGGCCATGGACAAACTTTGTGCAAATTTAGGCTTCAAGCAGTATAACTCCTTCGCTTCAACGCAGCAGCGAATGGGCTTGTTGAAGCTTTCAATAACACTCTTTGTAGTCTCCTTAAGAAGATAGTTGACAACTGAAAGAGAGACTGGCAGGAGAAGATCAGTGAAGCTCTATGGGAATATCAGACCCCAACCTAGGCCAATCCTTATTCGTTGGTATATGGGGTTGAAGTTGTTCTCCCACTAGAGTGCCAAATCCCATCATTAAGAATAGCAGTACAAGAAGAGCTTATGAGTGAAGAAAATGCAAAGTTACGACTCGAAGAGGTAGAGCCATTAGATGAGAAAAGGTTTGATGCTCAGCAATGTCTTGAATGCTACCAAGCTTGGATGTCTAAGTGCTTCAACAAACATGTTTGCATACGCTCATTTCAAGTTGGTGACTTAGTCCTCGCAGTGTGAAGACCCATTGTTGTCACACATCGCATAAGGAATAAGCTTCTTCCCAAGTGGGACGGTCCCTATGTCATTAATGAAGTATACACGAATGGAGCTTACAAGTTGGCAGACAAATATGGCCTGCAGATTAGTCATATAAATGGGAAGTTCCTGAAGCACTATTACACATGAAGCCCTCTCATTGAACTACGTAATGACTTGAACGAACCCTCACAAGGGTACGTAGGCAGCCTTGACTACACTAGTTGAGGTTTAGTCACATCATTAAAAAAAAAAAAAAACTCTTCCCTGAACTACGTCATGACCTGATCCTTCACATGGGTACATAGGCAATCTTGGCCATGTTAGTCAAGGTTTGGTCACATTATTAAAAAGAAAAGACCAGGGTTGATGCTCATCATGACACAAGTTTGAACAGTTACTGATGAGCAACTGATCAATAAAGTTGTAAGTAAAAAAAAGGTGCACTTTATTCAAATTGTCAAATCCAAAGTTACAAAAAGGGCCTAGGTATTCCTAAAAAAAGGAGATATTCAACTGCTTGCCACTTCAAGTTCTTTAATGCCTCTCATTTTACTCTCACTAACTCGCGCAATTCCTGCAGCGAGTTTGCCTCCAACTCGACACATAAGGCTCTCTCCTCACAACTTCTGCCTCGGCTAACATTGGCGTCTTCTAACTCCCTGAACTTTTCCTTCATTTTGGCTTTGAAAATGGCATGTTCTGAAGATATACTATCACGCGCAATGATGAGGGCCTTCAAGTGCTTAGTTGCCTCGTCCTTTAATGTTGTCTTCTAGGAAAGTCAAGCTTCAACTATCATCATACGCTCAATGTGCTTGGAGATAGAGGGCTTAGCACCTACTGAACCCTTTGAAGCCACAAAACAGCCCACACAGTGTAAGTAGTTCTCCACATCCCTGCATACCGAAGCAAAGTCCACAGAGATCTCTTGGGGGGTGTTTGTTTCTATGTAAAGTTAAGATTTTACATTGGAAAGTGGCTATTTTACAATGCCATTTCCATTGTTTGGTTGTAAACTGAAGAGTAAAAAAAAATTTCCGGGCCAAAACTTCATTACCCGGCCACGTCAGTTTGCCAGCAAAATGAATGCAGGCTTCAGGCAACGCATTCTTCAATTACACCATGCAAAGAGACCCAAGTGGGTGGGGTCCACTTCTAAAAAGTTAACCAAAAATTAAAATACCCAATGTACCCATTTTTTCCACTAAAAATTCAAACTAGAGTAAGGTTATTATTGTAAATTTTATTAAATTCTAATCATATCAAATATTATATTATTACTTTTCCAACAACTTTCACAACATTCTAAAATACTTACCAAGCACAACAATTTCATATTACAACATACTTTCCATGTAAAATAATGACTTTTCATGTAATCCAACTTTCCCCTGCAATCCAAGATTACTCGAACCAAATACGCCCTTGGATTCTCGCCAACACCTTTGTAATCTCACCTTAGAGTACGTGTGCCTCGTCAGGAGACAAGCGCTTTAGTTTCTTGTGAACACTATCCCACAATATCGAAGATAGAGCTCACTCACTCGCTACTAAAACATCATTTGCTGAGAAGATCGAAAATTGCAAGGCATCACATGAAATGGCAGGGGCAACTTTGTGTGAATCTAAAATCACAATAGTGGCTTGCACACTAACAGCATGAACGTGTTGGGGATCTATGCTGTCAATACCTTTATCAGCTCCAGAAGCGACAATTGGCTGACTTCACATCCCCATTCTCATTGTTGCTTGCCCTCTCTCATAAATTTGGGGGATAAGGCTTGGAAACCGAAAATTCAGTGGTTTCCAAGATGTCATCCACATCCAGATCCAACCATGCTTGAGGAATATGCTTAGTCAGAAGGTTACAGGGTGAAACTAAAAAAAAGAGAAGGGTGAGATAAAAAATTGGATACCAAGTCCTGAGGCCTTTAGGGATAGGGGAAATGAGTGATGCAGATTTGCATTATCTTCCTCGAATTCATGAAGTTTCCGCTTCTTCCTCTTGAAATGACAATCCATGCCATTGCTATCAGACACACCCTCTTAAGTATAATTTAATTAGAAGGAATGTGCTACAAAACAGTAACATGAATACCATACTTGACGGTCTCTTAGAAGCTTGACCTTCCCCTCTAGACCCTTTAGCTAGGTTGTGACCAACACCATTGAAGTTGAAGCGCTGTTAGAAGATCTAGTGTTGTTGATGGGAATGGGTCCCTTGGCCCGTATTGTGTTTGCATCTCCTTTACTAGCAGACACTTGGGAAGGTACACTAGCAATCAATGTGTCCATCCCATCTAAAATATGTAGGCCAAAATGATGTCTCTAGCCTCCATACCTTGCACTAGTATAGTTCTCAAGATCTTCGAAAAGCTCTAGGAAATATGCCTCCGAAAATGTCTCGAGCTTTGCAGATCTCATCCACAATTGAACACCATCTTCGAGAGATGCGGAGTGAATGTCTTCCTTAAAATTGCCTGTCGTGTCCTGACAAAGCCCGAACAAGCGAGCGAAGTACCATGAGCTACAAGATTCCACCATAAATGTCACCATTCCTCGAAGTTAAATAGCATGAACGTCTGCTCATAAAAAGGTGATGGCGATAGAGGCATTTTCTTGTCCACAACACAAAGTGGTCTCTTAACCTTATAAGGAAACCACTAGATAGTAGACCCCCATGAATCAACTCCCGCGCACTTCATTCAAAATCGGACATTGTGCCACTCTCACCTGAGCATTGGCACATTAAAGGGCCATGAATCATGAATCTTGCTTGGGAGTGGGAAGTGGGTTGAGGAGTAATACGCTAACCACCCATAAATGTAATGGAAAGGAAGACATGCCTCAGCTTTTCCTATAATGGGGGCTTGGGCTATAGTACTCGGCCCATGATAAATCTGTGCCACCACAAGGATAGCAAGGCAAAAAGATTTGCCAAGTGTGAGTAAAGCTAGCAACCTTGAAAGTCTCGGGGTGGATAACTCCAACAAGTTTTTGAGGGAAGATGAAGATAGAAAGCCAACAATCAAGGAAGGTGGCAAAATATGTCTTCGAATGCAAGTGTGTCTCAACACTTAACTCACAGAAAACATCTTCTTCTTAACAAGTCCAGTCCCCCACACCTGGAAGATGACCACATTGTATGTTTCCTTAGAGCGAAACTTGCGTACTCTACGAGGAGGAGGTTTCGCATAACACGTTCTTCTCTGATACCAAAAATTTATCCACCTGGTGGCTGAGACATGTAGATTTTTATTTTTGCTCCCACAAAGATTATGAAAGGTAGCAAATAGATATTGATAGGTTTCTAGTAAGAACCTGTGACCCCTATTGTTACCAGTTAGCTCATGGTGTAGAGGTACCATTTCCTCGTACATTTGGCCAATTATGGGAAGTTTTCCAAGTGGCCCGATGTCATAAAGAGATATTGATATCAACCCTTGTGAAGTCTCTGTGGTGTTTGTGTCCGGACACCATGCTTCACAAGATGCACAGATTATGTCGATACTGTGACCATATGTATATAACGAGCACGTGATTAAGTGTTGAAGCTCCGTTTTGTTTAATAGCTCACTGCAACGAACCAGAACACATTCCAGCCACTCCCAGTGGTTGGGAATATAAGTGAACTCGCCAGTTGTCCTGAATTGTGAATCCCACAAGGCTTCTCCAGAGATTATCTGTTATCTCAAAGTGGTGTGTAAACTCGGCTCAAGTGATAACATATGCAAAGTTGAGTACAAGAACCAACCTTTTGAGGACTTGTCAGGACTGATTGATGCTTCATAAGTCCATTAAGGTTGGTGGCCAAGTTCTTCAAGAGTAATAGAGTTATGCGAAAGATTACTCCCGAGCACTCGCTCAACAATTAGGTTGAGGCAGCCCTCCGACTTGTTACCAAGATGATTCACAATGGAGAGATATTGTCCATCACGCTTTGTAAAATTCTTGAAACTCACCATTAGTACCTTAAAAAAAAAGAAGGGAGAACTAAGGGTGGCAATCATGAAAGATAAAAAAAAAAATGGGGATCATCGTCGAATTTTGTTTCAACTCACATTTGCAAAGATAACGCGAGGGTTTGTGCTTCTCATAATGACGGTGAAGCAGCGCTTGTCATCCTCAAAGTGATGATAAGTGCGTTGACCCTGAACGGACCTACAAGCTAAGTCAGCACGAACACTTGCCTTCCATGGCGCAATGATAAAGTACATTCCTCACAACGATGAAGCGGTTAACACCAGGTTAGCCATGAGTAGACCATAGGATCAAGTCAACCAAAGTCAAGTTGATCCCAAATGGACCTAAGCTAAGCCGGTGTTAACACTTTTTGTCCCTATAGCAATGACAGAGTGTGGTCCTCACGGACATTAGAGAAGCGCGCCGACGCCAAGTTAGCCATGAGTAAGCCATAGGGTCAAGTAAACTAAAGTCAGGTTGACCTCAAATGACTTACGGGCTAAGTCGGCATGAGCACTTATCCTCCTTGTAGCGGCGATAGAGTGCGGTCCTCACGAGCAATGGAGAGGCACGTCAATGCCAAGTTAGTCGTGAGTAAGCCGTAGGGTCAATTCAACATAATAGTTGACCTAGAACAACTTACAGGTTAAGTCAGCATGAGTGCTTATCCTTATTACAACGATGATAGAGTGCGCTCATCAAGGTGATGGTGAAGCATGTCGACACCAAGTGAACCGTGAGTAAGCCGTATGGTCAAGGCAACCTAGGTCAACTTGCCCCCGAATGAACCTACAGCTTAAGTTTTACACGAAACACTTGTCCTATTGACGATGATGCTCAAGAATTCACGCCTAAAACAAAGGGTTCCTTGATTAAAAAAAAATGTATTTGCATGAGTCCCATAATTTGCAATTAAAGCCGTGCATGTACGCATGCATTAGACAATAAAAGAAAAGGACTGAGCCCACGGGAAGAAGCTAAAAGAAAGAAAAGGGGGAAGTAAGTCTGCTCCGTCTGATGCCTTACTGTCCGTGTCGCTTTCTTCTAAGGTCAAAGACAAAGAAAGTTACCCTCGGGATATGACGGCAACCAAGCAAGCTAACACAGACGACAGTGAAACTTATCCAGTCGACCAGGCATTCGTCAGAAGTGTTGATGATATCAGCCCAAATTCTGAAGACAACATACGAAGAACTGAGATCCCTATTTGCCACTAAACAAATCATAAATGAGGTGACACTTCACATAGTGTACACTTACAATCTCGAGAAGTTGAAGATGACGTTCTTGAGATGGTCTCGGGTAGGGAAGAATCGTTAAAACATCAAGGTGCAGCAGCTTCAAGGCAAAATGGGCCACAACGACATGATCAAGTAAATCTATAAAAGATTGACTCATCAAGATCTCGGGTTTATACACATCAAAGAGAGAGAGAGAGATAAAGATAAAGAGTCATGAAAATGTCTAGTAATTGCCATAAGACATCACTGGAATGAGAAACACTACTTACATTTAGCCTGATTGGGGAACAAAGAATTCGACAGGGCATTCATTGTGCGTACATAAAATCGCATTCAAGGTGATTAAGTGAGCTGTTAGAAGAGCCCACGTCAATTCGCTTTCAGTCGAAGAGAAAAAAAAATACATATATATATAACGCGGAAGCTTTGTGTGATTGCAAAAGCACATACAAGAAGAGTTAACTTTGATGACAATCACTTACAATCTCAATTGGTGGCAATGGCGATCATTCTCGTTCTTACCGACTCGGTGCTGAACACCAACGAAGCCAATATACCTAGAACTGGAGGATGGGGGAGTCTTCTCAGGAAAAAAAAAATCCAATTTGACCATGATGAGAGGAAGACCTGCCATATGTATTCGAATATTGCAGCTGAAGGTGGACAATGGCCTCCGAAAAAGAAAGGGGATGGAAGGAGGCAAGATTCAAGAAACACGCGCAGAAGAGTCTCTAGATAGACTGTGGAGCATGGTCCTTCTAGTCAAATTATGGAGGAAACATGATTGATTTTATAAAGCAAACAAACTTCTTGATTTGAAGAGAGGCAAGTCAGTTTAGATTGCGGTTGCAAATTAAATCTGATTCAAGATCAGATCTTGAAAATCAAATTCCAAATGATTTGTTGGATCCTCTGAAAATTAGTTCGACGACTAGAGATTATCTTCCTGTAGCTTCCAAATATGAGGCTTCAAAAGCCATGGCCATGCAACTGAACGGATTGAAGTTGCAAATTTCGTCTTCTACTCCCTTTAATTCGGTGGACCTGATCACAAGATGCTCTCGTGTTCACAATTAGTTTATAGAGGCAAAAGTCTTCTTAAATATGAATACCAAACTTTTGACTATTCAAGATAATTCGATATTATCTTTTTAGATTTGATTATAAGAAGATGACTTCTCGGATTATCCTTCAAATTTGGGAATATTCAAAAGATAAAACTCCCAAAGAAAGTTGTGAAATCCACCATGAAGATCTCTATTAGTGGAAAAAAAAACAGAGAGAGTAAATTCCGAGAATTATGAAGCTTCACATGTATGCTGACGTGAGAATTTGAAGCTCACGTGCCACTTTGAGCTCAGCCCACAAAAATGAAGAAAATTTTTTTTGAGACCTACCCACCTTTACACTCAACCAAATCGAGTTGTGTACAAGTCTTGAGGGGTCATTTATAGAACTCAAAAAATTGCAACCAATAAAAAATTGCCACCTCACTTATCCTATATGTTAGATGCCCAATTAAATGTGCTATTAAAGTCTCGGATAAATTATATTTCATAATTTTTCTCGATACGTATATATACGTCACGTGTCAATCGAAAAATATTCAATAATCTACAGTAAAGTATCTATGGCTAATGACATAATAGATATTGTCCGAAAACAAATAAACATAATTTGCAGATAATTATCTCGTATAATATCCTTCACAGATAAATACGGGATATTATATCAAAAGAAAATATGGAAGATACACAATATCTCCAATTAGTAGATGTTATTTAAAATAAAAAATAAAATATTATCTACCAGAATCTGGAGAGATACAAAACATCTCCATAAATGGATATCATCAACAAATAAAATCAGATAATTATCCAGAAAATTGTGATGGACAGTCATGATTGATTCTGATCAACCAATTAGATTCAAGCACGAGGATTGACACATTAGCTCCCCTCCTCTATAAACAGAGGGCTCCTCTTCAGAAATCGACAGAATAGAAGAGAAGGTGCCAAAGGCTGAAGAAGTTCTACCAAAATTGAGACTGTTCAAACTCACCAAAGCTCTGCCGACTTGAAGACACTCGAAAGACTTTGATGGAGTCATTGGATCAAGCCTACAAGCCCTGTTGGCACCAACCCTCGATTGAGACTACAATTCTCCAATCCTCACTCGAGCCACAAGCCGGACCCAATGAATCAAGCTCCCAGGCCTTGTTGATTCTACCATTAGCTCTCAACTAAGACCAAGCCATTGAGGTTTCTCTCTCTTGGTTCATCGGACCCAGCTCTCCACCGAGATCAACCCATTAGGGCTTTTCTCTCTCGAGATTTGATCAGACCCGCCTCTCAACCAAAACCAAGCCATTGAGGCTTCTTGCTTGGGATTTTATCGAACCTTCCGGATCAAGCTCAAAAGCCTTGGTGGGCCACAGCTTTCCTCAATCAAGACTACGCTTCTCTTGCCCTCGCTTGAGACCAACTGAAAAATAGAATCAGAGGATACCCTTTTTTATATTTTCTTTACAGAATTTTCATTAGAGAAATTGTACGCACAAAATTCAATTCAAGTTTAATTTGTTGCTCATTTTTCTTATCTATAGTTTGTAGACTCGAAATTTGCCAGGCACAAATCCCTTTTGGTAAGATTGTTTGATGAATATGTGTTATCTAAGGGTGTAATCCTCTATGATTATCGGTGTTATATCCTCTGATTAGATCAGAGAAGAAATTGTGTATCATACTATTTGTTGACAGTGGAAGTTTTACCGGCTTTGTTCCATGATTTTTCCCCTTACAGTGAGAGTTCTCCACATTAAAAATTGTGGTATGTTTCCTATGAATTTCTCTTCACTTTAGTTCAAGATGACCTGTTTATTCACCTGTTCAAGAAAAATTGTGATTTCTAGGATTTTCGGTTAAATTTTTTACCAACAATATGTTGACAGGATGTATCAAAGTGATTCTAACCTTTACTTGTTAAATATTTGTCGAGAAACTCTAAAAGGGATGGCTCCCCCAATTCTATTCATTATTGGACGAGATGTGATCCTAGTAAGGACATAATTTTACATGTTTATTGTATTATCATGTTGTTTAGTAGGAGTTGTATCATGTCAGTGACCTAAAACGTCCCACATGTACTAATGATAACAAATTCTTTCTTAATACAGACAAGAGTCATCTAAAGTCAATTCAATCCGATCTGACCCAAGTCCGATTCGACTTTGACCCAATTGGCATCCAGAAAACAAGACCAATTCCTAGTTGGATAGGTTGACTAGAATGAAACTACTTTCAAGTTGGACACTGACTTCGATCACAACAATTAGAGCCTCCATATTTTGACACATCATATCAAGCAAGTTGACCGTCAATTTTAAGCAAATCTCTAACCAAAATAAATACTCGACCACAAGTGTGCATGATTAATGTCACCTTGAGTCAGCACTAGCCTAAGATAAGAGTTTATAAATATCACAAGATCGCCAATCCAACCCTGTGTTTTACATTCTCATACTCATATCTAATATTCTCTTACTAACTTAATATTAAAGAGTTGAATTGAGAACCAAATCTCAAATTCAACCTTATTGCAGGTGTCCCTGACTTCCAAATCTTGATAGAAACTATATGAATCAAACTTAAGGGCTTGGTGTGCCACTTAAAGGAACACATCATATTGGTGCTCTTATTGAGAGTTTTGAAACTTTTGACTTTCATAGGGTCCCCCACCCTCACGATGGCACCATGTAAGGAATGTTTCAAAGCACAGGTCAAAAATGATGTAGAAAACCACAAGTCCACAATGACCTTCTCACCTCCACATGCGCCTGAAGGACCCTCTCAAGCTCCTCCCCCTTAATGACACACACAAATCTAGGTGGTCATTTATATAGAACATGCATTTATATAGTACATGCAACTATACACAATGAAGTGTTGAGAGCGTTCAAAGGGCCACCATTGCAAACAAATTGTATGCTATAAGCTGCTCAATTCTTTGGGTCCTTGACAGCATCCACATGCCAATCTCTGTCCCAATTGCTAATCATACTATTCCTGCCGAGCGAGCACAATGGGAGACACAAACTCCCACAATATGTGTTAGGGTCGGCTAACAAAATTCGAGTCAAGGTTAAACACGCCATCTGAATTATGGACAAGTGATGCCCATTCTTATGTGTTTTATCAAAAACTTATTGCGTAGTTAGAAGGAAATATACATGCAAGTATACATAAAACAATAAGTGATATGAGTGAATAGAGTTTTCAATGAGGACTTAAATCCACTACTAAAATACTAAAATTAGCACAATTGTTTGCAAACCAAGTCAATAAAATTCAAGAGGCAAGCAAGTAAGAAAAGTAAACAAGAGCTACCAGAAAATAACAAATGGTGTCAACCAATTAATGTGCCTAGTCTTAAGTTTAGTTCTACTCTCGTGCAATAGCGTGCTAAGAATCTTCTAACATACCTCTCAATTGCACTGAATCCTCAACTGGCAAAGTTTGACCTTTATCATTAGGGACCGAAAGACTACGTAGACCACACTTCAAAATTATCCCCTTAGGTGGTTCCTTTGTAATCGAACATGACATCTACTTCCTAGTGTCAAACATGTTGAGAAGTGGGGGACCAATGATATGGAAAAATGTATCAATACTTGACCCGACTCCATCATTGGAAACTGACTCAAGAAATATATACCGAACCACGAAATAGACACCGGATGTTGGACTTCCATCCACATGATGGAAGTCGGACAAGTCTGACTCTCTCCCGCATGGATCCGACTTCCTCCTATATGACAAAAGTCGGACATCTACCAAGTCCAACTCTTTGCCACACTACAAATGTTAGACATCCAAGTTTGACATCTTCCAAATGGATGTTGAACATCTACCAAGTCCAACTCTTTTCGCATATTACGAACGTCGGACATCCAAGTCCTCGACTCTCCCACATGGACATCAGACATCCTCCAAGTTGGATCTTAAACCTTGTGCTCAACACATGGGAGATATGACCATGTCAACCTTCAGTACTAATTGGGACTATATATAGACCCATCAGGGGGCCAACTGATGGAGGAATTTCTCCCCTCTTCAACATCTCTTCTCCTTCTCCTCCATACTTCTCTTGCTCAGATCACTCCTTAACTTAGATATCGGATGGCCATTTCAGGGAACTGCCCCGGAGTTGGCTTTTCGTAGGTCTGACAAAGTCCGCCCATCTTCTTCATGTCATGGCCATGGGAGACATGACCATGTCAACCTTCAGTACTAATTGGGACTATATATAGACCCATCAGGGGGCCAACTGATGGAGGAATTTCTCCCCTCTTCAACATCTCTTCTCCTTCTCCTCCATACTTCTCTTGCTCAAATCACTCCTTAACTTAGATATCGATGGCCATTTCAGGGAACTGCCCCGGAGTTGGCTTTTCGTAGGTCCGACAAAGTCCGCCCATCTTCTCCATGTCAAGGCTAGTTCCGATTTCATTTGAGGATCTCTCAACTTGATAGGCCACCCAAAGTTAGTATCAATAGTGACAAAGTCAAATCTCTTGATTGTAGCTCCAATATGCATTAAGCGTGCATTTCTCATCTTGCTTCAAGTGTTGCACTTCCTTGCTCTTGAAAACTCAAGAAATATGCTGAAAAATGATGTAAACTTCAAGGTACAAGCTACTAATATGTGTGCCTCTTAAATAGGAGAGAATTGTAATCTTCGTCATATATGTTGATAGATTCTATCTCTCAATTTTCTCTAACACTTATCTTTGACTTTTGACCCTTTTTCTCGTATATTCCAGATTCGTGGGATAAGTGTTAGAGGCTTCCCTAAGTCGGCTAGGTAAAGAAGAGCAAGTTTCTTTTCTAAACGCAATTTAGACTCGCCTGGGCTACCTTGCTCTGTCCAATTTTCTTTCTTTGATAACAACTTCTTCAATTTAGCTTTAATTTATGATTCGTATGATGCGTTTGACTCTTGAATCAGCAATATTTTTGTTAATTATATTACATGCTATATTTCCTGTACAGATAATTTGAGAAAAAAATTAAAAATACTACATCAGTTTAGCGCTCATGAGCGCAAATCATTTCTTCCTCTTTCCATAATATTTCTTCTCTCTTCAAGTGATCTCTTGCTTCTTTCAGTTTCCCTACACCAGCAAATAACTTCAGAAGTATCCAATTCCAAATATAACCACTAAAAATGATAAATGCCTAGTTAAATCCTAGACATGCCATATGTGCAATATATGTCCTAATATGGCAGAAAGTGCCATAAAGTCAACGATTATGAATCAATTTGGGTTCAGAATATGTGTAAAACTCATGCAATTATTCATATCAATAGTAGTTCAGTCGGATTGATTTGCCAAGAGGTCCTGCCAGTTAACCGACTAGGAATAGGGTGGCTAGTTGTATATCGGGGGATAGATACCATCAATAGAGGCTTCGTGTGATAATTGAATCCTAAACCAACACATGATTCATTCAATTGCATAGAGGAATAGGTATTAATTCAATTGGTATATACTGGAAAATCAAATGCCATAGGATTGGTTATATTGATCATCGTTTGACCGTTTTATTTTGTTAACTGATTTAATTAGTTCAAGTAAATTATTTCTTTAGAGAAAGCGAACTTGATACAGTTGGTATCGCTCTTGATCTTAGATCATGAGGTCTTAAGTTCAATTCTCACAAGTGGGGTCTCACCGTGTCCCTTCATTCACTCTTCATTATATTCTCTTTTAGACCTATTTACTTCCTTTGTATACCGAAAAAATGAAAAGGAAAAAGTAAAATGTTCCTTTCTATTTTTTCTATACACGTAAGCTATTATAATTCTAATAGTTAGAATAAACTAATACTGATTTCGTGATATCGATATTTTATTCATCATCTCATTACCTATTCTAAACTTAAAAGAAACATAGACCGCTGAACCTAGATCTTTCTCCATAGAAATAATGACTTGAGCGAAACAGAATGAGGTCCCCGGCCGTACTAGAAGGACAAATTAAGGGACATCATTTGTCAGAGCAACGGGCAGAGAATTTTAAGATGCGAACAACCGAAAGCAGCTCTGTCCGTTGTGCAACAGAACAGCTAGTAGCAGTTTCAACCGAACTCCTGCTCTACAAGCTTGGAAAATTAAAAGTTGCATTCACAGTGCCACGTTGCATACTATATATATATATATATATATCAAATATGAGTCCTTATCCCCAATAAACTATATCTAACACTATATCGCCCACGAGGACCTGAATATTTTTTTCCAACAATTTGATCCCCCAAATTCCATTTCGTCTAATAGTTGAGAAAACCGGCTCTCTGCCATTTACGGAAGTCTAAGCTGGCAGACATGTGGCATAATCAACATTACAAATTTTACTCCGCTCGCCAATACGACATCGTTTGCTCACATCCGGGGACAATAACCTTGCTTTGGCATGAAAATCAGATAGGACCCAAGTTTTTTATGCCCTAAGTGCTGATTATGAAGAATAGGCATAGTGGCAATTGATTTGGTGCATCAATCGAGAGAATCGAACCACATTCTGAGGGATTCAAGTTTAGTGAACTTTTCTAGCATTCCAATTTTGTTTATTTCTTTCTAAAAAAAAGAATGTGTTGTCTATCTGGCATGTAGCTATTTCTGGTCCCCTACTGTTCCATTGTTGCTATGGTCTATCTACACAATCTCTTATCCTTATTTTCAATATCCTGTTGCTTAGGTTATGGGAGACGACAGTGAATGGAGCGACGATGTTGCAGAACCTGAGGTTCAGGATGATTCTAATGGTTTAGCATATGACTTATATACCCCTAATGCAGATGAGTTAGACGAAGTGGATGATGAGTACATTGTTGAACTAGATAAAATCATGGAAAGGGTTGAAGGTAGTTGTCGTAGTGGCCAGATTAAAAGAAAGTGGAGAGCTCATGGTGTTAGGTCTAGTAAATCATTGGAAGATGAGGGAGAAAAATTTGTCAGTGTACAAGTAAGCGAGGAAGAAGAAAGAGAAGTAACTGTACCAGGCAATGAAGAAGAATATGCATATCATTCAGAAGAGTTTGAAAGTTTAAAATGCAGTGATGATGATGAAGGCGGAAATAAGCCACCAGAATTCAAACAAGAGAGTTCTTATGGTCAGGTTCATTTGGAGTTGCTTATGGTTTTTCCAACTCTAAAAATGTTCAAAGAAGCAATTAAGGATTATAATATATTTCTTGGGAGGGTAATAAAGTTCAAGAAAAATGATAAAAGAAGATGAAAAGTAAGTTGTTGTGAGGGTGGTTGTCCTTGGGAGATATTCTGTTCTTGGACTAAGCAATTAGGATGCTTCCAGATTAAGGAATTCAATCCTAATCATACTTGCTGTAGAGTTTTAAAGAATCCTCTTGCAGATAGAAAATGGGTATCAAAGAAACTTGTTGATGCATTGAGAAGTAACCCTACCATGACAGCTAGAGATGCATACAAGTATATGACTAATAAATACTAGGTGCAATTGATTGAGATGAAACTATATCGAGCCATGACCATTGCCAGAGGGATCATATAAGGCTTTGAGAAAGAGCAATATGCTGCACTATGGGACCATTGTGCATAACTAAGGAGAAGCGACCCTGGCTCTACATTACAGTTAGGTGTTGAGAGGGTAGATTTGAATTCTCTTGCTAGATTTGACAGACTGTATGTTTGCTTCAAGGGCTATAAGATGGGGGCATTATCTAGTTGTAGACCTCTCATAGGTCTTGATGGCTGCTTTCTTAAGGGGTATTATGGAGGCAATTTGCTTGCTGCAATGACCCAAGATGCGAAACAGGCTTTTTACGTTATTGCATATGCTGTTGTTGAGCATGAAACAAAAAAAACATGGTCTTGGTTTTTAACAAGACTATTTGAAGATATTAGATACCCTCATGAGCATGGATGAGAATTTATATATGATATGCAAAAGGTAGAACTCTATCTATATGACTTTACTTTTCCTTCATCTATCATAAGACGGGCTAACTTTGTATTTGTTTTGTGGGGATTGCTTCTAGCAATGCAAGAGCTTAGTCCTGGAACGAAACACACGTTTTGTGTGAAGCATTTGGAGGCCGATGTTTGGAAACAATGGAGGAGTACACAAATGAGATTGAAGTTATGGATGTGTGCAAAATCAAGAACAATGCCTGAGTTTGAGAAGCACTATCAGGAGCTAAGATCCATGAATGAGCTAGCTTGGCTTTATTTGAATAGGTTCCCTCCTGAAACCTAGAGTAGAGCTACATTCAGCACTGCATCAAAGAATCAGGCCTTGTTGAACAATATATGTGAGCAATTCAACACAACAATTATCAAGTTTAGAGGGAAACCAATCATCACAATGGTGGAGGAAATTAGGTCATATTTGATGACAAACATGAACAACTCCAGGAAGCACATAGAGAGATACAATGGTCCCATTACTCCTGCTACACAGACCAAGCTTGAGAAGGCCAAAAAAGATAGTAACTATTTGACTCCTAAGGGCAGGAGATCCTGATGGCTCAATCTTCCAAGTTTAGCATATCATGAGGCCAAAGAAACATGTTACAGACTTGAAGGAATTTTCTTGCTCATGCAGGGAATGGGATTTGTTTCACTTGGTTTACCATCCTTGGGGTGGTCCTCCTTGTGCTCTGCAAGTTGCCTGGATGCTTTGGAAGAGGAATTTATGCTATTGTCGTGGCGGGAGCCTTGGCAAATTCTTCTTTGTTCTACTATACTGTGACATGTGTCGCAGAAAACCCTGCTTCTAAGCTTGGCTTGTTCTTTCGCCCTATCTCACATCCGTTCCTTAGTGGCATTGACATGCTCATGTACTTGATTTCTTGGGTTTACCTCAGTGTCACTTGGTACCGTGCCTTGGGGACGGTTGTTCAAAGCCTATGCTAGTTGTCCAACTTGCACTTCCAAGATCCTAATCTACACTGACTAAACTTGAAACATAGAAGTAGAGCAATTAGTAAGATTAAGTAAGGCTTCTTCTTAGCAGAAGGACAAAGATTTGGTTTCTGTTGAGCGTGGAATCTAGGTGGTAGATTTTGTTGGAGTTGGCGTATGAAAGATTCGGATGATTACACCACCCCGAGTTGTAGGTATTTGAATATGGATTATTCTGTGATTCCCTCCTACAAAATTCACCAATTCCTAATACTCTTCATAATGGTCTGAATACACATTTCCTCCTTGCGTGTGGCTAGGTCCTGCTCCTTGCACCTTAAGTGAGGTCATTCTCTTGTTAGAGCACCAATCTTCGCATTCAATGCCACTACCACATCAACTGAATATATCCCCAATGCTCCTCTTCCTGTTGAGATTCTTTCAGTTGGTCAATGATAATTGTTGTTGGCCATTTTTTCTAACAGCTCAAAGGCCTCATCGAGGGACTTCCCCATGATTGTTCCACCTGTCGCTACATCTAGAGTTGTGCGTAGAGACTCAATGAGCCAGTTATAGAAAGTCCGAGTCAGCAACCACTAAGGGATCTCGTGATGGGGACAAGCTTGGAGCAGCTCTTTGAAGCACTCCCATGTGTCATATAAGGTTTCTGTTGCATGTTGCCTGAAGGATGTAATATCGTTCCTCAACTTCATAGTTTTCCTTGGTGGAAAGTATTTTGCAAGGAACTTCTAAGCTACCACGTCCCATGTCATGAGGGAATTTGGTGGTAGAGAGTGCACCCATGCTCTAGCCTTGTTCCAAAGAGAAAATGGGAAAAGTCGCATCCTTACAGCCTCAATTAGAACATTGTTAAAATGAAAAGTATCGCAGATTTCCAAGAAGTGAGCTATATGGTCATTAGGATCTTCATTTGGTGTTCCCCAAAGGATGCAGATGTTTGCAACATTTGGGTGATAGCCAACTTGATCTCAAAGTTGTTAGCCGCTATGGGTGGTCTCACGGTGCTAGAACATTCCATGGCATGTGGTTGTACATAATCTTACAAAGTTTGAAGTCGAGGCTGCTGAACCACCTCTACTGTCTACTGATCGTTAGCTTGCCATGCCACCATTCCCTCATGTTGTGGAGTTAATTGAAGATCTCTACTATCCTCCATTGCTTGGTCACTGATCACATGCACGATTCTGTCATTGCTCCCAAAGTCGTCTATGAAAAGTCCTTTCAAATTCCAAATCAACAAAAACTAGTGTAGAATTACGAGCACAGGGCACTACGTGGCAAAAACTGGAAAGGAAAAATATATAGATAAATAAACAATCAAGAACTTCAAAGAAATCTAAACTAAGGGGTAATTGCTTGGTATCAATATTAACTAAGATTCTGAATTTGGTCCCCGACAATAGTGCCAAAAGCTTGCTTGCGATTATTTATCGTCCAAACACAAGTGCATGTGTCGAACGAGTACTATAGTAATGAGAACGAGTATCGTCCCATAGAGACCTAATCAGAATTCAATTAACTATCGAAATTACAACAACTCTTCCTTATCTAGACAATTGATTATGAAAAGAAGCAAGAAAACTGAAATGAGAACAGTAAACAATGAAAATGATTTCAATCAATCATAATTAAAGGTCATAAGGATCACAATTTCACCAATTCTCATCCAAATTCTAGTCCCATTTTACCTATACCTTGAATTTAATTTTGTTTCTAATCTAGGGTTCATTATCGTCTTACACAGCTGACACTTGCATTAAGACCATATCCTCAACTAAACAATCTACTCTATGCTGAGGCGATTAACAAGTTAGGACCCATTAAAGATCAATCCTAGTTGGTTGTTTAGGGTGATCAAGTATATGTCTGTCCTTTTCACTAAAAATTCATCTTTCGATGCGGATTAACCTAAGCTATGCTTTCCCTAGCTTAACATAGAATTCCTTTGTCGAGTTCAACTAGATTACCGAATCAACTAAATCGGTGGCCAATTAATTAAATCGCATTAAGTTCAAGATAAGTATAAACAACTCAATCAAATCAATAAACATAGGAGAAGTGAACTAAAAAATCATGATCGAGAAATAAGATCCATTGATCACCTTAGGAAAAATGACACATAGTTCATAACGGAAATTGAGTCAACAATGAACATAATCAAGGAATACATCAAGTAAATTGAAGAGAAAAGAGAAGAAAACTCTAATCTAGTAGCGAGTTGCATTCCCGTCTTCAAGATTTCCACTTTCTCTTGTTATCGAATTGATTCCTCCTCGATGCCGATGTTGTCCCTCAAAAACTCTTAAAAGAAGATTCCAAGATCTTCTTGAAATTACCAAAACACTTCAATATGTAGATTGATTTGTTTCCTCTCATATCTCTCAAGATATTCCAATGGTATATGTAGTTGTTCTTGTGAGATCTTGAGAAATTCTTCTTTTCCTCCTTTTTTGAAATCAATCTGATCCAAAATATCACAATTTCCGTGCTTCAAAAGCCTCAGTCTTTAAAATCTTGGCATCCATAATCCCGCTACCTACCGCGGCACATGCCTTGGCACAAAGCATCAGAATGCATACTATGAAGGTACACCCCGGCACATGCCTCGGCAATTCATGCTCAAAAGTATTCTCTCGTTGTTTGCCCAAGCACATGCCTTGGCATGTCTTACTTGAATTCACCACACTTTGATTTATGGTTCTCGTGACTTCTTACAATCAAATAAACTAGAATTAAGTGTATGGAATTGAAGCATCACAAAATACTCAAGAACGTCCAAAGTTCAATTAACTCAAGAATCCACATTGGTTTAAGGCTTAGAATGTGTTACTATGAAAGTTCAATAAAAGTCCTGGTGAGAAAAGGCACACTACCTGGAATTGATGGAGTTTACACGCGCAATGTTGTCATCAAAAGTGTTCTTTTACCTCAAAACTAAGTAAGTAGTAATTTCATTTGCTTAGTTTCCATATTATATCATCCCTTAACATTTTCATACTCTTAAAATTACAATTTCTCCACAGGTTAACACGTTAACTCGAGATGTAGGCATGCCATAGAGCTATGTGAAGAAACGAAATCGGTAAGCATGACCAATATCATGGAATACATTTCTTTCTGGTAATCTTTCAATATAGTTTGGAATGTCAATAAAGTTATGGGACTTTGGAAATTAATAATTGTTGAGAGGTAAGGGAAGCAATAACAAAGCAAATACTTGCTTATGCTTTGCTGTTACATTTATGTTGTATGGACTTCGATTTAAGTTCTATTGCTTTCGTAAGATATTTACGTCGACTTTCAATTCTTTATACTTGCCACTGGATATTCTCATGTGAGTGATAGTAGAGATCAATCGATAAGTTAGAGGTTGTTCCTGCCTATTACGTCTCATCTAAATTTACGCATAACAACAAATCTACTATTTGCTTAGTGTTCGATAATGCTCACCGTGCATCGCACGGGTCGGGTTGCTAGTATAATATATGTGGAGTTAACAATTGGGTCTATCCAATTTTTTTTTTATTTTAAATGGAATAACTCCACAGGGTCTCTTTTTGCACTACAAATACCCATAAACCTTTCAAAAAAATAAAACAATACTCATTAAAAACATCCGTGTGAGTTATTGAAATATGACTAGTAAGAGGATTAAGGCATCAATATCCTAAATTATTACATTGATATCCTAGAAACATATGGGGAAGAGACTCATATTCCAACTTGTGACTAGTAAATGGTCTTCACAACAAAAAATTCGTAGAAAATGATGTCACATTTTGTAACAGGGAATGAAACTAATGAGTCATTGACAATGAATGTAACAGACATGGAAATAAATTGAAAAGAATCAAATTGATCAATATCTTTTGTTTGGTAGTAAGAAATACATTATAAGGATTTAATGAGAAACACAAATATGTGAAATAAAATACCAAAAATGTCCTTTGATATTTATATACAAAATAAGGATATGTATTTATTATGATATGTGTTTATAACTAAAAGTTAGAAAAGAAAGACATTAAATCAATTTTAAGAATTAATTATATAAAAAGAATTTAACACTTGAAATAAATTGTTCGACAAAGTTGGAATTTTATGAATTAATAATGGTAATCTTGTAAATTGACTCCTTTCCAATATGTAATAGGTATGAAGGATGGGATGTTCTTTCATCCCGATTACTTACAAATAAGGAATTGAGTTTACAGACAAAATATCTATTACAGATCTAATAAGTAATCAAATCACATAACATAGATTCCATCAAAAATTCATCCATAATTGGAATTCCTATTATACACTACAATGTACACCATGATTGTTTGGAAAGGCACCGTGAATTACTTGATAAGCAGACGAAAATTGATTGAACAAGAAGTTGATTATTTGAATAAGCTATAGTTTCAGAAGCATAATTCTAATATTCCAAGAACATATGTTAAAGAGCAAGAACAATGAGACCCATGTCAACTAGTCCTGGCCACGGTTCCAGAATTGGATGGTTCTAGTCCGGAACCCATGGTTCCGGTTCCGTGGCCCCTTGGAACCTACCCTCAACCTTCATTTGGACGATTCAGGGATGGTTTGGAACCACAATTCCGTTCGGTTCAGAATCGACTGGTTCGATTTTTGGTAAAACTAAATAAAATTTAATTTATATAACGAGTTCATTAAATTACAATTAACTCTTAACACGTGTAAAATTTTTATAATTATCGAGGATCAACTTTACATGTGTCAAAATTTGAACAATGAATTGTACAACAAACTCACTCGTATTTTATATCGCACAATAAATTGTACTGTAGGCCTAGGCAATGATGGAAGAAGGCTGCAGCTAGACCTGCAATGACATGATTTTGGGGGGGAGGCCTTTTTTTTTTTTCTTTATTTCAGGCTGGTTCTGGTTCAAAATCACCAGTTCCAGGCCAGTTCAAGTTTTGGTTCAAAACCGACTGTTTCGGTTTCTGATGTTGGTGGAACCGGCCCGTGGCCACCATTAATGTCAACGATGTGTCCATGTTTCCATTCTATATAGTCCTTTTGCTAAGGTATATGAGGACATGATATACAGTAAGTAATGTCATTATCTTGTAGTTCATTTTTGAAATTCGTCTAAAAGAAATTCTTTGGTACCATTTGACTGTAGAGTTTTAATTTTCTTGTCAAGAATACTTTCAACTTCAAGACAAAAAGGCATAGTTTTTAGAACCAAACCGGACCGAGAACCGGTCAAGGTATGGGTTCTAGGGTTCATTGGTTCAACCGGGGTTCAATGGGTTGAACTGGGTTTTTACAAAGGACAATTATAACAGTATAAAATAGTAATATCAATGTAAGATGTTATATTCTATACATTAATTTATAACTCTAGTGTTAGCCTAATCATTATAAATTTATACTATATGAGTTCAAGACAAAAAACATAAAGTTAAGTCCAAAAGTGAATTGTATCCACCATTCAAATTGAAAATACGCATAATATCCCAACAAAGATACAACCACAATCCACATAATCAAGTTCAAGTCAACATAATAAATAACCCTAACTCAAAAACCATTCATCTATTCAAATGCAATGCAAAGCAATGGTTATAAATGTATTTCGCGATCTTCGAAGCATGGCTTAAAATATCACATACCTCATCCATCTTGCCAATGTCATGAAGAATCAAATTAATGCAATGAGCTGCACATGGTGACCAAAACATAGTCTTGAACTCTCATTCTAACATCTTCCCAGCAGCTGCATAATTTGCAACATTGTTGGTTACAATATGAACCACATTTTCCGGACCAACAAACTGCACCACCTCCCTAAATAACTTGTTCAACATTTCTGCAGTCTTCGAAGCATCAAAAGCATCGCCGGACTTCAGAAAGATTGTCCCTTTATGACAATAAACCAAAAAGTTTATTAATGTTCGCCTATGTTGATCAGTCCACCCATCAGCCATAATAGTACAACCTATCTTCTTCCAAATACCACAAGAGTTCTCCACATACTTCTTCACCATCTCTACATTTTTCTACAACAAATACCCACAAAGATTATGCAGATTTGGACCCTTGTAGCCTGCTTCCATGCTAGCAATAGCATCAATTGCATGCTAATAGTACATGGAGTTAACGTCATTAAATGGCATAGAAGCATCAATCATCCACTTGGAAATAGCCAAGTCACACTTTTCTACAATTTGATTACTTTGTAGGATACACTTGATTACTGGTTGAGCACCGAAAGTTGTTCCTGGCTAAAAGAAAGCTCCCACTTTCCTTTGCAGTGATGTATTAATTCGTTTTCCTTTTTCTTTAGAAGGAGGAGGAGGTGTAGGGCTAACTTCTTCTTGCATTTGATTTTGATCATCTTCTTCCTCTCCAGATGGTGCATGTGGGTTATGTTCATTCAACATATCATGCATTCTCTTCTTACCATGTGCATGATCATTAATAAGTTGTTGCATTCGGTATCGAACATCATCAGGAACCTTCTTGCATGGCTCTGCATTGCCCTTTATTTTGGCCAGATGTTGTTTGAATCTATGAACGCCACCTCCACTAAAAACCTTCGAGCAAAAAGTACATTGAATTTGCTTTCCTTTTTGACTTGAAGACGAAGATACATCTTTACAATATCCCCATGCTAGATCATTTTTCCCTCTAGCTGAAATTCTTGGAGAAGATGAGTTTGGAGTAGAGTCTTAAGCCTCGGGTGTATTGCTGTTAGCTATAGATGTCATCCTAAAAAAAAGATAGCAATACTAGTAAAACAAGAGATTATGCTACATCATTTATACGCATATACGAATACTAAGGCTTAAAACATGAATATTCATTCTCAGCCAAAACCTTAAAGCATGATTATCGTGAGAAGACTCAGGAGAGTCCTTGTTATAGACCAAGTCAAAGAATGTTCTCTATAAAGAAAATGGCAAACCAAGACCGGCAACCAATTTATGAAGTCTAAGAATAAACCAATTTGAAAGACAAATCCAGTCTGAAACCGAGTCAAGCATTCGTTGCCTTTTTTTCGCATCTATTCCTCGTAAGATCATTAATAATAGAAAGCAGAAAAAATTCCAATTTCTTGTCCTCTTTCGTTTCTTCCCAGTGCCATTGGCAAGTTCGTCTCTGCCATTGAAGTCGATCCCATCCAAAAAATTGCACTTCCCTCAGAAATCAATGTGGCAAACTTAATCATGAATATTAGAGATTCAAATTGTATTCAAACCTTCAATAGAAGTGAAATGGAAGATGTTGATATATCTGTCTAGGTTGGGTAGAGGACTGGCTGCCAAGAGATGAAAGTTTCAAGGAGTTTGTAGTGTGGTTTCTTGCAGCGAGAAATGGAGAAGTGCAATGGGAGAGAAGCTGAGAACTGGAGCTGAGACAGGGAGCAGGGAAGAAGTAGTAATTTGTCCTTGTTGTACACTTATTTCATCTCAGTATCATTGTTCCTCAAGGCATAACATTATCAGAAAAATAAACTAGCTACTACTTCTTCTTAAGTCCCATCGTAGCACTCCTTCGTAAAAAGCAAATTTTTCTCCTCGTAATAATCTTCGTAATTAGAATCTAGATACTTATTCTACGACACCCTCAGGACAGGGACACATGGCTACAACTATCATTCCACGAAAAATAGAGATGGCTAACCCATAAGAGGGCAAAATTAAACCAACAATCAATAACAAGAATAACAGAGGTGGAATAGAAGAGAGGAGGCTGTTAAAACCATTTTCAATTTACCGAGCAAGCTGTGAAATGCGGCAGTGATAGATTAACGCAGAGGATTAACCACCAAATGAGAGTAGTAGAGGTTCGAAGAATCAATAGCACTCATCATCAATTGAGCAACCATTCGACGTCATCCAGCAAGCAGCAGCAACCGTCCCTACTCCCTCGTGTAGCAGTGGCAAAAGTTCCGACTCCCTCGATGCAACAGTAAGGAGTTTCGGCTCCCTCACGTAGCAGCAATAGCAGTTTTCGGCTGCCTTGATGCAACAACAGCAGCAACTCTCCTCCTTCCACTCCCTTGAGTCGACGAAGCAGCAACGAAAAGAGGGCTTCCTTACCTCAATCACATTTAGTTTACTTTAGGGTTTCTACTTTCTAATGATCTAATTTGTTCTGTCTTTTATTTTGTTTAATTTTTCTTTTTTGTAGCTGACCGGTTTCCTGACTGGTTCTTATTGGTTCTGTGAAAACCCAGTCAGATCGATCGGTTCATAATATCAAACCCAATTTACGATGCAAACGAAGCAATTGGCAAAATCGAATATGGCTGGTATCCGGATCTCGATTCGACTGGTCCGGCCGGCCGATCCAATCCAGTTTTAAAAACTATGCAAAAAGATTAATAATTTTTTTGAGCATCTAATCGAGGTTTCATGATAAAATATCATAAAAATTTGCTACAATTATCTGGAAACTATATACAATGATGATGACGTGTGAAGAGAGAGGTGCATGATCCCAAATATCAGTATGAATTAATTCAAGTTGACAAGAAGAGCATACTAAATGCAAATGATCTTTATTGACTACATAGAAGAATGAGATAAGATATGCTGCACATTTCGGAAGGTAGGATGGTCAAGATGCAAATGCAAAAGTTTTTTGGAGTAAGATGTAGTGAGAAGGACTTGAGGAGTGGAAATGTTCTAGATAACAAACAATATAATCAATTTTTAAATGGTGTCCCCAAAAGAGGTCCTACTAAGTATACTTCATAACAAATGAGGGAGGACGAAATTTAAAGAAACAGAAATTGTCTTTAGTTAATTGAGGGATAAGAATTAAATTTTTGGAAATGTGGGGAGCATAAAGAGCATGTTTAATTAGGTACTTTGGTTGGATGTGAAGAGAGTAGAGGAACTAGATGAAATGAAGGCAAACCTGAAGCATCACTAATTAAAATCTTTTCCAGACTAGGCAAGTCCTCTTGTATACTTGATTAAAAAAAGTTAGTTGCCACATGATATTTGGGTTACATCCCTAAGCAAAATGAGCTTAAAAAATTTTCAAGTTATACGGTAAGCGTGCACCATAAATAGCAATCTAACCAAATTGTCAACAGAAGTGGCAAATTTATCCCGAAAGATATCCCTCCCTAGTAGCGTTGGTATTTGTTGGTAGTTCAAAAAATTCGGTGGTTGGTGAAATTTAATAATGGCCCATGTGTCTCTAGTCTGTCTTGTTACCCAATATGCTCGACCTTATATGATGTTCGCTCAACCCAAATGAAAATTAATTAATTTGTTTTGAGAAAGAGGGCTATTGCTTTGTCCTAGAGGTCCTAGGTTAGACCTCACATGTGGGACTTTTCATGCCCCTTTTATCCCATATTCCTTCTACCTCTTCTAAGCCTATGTGCCTCCTTGTACACAAAAAAAGAAATTTAATTTGTTGTAGGTGGGTCTAGGTGAAATGATGGATTTTGCATGTGACAAAGATATTAGAGATATCAAACGATAATCTCCTCATTTAGAATTATTGTACAACTGTAATTAGATTTGTATAACTCAGCAAATTAATTTTAATTATTGCTTCCCGATTCTTTTGTAACCTATTTATACTCTTCATCATTAATGGAAAGGCTATGTCATTATTTTCCTCAGTTCTACATTCTCATATGGTATTAGAGCGTTGGTCCTTTTCCTCCCAGATTTCTACCACTCATCATGGCAGTCGACCAACGTCAACTTCCTTCCACCACTGACACTCATATTGTTGCCCTTCCAACTAGTGTTGTTAAATGGGCCGGTTCGGCCCGGAACCGGCCAGTGTGAACCGTGAACCGGACCGGACCGGTCACGAACCGTTACCGGCCCGCCCCTACTGGTTGAGGCACTGTTATGGGTTGGGTCGACAAAATCGACCCGTTGAACCGGAACCGGAACCGGACCGTTATAGACCCGGAACTGTAACCGGCCCGGAACCGTGACCTTGAACAGTATAAAAAAAAAAAAAAAAAGACCTTGCAAAAGGTCAATGGTCAAACTGGCTAGTGGGCCCCACACTCTCCACCCCCACCCCCACCGTGGGCCCCATGCCCCCAACCCACCGCAAACATTTTTTAAAAATATTATTTAATTTATATTATATTTAAAAATATTATAAATACCTAACATATCTACCAATTGGTAATTTTTTAAATTGAAATACTTGTTGTTTTAATATTATTTAAAAATAAGTAATTCGAGTTTATTTAAAAATGTTAAAAATCTAACATACCTTAATAAAATTAGTTATATGATATTAAATGTAAAAATGTAAACAAAATATAATTACTCTAATTTGTTAAGATTATTGACTTTCAAGTAGAAGATTTCGGTTCGAATCTTAATAATAAAATCTTTTTTTTATTTTAAAATCGTAAAACCATAAAAAATTCTAAAATTCAAAAAAATTTAAAAAATAGCCGGTTCAGCCCAGACCGGACCGTAACCGGCCCGTCTGTGGGACGGTTCTGGGCCGGGTCACTCAGGCCCGAACCGTCGACCCGAACCGGACCTGACCGGACCGTTTGCTTTCCGGTCCGGGTCGGGCCCGTCCCAGCCGGTTCAACCCGGACCGGAACCGGCCCGGCTAACAACACTACTTCCAACTTCCGGTCACCCATCTCATCCCTTCCAACTCATCAATATTGCTCACCACAATATTGTTGAACTTACTTCCATCTACTTGGCTTGGAAACTCCAAATGAAAGCCATTCTTGTCGGCTATGACCTCTACAAATTCATCGATGGCTCTCATCCGTGTCTTGTCTCTACCATCTGCGTCAATGATGTAGACACACCCAATCTGGATTACCTACCATGGGTTCGACAAGACAAACTATTGTTTGGCGCCCTTGTCGGCTCCATCTTCTCTACCTTGATTTTGGTTATCCAACGTATCACCACCTCCCACGACGCATGGCTTTCCCTTGCCAAACCTATGCTCGCCTGACTCGTGAACACATCAAACAAATCAAGGACCAAAGCAAGCGCTCGGTAAAAGGTTCTTAGATGATCTCCAAGTATATGCAGTTAATCAAGTGCCACTCCAATGAACTTGCCACACTTGGCAAACCAATGGACCATGAGGATCTTATAGAGAAGATTATTGACATTCTTGATGATTACTACAAGGCTCCTGTTGATGCTATTGAGGGTCGCAATGCACCCATCTCGTTCGATGAGCTTCATGAGAAACTCATCAATCAGGAACTGCCGTCAAGCAGAGTCAACCTTTCCCCCTCCCCACCCTGGTCACAACCAATGTTGCATCTAGCCGTCACAATAGCGGGTCTCCGCCTTTGGCCCCCCTCTCCTCCTAAACACTGACCTAGCCGAACCCCAGCCCCACCCCCATGAAATCCACCCTATCATGGGCCCTTGCAACGTTGCCACCTTGTCCATATCTTGGTAAGTGCCAAGGCTACCGTCCTTTGGGACATACTGAGCCAATTGCCCTCTCTTCCAATTGGTTTCAGCTAATGCCTGCCCGACGATCCCTCGGTCTTTAGCCTCTACTTCCAGCAACTCTCCTCAGTGGCAACCATGGGCACTCATGTCCACTGCCAATGCCTCAAACAACCCCGCATGGCTTCTAGACTCTGTGCTTCTCATGACATCACTATCGATCTAAACAATCTTTTGCTTCACTCTCCGTATGATGGCCCAGATGACACTATTATTGGTGATGGCACTGGGTTACACATCTCTCACAATGGTTCTACTTCATTAACTACTCCCTCTCATTCCTTTAAATTGCATGATGTTTTGTGTGTTCCAAACATGAAACGAAATTTGATTTCTATCTCCCAATTCTACAAAACCAATAAAACATCCATCGAATTCTTACAAACTTCTTTTCATGTGAAGGATTTAATGACGGGGGCAACACTGCTACGGGGGTGAACTAGAGATGGTGTGTATGAATGGCTGGCATCCTCACATTCCCTCCAATCCAAAATCGCCTATTACAGTGTCAAGGCGTCTCCTGTTGATTGGCACCAGTGTCTGGGCCATCTATCCGAATCCATCCTTAGACATATTGCGTCTACCTTTTCCTTAGCCTTTTCTTTATCCATTTCTAAGACCTTTCATTATAAAGACTGTTGTTGTAATAAAAATCATAAGTTCCCTTTCTCTCAGTCGATTGTTGTTTCTCACGCTCCACTTCAAGTTATTTTCTCTGATGTTTGGACATCCTGTAGACACCCGATTTTGACCCGGTCAAATCCCGTTTCGTTCCTTTTAGTATCCCATATTTTAAATTTTATTTTAAAATTTTGATTTTTCTATTTTTATCTTTATCTTTATTTTATTCTATTTCATGCATAAAATTAAAGCAAAACTGAAAATACCAAAAAAAGAGGTTTTAAGTGGACAGTGAATACAGTGTTTATGGACACCCAATTTTGATCCGGTCAAATCTCAATTCGTTGCCATTGGGGTCCCATATTTAAATTCTACTTCAAATTTAATTTTTTGTATTTCGTCCTGTTTTATTTCGTACGAAACAATAAGGTAAAAATTTGCACATTGAAATGGAAAAAAAAAAATTTTTTGTTTGAACAGTGCAGAGCACTGTTCTTCTTCTTCCTTCCCCCGCGATTTCACGGGGAGTCACGGCCAGCCTCAACGTCAGCCACGGACGGCCTTTTCGGCCACCTCTAGCCACACCGACGACCCCGTCGAGCTCCCGGCTCCACCCCGAATCCATCCCCGTCCATTGCCAATCCTTTCTCTCTCCCTTCCGGTCATGTCTGTTCACTCTCTCCCTACAGTTCGGTGCCGAAATCGTCTGTTCCGGCGCCGTACCTGCCTCCTCTGACATCCGCCGGTGCTAGCCGTCGATGAGCCGCCCTTGCTGACCTTCTTGATCATGTTCACACCCTCACCGAGCTCTCTCTCCCTCTCTCTCTCTCTCTTCTTTTCGGCCACCACCTGAGATTCGTACCACCGGCTACCGTGCACGGCAGTGGCCTTCTGATCAGTCGTACGGTGCCGTCCTGCTCCAGCCGCCACTCTTGACTTCCCGGCCTCCCTCCCCATTGCTGCCGTCCTTTGCTTCTCTGTTACGATCTCTGCACATTTGCTTTTCTTTTTTAATTATTTTATTTTATTCTATTTTCTACTTCTCCATTTCAGCCCCTGGAGTTTCTGATGTGTTATAACTCAGCCCCCACAGCATTTTCTCTATAAGTAGGCCATTCATTTGCAGAATTAGACATCTTGAATACATCAAAAATACACATTGAACTCTCTCTTCAATATCCACTCTTAGACTCATGTGTTGAGCAAAAAAAATTCAAGAATTTTCATCCTGTTCCAAATTCGGATCCGTCGCCGACCCGAGCCCGATTCTGACACCAATTTGGAGTTCTTCATCGATCTGAGCCGAGCCCGTGCAAATCATCAAGACCAAGCCCGAGCCCGTGTGAATCGACGAGTCTTCCTCAAATCCCGAAGGTGCTCGGGTTCGACATCAACCAAGCCGAAGTCTTGTTCCTTCCTCGACATCGTCATCATCGTCGGTTGTAGGTATAACTTCTTGATCGGGATTTAGGCCTCATCCTTGTAAATAACTTCTTTTGTTTTCTTTTATTTTCTTTTCTCCTTTTCAAAAATGTTTTACGAAAAATAGAAAATACAAAAAAAATGAGAAAATAAAAAATTTAGGATTCATGTTTTCATGAGAATATGGAAAGGATCCTTGAAAAAAATGAAAACTTGTTAGTTAGGTTTTTTTTAGAATGAATATATATTGCTCATCTTTTTTTAAGGAAATATAAGAAATGATAAAATGAAAAAAATAGAAAAATCAAGAAAATCAAGAAAAATATTTTTTATATGAGAAAATCGGGGAATGACTAAGAAATGGGTTGTGCAAAAATCCTAATGATGAAAAAGATCGTTTAAAGTCGGGTTTCAAAATTTTGTTTATAAACCCGACCACTTTTTCGAAGCATTTAGGTCAGCTCCGGGGTCAAAATATGTTTCAAAGTGGGTCTAAATATTTCCTAAGGTTTAGGGATCATTTTTTGGAAGTCTCAAGTCTTTTCAGATCGAATCGGAGTCTTTTATCAGTCTTTAAAAAACCAGCCCAGCACCATTTCGAATTTTTCAGCTCTTTTTCTGATTCTTCTAGTGTGTTTTATAATGGTCTTACATGCTGTGTAAATTTGGGGTCTATTTTCAAAATTTTGGATCGATTCGGGATCGATTCGAGGTCTTTACCTTTTTTTTTTCATCTGTCCAGATTGATTCCGAATGTTGCAGATCTGTTCCTGATGTCATTTTGTGTGTTTAGGAGTGTTCTTAGGCATTGTTAAAGTTTAGGGTCGGATCTTGAAAATTTAAGATCATTTCGGATCGATTCGGGATTTTTGTCATGCCTTGAAAAATTCACTCTAGCCCTACCCGAATTTTCCTGATCAGCCTCCCATATTTTTGTGTGTTTTGAAGTGGGTTAAAGTGTATTCCAAGACTTAGAGTTTGACTCTTAAAAATTTCGAAACATTTCGGGCCAAGTTCGGGTATTTTGAAATGAGACGAATCGATTTTCGGGAATATCTTTTGAATCTTTCAAGGGTAGATTTGTTCGGGTCCTGAACAATTTAACTCAATTTTTATGTCATTCCCCAATATCTCTTGTTCTTATTTTAAATAAATGAACCCAAAAGAAAATTTTGTTGTTTCAATTCGAATAAATCTATCGTGATTGAATTGATCGATGTAAATATCGGTTGAAATATTTTATTCATGTGTATTGTTTCGATTATATGTGAGAAGGGAAAATCAATGTATTGTGTGAATCAATGTAATTGGGTGGGTGTGAGAGAGAGAGATGATGATGGATGTATGTAATCCCGAATATAGTGAAAATCTTTACTTTCCGCACTTAGAATAGGACGGTTAGTGGCATGCTAGGGTCGTGGTACGAATTATCGAATTTCTCTCTAGACCATCGATTCGAACTTCGATCAAGGAAATAATTGGACAAATTAAAATGTGCAAACAAACGACCTAGACTTAGGGACGGGTACCAAGTTTGGGCGTATTTTGGCTTTCGAGCTTCAAGATACGTAACAGGACCTCCAGACTCACATCTCGGTTTCAAGACCAACAACAACCTAGGTGGTTAGTATCATGATCACTTAGTGACTTAGGCGCCTAAACGGTCTTAATAAACGGTTTAGTGGCGACTCCAATCCAACACCGATTCAAAGTCCCAAGCTAGGTCTCGTGCGTGCCTCATGATCCTTATTCTTTTTCTCAAGTCGGAAGTTTCGGCGTCTGACAGCTTGGCGACTCCACTGGGGATTTTTTGAGGGTCTGCGCCCCATAATCCCCGGTCGTTTGTTTGTGCACTTTACTTTAGCATTGCATACACTAAACGATCGAACCCGGATCGTAGGAGCTTCCCTAGGAGGGGTTCAGTAGAAGTACACCCGTCGTGGGAGCTCCCACCGGAAACGGCTTTGAAACACCTCCGCTTGATTCGTAAGTCCAAAGTACCCTGAAAGGGGAACCGAGGACACTGTTGATCAAGGACCTTTTGGCACCGACCCTAGCACCCAGCCTTCATGCATCATTTGCTTTGAATAGGAATGTTGCTTTGTCTTTGAGGCATTTTTTAGAAAAGGGTAGAAACAATTGTATAGGTGGGAAATGCGAGTCGTATATTTCTTTCCTTCCTTTCAGGTAGAAAATAATGTATAGGTGGGTAGAAAATGATTATAGGTTCTTCTTTTCCTTTGGGGTAGAAAATGATGTATAGGGGGATATTGAATTGTAAATTGCATGATTGGGTATCCTCTTCCCTTGCCTATTTACATTCTTGCATCCGCATCATGTTTTCAAAAAACGAAATGGCCAAACGCTGCTTAAATTCATAAGAGCTAAATTGACTTTGATCCCTTCATAGATGGCAACCCCGACCAACTACCGTCTCCCCAACTTCGAGATGACTCAATGGTGGCAGGATCTTACATGTCCGGAGCAAGATTATGTTGCAAGCATGGTGGGAAACACCTACTCGTTAATTGAGGTTGAGGTCGACTGGCGTGTACTTACCGCGCTCACAGAATTCTGGGATCCCGTAAGGGTTGTTTTTAACATAGCGGGGCACGAATTAGTGCCGACCCTAGAGGAGTATGGTGAACTCCTATCTGCCGCTACTTGGGGAAGTGGATTGGTCGTCCCACGCTTGGACAGTTCCCCTGAGAAGAATTTTGATCTCCTCATTGGGGTAAAGAGAAAACACGTGAAACCAATTTTTGACAAAAATTGTGGGAACATTTTGACTTTGAGTGACTTAGATGATCTTTCCTTACACCACAAGGGACAAATGGTGAAAGGATTTTTTCAAAAATCATACGCCAACACTTTCATACTCGCTCTTTTCGGAACCTTTCTTTTTCCTAAAACCAAGCGCTCGTTTGATGCAGCACTTGCTGACATCGTCCTTCAGGTGGTTGAAGGCCGTGATTACATACCCACTCTACTTGCAGAAACACTAAGGTCGGTTAATCACGTAAAGAGCCGTGGTAAAGGAATTTTGGCCTGTCTAATTTTACTCCAAATTTGGTTCCTAAGCCACATTCGAAAAATTGGCTTGTGCTTTCCGATTTATTTTTCAAATGAGAATCGGATTACGAGTATTTGGAGAAAACTCAAGGTTTTGTCAAAGAAATCACATTTTACAGCTCGTACAGTCCGAGAATGGAAAGCTTTTCTTTCAAAGGCACAAGCTAAGGACTTTTTATGGAAAGCTCGTTGGTTTTTGTGGAAAGAAGCTTTTATTAGATGTCAAAATTTCAAGGGAATTCCACTCTTGGGATACTCTGGAAGTTTGGCCTATTTTCCAGCACGTGTTTATTGTTAATATGGGGGACTACAAGCCATACCACTTGTCGAGGACAAACATGACCTCTGCCTCAATTTTCGAGAACTCTCTCTTGAGGTGGCCAAGGGTAAGTTTGAAGAAGTCAACAAGCTTTGGAGTACAAGTGAGTATTTCCCCATCACATTAGCAGAACCTGACTCCGAGGAAGAACGGATCTATTCAGCCACTCGTGAATACATCCATGCCTTGGATCCCGAGCTCCTTCAGCTTCCTGTTGATCCGAACAAAGTCATCGGCCCGCCACCTCCTGATCATGGCCTAGTGTGGACCAACCACTACCATCAGATGTCCATCAAGGTAAAGTACCAGTGCAAGGCATGGCTTAAAGACGTAACTCGACTCCAAGATGAGAGAGACCAGGCATTGGAGGAGCTGCAACAGACAAGGATCGAGCTAGAAGCCGTGAGGAAGAAGGCGCAATTCGAAGATGCACCCCAACAGAACAAGACTAAAGGGGTCTTAGGATGATGTTTAGACATGAGAGCCTTTGTGTTTTTTTTCAAACTTTTGTTACATTGTTTTACTAGTAAAACATGACAAAGGTTCAGTGATGTATGAATTAAAGTAGTGTTTGACCAAAAAGGATTTCTCATGCATCAAGTCTTCTATTTCATGACCCTAATTCCAACCATTTTTCTTTTTCGACTGTAGGTAACATCTGGCGAGACATAGCCCGATACGAACGAGATCAAGGGCAAGAATGGAGGAGCAAATGAACCAGGAGCAGTGCATAGCTGGGTTGGAACAAACCGTAGCAAACCTCTCAACCCAGCTTGAGCAATTGATCAATGTGTTGGCTGCCCAAACTCAAGCCCGTGGTGATGTAGTGGCTTCGCCATCTACTCCGACCGTAAATCCAGCTCCACCTGCCCAAAATAGCCCTCCCGTCCAAGCACCACTCAATCCAGAAATAGCCATCCCCAACCCCACTCAAGATGCTGGGATCACTCCTATCACCATCCAAATAAGCTCACAACCAGATGATTCAGACCAAGAAAAAAGACTCAAAAAGATTGAAGAGCGGATGAAGGCTCTCCAAGGGTACGACTTATATGGAGGAAGTGACTATGCGGATTTGTGCTTGTTCTCGCACATGGCAATATCAGAGAAGTTTAAGATCCCTGATTTTGAAAAATATGATGGGACCACTAATCTTGTAACCCACTTGAGGCTCTACTGCTAGAAAATGGCCAGATATCATGAGTATGAGCATTTTATGATACACACTTTTCAGGAAATCTTGACAGGACCAGCTCTCCTATGGTTTGCCCAACTGAATGCAGTTGACGTCCCGACTTGGGAAGACTTGGCCAAGGCTTTCAAGAAGTAGTACAGTTTCAATTTGGATACTACCCCTACTCGAGCTGATTTGCAGGCAATGACAAAGAGGGATAATGAGTCTTTCAAAAAGTACGCTCAAGAATGGCGTGCTCAAGCCGCTCAAGTCCAACCACCCTTAACAGAGAAAGAGATGGCATCCCTCTTCATAGGGACGCTACGTGCACCATTCTACACCCACATGCTCAGTCAAACTTCAACAACATTTGCAGACCTCATTGAGGTCGGAGAGCGGGTGGAGAAAGGTATTCGTGAAGGGAAGGTTCCAGACCCCTCCAAGACGTCATCCTCAGAAGCTTTTAAAAGGCCAAACCCGCCCAAGAAGAATGGAAAAGAGACGACCGTGAACACGGTTTATCAAGCACCACCACGTGTCCTCCCTACTCAGATCACGTACCCTCAGGCAGGTCCACCAGTGCAACCTGTAGCACCCAAGAATGTTGTTGTCACAAATAACGGAGCAAATCAGCAAAGGAGGCCTCCAAGGCAATTTACCCCACTACCTATCCCACTGTTGCAACTATTTCGAGTACTCAAGGAGAAGGGATATGTCGTGGGTGAGAATTGTCGGCCTGGATTCGTAACTCGCAATCCGGACCCGAATGCAGAATGTGAGTTCCACTTGGGTTTTCGTGGGCATTCGACTGATAATTGCCCAAGGCTGAAGCATGTGGTCCAAAGCCTCATAGATGAAGGCAAATTAGCCTTCAATGCGATGCAGCCACCCAATGTCAACTCCAATCCATTACCAGCTCACACCTCCACTTCACATCAGACTATCAACATGTTGGAGGCTTGCTCTCGAGAAGTTCCCAAAGAAGGATTGGTGGCCATGTTGACAAAATTGGTCATTGACTATGTCCCTGCTGAAACACCTCCGGTTGTCAAAAATGCTCCTATAGTTGTTGAGGTCTCGGCTCCCTTTCCTTATGAAGACAACAAAAGGGTACCCTGGATCTATGAGGCAAGAGTTGTAGGTGCCAGCGAGGACAATGAAGTGCTAGGAGTGACACGCTCTGGCCGTTGCTACATCACGCCGGACCCACAGAGCAAGGGGAAGACGGTGACAGAAGAGGTGCCCAAGAAGAAGGTGACCGACGAGGAAGCCGCGGCCTTTATGAAGGTGATTAAGCCAATGAGTACAAGATAGTTGAGCAAATGGGCAAAACTCCTGCTCAGATCTCTCTTCTTGCACTCCTTTTGAATTCTAAACCACACAGGGATGCTCTTCTCAAACCACACAGGGATGCTCTTCTCAAAGTACTTAATGAGGCAAAAGTTCCAAGTGAGATCACAACCCGTCAAGTCGAAAATGTAGTGGGGTCAATCTTTAGCAATCAAATCTCATTTGCGGATGAAGAGTTGGGACCCAATGGGAATGGGCATGTGAAAGCCTTGCATATAGTTTGCAAGTGCAAGGGCTTCATCGTAGCCAGGGTAATGGTTGATAATGGCTCCGCTCTCAATGTGTGCCCGCTCCAAACACTCAAACAGCTCCAAGTGGATATGACTCAGATCCGGACCTCTAAATCTACTGTGAGGGCATTTGATGGGACCCGTCATGAAGTAAGTGGTGAGATCGACCTACCAATCGAGATAGGGCCCTGCGTGTTCAATGTCACTTTCCAAATCTTGGACATTCCCAATGCCTTCAGTATGTTACTAGGGTGGCCATGGATTCATGCTGTCGGTACCTTCAAGCCTTCATCAAAAGGTCAAATTCATTGTGGACAACAAACTCATTACCATCCATTGTGAAGACGACTATTCCATCTACAAGGAAACAACAGTACCATACATTGGGGATGCTAATGAGGAAGCCCCGACTTACCAAGCTCTAGAACTAGTCTCTGTGATAAGAGATCTTGGTGAGCCTCACCCTAATTCGGCCGATTGTATGGTAGGGAAAGTCCTACTCAGGAATGGTTTCGCTCTCGGTTCTGGATTGGGAGCTCATGGACAGGGAATTCGCACTCCCCTCATGTTGGAAGGAAATAAGAAGAAATATGGCCTAGGCTTTCACCCCTCAAAGCACAATTTCATGAGCATACGTGCCAAGAGGGAGCTTTGGAAGCTTGCACGTCTGAATGTTGTCGACGGCCCATTCGAAGACACCATGATACCAACTAGCCCAATCCTCTTCCAAAAACCACTTCTCATCATTGGAGAGAATGTGGATGAGGTCTTGGCTGCACCTTCCATTACAACTGACATTGCGTCCCATGTTGGGGCTATTCTGGAGGAGACGTCTCAGGAACCCCCGATCAGCCCGCTCGCAGGAAACGAGGAGCTACATAGCTGGATTGCAGTTCCCATGTTTCCACTTGTGCCTCTTGATGAGTACCTAAATGACAAAAGATGCGATAACTCAGTCCTTTTTCAAGAAGTTCTTGACGACTCTGACCCAATACTTTACGGGAAAGAGTCATATAAGGACGGCACTCCTAAAGAGATCATGGAAAGCTGGGAGCGGTTCGAAGAAAACAAGCCTATGACTACCAAAGGTACTGACGTGATCAATATTGGCACAGATGAGGAGCCACGAATTCTTAAAATCGGGGTAGGCTTGGATGAAATTCAACGTGCTCGAATGATAGATTTGTTGAAGGAATTTCAAGAAGTGTTTGCGTGGTCCTACGCTGACATGCCTGGACTTGATCCTGAGGTAGTGCAACACTTTCTGCCGGTCGACACTAGTAAATTCCCTCCTGTAAGGCAACATTTACGCAAGCAGAAGAAAGACCTGATTCTACAAATAAAGGAGGAGATCGTGAAACAGATTAACACCGGCTTCTTGGAGGTGAGTAACTACTCAGAGTGGGTAGCCAATATAGTCCCTGTCATGAAGAAGGACGGAAGAGTACGAGTTTGTGTGGACTATCGAGATCTCAATAAAGCTAGCCCAAAGGACAACTTTCCACTACCTCACATCGATGTGCTTGTTGATAACACTGCACGTCACAAGATGTTTTCCTTCATGGATGGTTTCTCGGGTTATAATCAAATACGAATGGCGGAAGAAGATAAGTCAAAAACAACCTTCATAACCCTATGGGGAACATTCTGTTACCGAGTTATGCCCTTTGGGCTAAAAATGCAGGTGCCACTTACCAACGTGCCATGGTCACCTTGTTTCATGACATGATGCACAAACAGATAGAAGTTTATGTGGATGACATGATTGCAAAGTCGCGTGAAGGGGAGGACCATCTGGTGAATTTGCGCATGCTCTTCCAGCGCCTCCAAAAATATAAGCTCAGACTCAACCCGGCGAAGTGTGTTTTTGGAGCCGCTTCAGGAAAACTTTTGGGGTTCATTGTTAGTAAAAAGGGCATAGAGGTCGATCCAGATAAAGCCAAAACAATCATGAATCTACCCCCCACCAGCTACAGTAAGAGAAGTAAGAAGCCTGCTTGGGAGACTGAATTATATAGCCCGTTTCATTGCCAATCTCATTGATAAATGTCAACCTCTTTTTCGGTTACTACGAAAAAATGTTGTTATCGATTGGGATGATGATTGTCAGCAGGCCTTGGACACGATAAAAGCTTACTTGGCTAGTCCTCCGGTACTAGTCCCACCCACTCCACGTCGGCCACTCATCATGTACTTAACTGTGCGACGAGAATCGTTAGGCTCAATGTTGGGGCAGGTGGATGAAACGGGACACAAGGAGCAAGCTATCTATTACCTAAGCAAGAAGTTCATTGAAGGAGAAGCACGATACCCAGAAGTGGAAAGATTGTGTTGCGCGCTTGCATGGGTAGTCCAACGTTTATGTCAATATACATTGTACTACACCATACACCTAATATCTTAGATAGATCCACTTCGATATCTACTAGAGAAGCCTGTGTCAACTCGGAATTTGTCGAAATGGCAAGTTCAGCTGGCCGAGTATGATATCCATTATGTGCCTAGAGTATCAATGAAAGGGCAAGCCTTGGCAGACCACCTCGCCGAATTTCCAATTGAGGATGATGAGCCACTTAGGGATGAACTCCCAGATGATGGGATCTTGACTATGGAAGAAGAGTTGGGACAAATACAAGGATGGAAGATGTATTTTGATGGGGCAGTCAACTCAACGGGATATGGGATAGGAGCAGTGTTGATTTCTCCACAAGGCCGGCATATTCCAATAGCTGCCACGGTAACGTTTCCTTGCACAAATAATGTGGCAGAATATGAAGCATGCATCTTGGGCTTACGAGCGGCAATAGATATGGAGATTCGTGAATTCGAAGTGTTTGGTGACTCAATGCTTATCATCTTCCAAACAGTGGAACAGTGGAAGACGAAGGATGAGAAGCTACTCCCATATCACCTATACCTAGAAAGGATATCAGAAGAGTTTGATCGGATTAATTTCTCCTACACTCCACGAACCAAGAACCAATTCGCCGATGCTTTAGCAACACTTGCTTCAATGGTGTGTATTTCAGGAGATAACATGATCGACCCTCTCGAGATCAAGGTCAACGATCGTCCTGCACATTGTCGCATGATCGAACAAGGAGAAGAAGCCCCTTGGTTCGCGGATATTAAGAGGTACCTTGAATTCGGTTGGTTCCCGGATGGCGCAGATAAGAATGACAAGAAGACTATTCGTCGGCTTGCCTGCCATTACTTCTTGAGCGGGAACGTGCTTTATCGTTGCTCATTCGACACCACTCTACTACGATGTTTGGACACTAAGGAGGCTGAGCCCTTGATGAGTGAAGTCCATGAAGGGAGTTGTGGACCTCACATGAGCGGGCACATGTTGGCAAGGAAGATCATGCAAATGGGTTATTTCTGGTCAACCATGGAAGCAGATTGCATCAAGCACGTTCGACATTGCCACCATTGTCAAATCTATGCGAATCGGATTAATGCTCCTCCAAGCGAACTGCAACCAATGTCCTCACCCTGGCCTTTCTCCATGTGGGGAATGGATGTAATTGGTCCTATTTCACCCAAGGCATCTAATGGACATGTCTTCATCCTGGTGGCCATCGACTACTTCACCAAATGGGTCGAAGCCGAGTCTTATGCCTCAGTGACCGCTAAGGTGGTAGTTCGATTCCTCAAGCGCAACATAGTGGCTCGTTATGGTGTTCTTGAGACCATCATCACGGATAATGCAAAGCACTTCAACAATAAGGCGATCGATGAGCTTTGCAAACATTTCAAGATCAAGCACCGCAAATCTTCGCCTTATCGACCTCAGATGAATGGTGTGGTCGAGGCTGCAAATAAGAATTTAAAGAAGATCATCGAAAAGATGACAGTAACTTACAAGGATTGGCATGACATGCTCCCTTGGGCTCTCATGGCATATAGGACATCTATCCGCACATCGACAGGGGCAACTCCCTACTCGCTTACATATGGGACGGAAGCAGTTTTGCCAGTAGAGGTCGAGATCCCGTCAATGAGAGTCCTAGCGGAATCAGAGCTTGAAGAAGCAGAATGGGCTAGATTACGATACGAGCAGTTGAACTTGATCGATGAAAAGAGGCTAATTGCACTGTGCCATGGCCAATGCTACCAAAAGCGCATGGCTCGGGCATTCAATAAGAGGGTGCGCCCACGTGTGCTTGAATCGGGGGACTTGGTACTCCAAAAGATATTGCACATAACTCGGGATTCACGTGGGAAGTTCACTCCTAAATACGAGGGACCTTACATAGTCAAGAAGGTTTTCTCGGGAGGTGCCTTGATTTTAGCTGATATGGATGGGGATGAGCTCCCAAGCCCTGTCAATGCTGATTCTGTAAAGAAATATTATGCTTAACAAGGCCCATGTTTTCAGATGCCATCCACTGTGTGATCCTAGAATGGGAAGAGAAGTAGAAAGAAAGAGATTCTTGATAAAGAACCCATGTGACTCACGGCCCTATGGGAGAATGAGAGAAAAGACAAAAAAAAAAAGAAAAAGAAAACTCCCGCTAGGTTGAAAACCCGAAAGGGCGGCCTAGGCAAAAACGAGGGAAGAGCGGTGCGGTCGAAAACCCGAAAGGGCGATCGTGGCAAAAGGAGAGTGAAATATTCCCGCTAGGTCGAAAACCCAAAAGGGCGGCCCAGGCAAAAGTTAGGGAAATTGAGTGGTGCGGCCAAATCTGAGCAACCAGCCGTAGCAAAAGGAGAGCTATGGAGAGAAAAAAATAAAACATGCCCGCTAGGATGCGGTACTCTGCCCATTCTAGGCAAAAGATAGGGCTTGGATTACTGCAATAAACAAAATGCCTCAAGGACAAGCAAGTCATTATTGTTGCATCACGCCATGACAGAAGGAGTCTAAACGCGTAATTCGGAAAATTGCCAAAGGCCTACACGATCTCAAAAGGGGGCATCTTGGAAAAGAACTGAGTTACATGTATCCTTTGAAATTTGGGGCAATCTCAAAAGCCCATATGAGTTCCCTCTTTGTCTCATACCTCATAAAAATACTTTCTTGAGATTTCGGACATCAAAGGACCTCGGTCAATTCCTGAATTTGCTGCAAGCTATGCATCCCTTACATCTATTCATGAACTCTTTCACTCATCTGAGCCATGAGGGGTCGCAAGTGAGCTAACGAAAAGCTTGGTTAGTAAATCTTTCTCGCAGTTTGTCAGATCATGGGTTCCTGGAGATGTTTGCTAAGGAGTAATACCCGTGTGGCGTGGCGAAGGGGTAACAAGGGTTGCATCCAATGGCTACCTTCACTTTCTATTCTATGGGTTCAGAATTTCAGGAAGCATCAGGGGCTAGTAGAGGAAGTTCTCAAAAGGCGTACCTAGAGTTGGATGTCTCAACAACAAGGAGCACAAAGAACACCAATTTCAAGCACGATCACCACATCGTGATCAGGATCAAGATCCCTCATCATTTGTTTGACAATTGTAGGATTAGTTGAGAAAAGTCTTCTTCGATTTAGATGTTCTGTAAAACTGAACATAGTAGGAACGTCTTGTAAATCTGTCTTCCCTCAGTGAAGACATTCTATAAAATTGATTACAGTGGGAGTGTCTTGTAAATCTGTCTTTTCCAATTTAGACATTCTATAAAATTGAACATAGTGGGAACGTCTTGTAAATCCATCTTCCCTCAGTGTAGAAATTCTGTAAAACTGATTACAGTGGGACTGTCTTATAAATCTGTCTTCTTCGGTTTAGATGTTCTATAAAACTGAACACAGTGGGAACGTCTTGTAAATCCGTCTTCCCTCAGTGGAGACATTCTGTAAAACTGATTACAGTGGGAGTGTCTTGTAAATCTGTCTTCTTCGGTTTAGACGTTCTGTAAAACTGAACACAGTGGGAGCGTCTTGTAAATCTGTCTTCCCTCAGTGGAGACATTCTGTAAAATTGATCATAGTGGGAACGTATCTTAAATCCGTCTTCCCTCAGTGGAGACATTCTGTAAAACTGATTACAGTGGGAGTGTCTTGTAAATCTGTCTTCTTCGGTTTAGACGTTCTGTAAAACTGAACACAGTGGGAGCATCTTGTAAATCCGTCTTCCCTCAGTGGAGACATTCTGTAAAACTGATTATAGTGGGAGTGTCTTGTAAATCTGTCTTCTCCAGTTTAGACGTTCTGTAAAACTGAACACAGTAGGAACGTCTTGTAAATCCATCTTCCCTCAGTGGAGACATTCTGTAAAACTGATTACAGTGGGAGTGTCTTGTAAATCTGTTTTCCCTCAGTGAAGACATTCTGTAAAATTGATTACAGTGGGAGTGTCTTGTAAATCTGTCTTTTCCGATTTAGACGTTCTGTAAAACTGAACACAGTGGGAACGTCTTGTAAATCCATCTTCCCTCAGTGTAGACATTCTGTAAAACTGATTACAGTGGGAGTGTCTTGTGAATCTGTCTTCTTCGGTTTAAACGTTCTATAAAACTGAACACAGTGGGAACGTCTTGTAAATCTGTCTTCCCTCAGTGGAGACATTCTGTAAAACTAATTACAGTGGGAGTGTCTTGTAAATCTGTCTTCTTCGGTTTAGACGTTCTGTAAAACTGAACACAGTGGGAGCGTCTTGTAAATCTGTCTTCCCTCAGTGGAGGCATTCTGTAAAATTGATCACAGTGGGAACGTCTCTTAAATCCGTCTTCCCTCAGTGGAGACATTCTGTAAAACTGATTACAGTGGGAGTGTCTTATAAATCTGTCTTCTTCGGTTTAGACGTTCTGTAAAACTGAACACAGTGTGAGCGTCTTGTAAATCCGTCTTCCCTCAGTGGAGACATTCTGTAAAATTGATTATAGTGGGAGTGTCTTGTAAATCTGTCTTCTCCAGTTTAGATGTTCCGTAAAACTGAACACAGTGGGAATGTCTTGTAAATTCGTCCTCCTTCAATACAGTAGGAGCATTCCATAGAATCCTTTTAATTTTGAATGCACATGAATTATTCTACATGTCTTGCTAATTGATTTTTCTTCAAATTATAGCCCTGACCTGAAGCATAACTCAAGGATCACATGATGTGATCAAGCTAATTCAAATTCCATCGAACTTCAGGAGCCATCGATTCATCAACCTCACGCTTCAAGGATGACGGTGCACTAGGTCAAAATCTGTTTCTATTAATCTTTGGGACAGTCACTCTACGAGCGCCAGCCCAAAGAGGGGCAGCTGTAGACACCCGATTTTGACCCGGTCAAATCCCGTTTCGTTCCTGTTAGTATCCCGTATTTTAAATTTTATTTTAAAATTTTGATTTTTCTATTTTTATCTTTATCTTTATTTTATTCTATTTCATGCATAAAATTAAAGCAAAACTGAAAATACCAAAAAAAGAGGTTTTAAGTGGACAGTGAATACAGTGTTTATGGACACCCAATTTTTATCTGGTCAAATCTCAATTCGTTGCCATTGAGGTCCCATATTTAAATTCTACTTCAAATTTAATTTTTTGTATTTCGTCCTGTTTTATTTCGTACGAAACAATAAGGCAAAAATTTGCACATTGAAATGGAAAAAAAAAGTTTTTTTTGTTTGAACAGTGCAGAGCACTGTTTTTCTTCTTCCTTCCCCCCGCGATTTCACGGGGAGTCACGGCCAGCCTCAACGTCGGCCACGGACGGCCTTTTCAGCCACCTCTGGCCACACCGACGACCCTATCGAGCTCCCGGCTCCACCCTGAATCCATCACCGTCCATTCCCGATCCTTTCTCTCTCCCTTCCAGTCATGTCTGTTCACTCTCTCCCTACAGTTTGGCACCGAAATCATCTGTTCCGGCGCCGTACCTGCCTCCTCTGACATCCGCCGGTGCTAGCCGTCGATGAGCCGCCCTTGCTGACCTTTTTGATCATGTTCACACCCTCACCGAGCTCTCTCTCCCTCTCTCTCCCTCTCTCTCTCTCTCTCCCCTTTTCGGCCACCACCTGAGATTCGTACCACCGGCTGCCGTGCACGGCAGCGGCCTTCTGATCAGTCGTACGGTGCCGTCCTGCTCCGGCCGCCACTCTTGACTTCCCGGCCTCCCTCCCCATTGCTGCCGTCCTCTGATCCTCTGTTACGATCTCTGCACATTTGCTTTTCTTTTTTAATTATTTTATTTTATTCTATTTTCTACTTCTCCATTTCAGCCCCTGGAGTTTCTGATGTGTTATAACTCAGCTCCCACAGCATTTTCTCTATAAATAGGCCATTCATTTGCAGAATTAGACATCTTGAATACATCAAAAATACACATTGAACTCTCTCTTCAATATCCACTCTTAGACTCATGTGTTGAGCAAAAAAAATTCAAGAATTTTCATCCTGTTCCAAATTCGGATCCGTCGCCGACCTGAGCCCGATTCCGACACCAATTTGGAGTTCTTCATCGATCTGAGCCGAGCCCGTGCGAATCATCAAGACCAAGCCCGAGCCCGTGTGAATCGACGAGTCTTCCTCAAATCCCGAAGGTGCTCGGGTTCGACATCAACCAAGCCGAAGTCTTGTTCCTTCCTCGACATCGTCATCATCGTCGGTTGTAGGTATAACTTCTTGATCAGGATTTAGGCCTCATCCTTGTAAATAACTTCTTTTGTTTTCTTTTATTTTCTTTTCTCCTTTTCAAAAATGTTTTACGAAAAATAGAAAATACAAAAAAAAAGAGAAAATAAAAAATTTAGGATTCATGAAAATATGGAAAGGATACTTGAAAAAAATGAAAACTTGTTATTTAGGTTTTTTTTAAGAATGAATATATATTGCTCATCTTTTTTTAAGGAAATATAAGAAATGATAAAATGAAAAAAATAGAAAAATCAAGAAAATCAAGAAAAATATTTTTTTATATGAGAAAATCGGGGAATGACTAAGAAATGGGTTGTGCAAAAATCCTAATGATGAAAAAGATCGTTTAAAGTCGGGTTTCAAAATTTTGTTTATAAACCCGACCACTTTTTCGAAGCATTTAGGTCAGCTCCGGGGTCAAAATATGTTTCAAAGTGGGTCTAAATATTTCCTAAGGTTTAGGGATCATTTTTTGGAAGTCTCAAGTCTTTTCGGATCGAATTGGAGTCTTTTATCAGTGTTTGAAAAACCAGCCCAGCACCATTTCGAATTTTTCAGCTCTGTTTCTGATTCTTCTAGTGTGTTTTATAATGGTCTTAGATGTTGTGTAAATTTGGGGTTCTATTTTCAAAATTTTGGATCGTTTTGGGATCGATTCGAGGTCTTTTACCTTTTTTTTTCATCTGTCCAGATTGATTCCGAATTTTGCAGATCTGTTCCTGATGTCATTTTGTGTGTTTAGGAGTGTTCTTAGGCATTGTTAAAGTTTAGGGTCGGATCTTGAAAATTTAAGATCATTTCGGATCGATTCGGGATTTTTGTCATGCCTTGAAAAGTTCACTCTAGCCCTACCCGAATTTTCCTGATCAGCCTCCCATATTTTTGTGTGTTTTGAAGTGGGTTAAATTGTATTCCAAGACTTAGAGTTTGACTCTTAAAAATTTCGAAACATTTCGGGCTAAGTTCGGGTATTTTGAAATGAGACGAATTGATTTCGGGAATATCTTTTGAATCTTTCAAGGGTAGATTTGTTCGGGTCCTGAACGATTTAACTCAATTTTTATGTCATTCCCCAATATCTCTTGTTCTTATTTTAAATAAATGAACCCAAAAGAAAATTTTGTTGTTTCGATTCTAATAAATCTATCGTGATTGAATTGATCGATGTAAATATCGGTTGAAATATTTTATTCATGTGTATTGTTTCGATTATATGTAAGAAGGGAAAATCAATGTATTGTGTGAATCAATGTAATTGGGTGGGTGAGAGAGAGAGAGATGATGATGGATGTATGTAATCCCGAATATAGTGAAAATCTTTACTTTCCGCACTTAGAATAGGACGGTTAGTGGCATGCTAGGGTCGTGGTACGAATTATCGAATTTCTCTCTAGACCATCGATTCAAACTTCGATCAAGGAAATAATTGGACAAATTAAAATGTGCAAACAAACGACCTAGACTTAGGGACGGGTACCAAGTTTGGGCGTATTTTGGCTTTTGAGCTTCAAGATACGTAACAGGACCTCCGAACTCACATCTCGGTTTCAAGACCAACAACAACCTAGGTGGTTAGTATCATAATCAGTTAGTGACTTAGGCGCCTAAACGGCCTTAATAAACGGTTTAGTGGCGACTCCAATCCAACACCGATTCAAAGTCCCAAGCTAGGCCTCGTGCGTGCCTCATGATCCTTATTCTTTTTCTCAAGTTGGAAGTTTCAACGTCCGACACATCCCTTGTTCACTTTGTTGATCATTTCAAATACTACGTCATCTTTGTGGACCATTACACTCATTTCATATTGTTGTATCCCTTAACTAGTAAATCGGACGTCTCAACAGTTTTTCCACACTTCAAAGCCTTAGTTGAAACCTATTTCAAAACCAAAATTGTCACTCTTTACTCTGACAATGGGGGGCCAACATTTGGGTCTCAAATTGTTCTTGTCCACTTCTGGCATCTCTTATTTTACCACCCCTCCACACACATCGGAACATAATGGTTTCTCTAAGCACCACCATCGACACATAGTTGAAACTGGTCTCGCTCTTTTATCCTGGGTTTCACTACCTCCCACCTTTTGGTCTTAACCCTTTCTCACCGCCACCTACCTTATCAACTGTCGACCCACTCCCACCTTAGAAATGACATCATCTTATCACAATTTTTTTATGTCCCCTCCAAAATACCTCAAATTATGTGTCTTTGGATGTCTTTGCTAACCATGGTTATGTCCATACACCTCTCACAAGTTAGCCTCTCCTTCCACACCATGTGTTTTTCTTGGCTACTCTCAAACCCAAAGTGCCTATCTATGCTACAAACCCACCACCAAGAATGTGCACTTCCTATCATGTCCACTTCGGTGAAACTGATTTTGTCATGTCCAGTTTTCTTCCTCACTTGTCCTAATCGGATGATTCTACTTGTTCCACTGGCTCTCTATCACTCTCCCTACCCCGGCCTCTAGCACACCATCTCCGACTCCATCTCGTAGTGCATCCTTGTCAGGTACTCTCTCACCTCTCAACTTGGCCATACATACCCTTCGGGCACTTCGCCATGAAGAGAACACCACTTCGCCGAGGGAAGCTCTTCAGCCAATCCAGACCTTCTTTTGCCTCTCTCTTTATCTTCATCAAAACTGAATTAACTCTCTATCAACTTATTTATGTTGATGATATTATTATCAGAGGGAGTGATTCCACTGCAGTTCAGATGTTTATTGCCTTGCTTGCCCATCGGTTCTCACTAAAGGATCTTGGCCCTTTAGCCCACTTCCTTGGTGTTGAAGTGGTTCCCCACACTCAGGGTGTCATCGTGTCACAACAGAGGTATATAGCTAATCTTCTTGCCCGTTCTTTGATTCGGGCATTACTCTTTCTAGCCCCACCAAATTTCGCACCATTGTGGGAAGTCTCTAATATCTATCGTTGACTAGTCCAAACATTGCACATGTGGTCAACAAGCTTTCTCAGTTCGTGCATCGTCCCACCACTGATCACTGGAATGCTGCCAAATGTCTTCTCAAGTATCTTTGTGGAACCATTGATCAGGTCATTCTTTTACATTGTCACTCATCACTTGATCTTCATGCCTTCTCTAACACTGACTGGGCTGGTAACAAAGATGACTTCACCTCCGCTAGTGCCTATATTGTTTACCTTGGTCACAATCCCATCTATTGGAGTTCCAAGAAATAACGTACGGTTGCTCAGTCCTCAATTGAATCTGAGTATCGATCTATTGCTGCTACATTTGTAGAATTACGCTGGATAACATCTCTACTCAAGGCGCTCAGTTTCTCTTTGTCTCAAGAACCGGTCATCTACTGTGACAATGTGGGAGCCATGAATTTATGTTCTAATCCGGTGTTTCATTCCTGTACGAAGTATGTTGCACTTGACTACCATTTCATTCATGAACAAGTTCAGAATGGCACACGCCAAGTGATACATGTCTCTTTTACAGATTAGTTGGTGGATGCTCTCACCAAACCACTACCTCACACATGCTTTCATCAATTACTACTTAAGACTAGACTCTTCTCTCAGAGCTCCAACTTGCAAGGGCATATTAGAGATATCAGATGATAATCTCCTCATTTAGAATTATTGTACAGCTGTAATTAAATTTGCATGGCTTAGCAAATTAATTTTACTGCATCCCGATTCTTTTGTTAACTATTTATACTCTACATCATCAATGAAAAGGCTACGCCTTATTTTCCTCAATTCTACATTGTCATACAGGAAACATCTAACTTGATCCATGAGTGATTTTTTCTTTTCTCCTAGCTCACTATTCCACCTGGAAATTCTAATTAGAAGTAGCAACCAAGTATGTCTATGATGCACAACTAGAGTACATCTCAAAGAGTTTGACGTTCGACCACAACCTAACCACACGACTGCATCTTAGCCTCCTCCTATAGTGACATTTATTGATGATGATGTTTGAAAGAGACCTAAGAGTGATGAAGTTGTTCATGACGCTTGAAAAGACCAGTGTGTTTCTTGGTTAAGTAGGAGAGCTGAATGTTCATTGGCTGCATATTGTTGAGTGTCAAAGCAAGAGCAAGAACTATGGGCTCCTAATTTTAGCTTAGCCCCAAATAGAATTCTATTGCCATTTTCAACTGCTGATAAGGGTCACTTGAGTTGTGAAAATTTTCTAGCCAACTCTGTTATCTCCTGTAAATAAAGCAGGATGGATGTATCTCTTTTTTCAAGCTGCGCCAAAGCTTGCACTCTAGTGGGCCTTCCTGACTCAATCTAAATTAGTCACGGTCTATTGAGCTTTTAGATACCTGGTTTGGACCCAAAAAAAAAATTAAAATCTAGATGAGGTGAAGTTGATCATAAATTACCCACTCTTTATGTTCCGAGTTTGGTGCCTCGTTACATTAACACCATCCTTCACAGTGATTACCAGTACTAGAGCTGGGATGGAATCATCTACATAGACTGAAGCTTATACGATTGAGGTGTCATCATACTCTTCTGAGGATAAAAACGATAGCCATTTAGTTTAATGGAAATGGTGGGATGTGTAGAAAGTTTAGAAGGAGGAGGGGAGGCAGTTCTGCAGCCATTAAAAAATGAAGATGTGTTGAGAAAAAGAATTTGGAGAACACTGACCGGAAGATGATTTTTTTTGAGAAAGGCTGGGAATTAATCATGAATTAATAATTCTGATACCATGAAATTTTGTAATATTTTGGAGAAGTTCACCTCACAAATTGTGTATGGTCTAGTGTCTATTAATAATATTTTGAGTACAATAAACATTGTAACAATTAATTGCAATTATATGCTTTCTTAATATAATACACTAATACACTTGCTAAAACTAATTTTTAATGTATTCGGTCATGATTTTGGCTATTAGTGAGTGTGCTTTGTGCATGACCTCATGAATCTCCCTAAAAAGGTAATTTACCTTCCTTTTGATCTATACATCAAAGCAGTGGTACAAAAAAGTTTATACGCATTTAAAATACTAAAAATGGAAAATAGAAATAACTTAATCTTATTAGTTTGTATTATCACGTCAATACTGTCAAGTGTTATATCCATTATATTTGGGAGTTTCTTGCAATGGTGGGCAGCTATTTTCCTCTCTTCTTTCCTTTGGTCCTTCCTTTTCAAAAAAGAGAGGGGGAAAAACGTGTATAAAGCCAAATGCTAAGTTTAAAAGCACGAGAAAATAGAATCTTGCCCCGACACTTTGTTTTAGATATTTAAATCGAGTTTAAACTTGCTTCTTACATATATCCTCTTCTGGATCAGTTTTAATTCCGGTTTTCGAATTGCTGCAGACCGTGCATAATAAATATTGTGCCCACCTATCCACCGTATGAGATGATAAGCAACAAAATCTTGTTCAAATTTCTCTTAAAATATTACAAACAAGTAAGTTTGATGTGGCACCCTATTGCTTCCGATTAGGTTCTGGGTAAATTTATTTAAAAAAATGAAAATTAATATTTTCTGTTTCCAAAAAAGTTAAATGCGCAACACTGATATAACGGTGCAATATTTTAAAATTCTCTAGAGTTGTTCAAGTCATTCAGAATTTTTCAAATAAACCAAATCATTGACCCAACCGTTACCTTTGATGTAATGCATCTTGTTGGTGTCACAATACGACACATGTGAGCCATGACTGATTTAAAATTTCTTAAAATAAGTAAAAAGTAGAGAGAGGGATGGTCATTGGGGCATGACAGTTTGGCTAATGGCCACCGGCTTCCTTGACGAGGTTGTTGAACATCTTTATGGCCTTTAACGATCATGATCAAGAGGAGATGGGAAATTCTTATGTGATTCTATCTTATCACGTGATATGAGAAAATACAAATAAAAATACCATGATTAATACAAATTAAAGCAATTTGATTAAATTATTCCTCACCACATCATTGTAAGTTGGGACCATCTAAGAATTTTTCAAATGAGATCAACTCCTCTCTCTATCTCTCTTTTTAAAATTTATTTTTTTTAGCTTTAATCAATCACGACGAACAAGTAGAAAATTATAATACTTTGATCGCATCATCTTGTAAGTAATGGCCAGTTAACAATCTGGCTCAATTTGTACAATTGTAAACTATTTGCTCCAATTTTAAAAAGTTTTGAAACATTACCCTTTTTTTTTAATGAAATTCAAACCTTTTTTAACGCGCTAACGCTATTTTATGAAATTAACCTTTAGATTTCTGTCATTCAAGGAAGAAAAGTCATTAAATTGTGTTTGGTAGGTTGGAATGAAATAGAATGGAATGGAATGACCTCAATTGAATGAAATAGAAATAGAGATGGAACGGTGATTATCATTCTTTAATTTGATATCATCATTAAATCGAACAAATGGAATTGGAATATATAAATTTATTTTATCAAATATATCTTAATAGTTATTTACTTATATTGAGTCCAAATTATGCTTAAAATATCAGTATACTCTATGATAAGATAGATAATAAAAATTTGAGAGAATTTTTTTAAAAAATAAAAGTATACAAACACTTTAAATTTTCAGTTTTAAAGTAAACTCATCGTTTGCACTTAAATGAGAATTTTAGGTTTTAGGAAATTTTATAATTCTGAAGAACAATGATGCATATATTAGGTAAACAATTTTTTTCATATAAAAATTAGGTCAACGAGTGCCCATTTAATAGAAGACTGGGTGGAATGGATTTTTAAAAAAAGTGGATGAATGCTTATTCCTGCAGAAACACGATTGCTTCGATTTTTGGTATAACCAAAGCAAGAAAAATAGTGATGATCATAACTATAATTTCGATTTCATTTTCTTTCCTGCTTACCAAACATGCCATCAGATTTTTGTCAGCCTTGTACTATAGGGTGCACGGTGGGACAAAAACCCAAACTTGAGAGTGCAGAATGGCCAAATGTAAACTCTGTTGTGCAAACTAAAATAAAATTGAAGATTGGGCGCAAAATCAACATTTACCAAAAATGGAAGCCGCCGACAATTTTGCTGGTTCCCGTAGTTGAACTGAATGAACCCCACCAAATTCATAAACCACCGTTTATGACTCTTCTTCCGACCTCGGAATTTCTCCTCAGTTCACGGCTATGGAGGCCAATTGGAGAGACAGGACCCTCTACCCAATTCTGGGCATTCTCTCGATCGTCTTCTTCTTCTACCTCAATTCAGATTTCCCCAGCTTCAGCTTCCCGGCACTGTGGCTCCCCACGATGGGATTCATCGGGACAAACTCGACGCACTTTATCGAAGTCGGGGATCAGCGACAGTCGGCGGTATACGTCAACGGGTGGAACTCGTACTGGCTGATGGAGGAGAGCGTGTGGAGAGAATCGCGGCATAGAGTGTCGAGGATGCTCAAAAAAGGAGCGGAGATGGGGATGAGCGTCTGCCGTACGTGGGCTTTCAGTGACGGCGGCGATGCACCCACCAGTTTGCAGATCCACCCGGGCGTGTTCAATGAGAGGGCCCTTAAGGTTGATTCTGTGAATTCAAATTATGAACATCGCACTTGAATTTGAACTCTCCAAGCAATTGGTCGAAAATAGCACAGTGAAGAAGATGAGCTGACTTTCATGCAAGATCGAACTCTGTAGCAAGTATAGAGGCTTTCTTTACATACAATAGAACAGTAAGCTTATCCTCATTGTGCCCTTAGCATCTCAGGTGAGAATTCCTCTAAATGCCTCAGACATGAGATTGTGTAAGGACTAAGATGGGAAAGTGAAAGAATTCCACGCAGTGATTCAATGATCGTTCTAAATCAAAGATGAAGATGTATTTGCATTTTACAATTTTGGCAAAATATATCTTCTTTTTTATTTCCTCTCTGAACATATATAGCTCTTGTAAACGGTAGGGAGATATCAGCATTGAGACTCGTATCTTGGATGTATACTGTACATAATTTCAAACAATGAAGAACAGTGGACAGTGGTTGTCCTGTCTGGCTGAAAATATTCCTCAGAGTTAGGAGCCGTTCTTTCTTTAAGACATGGATGATTTCTATATTCTTGTTTTGAATGTAAAGATCTTTACTGTTATTTCCTTTGTAATTGTACTGCATAGAAGTTGTGGCCGCGTTGCGATTCACAATCAGTACATTCACATAAAGGTAGCACTAGCAGATGCAGAATGATTGTTATTTTCTCTGTGCCTGTCTATCTGATTGCAGGGACTGGATTTTGTAATATTTGAAGCAAGAAAGAACCGTATAAGATTGATTCTCAGCTTAGTTAATAACCTGGATGCCTATGGTGGTAAGTCTCAGTATGTCACGTGGGCAAGAGAAGCTGGCTCTAATGTTTCCACCTCAACCGATTCCTTTTTCTCAGACCCTACCATAAAGGACTATTACAAGGCTTACATCAAGGTAGACTCTTACTTTGTTCATGTGATAGAAGAGTATCTCGTGTTAACATGAAGAAGAATATGAGAGTACATTCATCTGTAGCAATTTATCGGTTGCTTAAATATTGCATGAAATTGCTAGCACTAAATTCTTATCCACATCTCTCATGGTTATGTTCACTCTTTGGTGGATGCCAGAGTAAAATTTGATATTTCTTTGTATTTTAGTCCATGCTACTGGTATTTGACTTTTATTTTCAGATGCATTTCCTCTCTATTTCAGGATTTGTCAATTCCTCTCCTTTTATTTATGCTTTTTTCAGTACAGGCAATTGTGACAAGGAAAAACTCTTTAACTGGAGTTCATTATTTTGATGAACCTGCTATATTTGCTTGGGAGCTGATGAATGAACCTCGCTGTTCATCGAATTCATCCTCATCCATTCTTCAGGTGAATCTTAAACTTTGCTCTAACTTTTTCTTTGCAATTGTTCACTTTTGAAGTTTACCTGGGATGATAGAGGTTACCACAAAGAGAGAGAGACTGCATAAGGATATGTCATATCTTTTCATTTGGCTCTACCTTCAAAAAGCTGAATAATTAGAGCTTCTATCAAGTATATTAAGACTTCTAAGGTGCTTCCCATGACAAAGTTGGTTGATTTGTTCTTCCACTCTTTTAATTGTTTAGGGGAACCCCTTTCCTATAAATATTTCTTTGTATCAGGCCGTTGAAATCAGAATAATGATTTAAAAGACAGACGGTCCTGTCTCACAGTCATAGGTGAAATTCTCAGATATAAAATAGATGAATGATTGAAGCATTTGCAAGTACCCTTCATAGCTAAGAGCAAGGTCGTGGACAATATGGTACAAAGAAAACCATTGAAATTGAATGTGATTAGTGATCTTGCCTCTGTCTGACCACAGGCTTGGATTACTGAGATGGCTGCATTCATCAAGAGCTTGGAGCTGAAACAACTCGTAACCATTGGAACCGAAGGTTTTTATGGGTCCTTGACTGGAGAAAAACTTGAAGTCAATCCTGGTGAATGGGCGGCTTCACTTGGAACCGACTTTCTACGGAATTCAGCGATCAAGGATATAGATTTTGCCTCTGTTCATGCATATCCTGATAGCTGGTCAGTAAATACCAACGGCTCCTTTGACGATAGAACATCACAACTATGATAAAGGGTTTTGGTGAGAATGTTTTCATCTGGAAACCAGGCAGAATAAAAAAGTTTACATTTTCTAATAAGTATCTAAACCATGATTGACATAGACAAGGAGACAGCTCACAGTTAAAAGCTCAGATGGAATCCATGTTCTGTCAAGTTCACCATAGACATGTTATCCTATTGGCCTGGTCTATCTTGGCATAAAAGCATCCCACATTCTCTTGGTCATATATTTAGCTGACTCCAAGAATTCTGTGCATCGAGTGTTTCCTACATTCTCATATGTTTCTACTTTCTATTTGCTATAGGATTCCAAAGGCGGATTTGGAAGAGAAAGTGAAGTATCTCTCAAAGTGGATCGAGTCTCATATAAGTGATGGTGATAACACTTTAAAGAAGCCCATTTTATTCACGGAATTTGGATCCTCATTGCATGAAAATGAAGGAGTATATGAGAGAGAGGTTTTTTTGAAGACAGTGTATGACAGAGTATATGAGTCCGGTAAGAAGAGACAAGCAGGGGCAGGAGCCCTGATCTGGCAGTTGCTGGTGGAAGAAATTGGGAGATATGGTGACCGATTCTCTTTTGTAGCCTGGAATCATCCTTCTACATTTAACTTGATCCGAGATCAATCCTGCAGGCTAAGGAATTTATTTACCACCAAGGAAGAAAGAAGCAGAGAATTGGGTAAGAATGACCCTTGCTTTGATCATGGTTCTTGATAAGAGATGTCAGATGGACTGGACATTGCACAGACCAAGGACTAGGAGTTTGTCTTTCATGGGTTTCCAATTGGATAGGAGATGTCCTAGTGTGAATCCCTATACTATTAGTGCAGAGTTTATAGGAGCAAGTTGGGTGGAGGAATCAAGAATGTCAATTATCAATGTGGTTTCTGCTGGTCCTTAAGCATGCTGGTACACGTTCAAGAAACGGACTGGTCACATGGTCAAGCTTGGCATTATTTTGTGTTGTTGAGACAACTATGAGGGTGATAAATTGGAGTCCCCGATCTTGACGAGCAGTTTGAGAAGTTGCTTTTCCAGCAAGGAAAGGATTTCAGCGTTCTCAGCTGCAGAAGTCATCACAGATGGGAAGCCTGCGCAACTAAAAGGATTCGTATGTAAAGAACGTTGCGGAGTTGTAATATATGGGGAATTATTTGTAATATGGCTTCATCTATTCTGGGTTTACATTCATTTATTCATCCTTTTAGCAGATATGAAAGGCTGGGCCCTAGGCCCCAAGGAGTTTCTAATCTGCAAGACCCAATCTTGCCACTGGTTTCATTTCAAATTGCGCCTATCAATGAAGGCTAGTCAAGTGCGTTACCTTTGACATGGATTAAGAAATTTCGATTTGAATTTTATTAATGAATTTATGTACCTCTTTGATCCATTACAGGGCTACTGGCCTTTTTTTTTTTTTAAATCAAATATCAGTAAGAGTAAAATGGTCTTTGTACCATGTTTGTAACTGCCTAAGAGAAAATCTTCATAATGGGGATTGATTTGACACGTGACATTTTCTTATTGAAGGTAGACCTCATTTAACTCGTTCTTTTGGTGGGCAGCTGCAATGCCTTCGTGAGCCTAAAGTTGGATTGAGGTTGGATTCAAGCCATTTCAATACTAAGGAAATTCACCTCCCGCTCAGCTCAACTATGATGGTGGTGTCGGTAGATCGGGCGACTCCACTTTTAATGGTGGTGTTGTTTGGCTTTTATTTTTATTCAAAGGTTGTTATGCTATTGGTTCATAGTTGTTGCTCGTAATGAGTTGTATAACCTAGAATTGTTAGGGGTTCATAGGAAACCTGCCAATGCATATTAAAAAAAAAAAATGAGGCATGGTCTTTTTGTCTGAGACCAAGGTGCGGAAGGAAAACAGAGAGCTGGTGGCAAGGAAATGCAAAATGGAAAGGCACTTCTACATGGAGACTGACAAGCAAGCAGGTGTGTTAGAGGCAATGAAACTTTCGTTTAATTTTTGTTGGATTCATCCAATAATTGACCATTAGATGTTTAGCAAACCCTGGCAGATAATTTGTGCGTATGTCCTAGACAATCAATATAAATTAATTTTCTGGAGTGAGCTTGCCAGATTAGTAATGATAGTCGATGAACTTCAGTTCAAATTGAAGATCTGAATGAAATAACACATGGTCATGAAAAGAGGGGTGGAAAAAACTTACTAGGATATCTAGAACTTATCTAGAAGATTTTCTGATTGATACTGTCTGATGGGCTTAGGATTTATGGGAAATCCATTTACGTGGATCAATAATAGGTAAGGAATGGCTCATATAAAGCAAAGAATAGTAATAGTCAAGATATAACTATGAGTGATTTGCAGTGATCTCTTTCCTTGTATAGTCTATGTATATCCTGTGTATAATACGTTACCCTGTATACACACATGTATATAAATCAATGAAGATATACTCTCACAGAGAGTGTGAAAATTCTGCCAATTTTGTATCCCATTTAAGCTTTTATGGTATCAGAGCCACACTTGGAAAATAGCCGAGGTCTACGATCCTTTTGATCGTTCTGTGCTGCACGACCCTTCTAGTTTTCCCTATTGCACAGCCTGTACCCGTCCTCCCTGCACCTGTCCTCCTGCGCCCTTCTTCTCCAATTCATCCTCTGTTTCTGCACAGCGTTTCCCATGGCCAAATCTCAATCTGCCACAGACACGTCTCTTCCAACATCGTTTCCCACCATCCCGACCAAACTCACCGGCAGCAACTACTATGTTTGGAAGGGCATAATGACTCCTCTACTCGACACCTATGGCCTTCTCGACTATGTCGAGTGCAAGATAGTTGCACCTGCCGAGACCCATATTGACAGCTCCGGCAACTCTGCTTCGAACCCTGAATTTCGAAGGTGGACTTCCCATGATAAGTTTGCGCTAACTTGCCTCATGTTATCTGTGACAGAAGAGATTGGGTCCAATCTTCTCGGAGCAAAAACGTCACATGAAGTGTGGAGTATCCTGGCCACTCTCTTTGATTCTCAGACTGCAGCTCAAGAGGATTTTCTCAATCAACAGTGGCGAGACCTGCGGAAAGGCTCGACCACCATGGTTGATTTCACAACTCAGTCAAACAACTCGCAGTCAAATTTGCTCAGATCGATAAGCCAAAGACACTGGGTCAAATCAATCGCTGTATAATTACCGAGCTCGGCTTCGATTGGGAACCTTTAATCCTTGCTCTCTCACCATCACTCTTTACGATGAGCACGGACGAACTCTGTGCTCTCCTAATGAACAATGAAGCCCGGCGTACCTTTACTCGAGATCGTGATCTCCTCAGCTCGGCACCTCTCTCGGGTTTACTTGGCCCTACCCCAGCAGAGATCCACTATGATGATGGATGCCGCTCTGGTCATGCCGGCGATAGGAGACAATTCGTTCGAGGCAGAGGAGGGCCCTTCCCCTCTCGTGGACGAGGCCGTGGCAAAACTTCGAGACCCTCTGCTTCTGCTACATCACTGCATGAAGATGATGGAGCCCGTGGATCCTCCTTTCAAGTGGGCCCAAATAGTGGTATCCTTGGAACCCATCCTGGCAATTCTTACGAGCCAGCCCATTCCTCAAGTCCCACTGACCAGTCCACTTTCCAGTCCTCCAATTTGAGGCGAGGCCCACGGCTGGGCCTAATTCCTCTGTCATATGCCAATTGTGCAATGCAATGGGCCACACAGCTTTATATTGCCAATTTCACCGATCTTCTAGCCTGCAGGTTCACTATGCTGAGGCTTCTTCTGCAGGACTTTATGATCTGGATTGGTATATGGATTCTGCAGCGACTCACCACGTTACCTCTAGCATGGCTAATCTCAGTGTTAGGGATGATAATGTCAGCTCAGATCAAGTTTTTATGGGTGATAGTAAACCTCTACCCGTTCCCGCTTCTAGTATTTCTACATTTAACCTATCTCCTCGATCCATTCATTTACAAAGCATTCTGTACACACCTTATATCTCCAAAAATCTTATATCCATTTCTCAATTCACACGAGACAACTCTTGTTTTGTTGAACTTCACCCTAATTTCTTTTCTGTTAAGGATCTCCAAACTCACCAGGAGCTGCTGCGGGGCCTAGCCAAAGATGGTTTATACTGCTTTCAGCCTAGAGACAAAAGCCCTCAAGTTTTCCTCTCAACCTCAAACTCCACTATTCTATGGCATTCTCGCCTAGGTCACCCATCTTTTTCTATTGTCTGTCATGCTCTTTCTTTTTCATCATCCATGAATAAAAATACTATTGCTCATGTTTGTGTTGCTTGTGAACAGGGCAAAATTGTTAACTGTTGCTATCCAATTACCATGAATAAAAGCACGACTTTATTTGGTCTCGTTCACACTGATGCTTGGGGACCCGCTCCCACATTATCTCATTCAGGGCATCAACACTACATTCATTTTTTGGATGACTATAGTAAATTCTCGTGGTATTATGTCTTGAAATCTCGCTCTGATGTTCTAAGCTTTTCGGGCCTTTCGTATTCAAATAAAAAATCTCTTTGACTGTAAAATCAAGTTTCTGTAGTCCGATGGAGCCAAAGAATCTCTCTCAGAAATTCCAATCTGAACTACAAAACAATGGCATTTTTCATCACATTTCCTGCCCTCATGTGCCACAACAAAATGGCTCTGCAAAGAGAAAACATCGTCACATCGTTGACATGGGCCTTACTTTTCTATATCATGCATCCCTTCCCTCCAAATTTTGGGATTATGCATTTGAATCAGCTATCTTCTTGATAAATCGTTTACCCACCAAGTCTCTTAGTTTCAAAGCTCCCTATGAACTTCTCTATGGGCACAAACCTGATTATAGTTTCCTCTGAGTCTTTGGTTGTTTATGTTTTCCTTATTTGCGTCAATATTCTCATCACAAACTTGAGCCTTGCTCTCGCCCATGTGTTTTTCTTGGTTATCCCTCTCATTATAGTGGTTACCATTGCCTTAATCCTCTCTCTGGTCATCTTTTCATCTGCACTAAGGTGGTCTTCGATGAAAATTCCTTTCCCTACAGATCTACACCGTCTCTTCTCCCACCCATTGGATCATTTTCAACTGGGCACGCACAACTTCAAGGTAATGTCTCTTATCCTTCTCAACCTCCTGCTACTCATCCACCAATATCTCCTCTTCCACTTCCTTAGTCTATTCTTGACTCGACTGATAACTGTAGCACTGATCCGAGTTCTACCCGTGTTGCTCCTCCAGACACCACAGATCCATGTCTAGGTCCTTCTCGTCTTGCCGTAGATACCGGTACCTCACAACGGACTCATCCCATGGTCACTCGTTCTAGGGATGGCTCCCTTCCTCCTCGAAGGTTTGTTGTCTCAAGGCACCCTGTTGCATTTCATGTTTCTGCTGCTTTACAAGAACTACGTTCCTTGTTCGAGGCTCGACAACTTTATCACTGGCAGGAGGCTATGCATGAGGAATTTAGAGCACTCCTTTAGAATCACACGTGGGACCTTGTACCACCAACTCCATCCCATAATGTAATTGGTTGCAAATGGGTATATCGAATCAAACAAAAGGCCGATGGCTCCATTGATCGGTGAAAAGCTTGTCTAGTTGCCAAAGGCTTTCATCAGCGTGAAGGGGTCGACTACTCCGAAACCTTCATCCCAGTAATCAAGCGAGTAACAATTCGTACTATCGTCTCCATTACTGTCTCCCTACATTGGCCTGCTCGGCAGCTCAATGTTAAGAATGCATTTCTCCATGGGCACCTCAGCGAGGAAGTTTACATGCAGCAGCCCCTTGGTTTCACTGATTCATCCAAACCACATTATGTGTGCCGGTTACGTCGTTCTCTTTATGGCCTTAAGCAAGCTCCTCAAGCCTGGTTCCAGCGTCTTGGCACTTTTCTCCAAAACTTTGGCTTTGTTGGCTCCCAGGCAGATCATTCTCTCTTTATACTATGGGCTCATCCTTCCTGATATATCTTCTTAACTATGTTGATGATATCGTTCTAACAGACACCCCGGATGCACCCTTTGATACTCTGCTGTCGACTCTCAGTAGTGAATTTGCAATGAAGGATCTTGGCCTCCACTTCTTTCTTGGCATGGAGGCTCAGTCTGACACCAGTGGTCTCTATCTCACTCAACGCAAGTACATTCATGATATTCTTGAGCGCACCTCCATGCTTGGGTCCAAACCACTTCGCTCTTCGGTTGCCATGGTATCCAAACTATCTGTTCTAGCCGGAGATCCTCTCGACAATCCTTGCCTTTATCGCAGCACAATCAGTAGTCTTCAATATCTCTCCCTCACTAGACCTGACATTGCATATGCGGTTAATCAAGCTTGTCATTTCATGCACAACCCTTCCACTACTCATTGGCTTGCTGTTAAATGCATTCTTCGTTATCTCAAGGGCACAATCAACTTTGGCCTGCATATTTGTCCTAGCTCCTCCTTTGTCCTACATGGCTTCTTTGATGCTGACTGGGCAAGCAACCCTGATGACCGATGATCAGTCAGTGGCTTCATTGTCTACCTGGGCTCCAATCCCATATCTTGGAGTTCCAAGAAGTAATGCACTATCGCTCACTCCAGCACTGAATCTGAATGTAAAAGTCTCGCCAATGTTACCTCTGAAGTGCTTTGGCTACAGCCCCTTCTACATGAACTAGGTATCCATTTACGTCAGGTACCGACACTCCGGTGTGACAACCTCTCTGCTATCTATCTTACTGCGAACCCGGTCTTTCACGCACACACTAAGCACATTGAAATTGACTACCATTTTGTTCGTGAGTGATTTGCACAACGCCACTTGGATATTCAATTCATCGGTTCAGTCGATCAACTTGTCGACGCTCTCACCAAGGGATTGTCATCGTCCCACTTTGCCTCTATACGATCCAAGTACAATGTAGTCTCTCCCCACACATCAAACACCACCACCCCCCCGGCACTTGCGGGGGAGCAATAGTCAAGATATAACTATGAGTGATTTGCAGTGATCTCTTTCCTTGTATAGTCTATGTATATCCTGTGTATAATACGTTACCTTGTATACACACATGTATAGTTCTATAAATCAATGAAGATATTCTCTCACAGAGAGTGTGAAAATTCTCCCAATTATGTATCCCATTCAAGCTTTTAAATAGATAGTGCCTTTAGTAACTGGGAATGGTTAAAATATTTCCTCGATCAAGAGTTAATCATTTAATTGCTAAAAAGTCAGATCATATTCTACTAGAGCTTAAATTATTATGAAGTAGCACTGAAAGAAAATTAAACACCTCTCAGATTCGAGGCAATCTGGATTAGGGACAACTTCAATAAAGATATTGTCAACTCAGCTTGGAATTAACACATTTTACATTCAGAACTTTAAAGTTAAAAAGGGAAATCATGAATACAAACTTGCATTAAAAGGAATGTAACTAAATCCACCTTCGTTTATTTTGAAACAAAAATAAGTGACATAACAGAGCAATTGAAAGAAGTTCAGGATGCAAAATCATCAATTAGAAAACTATGGGGAAAAAAACCCAACTCAGATATGAACTAGATAAGCAATTAACCAGAAAAGAGTTGGTGTGAAGGCCAAGATCAATAGAACTTTGGATACAAAAGGGAGATGCAAATATTAGCAATAAAATTGGAAAAATCAAAGTTGGACTTATGAATCAATTGAAATAGAAAATTATTTTTAGGTAGCTCGAAAGAACTGTATAAAACCAAAAGCCTACTCACCCCAGATGATTTGGATGGTCTCATTCCAGTTGGGATAAATGTTGAAGAAAACATTGAGCTAATAAAGGTTCGTACAGCTAAGGGAATAATACAAGTAATAAAACAAATGCCAAAGTTGGAAGAGTCTTGAACTAGATGGCATGCTTATGCTGTCTCAATCTCATTGCGGGGAAGTTGTGGGACCTCCCCAAATAAACTCGCAGGAACTATATAACACCTGTATATCACTCTCATTCCAAAAAAGAATGTTGCAAACTCCTTCTGTGAAGCCGAAATCCTTTTTACAGATCTATGGAGCCATCGTCACTGATCTCAGCTTTGATTGGGAGCCGCTGGTACTAGCCCTATCTCAGACTCTTGCCACAATGAAAACCGAATATCTGTCAATGCTGCTGCTTAACCGCAAAGCCCATCAAATCTACACAGCCACGACTGGTGGCCAATCGTGGAACAGGGGCACAACCGGTGGAGCAACAACGATCAATCTGAGTCACGGCGACCTCAGTTGCCGCCTTGGGCTTTATCTGAGCTAGGGTAGTGAAAATAGATCATCCAACCTCAGTGCAGGCCAAACACATGGATCCCATCTCTCCACTGGTCCAGCATGTGGTCGGGGGGCCAAATTTACGGTTTTAGCAACAGGCCCGCAGACTACACATTCAAGCCCAACAAGGAATAGCTTCGGGCCTTCCTATTTCTTAGATGGAGATTTTCCAGGGGCTCCAACAAATTCTGTGATATGTCAAAAATGCAGTGGACTTGGTCACATTGCTTCTTTTTGCCAATCTAACGGATTTCATGGGGTGCAGACCCACATTCCTCAGTCTTTTTCAGGGTTTTCACGAGCTGGATTGGCATCTGGACTCAGGAGCAGCCTATCATGTCACCACAGACTTGGATAATCTAAGTATTCAGATGATCAACCTAGTTCTAACCGCATTCTTAAGGGAGATGGTAATTGTCACAGGGTCGAAAATCACATTGAATTTTTCCGCTCTGTGATGGTGCTAAGCGACCACAGCGCCCTTAGCCAACAAAGCCAACACACAAATCAAGATCGATCGGTCGAGGTTAAGCAACAACAATCAGAAACGAGCAACAAGAGTAAGGGATATCATAACTCTTCCATTCACAAAATTGGATACACGAGTCTGAAATAAAACCCTTACACAAGCACTCCCGAATCCCGTGATACAAGAGCACTCACTCAAACTAGAGAATTCCCACTCTGTTCTTCACTCACAATGAGTATTGTCTGTCTTCTGCCAATGGCCGAATTTCAGACTGATACACAGGGACCCGAAATTCCCAACCAATCAGACACAAGCACAACTGCCAGAGAAGTTACAAGACACATAAAACTGCCAGGTAACTGCTTCATGATTGGACAACCGCCTGGTCAATGGTCAACACAGCTTCGGTCAACGGGTCAACCACCATCCCATGGTCCGCACCGTCATGGTCCATCGGGTCCACTTGAGTGCCGCCCACACTCAGTTGGGTCACATGCACCGAGCATGTGCCCATGGTTCAGCCACCATCGCTTGGTATGCTGCTAGCACGTGGTCACATGTTGCCCATCGTCGCTGCGTGGTAGCGTGCTGCTACCGCTAGCACGCCACGGTATCCCGCCACGAGGTTGCTAGCGACGTAGCGTGCTGCTAGCGCTAGCACGCCACGGTATCCGCCACGGTATCCCGCCACGAGGTCACCAGCATAGTAGCGTGCCCCTTGTGCTAGCACGCTACCGTGTCCGCCACGAGGCTTGCTCGAGCATTGACCGAGCACCTGATCAAACATAGCCAAGCCATCAGTAGATCAATAATCGAGCAACATACCGAACACCTGATCGAGCAACACCGCCATGAATTCCAGCCGTGGATCGTGACACCCAACGATCCTCTGATCGAGCATCCCGCTACGTGATCGATCCCGATCGATCACCGTGACGATCGTCCATCGCCACACGGTACCACGCTCGTGCCGTTGCGCACACGAGCATCCCAGCACGCTACCGTGGATGTGCGTCCACACCCTACGCCTTGGTACCGAGGGAGGCTGCCACCACATACCCCCTAAAGAGCTTATTTTAAGTTCTTGCCTTTCGTAGCAGGTGATATTGCTACCAGGGAATTTTACACTAGATTCCCGTAGCTGGAACTCGTAGCGCCGCCACACGCCTGAACCACAGTTTTCCCTCTCGCACATAGCATGGTTGGAATGCTACTGAGGGACTTAGCATCCCAGCCGGTATAGATGTCTGAGCATTAAGGGGCTGACAGTAATCCATTATCTGTCACAGCCTTCTGTTCCTCTACCTTATAAATTCTCACTCACGTCCTTTATTTTTAAATGATATCTTATATGCTAGGAAAATATAAAGAAAATCTTATTTTTTTCAAAGGTCAGTCGAGATAGTACATGTTATTATGAATTTTACTGTGATTTTTTTCTTGTTAAAGATTTACGAACTCATGAGGAGCTCCTGTAAGGACTAGTTAAAGACGGACTTCACTGTCTTCAACCACATAATAGATGTCAGTCCATACCTCAAGTGCTTCTCTGAACATCAAATTCCACAATCCCCTAGTATCAACGCCTACTTCATTCGTCAATTTGGTTTTTCATCGATTATTGAGTCCTTGTTTTTCTTTGAGTATGAGTAATGATTATGTCGGTCATGCATGCGGAGCATGACATCTAGGAAAAATAAAAAATTGGTCATTCCCTGATATATTGAATAAAAGTATGGATTAGACCAAAAAACAAAAAAGAATAAAAGTATTGTTCCTGGTTCCTTTAAAACTAATTTGTACTATTGTCTGGTGCCTGCCTCAATTACTTCTCATTCAGGCCACCATAACTATATTCATTTTCTTGATAACTTCTCCAAATTCTCGTGATTCTATATTATGAAATCGTGTTCTAATATATTAATCATTTTCTGAGCATTTAGACTTCAAGTAGACAATCTCTTTAATAAGAAAATAAAAAAAGTTTCAAGCCAATGGAACCAAGGAATTCTGTCTAATGCCTTCCAAACTAAATAAGATCATGACATCTTTCGCAGAATTTCCTGCTCATGTACCTTAATAAAATGGCTATGCATAATTCAACCATAAGCACATTGTTGACATAGAACTAACTCTTTATTTCGCTCTTCGTTTCTAGTCCAATTCTTGGATTATACATTTGAAACTGCAATATTCTCATAAACTATTTATCAACAAAATTCCTAAACTTCAAATAACCTTTAGAAATACTCTATCATCATGCAACAAGTTATACTAATCTTCATGTTTTTGGTTGCCTTTGCTTCCCTTACCTATGTTTCTATCTCCATCACAAATTAAAACTTTGTTCTCGTCTTTGTACCTTTTTGGGATATACCTCACACTATCAAGGATACAGATGTCTTGATCCAATTTCTAGACGCATCTTTGTCTCTACTTATGTCATCTTTGATGAGTGTTCTTTTCCTTTCAAGACATCTAGTCTAGTGAATCCAAGCATGACCTCTACTGAAGTTGTCGGAGCCATTAACAATTGTTTCCCCTCTTCCACCAGTCAACTCGCCGAGCCCCTCCCATTCCCCTCGTTATCTGTACCCTTCTCTCCCCATGACAATCTGAGAGCTATCACTTTTGGAACTGACATGGAGCTGATTGCTCATCTAGACCTATCCGAATCCTCCCATTGTTGTGACCCTATTCAGGAAGTTCTCGAGCAAGGGAGGCGACCTCCACTCTTGTAAGGATTCATCTGATGTTAACGCTATCATGTATTGATGCTCTACTGCAACCCCGTTTTGTTATATCATGCCATCTTTCCCCTTCTCTGTTTCTCATCACATGATAGGAACCTCGGTCATTTTCACATGCCAGGAAGCATCTTGAATGGAAAACAACAATGCAGGAAGAATACTAGGCACTCTTAGAAAATCATACAAGGGATCTTGTTCCTCTGTGTCCAACCTAGAATATCATTAGTTGTAGATAGAATTATTGTTAGGATTAGCGCCCTAAATCCAATCACATGCGATGTAATTGGAGTAATTTTTATTCATGAAATAAAATCAAGGCATTTATTATTTATCATTCGCTGTGAATTTTTTTCCCTATTATAATGAAACCCGTAAATTAATGTATTGATTTTTGGACCATGATGAGATCATGCTAGTGAGATCAAAAGTCTAATCAACCTTAATTTAAAATAGTTCCTAGTCATAGGATCGATGAATAGGGGATCTGCAACCCAGTAAGACTAGTATACTCGTTACATGTTCTACAATAGAGGGTAACTGATCTCACAGTTACTTGTGAAGAGATACTAATGTAAGAGTGTGAGTGCTCATTATGGAATGAGTTCACTGAACTGACTCACTAGAGAAAGACCTAATGGATTTCAAAATAGCTGTCAATTGGCTAATCCTCAGGTGATAGTTGTTGTAAGTAATCCTTAGACCTGAGATTATCATAGTATCTCGTAATTGCTAAATTGTGGTTTTTGGTCTATTCCCTTAGCATGACTCTCTGAGATATGTGTAGGGTATTCCGGATCCAATGAGATTTTTACGGAGGTGGTGAGTAATCAATAAAGAATTGGTTACTCCGATTGTAGGAGAGTATGTCCTATGTATTCTTCTTAGTATTGGCTCGGAAAATCTCTAGCCAGAGTAGTATGAGAAATTGGAAAGGAGTTTTCCGATGTTTCATAATTGAGTCAAATACTTAAGAATTGAAAACATATGAATAAGTATCAGGGTTTGACATATAATCCATACCCTAGGTCATTCGGGACATTTCGATTTAATTACACAGAAACTTATCATCGAAGGGTGTTCGATCTTTAGATTGAAATCCTCACTATCTGGGTAGTCATTACACGTTGTTAGACGTCAATCTTGACTTGTGGGTCTATCTAGTTAAAAGTTAATCGAATTAACTTGTTAAAGGGTTTAATGATATTAAAGTAGAATATAGTTAATAAATCCACTGCTGGCTTAGTGTGGAGCCCAATGGGTCACACCTAATATAGGTTTTTTTCATAACCAAAATTTAATAGATTTAAATTTTGGATCGGGCTATTAAATTTTTGCTAGCACGAATTGAGCCCATAATGGTCACATACTTTATCGGATAAGGCAATCCTGGAATTATATATTTGATTAGATTTATCGAAATCTAATTATTTTTCTCGATTAAATATGCACTTAAATTACCAAATTAGATTTGGCTAAATACGAAAAGATTTACGCATGATATTAATTTTCTTGATAATCAAAGATATAGATTTGACAGAAATCGCGTTACCATATCTTCGTATTAAGTAAGCTAGATATATATGTATAGTATACATGTAAAATATACAGAAAGATATTGGCAGTTACCTTTGAGATATACATATATATTTATATAAAAGCTTCCTTTTTGTCTAGTGTGGTGGCGATTGATCACTTTTGCCGAGAAAAAAGAAAAATAGATTGATACAAAAAAATTCCGAGTGTGGCCGATTATTGAGAAAGTGTTTCTCAATTCTTACGAGATACCTAGTGTGGATACCATGGAGGGCGTACACATGTGCATCTAATCAAAGGATCGGCTTCAACAAGTTTGTACGGTCAACCCGAGGAATCAACACAAGAACTAATTCAGAGTTCTTGTAGGTATGATTTCTAAACATTTTCTTTATTTATAATTCCGAATTATCTCAAAGTGAACCTAGATGAGGAATAAAAAATTTTAAATTTATGTTTCCATTGCGTTTTGATTCCCAACAATTATTGCATTAAACAAAAAACAGATGGCACTCTTCACAAAGAGTTTGCTATGAATGACTTGGGATCCCTCCATTATTTCCTTGGAATTGACGCTTGAACTGACTCCCCTGGTCTTCATCTCACGCAATCCAAAGTCTCCTGTTTGAGCTGGCTTTCCACTCTCCATTCTTAGTGGTGAGCCATTCGAGTTTCCCTCCCTATATCACTGTATTGTCGGGCGTACCCTCTTTATGGTTCCTACTCATACGACCCAAGCTCAACGTCGAGCGCTTTGTGCTTGTGGTGGACTATTAGCGATAAGCATTAATCAAGAATGGCAAAGACACTTTCCATGTGTTACATCAATACTTTTCCTACATTGAATAATATTTTCCTTGTACAATCACTCTATTTTTGTGTATCTCTCAATATCCTTTATAACTCTGACATGTACATAATATAATGAATGCAAACGACGATCCTCAAATATTGAGGAATTCACCCTATAATCATTTCTAGCTAATAGAGTGTATCAATTTAATGTATAAGACTGGTGAATTCTGATGAGCCAAATTTATGAGCAAAGTATCTATATTTATGAGCAAAGTAACTTATTATTAATAAATGTGTGAATTTATCTTATATTTTAAATTATATTTGACATAATATTTTCTATTTTTTTTGTAATTCTAGTCGATCATCGTATCAATCAAGGGCATAGATTGACTCATGAAGGGTGCGGGAAAGATCCAAGTTTTCAAATAACAGTCCCTTTCTACCCCCATTGCCATTCTAATCATAGTGTTACAGAAATCCAGATTGGTCTTTGGGTTGTAATATTTTTTAAATGAACCTAGAAGAAATATTAGTCATATCAGTGTGTTGATCCCATTGGTTTTATTGATAAGATATGATTTATTATCAATAGTATGCATATAATAAATAATAGCACTACTTAACCACTCTATTGTTATTAAAATGCAGTGAATTTCTCAGGTTAAATATTTATGGGTTTTATTTGAAAAGTTCTATCATGAATTTGCATCTACATATGATGTTGAAATTGGAATCTGAGATAATTAAACTGTTAATTTTGAACTTTTTTTCTCAGAAGTAATGAAGATTTTATCATTACTTTAAAAATGAGTGTATTGTAAAATGTCTAAGAAAAGAAGAAAATTATAGGATCATGAAACATAGAGAGATCCTCTAGGCTAACTACAACGAAACTACATGTGAGCAAACACAATGAATAGGTACAAAACACTTGTAGATAACTAGTAATAACTGAGATCCTAATCCTAACTGCTTGCCAAACTACGTGGACCCCAGTGAAAACCGAGAAGGAAGGGACCTCAAGCCATTTATCCGTATAGTTCTCAGTCATCTTGTACAAACATTTAGAATAAACATCCATACAAGAGCAAAACAAACAAGTGTCTTGGATCGTATTCGGCACATGCATGGTCCAGCGACACCAGACTCAGCTTCTCTTCCATGTCCGTATTCTCTTCTCGGATCTGGTCGGATCTTGTTAAGATCTGGTAGAATCGAAGTAGATCCGGGTACGATCTGGCTAGATCTTGTTAAGATCTTATTGGATCTAGTGGGATCAGAGCAAATCTGAGTCAGATCTTACTGGATCTTGAGGGGTCTCAATAGATTTGATAGAGGTTGCAAAACTGGCTACTACTTCTAAAGGGTGGCTGATGCCACGTTGTCAGTGGACAAAGGCGATGATAAGTGTATACAGGAAAGGAAATCCACTAAAAAAGCGGGAGAGAACTCACTGCCGGTGAGGAGAGGGAGGGACAGATGAACCGGTTGACCAGAGGGAGGGGCTTTCGGTAGTGGAGGATATGTATGGCCATCGGTTAGTGGAGGTGGAGGCCATTCATTAAGGCACAGGGAGACGGGAGGTAGCCAACACTCCTGGCCATTGCTGGATGCCCTAGTCTGAGGAAGCTGGTGCTGCTAGAGAGTGTTTAGAGAGAGAGGGAATGGTTTATTAGTTAATTTTAAATTGTTGCCGGTTAGATACTTTCAAAATCTCCCATGCTATTAATTTTAGATTTAACGAAGCAGCAATATATCATCATGGCAATGCGTTACGAGTGTCACTCGAATACGTTGGCACTGCTAGGTGTGAGCAGCACGGTCTATTAACCAGCCACCAAATTCTTCACAATCGAGGCTCACATGCCTAGAATCAATCGAAGCAACACAAAGAGAGGTTGGAAAAAGGTAACTTGTATTATCTCACAACAAGTACAAAAATCCAACTATACATATTACGATCGAGTGTATGTCATACAGCACCCATTGCTTACACTCTTCACTTGATCCTCACAGCACAGGCTCGACACTCACTCTTCTCTCAGTGTATCTGTCTGTGCCCTCTATTGTATGTTCTCTGTTGTGTGTTCTATGTGTTCTCCAACTAAGAGTTGGCATGCCTATTCATACATGAAGCCATACAAGCAATTATGCTAGGTAATAAAGACTTTCCCTACACAACGAATCTATATAAGGTTGCAGACCAATTGTCATCAAGACATTCCATATGTGCCAGGCTGATTCTTCTTTTGAGAATAGTCTTGCCAACTTGGATCCCCTGATCCTAGCTAGTTTTCGGATCTGGCACACATTGCTTCCATAATTAGGGCTAATTCTCCTCCTCAGAATCTGCTTGCTCTATTGGATCCCTTGATCCTGGTCAGCTTCCATATCTGGTTCGCTTGCCTTCCAAAACTGGCTTATAGGTGTATCCATGATTGCCTTACCCAATCATGGATTGTATGGATCCTTGCCATGATTCCTGTTGTTCTAGAATAAGACAGGTCGTGTTTCAAGGGACTTGATTGATCATTCTACCATGGCCCGCATCACGATCAAGGACCGTTGATCAGGCGCTCCATAGCATCCTTAGCACGTATTCGGGTGGTAGCCTCCAAGCACTCCCTTGTACTACAACCACAGTCATGATTGAGGACTCGTATCATGACCAAGTTTCCTTAAGCATCACAGTGCCTTCCTTGAACGGTCATGTGCATCGTGATCCATCACCTTGATACTTAGTCGATAACATACTCACCTAGCACGCTACTTGCTACCACAACCATGAGGAAGCTCATGGTAGGCAGGCATTTGGATACCACTTCAAGTGTCTAACAAGTCTTCCCCATTAGAAGAGGTCGATGTCCAAACTTAGCTGTGTGGTATGCTGTGATGAGGTCTTTGTATTCCCAAATTATCTCCTATGTGGCCTTAGCTTCCGACTGATTTTTCCACTTCACGAGATACTCGGTCCTTCGGTTCATCTTGCTATAGTAGAGCATCCTATGATTAAGAATACGTTCCGCTTGCTTGACCAACTCCTTCCTTACCGTTAAAGGAGCTCGTCACCTTGGAATGTTCCGAGTGCTCTTGTTGTGGTATTACAACTTCAAGAAGCTAACATGGAAAGTTAGGTATATCTTCATCCACTTTTGTAGTCCAAACTGATAGGTCACTGCTCCAACTTTTTTGACAACTTCAAAGGGACCATTGCCGCTGGAACAAGCCCTTATGCCATCACTTGTTCATGATCTTTTTCCAGATTTGTAAGGGCAGTTTCCACATCACTAAGTCCCCAACCTAGAACTTGAGCGATCTTCGATTTTGGTCAATGTACTTCTTACAAACTTAGTAGCTTATTGAGGCTGTCCCAAGCTCCCTCTACCATTTCCTACTTGCTCCTAGCAAGCCAAATGTAGTGGGCACAACCCTTCGTTCTGCTGTAAAGCCACCTCATGGGAAGTGAGGGGCTAGTAGCCCATCACTAGGTCAAATAGGCTAAAAACTATGGCAGAGGACCGATGCAGGTTTAAGACAACTATGACATATCGAACAAGTCTAGCCAATTTCATTGACTTGCAGACACATAGTGACGTAGGTATTCTTCTAGCAGAGCATTGATCCTCTCAATCTGACCATCAGTCTAAGTATGATTTGCCATGGAGAACTTGAGTTCGGATCCCATCAATCCAGACAAATCCAGAAGTTCCCTATGAACCAAGTGTCTCAGTCATTCACTATCTTTGTTGGAATCTCAACAGCTTGACAATTGAGCCATAGAAAGCGTCAGTAGCAGCTTCCGAAGTGTAGTTCTCGGCCACTAGAGTGAACATGATATATTTGGAGAACGGTCCACTACTACCATCACCGCTATGTACCCTTTGACTTTAGGGAATCTAGCAAAAAATTCCATTGAAACTTACGCCCATGGTTTCTCTAGTATGCTCAGCCATTGGAGAAGTCCCGCCTCAACTTGCCTCTCCACCTTATCCTATCGGCACACAAGGCATGTCTTATTGTACATCTTGACATCTTTTTACATTCTAGGCCATGTGTATGACCTTGAAAGCAACAATAGCATGCATTCCCATCTTGGATGTCTAGCCCACTGGCTGTCATGGCACTTCTTCATAAGCTTACAACTTAGTCCCCCTCCACTAGGGACGTATATAGCAACCCTTCCCGAAGAGTAGACCATCTTCAAGCCAATAGTATCACACAATGCCATCCTTTACCTGCTCCTTCAAGAGCTAGTAATATTTGTCCTGCAGCACTGCAACCTGAATGTCCTTCATGAAGTTTGAAGTCAACTAGGAAATGACAACAAGTCTCTCCATGTTTTTCAAACTGAGAGCATCTATCATGAGATTATGCCTTCTCGGTCAGTGTTCCAACTCAAAGCCGTATTGAGTGAAGAACTCATGCCACTTGGCCTATCTGCGGATCAATGTAAATTGCGTCTTGAAAAAGGTGTTCGCCACATTGTCCGTCTTAATAAATGAAGTCCCTAGTAAGTACACTCGCCACACCCTTAGGCAACGGACAACTGCCAATATCTCCCCATGTGCTAAGTAGCGTTGCTCCATAGGGTTTAGCTTCTAGCTTTCAAACACAATAGGGTTACTATCCTACATAAGCATGCTTCCAATTGCATGGTCTAAGGAATTGGCATGCATTCCAAAGGGCTTCTCAAAGTCAGGAAACTTGAGCTTAGTCACAATGGCTTCCCACAACTTGTGGAACGTCATGTCGTACAAGTCATCCCACTTCTAGCTTTGGTCCTTCCATAGCAGTTCTGTAAGGGGACTCACTTTCTTCCAATAAACCTGGATGAACTTCTTGTAGTAGTTGGCTAACTCGAGGAAGCTTCTCAATTCAGCCAGTATCTTTGTTGCTGGCCAATCTCGTATTGCATGCACCTTGGGGTCCATGCATACACATCCATGACCCATTATGTGGCCTAAGATGTGGATCTCTTGCAAGCCAAACTTGCATTTCTCTCACTTCATGTCAAGAGAATGTTGCCTCAGCCAATCGAAAACAAACCATAAGTGCTTGATTGGTTGGTCCATATCCGTATTGTATACCACGATGTCATCGAGGTAGATGACCATGAACTTGTCTAGTACATTGTGGAACACATCATTCATCAGGTTGCAAAATGTAGCAAGGTCATTTGAGCCAAACAGCCTCACTAGCAATTCATAGACACCATAACTAGTTACCATAATCGTCTTTGGCTTGTCACCTTCTGTGATGCAAATTGCCAGTATGTAGAGCGTAGATCCATCTTTGAGAAAATGACAGCCTTGCTCAGATGATCAAACAAATTAGCAATCAATGGCTGTATATTTGTTTTTTATGGTCACCTTGTTTAGTCTCCGGTAGTCAACGCATAGCCATTGGGAATTGTTGTGCCTCTCTTGGAATAGCATGGGTGCTACGTAAGGTACTATAGAAGGTTGAATCTTCTCAGAGTCCAATAGCTCACCCAATTGCTTCCTCAAATCCGCCAATTCCTTGGGTAACATCCTATATGGTGCCTTTGTTGGTGGTCTCGTAATTGGCAACAGCTCTATCTTGTGGTCTACCGCCTGCCGTGGTGTAAACCTACTAGTAACTCATCAGGCATTACATCCTAAAATTTCTCAAGTACCTTTGCAATCTCTAAAGGCACTTTTGGCTCTGGGTTGTCATCTTGCATCCCCACTTCGACTGTAGTCACCAAGTAGATGGGGTAACCTTCTTCCACCCTCATACTACTTGCATAGCAGACACTATTCCCATCGTAATCTCCTTGCTACTATTGAAACCCTTGTACTCATGTACAAAGCACGAGTGTCACGGATCGCCAATCAGGAACCTGTCGATGTGCATATAGACTAGAACTGAGACCTTCACAAAGAAGTTGTTCCCAAGAACTAGGTTATAGTCATCCAGTGGAGCAACCATGATATTAAAGCATCCCTCCAATGAGTCAATCTAAATGGGAATACATTTAGCCAGGCCACCAATTGGCTAGCTCTTCGAGTTAATTGCCTTCATATGGCAATGGTGCCTCTCTACTTTCAACCATAGTAGTCGCACCATCTTGTCTGACACAAAAGTGTTGGAAGCTCTTGTATCTACTAGTGTCGACACCTTTCGACCATTGAGTAGCACATCTATAAAAAACAGTCCATAGTGAGCCTTCAAGTGATCAGAATGGATTGTGCCCTACGCCTGCAACCAAGTTGCCCTTGCTGTCCCTTCCCTTGGCTTTGGACTTGGATGACCTGTCCTTGTCCTTGTCGTGCGTCTTCTTTACCCTGTCCTCAACACGAGTATTATGTAAGTCTAGCAATGCATCAGCCATAGCTAAAGTTATGGGGAGGTATTTCACACCTACCATCTGAGCTCAAGTTGTGCCCATGGTTGTAGACCCTTCAGAAATGTGAACAACTTATCCATCTCTGATATATCCATCATGTCAAGCATCGGGGAACTAAACTACTTGACATAGTCTCACACTGTGCTAGTTGACCTTAGCTTAACAAATGCATCACAGCAACCCATGTTGTGTGGCTCAACAAGAATTGCTCTTTCAACTACTACTCTAATGCTTACCACATCTCAATTCGTGGTTGAGCAGCACTGAGTACATCTTGGACACGCATTCACCACCACAGCTTCATGTCATTGGCCAAGTACAAGGTGGTGACTCTTGATGGCAGTTGCCATCTTCCTTCCTCTCGAGTGTGCACTAAAAGGTGCTAGGCAAGGACTCATATCACTACATTTGGGACCTGTATATTGTCTCCAGACTTTCCTTGTTGATGAACTTGGAAGCTTTTAACTTTTGTACCTTGCAATTTTCAATTTGCTTTGCAGCCTTTGGTTGATTTTCGACCTTGTTCATTTCATGGCCTTTGTTTGGTCTTAGGCGTTAGTTGGCATTTATAGCTTTCAATTGGATTTCATGATTTGTAGCATTTGACTAGCCCTTGTGTCTTGTACACTTCAATGGCCTTAGTGGCTTGCAATCTTCAATGGCTTTGTATTGCTGCCATCAATTTGGCCTTCCAACTGTTTACAACCATAGCCTTCAACAACCTTCATAGCTCAATACTTTGTTGCATTATTCTTTGCAAATGAATTCACATCGCTACAATAATTGACTTTGTCATTTTAACTTTGTAAATGACTTCACAATCTTTGACTTTGCCATCTTCAAGAGTTTTCTTTCTCATTTCCTCATATCTTTTGAAGGTTAATTATGGTTGTAGAGCAAATGTCCCCCACTTTCTCTTGATTTCCTTGTTGATCAACTCAAAGGTTTAGTGCTTCTGCATTTTTGGGAAGCCGTAGAGTTGGTTGCAGCTCCTACTGATCCTGTGTTATGCCCCCTACTAATAGTATTGCTGATACTGTCGTGGAAGAGGCCAATTCCCAGATCCTGACAAAGCAGTGGTGCTTCCAAATTAGTAGTCCATCATTTTGTTGCACTTTCTATTTTGCGTGTCGCGGGTTGTAGCATTTGTTTCCTATTTCATGGTTGCCTGTGCTCGTTGCTATCTATCTCTAACCTTTGCATTGTTGCTGACCATGGCATTATCTTTGTTACTTTACATCTAAGATCTGCCATTGGGGTGGGGGGGGGGGGTTTAGTTGGTGATACATCTTTGTAATAAGCATAGGATGTTGCCACCGAGCTGATGAGGATGTAACACTCGTTACTGAGGAATGCCTCTGTCTAGAATGACACTTATTCAAGTTTTGGTAATTTTTGTACTTGGCCCCCCACTATTGTGAATCCTTAACTTTTCTAAGGAGGAGCTAGGAGAGAATGTGCATACCAATCTAGTCTTTACTTTGAAGTCAATGTTCACGTATTGAGCATGTGATTGGGCCTATGGAAGCATCCTTATATGAATATAACCCCGCAGGGATATGTCTCTGTTGCGAGAGGGATGCCGTCGTCGAGGGTTCGCTAGTTGGGGATGCATCTCTTTAATAGTTATAGGATACTGCAGCCAAGTTGACGGGAATGTAACATTCGATAGCAAGGAATAGCTCCGTCTCAAATGCCTTGGAGCATCAAGGTATGGCAAGTAGTGCCACTGTTAGGCTAGGGTTAGATCTTCGTGGAGCGTCAAGGCAAAGACTACTGATGAAGAGAATCATAACAGACATCATCTCACGAGGCATAAAATATAGATATTTTAGAAAGTAAGTGTATAAAATCACAGGTGTGTAAACATGCCTTATATAGCTTCCTTTGTGTTGGGGTGGCAAGTAGATCAAACGATGTCATAGCTCACCTTCAATCTTCAGCCTCGCACAATCTTATTTAGATGCTTTATATCATAACATGAGTTAGATTTCACTTAATGACGTCATCATCTTTGCACCTTTGGCATTTTTTATGTACTTACTAACAATGTTGCTTCCACCGTCTTTGAGTTTCAATGTTGGAAGCTTTCTTGAGCTTTTGTCAATCTTTTGTGAATTCTGGATCGCATCAATGACTTCGACATTTGTAGCTATGTTATTGGTTCGTAGCAAGGCAATTGTGCCACTTTGTGTTGGTCTTTATTCCTCACCTAGTAGCAAAGGTCTTAGCATAGTAAATGTGTTAGCGCTACTTTGTGGCGGTCTTTGTGCCTTGCCTCATAATTAAAGTCTTAATATAGCAAAGGTGTTATTACTGCTTTGTGGCAGTCTTTGTGCCTTACCTCATAACGAAGGTCTTAATGTAGCAAAGGTGTTATAGCCACCTCTTCACAGTCTTTAAACTCGTGAAAATTAGCTTCATGTTGTTTAGTAATTCATGTGCATCGCTACTGCTATAGCTTTTTCTTCCACATCTTCTCTTTTGTTGCTTTGAGTCTCATTGGTTCATAGGTCGATTTTATTCTTATGGCCTCTACTGCGACTCCTCAAGCTTTGAGACTAGCAAGTTTCCCTTTTTTTTAAGGTAACATTTTGCACCCTGAGAATCACACTCTATGACCTATAAGTCGGTTTTTCCTTTATGGCCTAGAAGTTGCGCTTCATGACTTGTAGGTTGACTTTTTCCTTTGCAACCTGAAGTTTGCACTTCATGACTCGTAGGCTAGTTTTTTACCTTTGCGACCAAAAGGCTACGCTTTATACCCTACAGACTGAGCTCTTCGCTTTCCATCTGAAGTTTACGTGTCATGACTCGTGGTCTAACATTTTCCTTTGCTGGTTTTTGCGTCGCCTTTCCTTGGTTAATGGAAGAAGTTGATAGGTGTCCTTTTTGATAATTTTCCTCCTCATTTTATCAAGAAAACCCCCGAATAAGTGGGAGGTTTCAAACTTTGAATAACAATAGTATTGACAATTCATATAACAAACCATACGAATTATTATGAGTTCAATGATATTATTTATCATGCTCTAATGCTCATTCTAATATATGCTTTGTATAATTATATAAAAGATCATAATGGAAATTTTATAGAGAGACATTTTCCATGCATGGATTGAAATGAAGACATGATTTAAAGTAAAGCAAACCGTTGAGTTTGAGGGACTTCATAGTTCGACTTTTTGGTGCAGTCAAATTTCAACCTTCGCCTACTCCCATTTTGATTCTTATATGGCGATGAAGTGTTGCACCCTTATGCCAAAACAGAAGATGATTGTGGGGACCAATTATTATGCTTTTTTCTTGAGTTCTCTCTTTCTGAGTCAATTCTTCGACTTCAGTGACTGTGTTGAGGAATTAGTCATACTTATTAATTGTGAAGCTATCTCAGCCAAAGTCTCGTCTATGTTAGTTTGTATTTTACGCACTTTGTTTGCTTGAGGTTGTTCTTTCTCATAACGCTTTTTTGGCTTTTTCAGCCCTTCCTTTATCTTGATCTTTCATCATCCTCTCATACATCTCATGGATAGCTCACCAATTTATCAAATTTTCTACTACCTTCTCCTATCTTCTGAAAGCATTACGAGAACATCTATAGGTTAGACTATACAAAAGATTATATCATCTACATATAACTGTAACTTTTTGCATGAAAAACTATAGAATCTGTAAAAAAAAAAAATTGCAACTTTCACATGAAAGGGCATCATTTGAACACAAATTTTGCCAAGATTGCCCCTTGCAGGCTACAAATTGCACTTTGCTAGATGGTGTTGGTCATCCGCTCCTCTTTTGTATCATCACACGATCTTTTTTTTTCAATTTCCCACAGATGTCGCTAAATGTTACAGCTTGAAAAATTCATTCTGGGATATGGGGGTCACTCAAACATTGGATCCTCCCCCTATATATGCATATCATGTTTATGTAACTATTATAATAACTGCTCTAACTTTGGTAACTGCTTGTAACCTGGTAACTGCCTCAGCAACTATTCCCGCCTATGACGATTTTGAACTTCAGGGGGTTAGCATGCCTTTTTGGGCCTAGTGAGGCCTCCTCATATTGCTTAAAGGCTTTAGGCCTTTAGGATATCTCAAGGCTCGGGGCCCCTCGCCCATGCCATAACAATGACCATGACCTTCTCTAAGTCTGGGACCTTCGTGATATCAAAGTTATTCTCCATGTCCTAAGGAAAGTTCCCTAGATCCTTTGAACTCTGAGTACCTTCAAATGTTGTTCGCTCAAGGATCTTCATCTTCCCACGAGTCCAGCAAAGGGGTTAAATTAGAGACCAAAGTCTTCACAAGGTCTGTCAGCATCCCACCAAGATCATCGCCCTCTTCGACATTGTCTTTGAGAGCTGTGATGCACTCATGGTTAGCTTTTATTAAGGGTGCACCTGTTGTGATTATGGCAACGTGCCTCTCCAAGGCCACGAGTCATTCTTGCAATGTGTCCATCGATCGAGTAGTCACGGTAGAAATTTTGTTGCGTTGGAAAGACAAGCTTTGGAATTGATGCCTTCTCATCGAAGCCTGGCTCTAAAAACACACAACGGTTATTAAAATAATATATAGGATGAAAATAAAGATATCGAGAAAAGGATAAATGTGGTGGCTATGGGCTAAGCATAGATGTTATTATACTAGCAACTCACTGAATACATGGCTGAGCAACTTATTTATAGGCATTAAGAGCTGACTAATAAAAGAGGTAAATGAACTGAAAATATCTAATATATCTAGCTTATGTGATTTTATTTTTAAATATTTTATTTCCTAATTAATCATAAATGATTTCTCTAATACTCCCCTTCAAGATGATCATGGAGCTGCCACGAAATGTTCATCTTGCAACATTCAACTTCATAATCTCCTAGTGTAACCAGTCAAGTAATTACTTCATCACTTCATGGTAAAAAACAAAGTAGGAGATTTTTTTTCCTCTCAAAAGCTCTCAATTCTCTTATCTTTTCTACAAAGGCATGATACGTCCATGCACATAATTGAAAATGCCAACTTCAATTGATGGCAGCAGCGGACTCGTCCCAATCGACCTACTCTAATACTGTCACAGGGTCGAAAATCACACCGAATTTTTCCGCTCTGTGATGGTGCTAAGTGACCACAGCGCCCTTAGCCAACCAAGCCAACACACGAATCAAGATCGATCAATCGAGGTTAAGCAACAATGATAAGAAACGAGCAACATGAGTAAGGGAAATCATAACTCTTCCATTCACAAAATTGGATACACGAGTCTGAAATAAAACCCTTACACAAGCACTCCCGAATCCCGTGATACAAGAGCACTCACCCGAACTAGAGAATCCTAACTCTGTTCATCACTCTCACTGAGTATTGTCTGTGTTCAGCCTATGGCCGAATTCCAGACTATTACACAGGGACCCGAAATTCCCAACCAATCAGACACAAGCACAACTGCCAGAGAAGTTACAAGACACACAAAACTGCCAGGTAACTGCTTCATGATTGGACAACCGCCTGGTCAATGGTCAACGCAACTTCGGTCAACGGGTCAACCGCCATCCCATGGTCCGCACCATCATGGTCCATCGGGTCCACCTGAGTGCCACCCACACTCAGTTGGGTCACATGCACCGAGCATGTGCCCATGGTTCAGCCACCATCGCTTGGTATGCTGCTAGCACGTGGTCACGTAGCTAGCAGCGTGTTGCCCATCGTCGCCGCGTGGTAGCGTGCTCAGCAGTAGCACGCCACGGTATCCCGCTACAAGGTTGCTAGCGACGTAGCGTGCTGCTAACGCTAGCACGCTACGGTATCCCGCCACGCTACAGCATCTGCCACGGTATCCCGCCATGCTACAGTATCCGCCACGGTATCCCGCCATGAGGTCACCAGCATAGTAGTGTGCCCCTTGTGCTAGCACGCTATCGTGTCCGCCACGAGGCTTGCTCAAGCACTGACCGAGCACCTGATCGAACATAGCCAAGCCGTCAGTAGATCAATAATCGAGCAACATACCGAACACCTGATCGAGTAACACCGCCATGAATTCCAGTCGTTGATTGTGACACCCAACGATCCTCTGATCGAGCATCCCGCTACGTGATCGATCCCGATTGATCACCGTGACTATCATCCATCGCCACACGGTACCACGCTCGTGCCGTTGCGCACACGAGCATCCCAGCACGCTACCGTGGATGTGCGTCCACACCCTACGCCTTGGTACCGAGGGAGGCTGCCACCACATACCCCCCTAAAGAGCTTATTTTAAGTTCTTGCCTTTCGTAGCAGGTGATATTGCTACCAGGGAATTTTACACTAGATTCCCGTCGCTGGAACTCGTAGCGCCGCCACACGCCTGAACCACAGTTTTCCCTCTAGCACATAGCATGGCTGGAATGCTACTGAGGGACTTAGCATCCTAGCCGGATATCGATGTCTGAGCATTAAGGGGCTAATAAATACCATGAAGAAATTTAAAATAATATATAGGATGAGAATAGAGATATCGTGAAAAGGATAAACACAGTGGCCAAGGCAATTCGCAGATTTTATTATAATGTGTAACTAACTGAATATATAGACAAGTAACCTATTTATAGGCATTGAGAAACGTATAATTAAGGAAGTAAATAAACTGAAAATATCAAAATAATACTAAACAGATATTTGAAGATCCCTTCGATATCAACTAATATATCATATTGATACCATTTTAAATTTCAATATTTTATTTCCTAATAAATAACAAACGATAACTTAATAAACTCATTGCCAGGATGATATAACAATGTAAAATGTATATTGTCGGTTAGTTAAATTTAAATTTAACAGTATGGAACATTTTGAGAAAAGAGATCGCATTAGGAGAAGGTTTTTTTTGGCATGGAACAGTGGACCCATAAGGTCCATTTTATCCCCCATCTCATGGAATCAAATTTGCCAACCTAAATGTTTTGGAGGTTTGGGCATTGCAAAAGCTTCAAACCGAAATATCACCATGTCATCTAAAACTGCATGGACAATAATTAAAAAAAGTTAGCTTGGCAAGTAAAATTATCACCTTAAAGCATAGGAATTTGTTAAGTATAGATAATAGAACTAGAATATCTAGCTCCTACACAGGGAAATCTCTGCAGATATGTGTTAACACATTGTGTGAACATAGTTACTACAGGATTGGAAAAATTGACAATACAAAAGTCTGGAAGGCCCCTTAGATACTAGGAAATGAATGGTACAAAATAGTTCCAGTAATACCATCCTAGGTAGACCAAGATTTAAAATTTAGTGACTAGGCACAAGTAATTGGAATTTCTCTCTATTCTCTCAACTTTTTGACTTGATTACTTTAAATAAAATAAAACAAATTCCTCTTTCTGAATGTGGCTGCATGGTTACTCTTGTTTGGACTTCAAATACTTCCAGAGAATTTTCAATTAAGAGTTTTTATTTAGCTGATAAAATATATGGATTCAATTTGAAAACGAAACTTTTTGAAAAAACTTTATGGTGCGTTTGGTTCGCAAGAATAGAATAGATAGAGATAAGGAATAGCGTGGGGAATAGATTTAAATCAGGAATAAATATATTTTATTTGGTTGGAGAGAATAAAGTGATAAGGAATGGGATATTTAAAGATAAAAAGATAAAATTACCATCAAGTATATATATATTTTTTAATATTATTTTAATTTATTTTATCAAAAACTAAATTATAAAATATTTTTTTTTAAAAAAATGTGAACAGTGCATGGAGGCACTACTCATTGTCTCCCTCCTTCCTACACGTAGTAAAAAGACAAGTTGAATAGAGTATCCGTTGTCGAGACCTAGAGTCGGGCCCTCGCCGTCAAGCTCCTATCCTCCTCGTTGAGCCCCTGTCCTCATAGTCGAGCCCCGTCGTCGAGTGTCATACCAATAGAGAGAGAGCCCCCATTGTCACTAGTGGTGTTTGTTGCTAGGCTGTGCTCGTCGCCGGTGGTCTTCATCGCGAGGCTGGGCTTACTACCGGTGGTGCTCATCACCTAGCTAGGCTCATCATCGATGGTGCTTGCCTGGCTGGGCTCGTGATAGGCAATGGCAAGGGTGGTAAATAATTAAAACAAGAAGGGCATTCTTTACATTTCAGCTCCTATTCTAGATGGCAACATCTACTCCCAATAGTTTCATAGGGAATGCAAAACCACATCTAATCCTCCATATTCATCTCTCACGCTGACTTAATTATTGAAGAATCACTGAATACAAATACTTTGCATGACTTCCTTGCAGGTGTCAACAACTTCCAGTATTTGACTTGAAAACCCTATGCACTAGACCTGTAAATCAGGTAGGTTACCCGATGGTGCACCAGTTAGGGGCAATTGGGTCCAAGTACCTTATATTTTTCATGATACATGGATTCTACCCTGTCTAATGTTGAATTATAAATTTTGAATTCAGCTCCACCCCGATGAATCTGAAAACTAAACCCTACTCAAAACTTGTAACTCACTATAGGTTTAGGACAACCTATTGAAAATGTTTATTATTTTTTATTTTATTTCTATAGTACATATTACCTTGATATTTTCATATATTTAATAGTTATAAATGAATCGCATTCAAAGAAATTTCATAATTCTTATTTTTATATTTGTTTTATCATAATAAAATATATTACAAATTTAAATATATTTATAGTATATTAACTATTATTTATTTTTATATTATAATAATATTTTAAATATGATAATCCCATCAATTATGCATTATCATTATGTGAAATAAAGTTTATCACATTACGAATACAATGGTTTAAGCAGTTCGAGAATTAGAATTCAAACGAGTAAGTTAACAATAATTGAAATTAACAAAGTCAATCAATTTTTCGTAATAGGTTTCCATTTCGAGTACCTTGTATGCTAGAACTAGAATCAACCAGGAATCGACCATTCCCTCAATTTGTTACCATGTTGTTCGCTATCCAGCCTACAAGAGGACGGATCGTAAGTAGTAAACCCGATGAGCGGGTATCGTTCCCACGAGGATCAAAGCCTATCAAGCATGAACTTAGAACACAAAGTACTAAGCCAAATCACACAATAATTGAAAAGATGCAGAAATAGCAAGAAAAGAAGTAGAAGCAAAAAGTCTAAGGAAAATGGAAATGGCTTTATACGAACTCACCAAGAAAATGATTCTAGGGGTTTGATTTCCCTTAGGTCTATTTCAACCCTCTTGGACTTAGTTAACCGGATCAAGTCAAGTTTCCATTTTTTTTCCTATCCACAAGTTCTAAATGTCACCTAATCCGACTCTCGCCGCAACTAGGATGTATCCCTAAGATGATCCTAACCCACTCTATCTCTAGGTAGTTAGAATTAAAGGACCAAAGGTCGCGTTGATTACCGTATTGGGACTCCTAGGGTGATGGCTACATCTTGTGCCTTCTCCATGTCTCTTCTAATTCTTAGAATGACTAACCTACCTCTCAATATGATTATTCTTAGGCTATGTTTACTTAGGCGGTGGGATTCTCACTCTCTTGGCTCCTCACTGTCCCTTAGATCGATTTATCGGTAGAAGCATGAAGCATAGTAAATATAAAGGAAATAGAACACCTTCATAAATACGGGGCAATAAAAGTTCAATACATGGATAAAATAATTACTAAGATCCACTTACTACCCTAGAAAATAAAAACTAGCAGGACATCATGCTCTTTGGATTGAAAGACAAAAAATCGAAATGAAGGGAAAGGGCACAAAGGGAGAAGGAATATCAAACACAGATGATGAACTTGATTCCTTAGCTCTTCCACCCACGACCCTTGTTCCGAAGTCCCGTGCTTCATGACTTTAATCCACCGAGATCTCTATTCGAGACCTTGCCTTTTTGAAAAGCTACTTAACCTTGCGGGGGTACACCTCTATTTATAGGGCATTTCCACCTCCCCCGAGCTTGGTTTGGTCATTGTGGGATAGGAAGTCTTGGGTCCCACCAGTCTACTCAGTGGACCACCATCTGAGTCTCTTTTACGCTAATCCTCTCTATAGACCAGCTTTGTTCTCAGCTTCTTCTCTGTAAACCACGGTCTATGGACTGCCATTGCTTTCTTCTGCTTAAGCTAAGCTTGAGCTTCTTTCTTCGGGAATTTGTTCGGTCTTTCTTTGATTTCCTGCACATGGAATAACTCTCAGAAGTATCTTCTCTACATTCTTGGAATTCCAGAACACATTAATTGATCTCCACTTGAAAAGCTATGCCATTAATTTCAAAATGCATGAAAAGTAGCCTAAAACTCAAGAATTTAGGTTGGGAATGGGCAAATAAATTATACAAATCATAATGTCAACACATCCCCAAACCTAGACTTTTGCACATCCCCGGGCAAAACGTTAAGCACAATGATCCATCAAAAGCCAAACACGAATTTCCACTTTTCAATTGGAAACAATGCTCATAAGTTGTTTTCGGTACTTTCAAGCCTTTCCATTAAAGTTCTCAGGGATGGCCATGCTTTTCACTCGAGCTTGAATTACATTGATCCGACTCTTATGATTCAATTTCGACCTGCGCAGTGTTGTGCGACCCTTACACTTTACCCTAAGTCTTGACCTCACTATTGTGCATCATAAGGAAATACTCGTGCAAACATATGTCTAGCTATTAGTTCAATTCATGATCTCAAATTTTTTCCCTCAATCTTTTTTCCATTTCTACTTATCACATAACCCTTACTCGAGTGGTGTGCAACTTTAAAGGGCCCGCACCTCCGCTAACTCTTTAATTTACTTACTTTTTTTTAAACTAGTCGAATGAATAGATAGTTCCCTACAAGCACATGCCGAGTCATATTGCTAGCACACCTAGTGCATCAATTTGGGCTTAAGCCCGAGCAGATGTACTCAAAGCCTTGGCACATCTTTTCTCACATGCTCAACTTTAATTTTTAACTTTAGCCTAACAAATTTTTACAAAAGAATTTCCAAAGATGACACTTCCTGTCTTTGACCTAGGATCTAGATGCAATATTCGTGAACAATTAATTGGGGCTGAAAATTATCACAAGATTCATCACAGTTTTACTTTGAGTAAAGCAATCACACTAGCCATTAATTATCATCACAGAACAAGGATCAACTCAAGTTTCCTACTAAGAGCTTGCAAGCATCGTTAGCCATAAAAAATAATTTTTTTCAAAATTTTCAAATTTTTACACTTTTTATGGATTTTTTTATGGAATGCATGAAAACGAATGCAGGACGAAATGAACATGCAACTACTCTAACACCTTATAGGCTACATGTAGTGCAACTACAAATGCAAATAAAGAGCAAACAAGCAAGCAAGCAATTTTTAGCTAGCAATAGAAATGGCTTTGACATGAATTAATGTACTCCCCTCCCAGAAACCTATGCTAAACATTATCCTAAATGTGAAGAAAAGGAAAGAGAAAGGGTTAACAGAAACTCCCAGTGTGTCAAAGTGGATGTAGTGGCCTTCTAGTCGTCGAAGGCCTCCTTGTCCTCATCTTCATTGTCTTCCTCCCCCATATTCACCCGTGTGAGCAAGTAGATAATGCATGCTAGTTTGAAATGAAGACTATCCTCAAGCGCAGAATTAAAAATTAAACAAACAAAGCTGAAGTAAATAAACCGAGCTTGGGAGCAAGTATATAATGTATGCTAGTTTGAAATGAAGACTATCCTCAAGTGTAGAATTAAAAATTAAACAAACAATGCTAAAGTATGGCAACACTCGGGTGATTTGGAAAAGCCCCGAACATCTTGTTTTATGCTTTTTTGGAAACAACTTCAATTGTGAATTAAATAATAATACAAGTTGTCTAGCTTGGAGCTCTCTTACCATGATTTTCCGATCATGCCACGCTTTCACCTTTTCCTTGTAAATATGATGGTTTTCGAGCACTTGTTGGTGAAACTCATCAAATTCATACAATTGAAGAAGCCTTTCTCACTGGCCTTTTTCATGTCGAAATTGAGGGCCTTGATTGCCCAATATGCCTTGTGTTCCAAATCCACCGGGAGATGGCATGCTTTGCCGAAGACCAAGTGGTACCGGGATGTGCCTAAGGGTCTCTTGAATGCAGTTCAATATGCCCATAAGGCATCATCAAGCTTGTGAGCCCCATCCTTCCAAGAAGTTTTGACCATCTTTTCGAGTGTCCTTTTGATTTCTCGATTGGATACCTCTGCTAAACCATTGGTTTGGGGGTGGTATGCTAAGGCTACCTTATGTCGTACCCCATACTTGGTCATGAGCTTGTCAAATTATTTGTTGCAAAAGTAGGATCCACCATCACTTATAATTGCTCTTGGTGCTCTGTATCTTGTGAAGATATTTCTTTGCAAAAACTTAGGAACAACATTAGCATCACATGTGGGGGAGGCAATCGCCTCTACCCATTTGGAAATATAGTCTACTACAAGCAATGTATAACGGTTACCAAAAGATGGAGGAAATGGCCCAATGAAATCTATTCCCCAAACATCAAACAATTCTACTTCAAGTATTGAATTCAATGGTATGTCACGGCATTTTGAAATATTGTCTACTCGTTGACATCTATCGCATTTTGACACGTAGCCAAAGGCATCACGAAAAATAGTTGGCCAATAAAATCCTGATGATAATATTTTGCAAGTAGTTTTGTGTCCCCCATAATGACCTCCATATGGAGATTCATGACAATTTCTCAGTATGTCAATCCGTTCATCATTTGGAACACATCTTAAAATATGATCAGGCCCTATTATAAACATATACAGCTTGTCCCAAACATATTTCATGCAACCATTCAAAAATCTTTTCCTTTGTTGAGCATTGAATTCAGATGGAATGAATCGAGAAACCAAGTAATTTACAATATCTGCAAACTAAGGAGCATATGATAAGGAAAGAACTTGTTCGTTAGGGAAGAACTCATTAATTACCGAATTTTTGGTGCACTCCTCGTTCTCAAGTTGAGATAAGTGATCCGCCACTTGATTCTCCATTCCCTTTCGGTCTTGATTTTCAAGGTCAAACTCTTGTAAGAGAAGGAGCCATCTAATGAGTCGCGGTTTTGCATCCTTCTTTTGGATTAGATACTTGATTGTTGCATGATCCGTATAGACAATAACTTTAGTACAAATCAAGTATGACCGAAATTTATCAAAAGTAAAAACTACAGCGAGAAACTCCTTCTCGATTATCGTGTAATTGATTTGAGCTTCATCAAGTGTTTTGCTTGCATAATATATAGGATGGAAGATCTTGTTTCTCCTTTGGCCTAGAGTTGCACCAACTATATAATCACTCGCATCACACATTAGCTCAAAAAGTAAACACCAATCGGGAGCAACAATAATGGGTGTAGAAACAACTCTTGCTTTCAACTCATTAAAGGCTTGCAAGCATTCATCATTCTACACAAAAGGAACATCCTTTTCTAAGAGGTTACACAATGGTTTTACTATTTTTGAAAAATTCTTAATAAACATTCTATTGAAACTAGCATGTCCTGAGAAACTCCTAACATCTTTAACATTTGTTAGTGGTGGCAATTTTTCAATTAAGGAATTTTGGCCCTATCTACTTCCATAACCTTTTTGGAAATTTATGTCCCAAAATTATACCTTCTTTTACCATGAAATGGCTTTTTTTTTTTAATTCAAAACAAGGTTAGTTTCTCACGTCTTTTAAGGACAAGAGCCAAATTAGCCAAACATTCATCAAATGAGTTGCCAAACATAGAAAAATCATTCATGAAAACTTCTATGCGCTTTTCAATAAAATCTGAAAATATAGACATCATACAGCACTGAAATGTGGCCAGTGCATTGTACAAATTGAAAGGCATTCGTTGAACGCAAATGTGCCATAGGGGCATATGAATGTGGTTTCTCCTAATCCTCAAGAGCTATAGTAATTTGATTATATCCTGAATAGCCGTCCAAGAAACAAAAATAATCCCTTCCTGCAAGTCTATCAAGTATTTCATCAATAAAGGGAAGTGGAAAATGATCCTTACAAGTGACCTTGTTTAGCTTACGGTAGTAAATGCATACTCTGCATCCGGCGTTCTAGTTGGAATTAACTCATTACTTTCATGTGCAATAACTGTCATACCACCTTTCTTAGGCACATATTGTATTGGACTCACCCATTTACTATCAGAGATAGGAAAGATTATACTTGCATCTAGCCATTTGAGAATTTTTTTTCTTGACTACCTCTTTCGTGACGGGGTTGAGCCTTCTTTACCTTTCCATCGACTCCTTGTGGTTTTCTTTGAGCAAGATCTTGTGCATGCATGTCGAGGGGATGATTACTCGGATATCAAGTATGGTCCACCCGATTGCTTTCATGTGGGTTCGAAGAACTCGTAGGAGCTTTTCTTCTTGCATTGGTGTTAGCTCTAATGCAATAATAATAGGAAGAGTGGAAGAAGTGCCAAGGAAGGAGTACTTTAAGTGTTCTAGTAGTGGCTTAAGCTCCAGTTGCGGTGATCGTCAATGGATGGCTTTAAGGAATTAGGTATGACTTCCAAAGGTTCGAAATATGATATATTCTATGGCATCAGGGGGCAGGACTCCAATACCTTGAGGACCTTTTAGATTCTAATCATCTGAAGGTGACTTCCTGATTAGGATCGATCCTAGAGGATCCTCAGGTGTTCTTTCTTTATTTGCTGTCATAGACACCTGATCAATTATATCAATGGAGTGAACTTCATTGGTTCATTAGGATGTTTCAATGCATTATAGACATTAAATATTACTTGCTGGTCGTTCACATGCATAATTAATTCTCTTTTCTGCACATCGATCAATGCTCGACCAGTTGCCAATAAAGGGCGACACAAAATTACAAGGATATCTCTGTCCTCATCAAAATCCAAAACAATGAAGTCAATAGGGAATATAAATTTGTCTACCTTAACTAGAACAGCCTCCACAATTTCCAGGGGGTAAGCCACCGATCTATCAGCTAATTGCAATGTTACCGTAGTTGGCTTAACCTCACCTACCCCTAATTCCTTGAACACAGTATAAGGCATGAGATTAATGCCAGCACACAAGTCACACAATACCTTACCCTCAAAGCTTTTACTAATAGAATGAGGGATAGTGAAACTTCCTGTTCTTTGAGTTTTGGAGGGAATTTTTTCTGAAGGATTGCACTTGCCTCTTCTGTTAATGCTACCATTTCATAGTCAGCAAGCTTTCTCTTTTGTAAGAGGATATCCTTCATGAATTTGCCATAGCTTGGCATCTACTCCAATGCTTCTACAAAAGGAATGTTAACGTGTAGTTTACTAAATGTATCAAGAAACTTACGGAATTGACAATCAGATTGATCCCGTTTTGCTCTTTGGGGATACGGTAATGGAGGGTATGTTTGAGTCGGCTTGATGGATCTATCTTCCTACCCCCGGGTCAATTTGGATGTTTGTGGGTTGATATGTTCAGCTCTGGAGTTTTCTGGGGCAATTTGACCCTTTTGGTCAAGGGGCACCCTGGTGTGGCTATTGGATACCTTGGTGTGTTGGTCTCTATTACATGCTGAGCTATTTTGTGTCTCTGTATTTTGAGCTACTGAAACCCCTTGCACTGCGGTGGTGTATCCTAGGGACCGCGGTGCATCTGCTACTGGACACCTTGTTTAAGGAAACCTTCTGACTGTGGTGGGCACCTTGGACACCACAATGTGTTCCGAAGTTTCACAAAATACTAGAGGGTTCTATTTCTGTCCTTCTGCTCCAACACCGGGCTGGCTAACATTGAAACTTACCTTTTTCCTACTCCTTAGTGTGATGGCATTCACGTGCTCAAGTCCGCCTCCTCTTGGATTTATCTTGATGTTGCTCGAGAGTGATCCTTGTGGCCGGACTCCAACGGCTTGGGCAATTTTGTCCTAGTCGCATCTCCACATTCTTCATTTGTGCCTGCAAGGTAATAATGCTATTAGAGTTGGATTGGACACTGGCATTAGTGTTCTTGTTAGCCAACATAAGCTCAAGAAAAGCTTTCTCTTTGCAAGCTGTTCAGAGTCACTTGGTGCTGTCTTTTGCATTGGTTGAAAACCCAGTGGTTGAGTTGGCCGGTTGTTAGCACATGAAAAATTGGGGTGGTTTCACCAACCCGGATTGTAAGTGTTTGAGTATGTATTATTCTTGGGGCTACTCCCCACAAAATTTGCCTTCTCGTGCCCAGTTTCCATCGGATAGTCATCGAAGACCGTTGAGGTTCCTTCGAGTCCTTGTGGCTTCATGGTTGCCATTAAGGCATCCATCTTGGCTGAGAGGGCTGTCAAAGCATCCACTGAGTGGACTCCAGCTGTACCCTTTATAGCCAGGTTTCGCTCAAACATCACGTTTGTTGCTGATGCTTTGATGAGGTTGTATGCTTCCTCCGACATCTTTTCAAGCATTGTGCCTCCTATAGTAGCATTAATATAGGTTTGTAAGGCATCCAAAATTTCATTATAGGAGATGTTTGCCACTTCCCACATCGGCAGGTCATGATGTGGACAATTGTGCAATAAGTCCTTGTAATGTTCCATGCTTCCGGCAAGGTTTCCATCAGAAGTTGCTTAAATGATGTGATATCAATTCTCAATTTGGCCATCTTGGAGGGTGGAAAATACTTCTTGAGGAGCTTCTCCACGATGATGTCCAACTGTTTAGGTCCTTGCCTTGTTCTTAAGAGAGAAAGGAAATAAATTCATTTTTATATAGTCTTCAGGAACACTATTTTGTATAAAAGTATCACATAAATCATTAGAGATAGCAAGATGGGTACGAGGGTCCTCATTTGGTCCGTCGCTAAATGAACATTCTATTTACATCATTTGGAGCACTGCAGGTCTAATCTCGAGCGTGTGAGCTTGAACAGTTGGTTTGGTTATACTCAATCGGTTGTCCGTTCGTGGCCTAACATAGTGTCACATCTTAAGTGCGGGGTTGTCTTGCGGGTCCTCCATGTTATGAGAAGATGAAACCTCCGCAAATGATTGTTCTCGCCTTTTCCGAATGAGGGCTCGCTCTATTTCCAAATCAAATGGGAACAAGTCTGGTTGAGATCTCTAACTCATACACCGAGAAACTACAAAACAAGGAAAAAGAAAAATAAATCGATTTGGTCGAAGTCAAGTGATTCAATTCATTTTGATAGATACTATTCGATCCTCGGCAACGCCACCAAAAACTTTGTTCGCTATCCAGCCCGCAAGAGAATGGATTGCAAGTAGTAAACCCAATAAGCGAGTATCATTCTCATGAGGATCAAAGCCTACCGAGTATAAACTTAGAACACAAATTACTAAGCCAAACCACATAATAATTCAAAAGATGTAGAAATAGTAAGAAAAGAAGTTAAAGCGAAAAGTCTAAGGAAAATGGAAATAGCTTTATGCGAACTCAACAAGAGAACGATTCTAGGAGTTGGGTTTCACTTAGGTCTATTTCAATCCTCTCGGACTTAATTAACTGAATCAGCATCCATTTTTACCTATCCACAGGTTCTAAAGTCACCTAATCCGACTCTCTCCGCAACTAGGATATATCCCTAGGATGATCCTAACCCACTCTATCTATAAGTAAGAATTAAGGGACCAAAGGTCGCGTTTCATAACTGTATTGAGACTCCTAGGGTGATGGCTACCTCTCGGGTCTTCTCACACATCTCTGCTAATTCTTAGAATGACTAACCTACCTCTCGGTATGATTATTCCTAGGCTATGTTTACTTAGGCGACGGGATTCTCACTCTTGTAGCTCCTCACCGTCCCTTAGATCGATTTATTGAGTTGGACAAACATCAATAGACGCATGAAGTGATGCGAACCTTACCAACACGTGGCAAAATTCGACAATAATATATGGATGAGAACCTCAAGATTTGCAAAGAACAAGTTCCGAAGGCGAGCTTTGACCCGCTACCTAGCGAGATAGGAACCAAAGCTGCAATTTGAAAAAGATGCCACACCCCGAGGATTGAAGTGATAAGTCCAGTTGTAGAACGCCACAAGAAACTTTGATAAGTTTTACGAGTCTTCTCGAGAACCAAGAAAAGTGAATTCCTCATGAAATTATGTATTGAATAATAAAGAAATCTGAAAATTCGTCCAACCTCAACCCTGACCTATAAATAGGCCAAGATTATAAGATATGCGAAATATCGTATCTCCATATTGCCTCCTATGTAATAGGCAACAAAAATATTCTAACTACTCTCTAGGAAGTAATGAAAATTAACCTAATATTCTGACTTAATAACCAAAGAAAGGTAATAGATTACTTAGAAATGTAATATTCATCTTTGGCTAGAATCTTCGAACACTTCAATCATGTAGACATATGTTGCTGGCACATGCAGATTTGCTTCAGTATGCTCATTGAGTTTGCTTGAGTCCAAATTCCCCGAACCAGCCCGTTAAGATCTTCTCTAAACTTCTTGGTCCATGTCCCTCGTAATTGGCTCGTTTGGAACTCTAACCAAATCTCTTGCACTGTGCTCTTGGTTTGCATCATGAAGTACAGTAAATGTAAAGGAAATAGAACACTTCATAGATACGGGGCAATAAAAGTTCAATACATGGATGAAATAAACACTAAGATCCACTTACTACCCTAGAAAATAAAAACTAGCCAAACATCATGAGTTAAAGGACATGCTTATCAGATTGAAAGACAAGAAACCGAAATGAAGGAAAAGGATACAAAGGGAGAAGGAATATCAAACACCGATGATGAGCTTGATTCCTTAGCTCTTCCACCCATGACCCTTGTTCCGACATCCGAGGCTTCGTGACTTTAATTCGCCTAGAGCTCTATCCGAGACCTTGCCTTTTTGAAAAGCTACAAACCTTGTGGGGGTACACCTCTATTTATAAGACATTTCCACCTCCTCCAAGCTTAGTTTGGTCAATGTGGGATTGGAAGTCTTCAGTATGCTCATTGAGTTTGCTTGAGTCCAAATTCCCCGAACTAGCCTATTAAGATCTTCTCTAAACTTCTTGGTCCATGTCCCTCGTAATTGGCCCGTTTGGAACTCTAACCGGATCTCTTACACTATGCTCTTGATTTGCATCATGAAGTATAGTAAACGTAAAGGAAATAGAACACTTCATAGATACGAGGCAATAAAAGTTCAATACATGGATGAAATAAACACTAAGATCCACTTACTACCCTAGAAAATAAAAACTAGCCGAACATCGTTGAGCTAAAGGACATGCTCATCAGATTGAAAGACAAGAAACCGAAATGAAGGAAAAGGATACAAAGGGAGAAGGAATATCAAACACCGATGATGAACTTGATTCCTTAGCTCTTCCACCCATGACCCTTGTTCCGACATCCGAGGCTTCGTGACTTTAATTCGCCCAGAGCTCTATCCGAGACCTTGCCTTTTTGAAAAGTTACAAACCTCGTGGGGATCTCTATTTATAAGATATTTCCACCTCCTCCAAGCTTAGTTTGGTCAGTGTGGGATTGGAAGTCTTGGGTCCACCAATCTGCTCATTGGACCGCAATCTAAGTCTCTTCTACGCTGATCATCTCTGTAGACCGTGGCCTAAGCTCTATTTTTAGCTTCTTCTTCGTAAAACACGGTCTATGGACTACAGTTGCTTTCTTCTACTTAAGCTAAGCTGGAGCTTCCTTCTCGGGGAATTTGTTCAGTCTTTCTTTGATTTCCTGCACATGGAATAACTCTCGGAAGTATCTTCTCTACATTCTTGGAATCTTGAACACCTTAATTGATCTCCACTTGAAAAGTAATGCCATTAATCGCATAATGCATAAAAAGTAGCCTAAAACTCAAGAATCTTGGTCGGGAATGGACAAATAAATCATATAAATCATAATGTCAACACAGGCTCGGGTAGGTTTATACCGGTTGCAAGTCTACCATATATCCCTGCACAACCATACCATCTGTAACAACATATCAACAAAATAGCATTTGCTCAAAAATATTTTGAATTTAAATTGGGTATCTAAAATAAAATAGTTTGATTGAAGTTTTTCGATATCTCTTTTTATTAAGCAAGTTCCCGTATTAGAAACTCGAAGCATTAACAATAGTCCAGTAAAACAGTCTTATTGCAGGAGAAGAAGGTCATAATTCAACTGTAGGAAATGCTCCTAACAGAAGAGGCAATCCTAATATAGAAGCCAAGGGTTTAATGGCTTCGGTTAGAAGACCATAACAATAAATACTTCCACAGGGCACTAAAGTTAAGATACATCAATGTGTTATACATTGACCAGGGACAACAATTGGAAGATCAAGCAAATATAAAAGAAGAGGCACTAGCATATTTCCAGGTACTCCTTGGGACACCAGAAAATATAGTCAGAACCACAAGCGCAAAACTAAATGAATCGATAAGAAAGAAGCTAACACTCAAGCAAATTGAAAGCCTAGCAGCTACAGTAAGCAAAGAGGAAATCAAAGAGGCCATGTTCTCAATCCTAGGAGAAAAGTCCCTTGGGCTGATGGATACACATCCCATTTCTTTAAAGAGGCATGGGAAATAGTCAAAAATTTAGAGGAACCAATTCTACATTACTTTTGTCCAAGTGTGATGCCAAAGAAAGTGAACTCCACAGCAATAACCTCGATTCCAGGGCAAGGAGTTATAAACCGAATGAGGCAATTTACACCCATCTCCCGCTGCATTACCTTATACAAATGCATATCAAAGGTGCGAATAGACTTAAAACAATGTTTCCTAACTTAATCAACAGAAACTAGGTTGCATTCATTTAGGGAAGAACACTATAGAAAATATAATGCTAGTCCACAAGCTAGTAAGTCCATACCATAGAAATAAGCTCTCTTCCAGATGTGCCATAAAACTAGACCTTGTGAATGCCTTTGACTCAATAAACCGAGAATTTATCAACAATCTTCTTGAAGCCCTAAGGTTCCCAGCTCCATTCATAAAGTGGATAAGAGGTTGCATCGAGAATGCATGGTTCTTAATGAAGGTGAATGGGGATGCTAGTACGGTTTTGTAAAGGGAGGAATGGAGTCAGACAGGGGATCCCCTCTTCCCATATCCCTTTGTACTGTCAACAAAGTCCTAACTCAACTCCTAAATTAAGCAGTAGAAGAAAGGAAGATGGGTTACCATCCCGAGTTTAAATCCCTAAAGCTAGTATGCTTGGCATTTGTAGATGATCTTCCAGTATTTTTAGATGGATTTATGGCACCACTCAAAGCACTAAAGGAGACATTTCAAACCTTCTATACCATGTCAGGATTGTAGCTAAATTCTGAGAAGATAGAGCTGTTTAGCTTTGGAATAACTGAAACTTAGATACATCTAATCCTGGCATAAGGAAGTTTCAGATAGGACCAACTACCTGTTAAATATATGGGTATGCCTCTTATCTCCAAAGGCTATCCACAATAGATTGCCTGAGCCAAATAGCTCGCATCAGAGTGAGAGTAACATCATCGACAACACATAACTTTCCTAATGCAGGCATGTTTTAACTTATTAACTCGGTTATAAATGGTATGATAGGCTATTGGTGCTTACATTATCATCAAAATGGTACAAAAAATGTGTACAAGTTTCCTATGAAAAGGCACACTTCATGTTATGGGCCACTACGTCAAACAGGAGGAAGTGTGCATTCCAAAGAATAGGGGGTTACAAATAAAAGATATTGAGGCCTGGAACAATGCACGTGTCCTTATATGTGGCAAATTCTACAGAATGTTGGTTACCTCTAGGTAAGCTAGATCAAAAAGTTTGTGTTGAAGGGCAGGAGCTTCTGGGCTACTAATTTGAGACCAGGCTATAGTTGGGTGTGTAATTGGTCACAAAAAGGAAGCCCCCTATCCTTCCTTTCTAATGACATGCGACGTATCCCTGCTATAGGATCGAGTGGTCTGATCTCGATGGTATACAAAGGGGGACTATGGTCCTGGGCCAAGATGTTTACATCCCAAAGGAGAAAATATATTAAACTCAGCAGTGCAAGGCCTGAAGTGCGTTGTTAGGTTCGAAATTGGTAAGAGAGTGGTGAAGAGGATAGAGAGGTCCGAGTTATGAGGGTTGTCTTCTCTCCTTTATTTTAATTGTACAGATCCCCTTTATATAGGGGTGGAGGGAACACAAGTATTAAATACACGTCATGTATCTTGTGGGACAAGCAAGCTCTGTGGTACGGAGAATGTCAGACTGCGGAGGCGTAGGCGGCGTCAGCCGTACGGACTGACGCAGCTCTGAAGCGCCGCTGGTGGTACGGGCGCTGCCCCGGCTGTGCGTGTAGCTAGGCTTAGGCGTTGAAACTGGCGGATGGGCTTATTTCCTGGGCCTTGACTTGGGCTGAACTTCTTTAGGGGCGAGGGCCTTGGGCCCTGACCCTACACTTGCCCCCGAGTTTCACGCATCATAAGGCACGGGAAACTAATTTTAAAGTTCGAAAATCAATGGCGAACCCGGGGGTGACACGTGCCCGTCCGGGGTCACAGGTTCGGGACCTGCATGGGCCACCAGCCATCACATTTCGGGTAGTGGGAAGGTCACGCCGCCTGTCTCTCTTCCCCGTAGGCATTAATTGGGACTTGCCCGTTTTTGCCCAAAGCAGTTTCCTTCTCGCTTCCAGTCGCCCTGTCACTCCTGCCGTCTCGTCTCCCTCCTCTTGAGCCCTTCCTCTGTCTTCTTCGAGTTTCTTCCTTCTCGAGCCGACCCCGATGGCATCTTCAAGTCGTCCGACCTCGGCCTCAGGTGAGGAAATCTTCGAGAATAAGCTTACCCCCTCCCGATTTCTTTCGACCTTGAAATTAGGGAGAATAGGAGCCGATTTCTCTCCTAGATTTCCCCGCGAGGGTGAAGAACCCTCGGAGCCACAGCCAGGGGAGTTCGCCATCTTTCCGGACCAAATCAGGGCCGGCCTTCGGTGGCCGTTGGCCGAGCCAGTGGCGGCCATGCTGAGATATTATCGCATGGCACCGGGACAACTTTCCCCCACCCCTTGGCGCATCTGGACAGCCTTCTACCTATACTGTAGAGAACAAAAGATAGGGTATAGTAGGCTCCTGTTTAGGTTTTTTTACCTACTGGTACAACGCTCCGAGGGGGGTTACTATCACTTCCAGCCGCGCCGCAAGAAGATATATGGGGCGTTGGTGACGAACTACGGGTCCACCAACTCCGGCTGGAAGGATGCTTTCTTCTTCATGAGGGACGCGGAAGGGTGGAGGTGGCGTCAAGACCCTCGGGAGGAATTCCACGATGGAGACCCTTGAGGGTCCATGAAGAAAGAGGAGCGGGCCAATGCCAAGAAGTTCCGCGGCGTAAAGATCGACGCCCGGAGCATTATAACGGACGAGAACCTGATGAAATATGGTCTCGTGTCTGAGGCGCCCTGGAGATGGAGCGTTGATGAAGACATATGCGGGTTGCCCAAGAATATCTTGGTAATTTTCTAACTCTTCCTTTTCCTTCTGTTTCAGAGAAGGGCGAGTGAGCCAAGATCATTGATAAACTGCTGATGCAGGAGAAAGCCCTCAGGGAGGTCAGGAAGAGGAAACGCGAGGAGGAGGAAGATGTTCTCCCGATCTCCTCTTCCCAGGCTGGGGGTACCAGCACTGCCGCCCAGGCAAGGGAGGTCCCCTCTGAGCGGGAGTCTAGTGAAAGTGGGGCGCTGGTGCAGAAGCGGCGCGAGATTCGTTTCACCTCCTCGAGCTTGGCCAGCGCTTCTACTCTCGCGGCTCCCCAAGGAGAGGCTAGACCTGGCTCGCCTCAAGCTCCTGCTTTGGAGACTCCAGGGTCAGCGGCGCGGCCTTCCCCGGGACTTGGTGCCCCGTTGAGGCATTCTCCCTAGCCAGTACCTTCAGTGCCCTATCCAAGTCCCATTCAGGTGCAAGAAGAGGGTGAGGGCTCAAAGCGGTCCGCTCCTCCCGAGGTGGCCCAGGGTGAAGTTGAGGTAAGCGACGCTTATTGTTGAATTCAACATCAGAATGACTTGCACATCTTTAATCTTCTTACGCTCGCGTGCAGGTGTCCCTTCCTACAGCCGGTTCTCCCATCCGGGGGTTACTGGGGGACGTGGAGACGCAGATGCGCCTCACCAGGGTCCTACAGCGCCTCACGGGGGAGTTGCCTCCACTGGAGACGAGGGAGGACCTCTTCTCTTATGCGCGCTACTACTCATTGATGGTGAGCATGCTGCCGCTTATGTTCCCTGACCCTTCATTTCGGAATTGATTATTAACAATAACTTTGGTAGGGGGCTATGGTTCCTGGGCTGCTGATGGAGGCCTGGAGTCAAGAGCGGGTGAGCGTTCCGGAGCTGCAGGCCCAGATTCAGCGGCTTACAAACAAGAGGCGCAACTGGAGGAAGTAGCGCCAGAACATGCGTGCCAGCATCCAATACCTAAAGTCTCAGGTGGATACTGTGGAGCAAGAAGCCACTGGGGTTCGAGAAGAGGTGGCAGCGCTGAAGGAGCGACTCGCCTCTGAGGAGGCGGGGAAAGCTGAGCTCCAAGAGGAGGTGAAAGCCCTCAAGGAGCGGCTGGATCAGGAGTGGGCCGACAGGGCTGCTGAAGAGGGGAGACTCCAGGTGCAGTTGCAGGAGTCTGCTCTGGCGCTCTCGTCAGCTGCCACGGAGAGGGCGGCGGAGGTGGCGCGCGCCAGGCTTGAAGCTGTGGAGGAATACAAGGCAAGTGACGCCTTCATAGAAGAGCTGGCAGCGCGAGGTGGCAGAGTTATAGAAGACTCCCTCCGCTCTGTCAAGGATGACCTCCAACGTCTACATCCCGACGTCGACCTGACGGAGATCCCAGGCCTTGACTGCCTCCGCCTCCTGGACGAAGCCCGTGGCGCCGGGACCCCTTAGGTCTAGGGATAGAGTTGTGTAAGCGAGGCTTATGTAAAGAAGGTCATCTAATGAAATTGCCTTTTTCTTTATTTAATGAAGTTGTCTCTTCCTTGTGTCAGCGACCTTGTAATTTTGTTCTCCTAAGCTATATAACGCCTTCGCCTTTCGATGTGAGTTAGCCGCGACCAGCTCCCATGCTCTCCTTCTTAACACTTTCGAAGTATTATTCGTAACGCCTTTATTTGTCACCGCGTTGGATATAGGTTGTTTGACCACCAAGTGTTGGGGTGCTTTCATGCCGTCTGTTTGTGTTTGATGCCCCGCTCTCGCGCGGCGTGACACGGTTCACATACCCAGTGTCGCGTTTTACGTTGCCTTGTGTCGAAGACGGGTTGTGACAATCCCTTATAGATCGTGCCGTGATAGGCCGTTATAGTTATCCTGAGGCAACGTGTTATGCTGCTGCCAACTTCTCTTAGTTTTACCGCGTTGACACACATTTAAGTGAGTCTCCGCTTCTGGTTACATCCTACGTGCTCAGGCGCTTTAGCCGCGCCCCTCGTCGTCTTGTTCTCAGAGTTATAGCGGTCTTTGGCGCCCCAGGATGACCGAGGTCTTTAATGCCCCCGGATGATGGAGGTCTTTGTGCCCCCGAATGATGGAGGTCTTTGGGTGCCTCGGGATGACTGAGGTCTTTGTGCCTCCGGATGATGGAGGTCTTTATGCCCCCGAAAAACGGAGGTCTTTGGGTGCCTCAGGAGGTCTGAGGTCTTTGGGTGCCCTAGGAGGTCTGAGGTCCTTTTTTTTTTTGGGAGGACGTTTGAGAAATAGGGGTTAGATTTAATCAAGTACATAAGGGTACACATGAAATAAGGCATGCTAATAGAAGAATCTTTTGAGCACCTCTGCATTAAAAGTGTGTGGCAGTGTGCGCCCCTCCATATCTTGTAAGATGTACGCGCCCGGGTAAGGGATTCCGGTGATGCGATATGGGCCCTCCCATTTGGGTGCAAGTTTGCCTGAGTGGTGTTGAGAGAATTTGTTCTGGCGAAGGACCAAATCCCCCACGTTGAATTGTCGCGCTCGGACCTTGCGATTGAAGTAGCGCGCCACCGCTTGCTTTGCTTTGTGCATGTTAGCGAGAGCCGTCATGCGCTTTCCTTCTACAAGGTCCAAGTCCTCCCCTCGGAGACGATCATTACCTGATTCCCCAAACATGGCCACTCGGTGGGTGTTCACTGCTACCTCGGCAGGAATAACCGGCTCCGATCTGTAGACGAGGGAGAAAGGTGTCGCGTCGGTGGCCGCACGAGGCGTTACTCGATATGCCCACAGCACGCTATCTAGCTCGTCGACCCACGATCCCCCGAGTGCGTTTAGCCTGGTGCGCAAGCCATGGAGGAGGGTCCTGTTAGTGACCTCGGCCTGCCCATTTGTTTGAGGGTGCGCCACCGAGGTGAAGCACTGCTTGATTCGAAGCTCCGGGCACATTTCTTGGAAAGCTTTGCCTCTGAACTGTGTTCCATTGTCTGAGATAAGGATGTGGGAGACGCCGAAGCGGTACACGATGTGTTTCATCACGAACTTGCGGGATGCTTTGTCAGTGATGGTGGCGACTGCCTCAGCTTCCACCCACTTGGAGAAATAGTCCACCGCGACGAAGAGGAAACGACGCTGCGTAGAGGCCATTGGGAAGGGACCTAATATGTCTATCCCCCATTGGGCGAAGGGCCAGGGAGACATCATATCAGTGAGCTCGGTGGGAGATCCAGTGGGGTGACGCGCAAATGCCTGGCACGCGGGGCAGCTTCGAACCAAGGCTTGCGCGTCATTCATCATTGTCGGCCAGTAGTACCCTTGTCAGAGGGCTATGCAGGAAATCGCCTTGGCTCCCTGGTGACTTCCTGCGATTCCTTCGTGAATTTCTCGCAATACATAGGTTGCCTCCTCCGGACCAAGGCAGCGCAAAAGGGGCTGGGATACCCCGCGTCGATAGAGCTTTCCCTCCAGCATAGTGTATCTTGCGGCGCGCAATTTAATACGCCGAGCCACTACGGGGTCGGCGGGGAGGTGATCTTTCTCCAGGTATCTACGAATGGGCGTCATCCAGTTTTTCTCATTCTGGGCACATAGTACCGCGAGAGGCGTGTACGTCTCGGAAACCCGACGACACTCAATAAAGTTGAGGGGAGAATAAGCTTGCCCCGTGGCTGCCTTGCTTAGCAGGTCCGCCCAGTGATTTTCTTCTCTGGGGACTTGGACGATTTTCACGTCATCGAACTGCCAGACCACTTCCTTCGCCCTCTCCAGACAACGCTTCATGTTGTCCCCCTTGGCCTCGCACTCTCCATTTAACTGGCTGACCACAAGTTGTGAGTCGCATTTGGCAAGGACTCGACGCGCCCCGGCTCCTCGCGCTATCAGCAGTCCAGTGATTAGGGCTTCGTACTCCGCCTCGTTGTTAGTCGCGGGGAAGGACAGTACGAGGTTGTAGGTGAGCGGCTGTCCCTCCGGGGGAACTATCACACATCCTGCCCCTGCAACGCCTCTGGTGGAGGACCCGTCGGCGAGCACTTCCCATACGTCAGCAGGCGAGTGCGTTGTGGGGTCGTTTGGCCTGATGTTCTCTGCGATGAAGTTTGCCAGCGCTTGGGCCTTGATAGCTCCCCGTGGCTCAAAGACGATGTCAAATTCACTAAGCTCGATGGCCCACCGCACCATTCTCCCTGATAATTCAGGCTTGCGGAGGACTTGTTTTAGGGGTTGGTCGGTGCGGACAGCGACGGAGTGTGCCTGGAAGTATGGCCTCAGTTTTCGCGCTGCTAGGATGACGGCCAAGGTGAACTTCTCCATTGGTAAGTAGCGGCGTTCCGCCGGGATCATGACTTTGCTCACGTAATAGACTGGGCGTTGCGCTCCATCCCGTTCCACAACAAGGACGGAACTGAGGGCGACGTCGCTTACTCCCAGGTCAAGCCTGAGTGTTTCCCCCAGCATCGGGGTCGCCAGACACGGGGGAGAGCTGAGGTAAGCCTTGAGCTGAGCAAACGCCTCCTCACACTCCGTCGTCCAAGTAAAGGCTTTTCCTGCTTTTATCCCCTTGAAGAAACGGAAACACTTATCTCCTGCCTTGGAGAGGAAGCGGGAGAGTGCTGCAAGACGTCCTGTGAGGCACTGGACCTCCTTGATCGTCAAGGGGGATTTCATGTCTTCTATAGCTTTGATTTTTTCGGGGTTGACCTCAATGCCCCTGTGAGTGAGCATGAACCCCAGGAATTTCCCCGACTTCACCCCAAAGGCGCACTTTTCGGGATTTAGTCGGAGGTTATAACGCCTCATGACCTCGAACGCCGCCCGAAGGTCTCCCTGGTGCGCAGCCACCCACTTGGACTTGACGATCATGTCGTCAACATACGCTTCCATGGTCGTCCCCAACTGGGCTGCGAAAAGGCGGTTGATCAACCGTTGGTATGTGGCTCCTGCATTCTTAAGGCCGAACGGCATCACGCGGTAGCAGTAGACCCCGTCTGCCGCGTAAAACGCCGTTTTTTGTCTATCTCCCGGATGCATCGCTATCTGGTTGTACCCGGAATAGGCGTCCATGAAGCTAAGCAACTCGTGGCCAGCTGTGGCATCAACCAGCTGATCTATGCGGGGCAACGGGTAGGCATCTTTGGGGCACGCCTTGTTAAGATCCGTGTAGTCCACGCACATCCTCCATCGTCCATTCGGTTTGCGCACCAAGACGATGTTGGCGACCCACGTTTGGAAACGGACCTCCTCAATGAAGTTCGCCGCCAAGAGCCTTGCTACCTCCTCGCGGACGGCCCCCTTTCGCTCCGCCCCCATAGACCGCCGCCCTTGGATGACGGGGCGGGCGACTGGGTTGACTGCGAGGCGATGGGTGATGATTGATGGGTCAATACCCGGCATGTCTACAGGTGTCTATGCAAACACTTCAGAAAATTCCCCCAATAGCGCAATTAAGTTTTGCTTACAGGAGATGTCTAATTCTGCGCCGATCCAGACGCTCCGTGTCAGTGCCAGGAAAACCTCCTCCAGCTCTCCCATTGGGGCAGGTCGCTCGACCCCATCACGAGGATCAGGCTCAATCTGTAGTGTGGGGCGAACACGGGTCTCCTTTAGGGTTGCCAGATGGCAATGCTTCGCCACCTGGTGGTTTCCCCGAACGCCTCCTGTGCCACGGGCGGTAGGGAATTTGACCATTTGATGGTAGGTGGACGGTATGGCACGAAGAGCGTTCAGCGTGGGGCGTCCCATGATCGCGTTGTAGGCGGACTGGATGTCTACCACCAGGAAAGTAGCCATGCAACTTGAGATCCTGTTGTCGTCTCGCAAGGAGAAAGGTAGGGCAATAGTTCCCTTCGGATACACCGTCCCCCCGTTGAATCCTATCAACGGTGTCTCCGCTGGGGAAAGGTCCGCGTCGGCGAAACCCATTTTCCTGAAAACGTCATAGTACAAGACGTCGGCCGAGCTCCCGTTATCAACGAGGATCCGTCGTACCTCGAATCCTCCGATGTCGGCTGTGATTACCAACGCCTCACCTCGTGCTGAGGGAGGTACGGGCGCAGTGTCTTCGTCTGTGAATGTGATCGAATAATTTCGGTTGTGCTCCAGGCATTGCATCTCGTGCGCGGGACGCTTGTTTCCGGAGGAGCGCTCGCCGGTGATCATATGTATCGTTCCTCGACGTTCCCGAGGTGATGGCTCTTTGGCCATCGGCCTCTCATTTTCCCGCCTGTCCCCCGTCGTGCTCCTGGCCTCTGGGTCTCGGCGCCACGTGTTCCTGGCAGGTGGACGCTGCACGTACTCCTGCAGATGCCCCCCTTGGATCAGTCATTCGATCTCGGACTTCAACTGCCGGCAGTCTTCTGTATCGTGGCCCGCCACCCGGTGATATCGGCAATATCGGTCCACGTCCGGGCCCAACGTTTCTTTGGTTTTACGAGGGGCTTTGATCAGGCGTCGTTTCTCACCCTCCGCGAGGACAACGGCGCGCGGGGCCAACAGCGGGGTGAACTTTTCCCGTTTGTTGTCCCGTCCGCTCTCTTCTTGTCGGCCCGTAGAGGTTTCTTTGCGCTTGGTATCCCTGCGTCTCCAGTCAGCCTCTTCAATTGTCATGAACCATTGGGCCCGCGCCGCTAGGTCAGTGAAGTCGTTGGGGGGATCGATGATCAAGTTCTTTGCGAACTCATCATCCCTTAGACCGCACTGAAATGCGGCCATCTTCTCCCGTGGAGTCAGGTCATCCACTTCGGCCGCCACTCTTACAAATCGCTCGTACCAATGGCGAAGGGACTCACGGTCTCGCTGCTGCATCCCGAAAAGTTCCATCGGGGTGCACCTGATCCGGAGGGAGCCTGTAAAGCGCTCCAAAAATTTTTCTTTTAGTGAGGCGAAGTGGGAGATGGACCCGGGTTCTAACGAGTAGAACCAGTCCGCTGCGAGGCCTTTCAACGTCCCCGGAAAAAGGAGGCACTGAATTGCATCCGTGGCGCCTCTCCCCAGGAGGGAGTTGACATGGGCACGCAAGTGGTCACGAGGGTCGGATTTTCCGTCGTACGCATCGATCTGCGGAACCTTAAACTTAGGAGGTAAGGTGACCGCCTGGATTTCAGCAGAGAAGGGGCTGGCGACATCCTCCTCGACGGCCGGGAGCCCATACCGGCGACGGTTGTTGGCTTCGAGGGCTCTGGCAACGCGATCCTCGACCAGTTTCTGCACCTCCCTCGCGGTCATGCTGGTGCCAGCTTGGGAAACGTCATCTTCTGAGGGGACTGGCGTCAAACGCGAGTTTGCTGCCGCCGCGGCAGGAGGGGGAGCGCGCGGCGCCCTTGAGGTGTCCCCGGCGCCCTCTTGACGCCCGTTCAAGTGGTGAGATAGCGCGGCCTCAGCTAAGGTGGTGACGCGGCACTCAATGAGTTGCTCCACTGCCTGGCGGGTTAGAATGGGGAGGGCCCCCAGGAGCTCATCCTGATTGGGATCAGCACGTGGGGGGCCTTTTGGTGTGTTTTCCGTGGGAGGGAGGTTAGGGAAGAATGCTTGTTGATCACGAGTGGAATGGGTTGCTCTGCGGTTGCTACGGGTGCGAGCCATGACTTCTAGTTCATTCCCACAGACGACGCCAAATGTTAGGTTCGAAATTGGTAAGAGAGTGGTGAAGAGGATAGAGAGGTCTGAGTTATGAGGGTTGTCTTCTCTCCTTTATTTTAATTGTACAGATCCTCTTTATATAGGGGTGGAGGGAACACAAGTATTAAATACACGTCATGTATCTTGTGGGACAAGCAAGCTCCATGGTACGGAGAATGTCAGACTGCGGAGGCGTAGGCAGCGTCAGCCGTACGGACTGACACAGCTCTGAAGCGCCGCTGGTGGTACGGGCGCCGCCCCGGCTGTGTGTGTAGCTAGGCTTAGGCGTTGAAGCTGGCGGATGGGCTTATTTCCTGGGCCTTGACTTGGGCCGGACTTCTTCAGGGGCGAGGGCCTTGGGCCCTGACCCTACATGCGTAGCTAGATATAAGATTCACCGTGGCCATAAACCAAAATACACATAGCAAAGGCTGGGAGAATTTTAATACTAAAACGCAAGAGAGCATAGTAGGACAAGCTAATTTGGTTTCCATGGAATGTGCCTAGTTACCCTTTTGTATTGTAACTTGTTATAAGAAACAAGCTTAGCATGACCGCTCGGGGAAGAAATGGAATGATCAAATCACAGCTAAGAAACAAGCTTAGCACTTTACTCTTCACTTGTGAGTCTCAAAGCTGATTACTCTTGATGCTAAGCAAGTAAAAGCCTGCGCAGGATTGGTAGGAAGAGCTGGCTATGGGCATTAGCAAAGGAAAGGGCAAATCTCTTGATTTCTTGATTCAACCATCTACTGATAATGCTAGACGACTTACATCTACTGTATATGAAAAATTAGGAACCGATTCCGCTTTCAAGATGCCCCAATCCGACTACAGGCAATAGTCCAAAGGATTAAGGCCTTAGTGAGGCTGCGAATCTCGTCCATTCCCAACCTTAGGAACAGACTTAACACCAACATTTCCTCACGGCCACTAGTCGCTAGTGAATATTGATGAAGGACTGCCTTTTTTTTTTTATCCAGTTTATCCTTTTTGATAGTGAGAGGAATGTAAAGTAAAAAATGATGTAAAAGCTCAATCATTGTAAATGAAAATTAAACTTCCCAAAAATATTATTCCACCTTATACTAATGATGTAGAGTCACTGAGGACGTAGACAGCATATGATATCCAAAAAAAAAAACAAAAAACCAAAACAACTGTTTTGAGGTTTCTTGAAATTCTAATTTTTCAATGTACTCCAAATGGTAATGGAGCTGAACCTTAAGACGCTCCAGAACCCCTTCACAAACTCTATGATAGCCATGGTCTCTCTCTGGGACTTAGCCACGGCACCACATTCCAGCAGTGGCGGAATAAACAGCCACAACCCCGTTGCTGCAACATAACCGACCGTCAGGAGGCGGGAAATAGCCGCTGGCAACCGCCACCAAACCATTTTCTTCAACCCTATCTCCAATGCCACAGACACCCCGTGGAGCACAAAGAAGTACGTCACTACCCATGTGGGATCCCTCCTCCCTATGTAGTAGAAAATGAGCTCGTGCATCAACCCCGACACGAGGAATGTCGAGAAGGCTGCAGGTAGCGAGGCCCACCTCCGCCCAATCCACCGAGCAGAGATTGACCTGATGGGTTCGTAGATGGTGGGATGGAGGATGCTTGTGGCCATGAGGTTCCACCGATGGCCCCAAAAGTCCTGCAGGGAAGTGGACAGATAGGGCTCGTCGAACTGCGGCTCTAGGTAGAGGCCAGTGAGGATACAGATGGCGGCAGCTACGGCTGCCAGACAGACTTCAAGGCTGATGTACATGTGGATCGCGTACATCATCATGATGAGCTTAGGATGGATCCATTCCTTCTTGTAGAGCGGCACAAGGAACATCAACAGCAAGCACTTGGTTGTGTAATTCAACGGCGACTTCAAGCCCTTTTTCAGTGGAATCAAATATTAGAGCATATTATATGTGTGTAAAAAATCGTTTATTCGGCAATCTGCCCCTTGACGCACAGTGATAGTTTATGTTGTGGAGTCGAGAAAACCTATTTCCGTTAACTTTTCATATCAACATTTTGACTTACTTGTTATGCACATTTCTCAAACTCAATGCGTTCTCCTGTTTAAGCTGCCCCAATCTCGCTAATAACTTTTGTAATCTTTGTCGATTTAACCCCAAATTTCATAGTCTATCAAAACAACAATTTATAAATTAAGGGGAATAAGGAATCATCAGGAAAGGATAGTCTTAAATTGTGAACATCATGGAGGTGAATGAGCTAGGAAAGCTTAGCTCGATCCCGTCATACTGCATGATTTTCATACCAGTGATCCACAAGTTAGATTCAATTGGAACACATGTCGATTGCAACGTGGGGCTGTCATTGAGAGGTTGTGAAAATCGAGGGGCCAAATTGAAATTAACACAATAATAAGATGTGCAGACTAGAACATACTATTAAGATGGAGTAGAGCAGTAAAATACCCTCTTTGCTGCCGCTTCCTCGCTCTTACGAAGCAGAGACTGGAGCTTGATGGGGAAGCAGGCAATGGAGAGGAACAGAGGGAGTGCCAGCGGCGGGTCGGAGCAGAGCGGGCCCTTCCCGAAGGCGAGAAGGAGGAGCTTGAAGTTGGCGAGCCAGGCGAGAAAGAATGATGCGAGGCCGGTGAGTGTTATGGTTGTGAGCCTAAGAGGGAGCGCCAAGAAGAGGCATATCACAGGGAGGAAGCAGAGCAGCCTTGCTGGGCCGGCGGGAACGAGCTTCGAGGCGGTGGCGCAGTAGCAGAGGGAGGCGGCGACCGAGATCCATACGAGCACCAAGTTGTTGAGCTCTCCCTCCATGTCCTGCCTTCACCCGACCTTGTGGTGGCTGCTTTAAGTAATGTGATCAGGTGGTGGGTGGAATTATTTTTTATAAAAAGTTTAAGGACTGATCAGATGGGAGACGACAGACTTTGTCTCCTTTTTCCTTCGATGGGACACTGATTTTTTTTTCTCCTTAAAATCAGGCAGATGCTGGAACCATTTATTTATTTTGGATAAAAAGGACATAAAATCTGGAAAGAGAAATTTGTACTATTGATATCATTATCATTGTCATTATGTGATTTATAGGTCTTAGCTACACTAGGAAAAGACTAAAGAACTCTTACAATGGAAAGAGTAGAAATAGATTAGTAATAGATTTTGGTGAAAAATATATAATTTTTATTCTCAAAATGAGAGATCTTAAATTTAATTTTTATCGAAATTTCATATTTTAAAAAAGAGAATTTGGTATAGTTGATTTCGCTCTCACTTTGTTACTTAAAAGTTGCATGTTCAATCTCAGCATTGGAATTTTTTGTGCCCTTCTATTCTATTTTTCTTACCTTTTTAGACATATGTATTTTATTTATGCACCGAAAAAAAGTCCCATATTTTTTATTATTGTATTTATGTTGTCCTATTCTAACCTAGTGGACTTTCTTTATAGAAAAATTGAAAATTTCAGGTACAATTCACATGTTTTCCATGCACACAACAAATTTGCTTTCCACCTAAAGAAAAACTTTTACGAGCTTAATTTATTTATTATTATACCCAACGACATTTCCTATACCTATTCCGAGATCAACCATTACTAGACCGTCTCTTTCCAAGAAGATAGTGTTGCATGTAACGGAAGATATTTATTATCACGGGGTACACTAACCAATAAAATAAAAATATCTTAGTATTATTTTTTCCTCTTAAATTTATAAAAAATTCTTCAGTACTTGATTTAATTTTACTGATTGGTGACATTACATAGACACTACCACATAACGATACCGTTAAATACAAGAGTCAATCTTGTCCTACTCAATTAATGTAAATGGTTGATTGTGATCACCAGCACTACAAATAAAGTACTTTGTTAAAGTATTCTTTCGATAATAAGGAAGGCCTATAATATTACATTTGATGGGAAGGAACTAAAATGAATGGAATAGAAGAACAATTTGGCCTTATTTTCATATTTTTTACTTTATTATACTTATGAAACTCATAATGTTCATTTCGTTAGTATGGACTTATTGCAAAAGTTCATAGAATGATATTTCCTTAGAAAATGAAAATGAATGATCACCCCATCACTTCTCACAAATACACCCTCTCATAATTTCTAAATGAACATAAAATTTAGTGATTTTCTCCGGATGCTATTGCAATTTATATTATAAAACTCATTCCATTCAACTCCTTTTTTTTTTTATCAAACATAACCATTTTGAAAAATTATTGATTAATAAAAAAACTTAATTGATACTATTTCATTCTTTATATTGAATTTATTTCCTTTTATTCTATGTCATTCTTGCGCAAAGAACATAAATTATGATATTGTATGATAAGACTATCTTGAAGGATCCACATAAAATGGAGACAGAAAATGAAATTTATAATCGGATGAGGAAAAGATTAAAACTGCATAATCTATTAAAAAGGTAAAACGTCTGAGATGAAAGAGAAAAAGAAGATATTGCACATCTGCAACATGGCACCTTAAGGGGGTTTCGTGAGAAACTTCTTGTTACATTTGAAAAATTGAATAAAAATTTTTTGGAAAAAATTCAAAGGGCCTCGTTTTATTTAAAACATAATAATCAATATGTGTTAGATAAAATAATTTGATGTTTCTTTTGCTTCAGAAGGAAATATGGAATTTCATTATTTTTTATATTTATATAAAATTACAATTGTTTAGCTGACTAGGCTAACCTGACTTAAATATGTATTTAGTTAGATTGATTTTTGAATACAAGATAGTATTCACATAAAAGTTGAGACAATGGTAGAATTATATTGGTTGTTCGAAAAGTTTGTAGTTTCTCCTAAGTTAATATTATAAGTTTAAAAGTGTAACTTTTAGTTCTAAATACTTACTCCATTACATGTGTAAAGTTCACTGTTATTAGATTATCAATAACCTGTCAATAATATCATTAATTATTCTTATTTTGTCATTAATTCATTTGACCTGGCACATGAGTAGGCATTTTTTGTCATATTAAATACATAGCATGGCATATAACCGTGTAAAAAGAAATTTTATGAGAGCCTATATAAATTTTAAATAATTTCAAGATTTAGAAAAATCAATAATATAAATTTGTGTCCCTATTCGACAACCCTGCTAGACCAAAATCGTTCTAATTGATTTAAAAATAAAATAAACATCCCAACCCGAACCCAAAAAAATCCGAGTTCATTTTTTTTCACTATCAGCTAAAATGGTAAAAATCATCAAAATAAATCGGATTAAACAAGACCAAACTAGACATATGACAACCACACTAGATAAACTAATGATGAAAAATAATGGTTTAACACCACATAATGACACATCAATAACATACCAAGGGCAAGTGACGGAATGAACTTAACGTAAATAATGAAAAAGATAATTTGGTATTGAAAAGGACATTTCAAAATTTACTAAAAATAATTTAAGAGAAATGAAAAATTTTTAGGACTAGTATAGTAATTCTCCTCCGAGGTAATAATAACAAGAATGTAGATTTGTTTCAGTGATTCGGTTATTTTGTCTTCAAATAAAATTTTGGCAGAATCTTTTAAATGAAAAATTAAATTTTAAAAAATTAATAGACTAACTAGATTAAATTTATATTAGTAGCGCCTATTGAATTTCTAATTAATGTTACGTCAATTTGAACTTGCTTGATCTGTTCATTCGCGACCCTGTAATGCAATCGCATTCTCTAGCCCAATTCTTGTTTCGACATATGATATCGTACAAACTAAGAAAACCAAGGTGACTTGTATACCGACATATAAGAATAGGCTGTCTACGGCTACCGGCGTTCTTCCACTTGAGAGATAGAGACTGGATGACACTTTAATGGGAGAAATTCTTCAATAATTCTACCTTATCACGTGAGATGAGAAAATATCAATTAGATTTTAATAAATGAATAAATTAGTGTGAATTGTCTAAGCAATTGCCTGTATTATTACTAATCATGACAATTTATTTGGTTTTTCCTTACTATATAACTATAAGATGTGATATTTAAGATATTTTACTTCATTATAGAATAAAAACAAAGAAATAGATTTGACGACTATACATGAGGCATATAGCTAAAGGTCGAGAAAGTCATGTATGAAATGGTGTCGTCATGTAAGAATGTTTATTTAGTGATGCTAATTAATAAAATTTCACTTTTTCTAGGATTTTTTTTATTTTAGGATTCTATAAAAATATAAAATAACTAAATTTTATTTATTGTTGTCATCGCATAAGTGATAACATTGTTATGCAGGAGACCTACTCCTAAAGATCACACTTGGGAGAAATTCTTGCATGTTATGACGTCATCATATGACATTACCTATGTGGGTTATCAATCAATAAGATCAAGTCATTTTAGGGCTGTTACACATCACGTAAACTTGACTTGATCTTGCGGCAGTACTGCTAGTGTGATCCACAAAAATTCATGAGCTCTAGAGTTCTTTCAAAAATATCGTCTAAAATGTTTGATATGCATCAAGCTACGTGATTCAAAAAAATTGGTAATGTGACATTGATCTTAATTTGTAATTAACAGGACCTGAATGTGATTCTCATCAACAAAACATATCATATTCCTGGATAACTGCCTCCACGGCATAAAACATTTGTTCAATATAAACTTTGGGAAAAATACGCAAGTGGTACATATTTGCTTTTATAAATGTTTCATATTAGTACATTGATTTTTTGTTTAACTCTGGTACATTTTCTTTTAAAATTATTTCTTAATGGTAGATTTCAGCTTAACGTCATCAAATGTCCCTGACATGGTAATATGACGTGGACATCACACATGCATAGACACATATGTGGCATGCTGATATAATATTTTAATTGAAATAAGAATAAAAATTTTAAAAATATAAGAAATTAATTAAAAAAATTAAAAAATTAAAAAATAAAAATATACAAATTTAAAATGATGTAAAATTTATATTTAAAAATTATAAAATTACAAAAAAAAATCTAAAAACTAAAAATTAAAATCTTTGACAATTTTATAAAAGGTTGTAAAATTTTCTTTTTTCAGTGTAAAGTTCTAAAAATTTTCTATGTAATATAAGCATTTAAAAATTTATAATATTCTTTAGAAAACCCTAGCATCATCCTTAACCATTCCTTGTCCACTCCTAACCTTAGTCTCTTCCCCACAGTTCAAAACCCAAGTGGCCCACTCTTCACTTCGCCTCTCTCAGATCCCACCACATTGACAACAATAAATCCCTAGAGGAGAATCAGAATGAAGACCTGCAGATGTGCTAGAGTCGACGAAGAAGAAGAAGATGACTTGGAAGGCGTAATTGGAAAACCTCAAAAAATTAGAGATTTTCAGGGGAAGACGACCCACAAGCCCTAGGCAAAGATAGCAACAAACAATATAGAGGTCCCAAATCCTTCATTGAAAACTCCTTATTGAGAAACGCCAACTGGGACATTAGGTATTCTAGTAAGGATAATGTCATCCACACACATGGGCAACATCATGAAAAACTCAAGTGTTCGTAAAATGAACAATGATGTGTCCACGACAGAGCCAACAAATACGAGTTTGAGGAGATATCTGCTACGATGAAGAAACCAAGTTTGTGATACTTGCATAAGGCCACATAGAGAACGTCGCAAATTATAGACATAATCGGGTTAGAGTGGGTTTGTAAAACCCAGTGGCTAAACCATACAAACTTCCTCATTCAAATGACTGTGAAAAAGGTATTCTAACCTCCAATTTTCGAATAGGTCATTGTAAAGAATTAGTAATAGAGAGTACGATACAAATAGTAACTAGTTAGATAATTGGACTGAAGGTGGCATCGTAATCAATACCTTTACACTGAGTATAGTCTCTTGCCACAAGGCATGCTTTGAAACTATGTAGCCAATAATATTGCGATTTGGTGAAGATGGAATGAGATCCCATCTATGTTTAGCAAGTAAAGTAGCATATTCATCCTATATAGCTGTAATCCATCATACGTTTGTCTAGGCTAGGGAAAAGACTTGGTCTCCTTAATAGACATTGAGAATACAGGGGGATGATGAGAGATAGAAAACAATCGTGGTGGTAGAGATCCATCCATCTAGATGGAGAGGAAGCAGCTGACCTATTGGATGCAACTTAGGAGACATCAGTAGACATAGCACCAACTAGAATAACCCCATGAGGATAATGATACCAAACTTCTAAGGATGATGATTGAACTGGATGAGGAAGGTAGGAAGATGGTTCTGAGCTCGGAGAAAGCGGAGCCATCAGGGAAACTGCAAGAGGGTGTCCTGCAGAAGTCAAGTTGGATGCCCGAGTAATAAATGGAAACTGCTACTCATCAAAGATTATGATGCAAACAATAAATAAACAACCAGAAACTAGATCAACACAGTGATAGCTGTGATAATTGTACGAATAGCCAGGGAATATACAAGATTGAGAGTGAAAATCAAGCTTGTACTCTTATAAGGATGGAGATATGGATAACAGTAGCAAGCAAATACTCTTAAGAGGGAATAGCTAGGTGGGTAACCATGAATCACATGAAAGGGAGTCAAAAAATTAAGGGTCCTAGTGGATAGTCAATTAATGAGAAAAATGACAGTGTTAAAGGGAAAATCTCAAAATTTGTTGGGAAGGTGGAAGTGAGTAAGAAGTATTAAACCCATGTCGACAATATAACAAGAAAAGGAAATTGAGACACTACCAGGTTAACATGACTCAAACTTCTATTTTTATGATCATTATTGACCAACATAGATAAAGACGACAAGACTTTGTCAACTGTTGAGAAGATTGAGTGACGAAGATGCTGGTGCCACAATTTGCTAGTTGAAGAGACACTTGCAAATGCATGAGGTGAGGAAGAACCACTGAATCCTAACTCCAAATAGTACAAGCCATCTTTAAGCAGTCTTTAAAGCAGCTCCTAATGTGTTTGTAAGTCCTCCACAAAAAAATGAGAGGGATGAGGCTCAAAGAAGAAATTATTATAATTTGAGAATTTTGGGACTAAAAGTACTTTCGTGAAAATGCCAGGAGCGCACAAGATATTATTTAGGCAAAAGAGCATGTAGGATTAAAAATTGTAGTACAACAAGAAGAAATAATTGGAAAACATATTCCATTACCTATCATAAGTTGTTTCGACGTTAATTGATATTCCTAAATAGAGAGATTCGAAAGATCGGCCTTCACATGATGTGCCGCTCCCGATTCAATATATTAGTCCAAAGTCTGCATGAGTAATGTGTGCCCAAGGAATCTGAAAATTCCATGGCAAAAATGGACAAGAAGATGCACTATGGCCACATTGTTTGCATCACTAGTTAAAAGAGGAACATGGCCAAGTAAGAGACTCCGGTAATGTCTCAAGGCCCTAGTTCACAAGTGAAGTGTCATTGTTGGGCCCTAGGAAAGTGTTGGGTCATAGTGTATTGTAGATAGGCTTGTGGATGGAAGTGGGCTAAAGCATCCAGGCCAAAAAAGAATGAATTGTTGTATGGCCCATAATTGAATATACGTGGTTGGCCCCGATCCAACATAACTCGACTTGCAATGTCCTTTTCCTATAGAAATAGTCTATCCTTGCCACAAAGTGGTGGATCCCTATGTTGCTCTGCGAGTACCCTCATCCTCGTCTAGTCAATGAAGTCATGAAATTGATAGAAGATGTTCCTTGTAGGCTAGAGAGAGTTGTAAGGGTTTGGAACCTCCGATAGGACAGCTTCGCATCCTATTCCAGCTAAAGCGATGATAAGTCATCAATTTTCATGGTGGACTGAGAAGGCACCAAGGCAAGTATTAAGAGTTTCTTTGTCACCCAAGCCAGACAAGATGCGATCGTTGACGTAGCTAGTGAATAATTGTGGCTGCTCAAGTTGTGCAAATCAAGTAGCCAAATTATTCACCTCCTTTAGTTATTTTACAATTGATTTGTTCCCTTTGGTTAACTAGTGTCGTTGCTTACCTAGTAAGTCCTTTTGGATGTGAGTTTGCAAATCAAAGAGGGCCTTAAGCTTCCCCCATACCTTTAATGCTGAGAGATAACCAACCAGTTGTCATTTGATCTTTTTGCTAATCGAAACAATGCTATAGGTTAAACAAAATTGATCATATCCCTCCAAATATTCGGATTCTAGATTATGTACTGAATTGTCATCTTTTTTACTTCTTTGATTGTGACAGGTGTTGTTGGAATTGAGCTATTGGCATATTCGAGTAGCTTGCAAGACCACAACAAAGGAATCGTCACACTTTTCCAATGTAATAGTTCGAGCCTTCTAGTTTGATTTGAGTATTAGGTAGATTGGTAGGGAAGGATTCTAGAAATATGTGTTGAGCCATCAGAACATTAGGTAACACGAGATTAAGGACCTCAAGGGGAAGGAAAATGGTGCATATGTTTGCCTTAGATTAGTCTGGCAAGCTTGCTCAAGTATCTCCTATTTATTGTGTTTAAGAAGTGGAGAGTTGCATATGTGGCTTGAGGCTATCATGTGGGTAGCTTAGGTTAACAAATGTGCGGTTAGTTTGTAAGAACTGTATAAATGTATTATATAGCGGAAAACTAACCTCCAGCCATAACTTGATGATCTTGAGAGTCTAAACACATGAAGGCCTGATAAATAGAGAGTGTTTTCTAATTCTTGACCATATATATAGTTGAAATTACGGACCCCACATAAATATTATTTACTAATATATCCTTCCATCAAAAGAATATTAATTGATATCCGCAAGATCACAAAATATCACACTCTCAACTATATCCATAAATTAATTTGAAATTGAGGCATGAGGGCAACCAAAAGGGATTTTTCCTTATATTTTTATATGCTCCCACTTTGCCCCATGACACAATCAAATAAGAGTGTTAATCTTTATTTTGGCAAAACTTGGTATTCTTCCAAGTCATGGAATCCTCCCACTTATCCTAAAAGTGCTACACATGAACCATTGTGATGACACTTGATTAGTGGGTACTTCCCAATGTATGACAACTTAAAAAATAAGCACTCTAGGGAAAATTTATGACTCAAGATAAGTCACACGGTTACAACTCAATCTCCCAATGAATTCATGCTTTATTTGCACAATTGATGGAAATATAATTCGACTTTATTCTCTAAGAATAACAAAATAAATAACATGCTTATTCAAGTTGTATCAAAAGAAATTACATCCTAAGAAAGCCCATACATCCAACATGGCTATGAAATTGCTTTACTAGTAAACCTTTAGTCACGAGATCTGCAATCATAGTATCTGTACTGGTGTGCTCAATTACTATGATATTTCTCTTGATGAATTCCCTCACTCTAAGGTAATTGATGTCGATATGCTTACTTTTACTTCCACTCTTGTTATTCTTAAAGAAAAAATATAGCAGGCACATTATCATAATGGATCTTGATTGGTCTTTCTATAGAATCGACAACTTCAAGACCACTTATAAAATTATTCAACCATAATGCCTATGCCATGGTTTCATAGAACGCAATGAACTCTCACTTCATGGTAGATGTAGCCACGATGGTCTGCTTAATACTTCTACAAGAAATAGTCCCTCCAGCAAGAAGGAAGAAACAATAACCTAAGGTAGATTTTCTAAAATCTACACATCCGGCAAAGTCAACATCCGAATAGCCAACCATATTCAAATAGTCAACATGCATGTAGGTTAGCTTATATTCCTTGGTTCGTTAAAGATACCGCATCACCTTCTTTTCAGCTACCCAATATTGGATCCCAGGATTACTCTGGTAACATCCTAGCAATCCGATTATAAATCATATGTCAAGTCTTGTAGAAACCTAAGCAAACATCAAACTTCCAACTGTCGATGCATACGGAATATTCCTCAGCTGCTCTAGTTCTGATTCATCCATAGGTGATTGGTCTTGACTAAATTTATCATCTTTAAATATGGATGCAGCAAAGGACCGACAATTTTTCATTATGAATCCCTCCAAAATCTTTTCAAGTAGGCTTTCTGAGATAGTCCTAAGGTCCTCTTTTCCCCGTCTTTGTAAATCTCTATGCCAAGGATGTAAGAGACTTCACTCATATGCTTCATTTCAAAGCTAGTAGAGAGAAACTATTTAGTATAGACCTAGAAAATAAATTTGCTCCCACTGACTTCAAGATATATGCACTAATCAACAAGGTTCTTAGAAAAATCGAATAAAGTAATAACCTTGTGAAACTTTAAATACCATTGGTAGGAGGCATGTTTTAGTCCATATCTAGACTTCTTTAACCTACACACCTTATTATAACTGTCAATAAAACCTTCAAGTTGCTCCATCTATACCTCCTCGTCAGGATCCCCATTAAGGAAGGCTGCTCTCACATCCATTTGTTCTAACTCTAAGTCCAAATGAGCCACCAATGCCATAATTGCCCCAAATGAGTCCTTCGTAGAAACTATAGAGAAGGTCTCGTCGTAATCTAAAACTTCTTTTTGAATAAAACCTTTTGCAACTAGTCTACCTTTGTATCATTCGACATTACCAAAAGCATCATTTTGGGTCTGTAAACCTATTTACAACCAATTGTTACTGCCCCTTCTAGTAATTCAAAGAGATCCCAAACTTTTTTTTTAGCCATAGATTCTAGCTCTTCCTTCATGGCATCTATCCAAAGTGAGGAATAACTCGACAAGGTATACAAGATAGTCATTTGAAATAGCAAGTTTCCTAATTCTTGAAGATCTCCTATTTCAACTTGTCCTGCATTTCGAAGAGAATGAATCAGAACTTCTGGTACTTGTTGAACCTCTTCTTGATGAGCAGTTTGTTCATGAATTGATTGTTCCATATGATCGATAAATTGACTATGTCTAAATAATGCAACCAACAGCATTTTGGGAAATGAAACATGCTTTTGAACTTCCTCAAACTTAATAGTTTGAGTGCCATTACTCACATTAGGTTCAATATCTTCAAGAAACTTTGCATTATTTGATTCAAAAATTCTTGGGCTATGTGAAGGGCAATAAAACGTGAAACCCTTCAAATTTAATGGGTACCACTTATTGTCCTTGTGTCCAATTTCTTTATGTGAGGGTTATAAAGCCTTACTTCCTCAAGAAAACCCCATATGTGTTAATGATTTGGACTAGATTTCTAACCGTACCAAATTTGAGAAGGTATTTTAGGCACTGCCTTGGATGGAACCCTATTCAATATGTACACGGCAGTTTTCAAGGCATCACTCCACGTTGATAATAGCAACTAAGAATGAGCAATCATGCTTGAAACCATTTCCATAAGCATCCTACTCCTCCTTTCAGCAACATCATTTTGTTGTGGTGTGGCAGGCATTGTGTATTGAGCAATTATGCCTTCACTTTTAAGGAATTTTGCAAATGGATCGATGGCTTGTCCTTTCTCCATGTATCTACCATAATATTCCCCACCTCTGTTAAATCTTATGATCATAATTTTCTTTACCTTTTGTTTCTCCACTTCTATCTTAAATGATTTTAAAGCGTCAAGTGCTTCCCCTTTTTCATTCGGAAGATAGAAATACATATATCTTTAATAGTTAGGGCTAATAACCTAATTAGACTTGTCCTTTGACCAAATTATCACTTTTAGCACAAACTTTTCTACTTGACCTAGGAAGACAAGAACTTTAAAATGTTCATCCCATTTAGTACGGCATCACGAAATCCGTTAAAATTGACTAAATTGACCGACTTATCATGCTGGTGTTGTGCATGTGGCATACGGATAGTGATGTGGCAAAATCACATGGACAAGCCGGGTAAAATGTCATTTATGCCCAACAATCAAACTCTTTGAATCTTAAAAATGAAAGGCTCCTATGCAATTTTATCCACTGAAAATCCCTAACTTCATAAATTATAATTAGAAGATCGAATTTTTGAGCATGAAAAAATGAAATTAGGGCTAGTACAAAGAACAGAAAAGAAGCCCTATTTGTGAATTCTAATTTTATGAATTTTTGACGGATAAAATTATGTGGGTACCTTTTATTTTTTAAAATTTAAAGGTTTGATTGTTGGTTATAAATGATAGTTTGCCCTAGTCATCCATGTGACTTTACCACATCACCTCTTCATTTGCCACATATACAACACTAACATGGCAAGTCTACAAATTCCGTCAATTTTAATAGATTTTGTGACACCATACTAAACGAGACAAACGTTTTAAAGTTTATATCTTCCTAGGTCATGCAAAAAAGTTCGTGCTCAAAGTGACAATTTGACAGAGTACAGGCTTAATTAGGTTCTAATACTTATCAATGAATGATACAAAATATCTTAGACCATTAAAATGAGGAGGAGGGAATGGTTCATAGATATTTGCATGTATCATCTCAAGAAGCTTAGAAGCTCAAATCTTATGATCTTAATTTTCGTTTCCTTTTATTTCTCTACTTCTGCCTTCAATGATTTTAAACTAGCAAGCACTTCCCCTTTTTAATTCTTAAGATAAAGATACATATCTCTTGAATGGTTATCAATGACTAATATAAAATATCTGTGACCATTAAAATGGGGAGTAGGGAATGGTCTATAGATATCTATATGTATCATCTCAAGAAGGTCAGAACTCCTTCGATAACCCTCTGATGACTTGTTGGTCTGCTCACCTTTTATGTAGTCCGTACTAGTGTCGAAGTTGGCATCTTTTAGATTCTTTAGGATTCCTCATTTACCAACCCCCTTGATCCTCTCTAAAGATATGTGTCCCAGTCTCTTGTGCCAAAGTAGAGAGGGTTTTTCATTTACATAGTTTCTCTTAATGGCAACGGTTACATTCAAAAATAAATAATTCTGCTTAGAGTTGGGAATTAAATCAAGCTTATAAAGATTGTCAACCATGGTATCACTTCCAACAAGAGAATTATTTCTAAAAATACTCAATTTATTTTCAAATAGAAACTTGTAGTCAATTACAACTAGTCACAAGTCTGGAATGTAAAATGCATTTTTCAACTCCAAAACATATCCCAAAGACATAATTATCCTAAATGTCCCAACCCAATGACTTGAGAGTGTCTCTAACTTTCAAAATAGACAAACTTCTCACTTTTCGTCGGATTCCTTAGGTTGAGAAAGCCTTGCATGATATTAACAATATGGATTGAAGAGCCAGAGTCAATCTACTACTATGTATTTTCCGGAGCTTCAACAAAGAATAATTATGACATATGAGAGAAATAATTTTGCCTCTCTTCTCAAGCCTTTTTTTTTTTTAACGTTTGACAATCTTTCTTTAGATGACGATCCTTCTTGTGGAAGAAGCACTTCGTCTTGATGCGGACCTTTTGGGGCACCTTATATTGCCTCTTTTTATGGTCCTTCTTGCCCTTCCTCTTTGTAGGGGTCGCCAAATGAGCAACTTCAGGTTCATTTCGCTTCATCCTCTCCTCGTATTGCACACACACATGGTCAAGAGTTCAGTAATAGCACATTCTTCCTTATGTATGTTATAAGAAATCTTGAAAGGCCCATACTCTATGGGCAAGGAGTTGAGAATGAAGTGGACCAAAAATAGCTCAGAAATTAGACCTTTGAATTGAGCTACCAAATCCCTCATCTCTGTAATGTGAGCACGCACACCCTTAAAAATATTGAAGGTCAAGCCTGTTAGCCTCTTCATTAGGGTACTTGCCAAGGCTTCTTCTGACTTAACAAAATGTTTCTTAATATTGCTTTCAGAAAATCGTTTGCCTTGGTTACCTTACCGACTGCTCCCTATAAGCTATTAATCATATGGGACTTCATGAGCATGAGGCTCAAGTGGTTGGATTTTTTTCACTGCTCATACTTTTCCTTGACATCCGATGCATCTGTCTCTGTGGGAATAGGTGGCTACTCCTCAAGGAGTGCATAGTCAAGGCCCATGTATCCCACAGTAAACAAAACCAACTCCTCCTAGTTAAAAAAAAATTTGTCAATCAATAACAGGAATAGAAACAATATCTTCTAAAGCAGATTGAGGAAGAGCTACAATAATTAAAGTATTTATTAAGTGCTATGAAATGAGGAATAACCATATATAGTAAATTCAACCACCTTTTGGGCATAGGCTACAAAATGCATTAATTTACTAGTGAGAAACATAAATTTAATAATCACTATGAAAATATCCCTCAATCCTTTAAGAATAGGATAATCCCACCAAAATACAAAATTTACCTTCTTAGACTAATATATGTCTCAAGCCTAATAATTGTCCTTTGGGGCAAAGGCATTGTCCTCAAGACTCGATCGCAATTTTGATACTAATGACTATATTATAGTATAACCATATGTGATTTCCTTATCTAGGGTGTTGGCTACTGTTACAGTTTAAAGATCACACTATATAGCATTATATAAAAACTGAAATTCTATAGTGACTTTAAAATTTCTAAATGACAGAGAATGAAATTCTATTAAAGGAACAATAATTACTTCTGAGTGCATCGATTATCACAATCATGCATGTTGGTTTCTTATCATAACATACGTACAGTCTAGGGGAGGCTTGCGGATAAAATATCATAACAATCAGAATCTCCTCTTATTATTATTATTATTATTATTATTATTATTATATTTATTTGTTTTATACTCAAATATTCGTTCCAAACTCAATTGGATGGATTTAATGGAAAGAATTATAGCAGATCAAATCCAGCTAAAGACGGTTTTTTTATCCCTGTAATAAGTTGAGAAATAATCTGCTACGGATTTTCGGCCTGATGAAGCCCACAAAATGCCCACTAATGTCTGACACGAACCGTGCTCGCTAACGGAGCTGTAAAGTGGGCTTACAAAGTTTAAAATATTATTTATATGTAACGTTGCTGTTGGGCTTTGAATTGCTAACTTCCGTCCAGCTAATCAATATCAAAATTGCAGATTCCCAGAAAAGAAATCAGTAATATCCTGATTTTATTATTTCTTTATTTATAATCGTAAACCCATCTTCTTCTACCCTAAGAAGAGACCCTTGTTTTCATGTCGTGGCCATAGTAGGCTCACAGATTTCTCAGTGGACACTAATTCGGCCACTGTTATGACACTAGGACCAGGAATGGTTCGAAAATTTGAATCACGTAGTGGAGTCCTCAACTCTGTGACAATGGTCTAGCACTTGAGAATCCAACCTTAGTCCCAAGACCAGAGCTTGCTGCAAAGAGCCAAGAACTGAGATCTAGATCACTCTCGATCAATCGGCATCACGAATTGCTCGCAAAACCGAATCACCCGTGGATGGAATATTTCAACTGAATGTCCACTATTGCGTCACCCGTTTGCAAAATTGGGTTTTCTTTTATTATGATTTATTTTTTTGAAAAAATAGCAATGGAGAGGTTAGATTGAAATCAACCTACTGATGAAGCCGAAAACTACTGATTCATGCCAGTTATATTGATTTAATTATACCAGTCTGTAATCTTATATTCTCCAACGAAATAAACATAAGCCTTACTAAGCCGTTTTTAGTAAAAGAATCCTTAAACTCCGTCACATAACGAAATTAATTGTTTGTCTTTGATTTAAGTGTAGAGATTTGCAGACAAACAAGCAAGTCAATGCATATCAAAAGGACAAATTGCTTCATATTAAACGCTCAAAATCTCAATCACCCAAGCACGGCATGGAATTAGGCTTTGATACCAATTATAAGAACTGTATAAATCTATCGAATATATTATATAGTGGAAACTGACATCCAGGTATAACTTGATAATCTTGAGAGTCTAAACCCACGATAGGTTGATGAATAGCGAGAGTCTTCTAATTCCTAGCTTTTTTAAAATGAGGATGTCTAGATGGACGCGCATGCCCATATATATAGGTGGAATTAGGGAGGTCTCATAAATATTATTTACTTATATATCCTTCTATTAAAAAGATATTAATTGATATCCACAAGTTCACAGAAAATCATGCTCTTAGTTATATTCAAAAATTAATATGAAATTGAGGCATGAGGGCATCCAATGATTTTCCTTATACTCTTACATAGGTGGCCTGAAGTATCAAAGGGAAAGTAGAATATGTGGTAACAGTTCAATCTGACCATTCGATACTCAAGTTAGAATTTCGATAGTCGAAATAATAAAAAGCATATATCAAATGATGATGGATTGCATTGCACCTCACATTTGCCTACTTATAGGGGATGTAAAAGGTTCAAGGGAATCTGCCGATTATAAGCTAACGCGTGGCTCAAACTTCAGTTGAAGATGAAATGATGAGCATGACCTCACGACTGATAGAACAGCTTTAACCCTATTTTCAGATAGAAATGACGAGCATACTCGACAAATCGAATAACAAGCGTGCTCTTGCCGAAGGCAAAGACGAATCTGTCCTCTAGAGTTTGTGGGAAGGACGTGGGTTCGCTTGCTGGATGACGAATTTACCCTCAGTAAGTGCTATTCCCTTGCTAGAATGGATAAGTTAAAACAGCTTAAAACGGAAGCACTAATTTTATGTATCTTCCTCTACAGTGCGATTCCGAGAAGAATGAAAGAAACGTCTTCCTCTCGTCTCCCTAATCCGTTTTCCTCCAAGCAATAGTGTACAATCAATTTCTTGTTTATGATGTCTTTAAATTTCACCAACAAACTTGTTGGTTTATGCAGGAATCTATAATCGATAATATACATTTGATGCATATTTTACTTACTATATGGGCTGATTCAATTTTATGTAATTTGAAACAAGAAGGAATTTTAAATTTAGCTATGTAACTGCACCACCTAAGTTTCACTCTCTCTGCATCCTATGCGCTATTTGAGTGTATGTATTAGTTTAGTATATGATAACAGTGAATTTTAACGAGTCAAATCTATGAGTAGCATTATGTATTTGTATATCCTTAGAAATGAGATCATCGACCCATAGTGTTACTGAAATCTGGACAGGTAGATATCATGCTGGAAATTTAAGTTTCACCATCTTTTTCTCTCCTACTCTTTACTCTTTACTCTACTCTCTCCCAACGTTTCTTCTTAATTATAAAATATTCTTTCATGCTCCCTTATTGACAGTTCGTAAGGACAATTTTAATATTTTGCACAATTTTTTTTTTAACTATGTAGCTTATGTATATAAAAGCATCCTTACACAGAGAATTAATTATAATTATTTACTTTCTTCCATTGTGTATAAATCAATATACAATCGATTTTATTAAGATAATCTATGTGCATAACACGGGTTTCACATCTTACGTAAATATGGTAATCTGGTACCATGAAAGCACCCTTTACCTGCTTATCTTTTAAGGCTTCTTCCTTGTGTATAAACAACAATTCAAAAGGTGGGCACTAGTAGTTGCGACCCGTTCACCTCATGTCACTCTCGCTCTTAATATTCAAACTTTTATATTTAACTCCAAACTATTAGATGAACTGAATAATAAGCATTAACATTGGCTCATCAATATAGCACTACCAAAGACCCAGTATAATTCAAACAAGTATCCATGGAGGCATAGGGTGAAGAGTTTCCTCTTGCAATTTTGGTTAAACTGCCATTCAAACCCGCTACTTGACCTCAGCAAACCCCATAGCAGTGAGTTTCCAACCATTTGACCACTATTCTTGGTGGTTTAGCAAGCGTGCAATTGCACCTAATATTTTAAAATTGAATGAGATACTTAAAACTATTGGCAAGAAAAAGATGTCTAAATCAACTTACCTTGATTGAGATTACTATAAGTCTCTTTTCATTAAATAAGTTCCTCCATTTGAAACTTCAAGAATTAAGAATATTACTTTTGGTGGATCAACCATACTCCAATTTATACTAGTAGTACAAAGTCCTTGAGTTTGTAAATAGGAAGTGATATATATGCACATAAATAAAGTAAACCAATTGAGGTTCCATCAGATTTCTTCAAATTCTAGTTTTTCAATGTACTCCAAATGTTAATGGAGCTAAACCTTAAGAGGCTCCAAAACCCCTTCACAAACTTTATGATAGCCATGCTCTCCCTCCAGGACTTTTCCACGGCACCACATTCCAACAGCGGTGGAATAAACAGCCATAGCCCGGTCGCCACAACGTATCCCACTGTCAGGGGATGGGAAATAGCCGCTGGCGGCCGCCACCTGACTACTTTCTTCAGCCCTATCTCCAATGCAACGGACACCCCGTGGAGCACAAAGAAGCACGTTACCACCCACGTGGGGTCCCTCCTCCCTATGTAGTAGAAAATTAGCTCATGCATCAAACCCGACACGAGGAAGGTCAAGAAGGCTGCGGGCATCGAGGCCCACCTCCGCCCAATCCATCGGGCAGAGATTGATCGGACAGGCTCGTAGATGGAGGGATGGAGGATGCTAGTGACCACGAGATTCCACCGGCGGCCCCAAAATCCTGAAGGGAAGTGGAGAGGTAGGGCTCGTTGAACTGTGGCTCTAGGTTGAGTCCAGTGAGGGCTCGAATGGTGGCAGCGACGACAGCGAGACAGACTTCGAGGCTGATGTACATGTGGATTGCGTACATCATCATGATGAGTTTAGGATGGACCCATTCCTTCTTGTAGAATGGCACAAAGGATGCCAAGAGCAAGCACTTGGCCGTGTAATTCAGCGATGAATTCAAGCCCTTCTTGAGTAGAATCAAATATTAGACATAATATATACATATATATGTAATAAATCATGTATTCACCGATTTGACTCTTTAGCTGCAGGGAAAATATTGAGCAAGAGTGAAAAATTTATTATGGCATACGGCTTTTCAACCAGAGTGTGACATTTTTATCCTACGGGTCGAGAAAACTTATTTAATTTAATTTTTCCTCAACATTTAACTTGATTGTGAGACGCTATTCATACTCAAGTAAAAAAAGCACGTCATTTGCTTCATTTTCTAAAAAAATAGACGTTTCAAATTTAAAAAAATAAAATATTGTAGTTCCATGTTTTCTAAATTAAATCAAATCTTTGAAATTTTAAAAATAAGTCAAGTAATTTTATTTCATTGTCAAATCAAGCCAAACACTTCAAATTGGAAAAATAAAAAAAACATATTTGATTGACAGGGTGGATAAATATATTAAAATATAAAGCAATATTCTTGTATAACATATTTTACTTGATTTTTTCTTATAATGTACATATAAATCAAAAAATTGATAAAATTAACATAATTTTTATTTAAAATTAACTTAATGATTTTCTCTTAAATTAAAATTAATATTAGCTATGAGAAAATATTAAGAGAACATCATTACAAAAGAAAATATTGTTAATCTTTTAAAAATTATAATATAATTTTATCTCACGATGAAGAAAAAATTTATAAAAAATTAGTCGCTTAAGCATTTAATATAATGTTGAACGAATTACTTTGATTTCATAGAAAAATAGAAAATGTGATTTTAATTTTAAAATAGGAAATATTCAGCATAAATTAGGAATAAAAAGAAATAACTTGATTTTATTTTTAAAATATAAAAGGTATGAGTTAGTTTGGGAATAAAATAATATTATATAATTTTATTTTTAAATTTAAAATATTTGACTTTTTTAAAGAAAACAAGTGCTTTTTTTTTAATGTAATTTACCAATTAACCCCAAATTTCACAGCATATCAAAATAACAAGGGTAAGTTACACAAATGTGCATTTGTTTTGGAGTTAAATTAACGGGTAAACGGGGGAGGCCAAAATTGACAGTACAATAATATGATGGCGCAGTGCAGACTCGAACATGCTATTTGCAGATGAAGTGGAGTAGTACAATACCCTCTTTGCTTCCGCTTCCTCGCTCTTATGAAGCGGACACTGGAGCTTGATGGGGAAGCAGGCAATGGAGAGGAACAGAGGGAGTGTCGGGGGCGGGTCGGAGCTGAGCGGGCCCTTCCCAAAGGCGAGAAGGAGGAGCTTGAAGTTGGCGAGCAACGTGAGATAGAATGATGTGAGGCTGGTAAGGGTTAGCGTGGTGAGCCTAAGAGGGAGCGCCAGGAAGAGGCATATCACCGGGAGGAAGCAGAGCAGCCTTGCTGGGCCGGCGGGGACGAGCTTGGTGGCGGCACGGCAGTAGCAGAGGGAGGCAGCCACCGAGATCCATACGAGCATCAAGTTGTTGAGCTCTCCCTCCATGTTCTGCCTTCAGTTGACCTTGTGATCGCTGCAGTTTAAGTAATTTGATCAGGCGGTGGGTGGAATTATTTTGTTTTATAAATTTTAAGGAGCGGGTCAGATGGGAGACGGCAGAGTTTTCTAATTTTTCCACCTTCAATGTTGACACTTAGCTTTTTTTTTTTTTTAAAGGTTTTTTATTCATTTCCATTGTCGGGCAGAGGCCCAGATGCCGGCGTCATTTATTTATTTTGGGTCAAAAGGACTAAAGAACTCATCTAATGGAAAGGATGGAAATAGATGAGCAAAATCAATTAAGAAATGAGTTTAGTGTAAGAATATTGCTATATTTTGGATTCGATTCTTAATTTGATGGACAATTCACTTCTTTTGCCTATTGACACCTTACAAAAAATCTATGAGCTTAAGTTATTGATTATTCTACGTAATGAGATTTCTTATACTATTATTTATGTATTTTTAACTCCTCTGTAATTACAACCTTGAATTTTGTATACTAAGCTCTGATATTAAAAAGTTACATGAATAAATATTTCTCAACTTTTCCTAATTAAATTTTATTGTATTTGAAAATTAGTGATTAGTATTTTTTATAAGTAGTGATTTTATATGTATGTATACAGAAACCACCATGTTTCTTATAGTCATTCCATTTTATACCATTAAATTTATTTCTTTCCATTCAATATTTTTTTTTGGATAAATTACGATATTGTATGTTGAGGCTATTTTGGAGGATGCACATAAAATGGACACAAAAAATGAAGTTTATAGTAAAAAACGATGAAAAATATGAAATGTACATAAACTGTAAAAACTTTTCAAGAAAAAGAAATGTATTGCACATGGTGAAGAGTCGCATCTTAGGGAGAAAACTATTTTATATAATGAGTATATTATATGATAGTGTTTATATGTGTTACAACAACAGGATACGATTATTTCTCGGACTTTTTTATTTTCACGGTTCATTAAAAATATTAAAATAGTCGAATATATTAATTTATAATATTATATCAATACTATCATGTGATATATCTGTTACATACAATATTCCCTCTGCCTTAAGGGGCTTCTTTTTTTTTTTTTTTTTCTATTAAGGACTTAAGGGGGTTTCGTGAGAAACTTCTTGTTACATTTAAAAAAATGAATAAATTATCCAGCAAAAAAATTGAATAAAAACTTTCTAAACAATAAATTTTCAGAGGGCCGCGTTTTTCTCAATGTGCATATGATATCTCTTTAAAAGGTAAGATAATAATAAATGATGTAACTTTAATACAATGACATAAGATTTCAGCTAACAATTTAGATATTTTAAATTCGATCTCCACCGTGCATAAAGAGAAGAGATATTCTATTTTGAATTTCAAATATTCCGATTTTATGTAATCTTAGTTCAAATTAAATTGTGATATTTTATAGGAGATAATTAAGAAATATTTGATATCTTTTTTATTATGATGGAAATATTTGATATCTCTCTATATAATATTGAACAATATCTTGTAAAGAATAATTATGAATGATCTTTTTGAGAAACTTCTTGATAACATTAGGATATGAAAAATTGAGAGATCGTATTTGAGACTCTTTTCAGAGGAGTCTGTAATGAGGGTTTGGGTACAAGACTGACAATCTATGTGTAGTTGTAATATTCTTATTTAATATAATGAATTGATTGTTCTGTGTTGTGGAGATTTCCCTCACAAGAGAGTTATACCACGTAATTCTAGTATCGTATTTATCCTCTTACTTCTCAGTTGCGGTCACACTTGAGATTCCAACATCTTGGTACGGGCATTAATCCCCACATATACCTCGATATAAGAATAAGCTGTCTAAGGCTACCGGCATGCTTCCAATAAAAAACAGAGAGACAGTGAGACTTGACAATAATTTATAATTAGAGGAATAAAAAACAAAGAAAGTAAGTTGACTATGTATGAGGAGAAATTCTTAAGTGATTTTATCTCACTATGTGCTATAAAAAAATACTAATTAAAATGTGACAAACAAATATACTAGTATTAATTACCCAAACAGTTATTGTAATTGTTGCTAATCAAAGTAATTTAATTGAAAAAATTGCACCAATGTCACAAAAAATTTTAGAAAAGTTTCAAATTAGTACAAAATAATTTTTGTTCCTAACTAGCACAAAAAGTTTCAAAATTTTTTTTGATACATTTTGTAAAGTTTCATTGAATATTATTAGTTGTTACTGGTGTGATAGCTGATTTTGGACGTCACATAAGCTTATTTGGTTATGTGATGAACTATTTAATATTTTCGATAAAATACAATATAAAATTATAAAAATATATGAAAATTTTATATAAAATACGAAAAATATTCAAAAATATTTAGAAAATTCTAAAAATCATAAAAAATAATAAAATTGTAAAAAATAGATAAAATTTACAAAAAATATTTTCAAATTTTCATTTTCTTACAAAATTTTATAAAAATAAAATTAAAGAATTAGAATAATTAAAATTTTGACAAAATTGTTCATAAATTCCATCAATAAGCGAATGACATGAATCGTAATTAGGCTAATCGATGCAGGGAAGACCACTGTAAAAAATGAAAGTTTCATCCTAAGCCGTGAAATAACAACAAAATTGGAAATAAACAAATTTTTAGTTTTAAATTTATTCTAATTTTTTATCAAATTTTATAAGAAGATTTAAATTTTAAAAAGTTTTCATAGACTTTTCATAAATTTTTATGGTGTTCTAAACGTTTTAAATATTTTCTATACTTTTTTCAATTTTTAAAAATTGTTCCATTTTTTAGATTTTTAAAATCTTTTTTGAATTTTTTATATTTTATAATTATTTTATATTTTAAAATTTTATACGTTATCCTAATAAAAATATTAAATGGTTCACCACATCAATAAAGCATGCATGAGTGGCATCCACATAAACTATTGTGTTGATAACAAATTAACAGTCATTAATGAAATTTAATAAAATGTGCCTTGAGAGAGCAGCTCTAAATTTTCTATATCAGTTATGTACAAAAATTTCTTTTCGCACCAATTTGGAACTTTTCTAAAACTTTTTGTACTATTGGTGTAATTTTCACCAATTTCATTGGTTCTTTCTTACAACATTATTGTGGGGTAGGTTTATCTAGGAATTTTTTTCATGTATGAGGCATAAGGTCACGCTACTAAAGAAGCTTAGTACAATTGACACCGCTCTTGCTGATTTGATCCAAGGCATGAATTTGAATAGTACAATTGATGTTCCTTTTGATTCGATGACAAGCACGCGAGCGAGACAATTGAAGGGCGTGAACTTGCTTACAAGTGACGGTCAACCATTATTGATGTATAATATTAAAGATATTTTAGACTTGTTCCAAAATGAACAAAATATATTATTCTCAGCATATATATATATATTGCAAGACTATAAAGAACAAAAGTTAAACATGCCAAAAGGAAAGAAGAGATCACAAGCATTCAAGAATGGAAGTTAAGAAATACTGAAAGGAAATGAAGATTTGAAAGAGCGGCATGAAGAGCATAAGACAAGAAGATTTCATGCAAAGTATATTATGATATATCTAAAATATATCACTTTCCCTAAATAGTGATATTACTTTTACTTTTGTTTAGTTCTAAAGATATAGGCTATATTTTATATTTTTCTATGGGGCAACTCTTAGATTTTCTTTATTAATAGTTTCATATCCCTTTAGGGTCATTTAGGAAGGTCATATGCATGTAAATATTGCACATTAGCCTATTTAAAGGCTGGTGCTTGGTCTTGGAAGAATTTGCTACTCATATTACAAATGAATAAAGCGAGAGTTTTATTCTCTTTGGTTTTTCGAAGAATTACATGAACTCACCAGAGTTTTTCATGACATTCATCCTCAACTTATCAATCAACCATTCTATAGTTGATTGTAGTGTCTTCACTATATCAATGTTCTTATCTCCTTCTAGGTAATGGGTCGCGGTTCCACCATTGCAACTTAACAAGACACATTCCCAGAGACTTTAGTCGCATACAAGTCTCGTCACATGTTAGTGAGGCTCTTATTTTATTTGATAATGGGTTTCGTCACATTATTGGTGAGGTTCGCATTATTTGGTATTAGAGCCAATGTTCTAAGTCAAGCTCTATCTATCCTTTTAGTTTATCTTTATTTTTATGTTTTTCATCTTTCTTTGTTTTTCTTATATTATCTTCATTTTCCGTTATCTTTTTATTGATACTATAATTTGTATAATTTATTTAGATAATAGTTGTTCCATATGCATGAGTGAATCAAATTTGTGAGATGTGATTGCCCATATTTTACTAATTTTCAAGAGTAAAGTAAGGCTACGGACTTGGAGCAAGAATGAAGGATCAAGCTTAAGATGAGGGAGGCTTGATCAAGAGATTTGGTTCCATAATTATCTGGAGTTTCTCCTATACCTCTCTTACTTATTTTCATGATGTTGTCCTGCCTTTCAACTCTTGTATTTTCTTTTATTATGTTGAAGTAAACCCCTAGATTCCTAGGGGATCAATGGAACATATTTTGATGTTTTAAATAAAGTTGTTTTCTCTTATGTGTATGATTCTATTGAGGTATTATTTATAAGTATTTCACTCTTAATGCTTTCTTTTTGATTGGCCACCCACAAGAATGAGGTTGAGAAGGAGAGAGCCTTGAGAGAGGGAATCAAAATCATGCTAAAAAGTGTATAGTATAGGTTAATTTTTGTAGAGAGGTAAAATTTTTCATGCGAGTGCAACGAGAGATGGTGAGCACCCTCAACAACCAATTAGGATTGGTTTAAATTGGCCTTTTAACATTAATTACTTAGAGATAGAGTGGATTAGTGTCTTTTACTTGGCTACATTCTTTACAGCATCGAGAGGTACACAAGGAGGTAGTGGGGAAACCTAGAACCCTAGGTTAATAACATGGTAGAGTTAATTGCATGAGAGGACTTTGCTTAAGACCAAAATAGATGAAGTTGTGAACCCTAGGAGCTTTTCAATTGATTGACTCTTACTTGTTTAATTTCTATTTTAATTTTTTACTTACGACACCTTTATTTGATTGATTTGGTTTTGATACAATTGTACTAATTTTAGTGATTGGCAGGAGAATTTCTATGAGAACAATACTCTATTCATCCTTTATTACTTGACTGTAAGACATATACTTGTGTGCATTCTCATATCTGCAACAAGTTTTTGGCGTCGTTGCTAGGGATTTTTTTGCTACTAGCCTATACGAAGCAATTGTTCTTCGACCAAGTTCTTTTTCTTTTGTTTACTTATTTCTTTTGTTTGATTTTGTAAGAAAACCTTCCTCCTTCCACGCAAAGAAGAAACCAAGGAGAGTTACTTGAACCCGATCTAGAGATAGAACACACTTTAGAAGGCTAAGACAGCAAAGGCAAACTCAAGAAACCATGGAGGATGGGTAAGGAGGTGCAAGGAGGTGAGCTAGCAAATCGGAACCCAAATCAAAAAACAATTAGAGAATATGGGCAACTGCAATTTCTGAATCAATGAAGCATCGTCAAACTACCGATTCAAGCCCATACCTTTGAGATCAAATCATCAGTAATTCAAATGCTTCAAACTTCTTGTTCTTTTGGAGGAGCACATGTGCACTTGGCAAAATTCTTTGAGATTTGTGATACTTTCCGCTTCAATGGGGTGTCAACCGAGTACATTCGGATGTCTCTCTTCTCCTTTTCTTTGAGGGTCAGGGTGAAGTCATGGCTTCTATCACTTTGACCAAGCACTCTAAACACATAGGAGGCAATAACCAAAAAGTTCTTGGCTAAGTTCTTACAACCTTCCAAAACAATGAAGCTAAACAACAACATCATGATCTTCAAACAACAGCCAATGGAGCTTCTATACGAAGCAGGGGAGCATGTCAAAGAGCTACTACAAACATGCCCCCATCACAACATTAAGATGTGGACATTGGGAGAAATTTTCTATAATGATTTATTTGATAATTGTCGAGCTTTTGTTGATGTCGCTGCAGGTGGATCACTCATGAATAAATGTCATGATGATTCGTACGAATTGTTTGAGGAAATGCCACATAATGGCTATCAATGGTCATCCAAAAGGACAACGGGACAAGGAACTGCTAGAATACATTTCGTAGATGCCATTACAGTTCTTTCGGCTAAGATGGTTGCTTTATTCAAGGACGTGACAACATGGAAAAACCAAGGACCGGGACCAAGCTATGGGACCATCGAAGGAGGAACATACATGCAAGAAACTCAAGAGCCTGCCAACTACATTTTTAGTAACCCAAGGAACAATATCTACTTCAACACTTACAATCCGGGTTGGAGAAATCATCCAAATTTATCTTATGCCAACAACAATAGTAGGGCCAATCCACCATTGGGGGTTTCAAACAACTCGAAAATAACAACCTTTGGCCTCAGATCGCATCTTGAGATTAAAAGAAACTTCAATTAATTTTATACAATCTTCTTAATTGAATTTTGATCAAGTTGTTGCTTTACAATCGCAGATGCGCAATATGGAAACTCAAATAGGTCAATTGGCTCAGGTAATCAATTCTCGACCTAATGGAGCACTACCGAGCGACACAGAGATCAATCCAAGAAGTCAAGGACAAGAACAAGTCAAAGCTATTACACTTCGGAGCAAGAAAGAACTAAACAACACGCTGGAGGAGGTCAGATTGTGATCCAACAAGATAAGGGAAAAGAGGTACTCAATAGACCATAGTCTACGACCACAGTCGCTGAGTCCCAAGTAGAGCCAATAGAAATAGAGCTTAGTAGACTGCGGTCCAAGAGGGAAGCAACACTGACACAGATCCCATGGCAACCTAGGATAGCAACATCGATCCTCCAGAGCCAAGGAAGCTAAGGTGAATGCATCAAAGTAGAATAAGACCTATCCATCTCTTTTCCCCGAAGAGTACAAAAGGAGAAAACCGAGCAACAATTTTTTAAGTTCTTAAATGCCTTTAAGAAATTGCATATTAACATTCTTTTTGCTGAAACTCTAGAGCAGATGTCGAGTTACTCCAAATTCATGAAAGAAATCATCCCTAAAAAGCGTAGCTCAGTGATTATGGGGCGGTTGCCTTAATCGCAAAGATAGTGCAATCTTGCAAGCTACCTCAAAAACTAAAAGATCCAGGTAGTTTCACTATCTCTTACTCTATTGGAAAAGATTTTGAAGGTAATGCCTTATGTGATCTTGGTGCTAATATAAATTTGATGTTGTATTTGGTTTTTATGAAGTTAGACCTATGAGAAGTGAAACTAACCCATTAACTCTTCAATTAGTTGATTGTTTGCTTGCTTATCCTCATGGGATTATTGGAGATGTGCTTGTTAAAGTTGATAAATTCATATTTCTGGTTGACTTTGTTGTGCTTGATTATGATGAGAATCGAAATATGCCTATCATTCTTAGAAGACCATTCTTAGCAATCGGTCTTGCGGTGATTGATGTGCAAAAAGGAGAACTCACTATGAGAGTGAATGATCAAGTGGTGACCTTCCATGTTTATAGATCAATGCAATATCCGGATGAAACTAATGAGTATTTTTCTATTGATATCTTGCATGAGGTTGCAAAAGAAGCTTTCAAGGAGAGCAAACCTAATGATACATTAGAAGCGGCTTTGCAAGGGAGACCACCAAAAGAGAATGATGAGAGCTATGAAGAGACAATTCAAGCACTTGAGTCGTCACTTACCTTCCCCAAGGAACTCAACATCTTTGAATATGTGGAACTTACTTCATCAACCCTCAAGCCATCTATTGAGAAGCCACCAAAGCTAGAATTGAAAACCCTTTCAAGCCACCTCAAGTATGTTTTTCTTGGCCCTTCTTCTACTCTTTCAATTATTATTTCTTTAGATTTGACTATTGTGTAAGAAGGGAAGCTCCTCCGTATTCTTTGTGAGCATAAAAAAGCTATAGGATGGACTATCGCGGACATTCATGGAATAAGTCCCTCCACATGCATGCACAAGATCATCTTGGAGGAAAACCACAAAGAATTGATAGAAGGTCAAAGGAAGTTAAACCCCGTGATGAAAGAAGTGGTGAAGAAGGAGATTATCTAGTGGCTCGATATTGGATTAATCTTCCTGATTTTCGATGGTAATTGGGTAAGTCCGGTTCAATGTGTGCCAAAGAAAGGGGGCATGACAATTGTACCTCATGAATGGAATGAGCTCATTCCTACAAGGACGGTGACTGGATGGGGAGTGTGTATGGTCTATAGGAAGCTCAATAAGGCAACTCGTAAGGATCACTCTCCCCTTCATTTCATTTATCAAAAGCTTGATCGCCTAGCCGTAAGGAATTCTTTTACTTTCTTGACCATTATTCCGGTTATAATCAAATTGCTATAGTTCCTTGTGATAAAGAAAAGACGAATTTTGCATGCCCAAATGTAACTTTTGCATTAAACATATGCCATTCGGACTATGTAACGCAGTAACCACTTTTCAACGTTGCATGATGGCTATTTTTTTAGATTTGATTCGAAAATTGATAGAAGTTTTCATGGATGATTTTTCAGTATTTGGTGAAACATTTGATGCATGTTTAGATAATCTTAACCCTGTCCTTAAACGTTGTGAAGATACTAACGTTGTTCTTAATTGGGAGAAGTGCCATTTTATGGTCGTGGAAGGTATTGTATTAAGTCACAAGATTTCAAAACACGGAATGGAGGTGGATCGTGCCAAAGTAGAGATCATTGAGAAGTTGCCATCTCCAACCTCAATTAAGGGAGTAAGAACTTTCTTAGGATACGATGGATTATAGAAGGTTTATCAAGGATTTTTCTAAAATAGCTAAGACTCTTTGCAATCTACTTGAGAAGGATGTCCCATTTAATTTTGATGAAACTTGTTTACATGCTTTCAATGAGTTAAAGGCTAGATTAGTAACTGAACCTATCATTATTGCTCCGTATTGGTCTCTTCCGTTTGAACTAATGTGTGATGCTAGTGATTATGTAATATTAGGGGCTGCACTTGGACAAAGGACAGATAGGGTTTTTCATCCTATCTATTATGCAAGCTGCACCCTAGATGATGCTTAAGTGAACTACACTACCAAGGAGAAGTGGTCTATGCTTTTGATAAATTTCGATCTATTTCATTGTAACTGAAGTTGTGGCTTTTACATATCATGCGGTCATCAAGGAATTGATTGAAAAGAAGGATGCAAAACCAAGGCTCATTAGATTGATTTTTCTCCTTCAAGAATTTGACTTGGAGATTAGAGACAAGAAAAGGTTAGAAAATTAAGTGGTAGACTATCTCTCATGGATTGACAATGAAGAAAAGAAAGAAGATTGGGTAATTAATGAATCCTTTCCTGATGAATTTGTTTTATATATGTCTCAAGTTCATTGGAATGCTAATTTTGTGAATTATTTGGTGTCTAAAAATATTCCTCTTGAGTTTAATGCACAACAAAGAAAAAGATTTTTACATAAGGCTTGAAAATATGTTTGGGACAAGCCATTCCTATTTAGGATATGCACGGCAACATGCTTATAAGGTGCATCCCCGAGGAAGAACAAGAAGCAATCTTGAAAGGATGCATGTACTCACTATATATTGGACAAAAGATGGCAAGTAAAGTTCTTCAATTCGGATTCTATTGGCCAACTTTGTTCAATAATGCCCACGCTTTTCTAGCTAGATGTGATAGACGCCAAAGAACCGAAAATACCTCTAGGAGACATGAGATGCACTTGAACAACATATATGAGGTAGAATTGTTTGATGTATGGGGAATTGATTTCCTGGGCCCTTTCCCTTCTCCCTTTAGAAATTGATACATCGTATTAGCAGTTGATTATGTTTCTAAGTGGGTAGAAGCTACTACTTCCCCACCAATAATACTAACGTGGTTTTGTGATACTTGAAGAAATATATTTTCACGAGGTTTGGGACTCCAAGAGCCATAATCAACAATGAAGATCCTCACTTTTGCAACAAACAATTTGAAGCCCTCTTGTCCAAATATGGAGTGAGACACTAAGCTACCTTTACATACCATCCACAAACTAATGGCCAAGTCGAAGTGTCAAATCGAGACATCAAGATGATTTTGAAAAAAATGGCGTACACTTCAAGGAAGGTTTGGGCTCACAAACTTGATGATGCTCTTTGGGCCTATAGACTGGCGTTTAAGACCCCGATTGGTATAATTCAGTACACCTCGTCTATGGAAAGGCTTGTCACTTTCCTCTAGAGATGAAGCATAAACTGTTTTGGGCTCTCAACAAACTCAACTTCGATTTAAGAGACACCGGAGAATGGAGGCTTCTTCAACTTCAGGAGCTTGATGAACTCTGACACCATTCCTATGAAAATTGAAGAATCTACAAGGTAAGGGTCAAGAAGTGGTATGGCAAAAGGATTTTGTAAGAGACTTTCAACTCAGTCAACTAGTCCCTTTATATAATTCTTGGTTAAAGTTCTTTCCAAGAAAGCTCAAGTCTAGATGGTTGGGCTCGCTATGAGCATTATGTGTATTTCCGTATGGTGCAATGGAATTGATGAATGAATGGAGAAGGGACAAGTTCAAGGTGATCGGACAAAGAATGAAGCTTTACTTGGGGCAAGTTCAAGGTGATCGGACAAAGAATGAAGCTTTACTTGGGGTACTTCTCTAAACAAGGGGACCCATATCCGGAAGAATGATGTAGCACCAAGTCGGGCCAAGAACTTTAAACATGGCACTTCTTGGGAGGCAATATGAGATTGGAATAAGTTTTCAATTTCTATCTTGTATTCTAGTTTCATTAGCATTATTTCCTTTTAATTAGTTTTCATTTCAGTTGGGAAACATGAACCAAGTTGAAGAAAGCATCATGAATATGCAAAACAGGGGAAAAACGACCATGGACTAAGACTGTGATCTACAAAATCCATCATTGAGGAAGAGGAGGGCAACTACGGTCTTAGACTATAGAGGTGAAATCCAAACTAGGAGACCATTGTCACAGCAGAACATAATCAGCGACCCTGAGCTGCAGTTTATCGAATCAAAACTAGAACTTCAATCTCATGCTCGGGAAATCTGAGTATTTAATGGTTCTTGTAGCTAGGGTTGAAGCCACAAACCTTCACTGTTCCTCCCTTGCCTCCATTGAAGACAAAGAAAAGCTCCCATATTTCCCACTGTCGCTAGAAAGTGCAACACTTCCTCTTCCAAGAAGTTTAGGAGCACCAAGAACCCAATTCCTACCAAGAGGTGACAACTGATTGACGAGAATTCGATTTCTCGACCGGTAAAATCATTCTAAACCCTCTTCTGGTTACTCTCTTTTGGATTTTCATTCCATATTCATGGCTTCAGGGTAGAGTAGAAGACATACATCATCATCTTCACCGCTTGGCTATGATCCAAATATATTTACATCTAGGGAATGTGAAGAATTTTTTGAAACCCACTTCAAGAATAAGGACGCTATACCAGAAAGGGGTTTCCTTTGGGATGATTTAGATTGATGGTAGAATTTTATAGGGACATGATGGCTTTAGGATGGGATAGATTTTGCAAACAACCCAATCCGGCTATTAAGAGTATGGTTCATGAATTTTATGCTAATCTACATGAAGAAAACCCAGGTGGGTTGTATGTGAGGAAAACATATGTCCCACTCTCAATTTAGGCTACTAGGAACATAATTGGAACACAAGTATCTAAATTCATTCATGCTAATGACCCAAGGTCTCAATGAAGAGGAGATATTACAAGTCATAGGAAAACCAGGAGTCAATTGGGAGAGAAAAACCGACCTAACTCTTCTACTTAAAGGAGAAGAGTTGAATTATAGAGCTAGAGTATGGCTTCATTTTGCATTTTCTAGGATCATTCCATGCATAAGTTTGACATTAGTGAGGAAAGAACGTATCAATGCTCTTCATTGTATTCTCACACATAGAAAGTTTGATATTGCAGCCTTGATTATAACCATATCACTTCTTGTGTCAAGGAAAGAGAGAAGAGCCTTTGGTTTCCCTCAATCATCATGGAGTTGTGCCATAGAGTTCATGTGTCGATCTATGCTGGCACAGACATGTTCAAGCCCAAGATCCCATCAGAGCCTCAATCATGAGACAAATGAGGCAAAATAATGGAAGAGCACCACAAGCACCAAGGCAAGAGCCACAAGAGATTTATTATGAAAGAGATTTCCATCATGTTAAGGTAAGAGAAGATCATGAGTTTAATGTTGCATTTGAAGTAAAACATAATTTGTTTGACAATGTGATGCCTTTACCTAATGCTTTCATGAGACTTATGAGTCATAATTTATATTCTTTTATCTACTTTGAGGATATTCATTATAGTAAGAACATAAATAATCATTCTGAATACCCAAGACTTGCCTTAGAGACATTTAGGTAACAATTGTTGTTTGTTAAACTTGAAATATACTCTCTTTACATGGATAAGGCCTTTTTTTTTGTTTTATTGTGAGTGCTATGGAGTTTGAGAATAATGTTGAAGAGGAAAGGGCAATCACGATTGAAAATCATCTACTTTGGCAAGTAAGGTAAGTAATTTCTATGTCATATCTTGTTTCCAGCTAAATTTTATTCCATGTTATATTATAATATATGATGCCATATATGATGATTTGTTATTTAGAGAGATTGAGAGGATACATGCTATATATATTTCACATAAATTTGCTAACTTCTTGAGCTACTTATGGAAGAATTTGAGAAAACTTGAAAACAAGTTATTATTTTTTACTTGCTATGCCAAAACTGATATTAAAGTATGTGAAGAATATTTACCTCATACGGAGTTTTCTTATAATGGATTTGATTATTCTATTAGAAATTTCCATATTTTGAAATTCTATATGGGTTTGACCCGTATCTTTTTGATTTAACTAATTTATATGATCTGCAAAATATCAAAGTTGTTGAGCATATTGATGATAGAAAAGGAGTTAACATTGCGATAAAGAAGATGTATTATGTGAAGCATCCTAACAAGTGGCAAAACAAGAAGTTTGTTTTTGATCTAAGAGGTTGTGATTCATGGAACATGAGAAAGAAGAGGTTTCATGCTCAAAGGCGCTCAAAGCGACTTCCTTGTGGTTCCAAGTTCTTGAACAAATTAATAATAATGCCTATAAATATGAACAACTAAAGGAGTATAATGACATTGATCCTTCAAAGTTAGTAATTTATCTTTGTTTGATGTAGGTCATGATTTGAGGACAAATCCATTTCAAAGGGAGGGGAATGATGTGATTCAAGGCATAGATTTGAAGAGCACAATTGATTTTCCTCTTGCTTTGGTGACAAGAGCTCGAGTGAGATGATTGAAGGGTGTGAACTTGCTTACAAGTGATGGTCAACCATTATTGATGTATAAAGTGAAAGATAGCTCATACTTGTTCTAAAATGAAGAAGATATGTTATTCTCAACGTATATATATTACAAGACCATCAAGAACAAAAGTCAAAGATGTCAAAAGGAAAGAAGAGTTTACAAGCATTCAAGAATGGAAGTTAAGAAATACTGAAAGGGAAAGCAGATTTCAAAGAGTAGCAAGAAGGACATAAGACAAGAAAATTCCCTACCAAATATATTCTCATGTATTTAAGTGTTGACCATGGAAAGCAACACCTCCTCTTCTCCCTTGTATAAATGGCACCAAATTGTGCAAATTGTCATATTGGCCCCTCTATTTGTCCTCTTCCTCTTTCAAATTCTCTTTTCCCCCTTCTATTTCACATCTTTCCCTCCCAAAAACTCTCACTCTCTCCCCTACCCTCCCTCCCTCCCAGTGGACGGCCACCACCAGTGGTTGCCGTTGTCACTGCCCACCGCTTGGCCGCCGCTACCCGCTGCTCCTTCCTCCCCCGATGTTGAGCCGAGCTCCTCCCTCGGTGCCGAGCTAAGCTCCTCCCCTGGTGTAGAGCCGAGCTCCTCCCTCTAGTACTGCCATCCGTGCCCGAGCTGTTCCTCATTCCCCAATGGTGAGTCGAGCTGGTCCTCCCTCCTCCGGTGCCGAGACGAGTCGAGTCGAGCCGCTCCTCCTCTCCCCTTAGTTCTGAGTCGAGTTGAGCTGAGCTGAGCTTCTGCTCCTCCCTCCCCCCAGTGCCGAGCCGAGCCGGTCCTTACAGTTCACAAGGAGAACTCTTAAGAACCTTATTCACCTCTACAATCAGTTGGTATTCCTGGTTTTAGCTATATACTAGTGTTAGCGCCCGCACTACACTATGGTAGTTCAATTGATGTTTATAATCCGAACTGACTATATGTTAAATAACGTTAATGTATTATATGGATGAGAATGATACAATTAGTTTAAAGACAGAGTAATTGATGGAAAATACCGTGCATGTATATTGATAGATGTCCATGGGACAAAAATATGGGTACGTCCGCGGAGATGGAGGTTGCAATGTCTTTCTTCACAATAGACAACAGATAAAACAAACATTTAGACAATCATAAAAGTTGACAAAATAGCTTGATCTAAATAGCAACATGCTACCGCTTCGTTATATTGAAACATGGTAAATATAAAGATAGTAGCAAGTACTTAAAACGACACTATATTTATGGTGCATGATTCCAATTTGACATCAACAATACAAAAGCATCACTCTATGTCATAAAAAATTTTTTTGCCACAAAAATTAGTTTAGATCATGAATCAAAAGATGTGAACCCCTAAGAAGTTTGCTTTGTATGGGAGTCAGTCCCTTGTTTTTCCTTTTTGATACTCTTATCGATGATCAAGGAAGAGTATATTTAAATTATTGGTGATTGATATGATCAATGATACATGAAGAAGGATAATAGACAAGTTATTATACATATAAAAATGCCCATAATAAAAGTATGGTATATTAGCTTAGTAAGCAAGGAGTAGCATACGCACTACATGGCTTCTTTTGTAGGTGGCTATTGTGGATTTTCTTGTTTGTCCAATTATGAAGTAGTCGGATGCATGTCCGGTGCAGTTAGCTTGCTGTAAGATGATGCCATGCTATCGCAATCATGTTTTTGTAATAGAAGAATGGAATTAGAATCACTGTCAAATATATATATATTATAATGTTAGTGATTGGAGATTAATTAATTAGAGGCATGTCTCCTACTTGATATGTTAGTTGTTTGGGTGGGATTGGTTAGAGAAATAGTTGCCTCTGGGCTCCTGTGTGTGTGCTTGATGGAGATGTAGCAGGACAGTTTTAGAAGAGGCACTGAGAAAATATATCAATATGAAGAGTCGAAGTTTGATAAATGTCATAATTGTCAAAAATTGTACCGCACCGGCTTGTACTATAATTATAGACGAAAATAATATTCGTATACCTTCTGAACTGTTGCAGCTGTCTCGAGTTCTTTTGTTGGCGTAGTAGCAGCATTCTCACTAGCAATATTGACGGTGATGACCTTAAAGTCGATATTGGTTTGCTGAGTTGATCTATTGTTTGGAAGAATTGTAAAGACGCACTCCTTTCTGACTATCTTGTTGAAGACTAGAGGCAAACTATACTATTCTGAACTGAGGTGCTTGGTGAGATTGGCCACAGGAATTTGTATCAAGGTTTAGACCAACTTCCCTAACATAATTAAGTTGGCTTGTCCAGTATGGTCTTGCACAATGATGTTGAGCTTGTATCTAAATTCAATAGATTTAGTAGTTTGGAAAGTAAAGAATGCATGGAAATGATGGAAAATGAGATCTAAATATACCATGGCATCAGTGTAATGCTCGTTTGACTGTAGTGATTACACCATACTACAAAGTGGTACAACTACACATTTGATTTGCAACTCGGACATGCATGATAAAACCACTCTCTCAGCTTTCAATGTTTATCATATTGGCTTTGCATGATAATTTCTTGTCCTAGAAAGGAATCATACTTAGTTTTGCACAGTCAAAGATTAGAAGATTAGATAGACCCATGATTTTGATGGATCCACAACCCATTAAATTGGCAATGGTTGTCACATTTTCAAGTGATTGGTTAGTTGCTTCAGCTAGAGCTATCGACTATTTAGTGGTAGTTTTGCTAATGGTTATATTGTCTATAATACTGATAAGGAGCAATCAATTAGATAAAAATTGTATATAGAGAAGCAAATTACTGATAGATGGGTATGTTCTTTACTCTTCTAAAAAAGTGAACACCTCTGAGATGTTTGCATCATTGTAATAATGTGTTTTAAATGATGAAGACAGGCAGATCCTTCTTGTGATATAGATATGATGTTAAGTAAATACAGGACACCAAATGAAAAAGTTAAAGATTGCAACCCCGCCTTCCCATGTCCTCACTGTCATGTATGCAAAGATTATTTTTGTTGTATCCATTTGATCGAATATGGCATTCTCATCAAAATATATAGCATGTTTCCCCCACTATGTAACCAACATTTCGATTTTGTTGGAAATAGGAGGGATAGAGGATAATGAGTACATATTAATTGTTATAAACAACACTAATTATACTTTCTAAGGTAGTGGGATGTTTACCTGAGGTCTCAGACGAGCATATTTTTTCTTTCGTGTTCAGTAGTCCCTTGCAGTGAGCCAATTGAGATGAACTGTCCAATGATATTTTCAAGCATAGAGATAAAAAGTGATGAGGAAGGATGACTATAATAGGGAAAGGGTTTATGAGTTGCCGAGAATATATTATACTGATGACAACTACCTGTAAGATTTCCATCTTTATGTATAAGAGTTAAAGCCTATGAAATGGTTTGAATACAAATTTTGCATGAGGATTGATACGTTCTTTGAAAAGATGTTTAGGACTGATGTTATTCTATCAAGACGAATCATGCATTCAGTTAGCACTATTCAAAGATTTTTTCTATTGGGAATGACTTCAAAACCAGATAGTTCATAAATGAGGTCCTCCTAGAGCAAGAAAGTGAAGAGTTCATGATCATCATGCCTTGCAAATTCCTCTGTATTGCTCCCTATATCGTAGAAAGAATATAGATAGAATCAGTAAATGTAGTTTGAATGGTTCTAAGGTAAAGCATTAATGATGTTAGTGTGTTAAAAAATGGGAATTACAGTTTCATCAATCAACATGCAATGGAATGTGGTCCACCTAGGACCTGAAGATGTCCAAGTATTAGTCACTTGAACCCTTATCTTTAAATGTTTCTTATTAAGGGCTAGACTGGACAATTGTTGGTAGGGCATAACTGGAAGGGTGAAGGGAAGAAGCTAACCTATGAGAATGAGAGGGCTTAAATTTGAGAGGCGAATGTGCAAAAAACAAGTGGTGGTCTTTGGTATTTAAAGAAAGATTTCTGTGCTGAGAAAGGACAATGAATGAAATCTCTTAACATGATAAGAGAAATACTAAAATTCTTTTCTAAAGCTATCGTGTCAAATTAGGTAGAGAGAATTGAATTTGTTAAATAGATAAATTAGTTGAAATGATGGGATAGTACTTGAGTGTTAGGTCATCACAGAATGGGTGCAAAGTGCAAAGAGATGACAAAGCAAAGCTCTTCTTCCTCTGTAAAATATGCAGGGTGAATCTACTTTGATGATAGTGGTGACAATGATTGGGGTGGTTGAGGGCATCGATGTTTGAAAACGATGAGGTTTTTGTTCTCTCATGTGCTAGATTTTATGTGATTGACTATTTAAGTTAAAATAGAAAAAAAGAGAGGATTGCTGGCGTGCATGGAGGTGCCAAATAGGTGTCATAATTCATGGAAAATGGAAGAAAATTTTGCAATTAATAGATTTTAATATAGACATATGAATGGAAATGGAAAATAATTGAGAGTAACACGAAATTATTTTTATATGATGCAAGATCAATTTAAATCTGATCCAAAAAATGGAAGCTATAAAGTTGGAAAGTTATAGTAAAAATCTTCAGATAGATTTAAAAATAGCATGAGCAAATGGCAAGCTGAAGCACTGAGAACAATGGAAGCGAGATTAACGAAATTTTGAAACAAGAGGCTGATAAGAGAGAGCGTAACATGAAGCAAGTAAAAAAGGTCATCCTTCGTACTGCTCAAAGAAATGGTAACCTGGCTGAGCCCCTTCTAGCACCTAAACCCTCAGCACATGGTCCTCTCAACTTAGGGATGCTGTGCTAAATCAAGTGGGAAGAGATAAGGGGATTGATGGGGCTGAAGCAGGATAGGGGGAAGGATCATGCTCATCTGCATTTAATGAAGGATCCCCATGCTCAACACAACACATAGATGATCAAGTGATGCTGGATTTTTCGGATTAGTTTTGGCTGAGAATTATCATCATAGATGGTGAAATTGAAAAGTTTTGCACTGCTTGGAAGGGCTCATTAATCATAAAGGTTCTAGGGAAGAGAGTGGCCTTCGCCACCCTTAAGAGGCACCTATAGGAATTGTGGAACCCAAAGGGAGACCTTACGTTGGTAGACTTGGCAAACGATTTCTATATTGCTAGGTTTGTGCTAGAAGAGGATCGAAGGTGGGCTCTTGAAGGAGGTCCATGGATCATCCAGGGACACAATCTCACCTTAAGGGAGTGGGTTCCAAATTTCAATCCAAGCGAGGCAAGTATAGATCGGGCCGTTGTATAGGTAAGGATCCCAAATCTGCTAATGGAACTTCAAAATTGACATCGTGCTTCGTCAAATTGGCTTTAGATTGGGGAGGACATCGAAGATTGACTGGGACACAATGAATTCGGTAAGAGGTAACTTTGCTCACATATGTGTTGAGGTGGATTTAGATAAGCCCTTAAAGCAAGCAGTTGTGGTGGCATCCAGGAGATACAAGGTGGAGTACGAGACAATAAACCTAATCTGCTTCAAATGTGGGTGGATTGGGCTTGGGAAGGAGTCGTGTGGATTTGGGGCTCAAGGTGAGGAGGCTTCTCCTCCGAAGACACAGGAAGGAAGACGGCCAGTGATGGATGGCAAGAGGAAGTTGTGAGGGTAGAGTTGGCCACTAGACATCAGGGGAAGGCAGTTTGAACAGAGTCGGTCGAAACAACGGCGACAAGTGGTGGAGCCGAAGTTTTCAAACCATGGATGCAAGCTCCGAGAAAGGGGAGGAAATTAAGGGATTGTAATAGAATTACCGCTACCGGAAAAGGAAGGCCAATTGCCAATAAATTAGGCAATGGGCGAGGTAATTCTCGGTTTGATTGCTTGAGAGAAGAGGAGGATTTGGTGGACGGTCTGGGCAGAACTGCCGCTAATGAGGCTGGTGGAAACCCATTCGGGGCCAATGATACCAAAAGTCAAGGCCGTGCAGTCGAGGGAAGGCCACTCATCTTTAGGATGAGGCCAAACAAGGAGCCCACATTATCAAGGGTGGACCATAGACCAAACAAGAATGGGACCCAACGAAATAGCGAAGGGCCCAATTCAGGGCCTAAATTGGTCCATAGAGGATGGTGGAGCAGGAGTTTCTTTCTCCTAGTGGTGGCCATAGCTTGATTTGGGCTCAGAATCGACTCGAAATTGGTCAAAACTGGAACCGAGCCCAAACCGGCCCCGAACCGTGAGATGTAAGTTTCAGGACCGGTTCCATGGGCCTCAAAAATCGAAATCATCAGTTCTAAAATGAAATCTGAACCGGTCCAGAATCGATGATTTCAAACAACGACCAACTTGAAACCAAAAAAAAAAAAAGAATGTAGGCTTTTTAGATCCCTGTCCCCATCTGCGCTCCCCAACCCCCCAGTCATGTCATTGCAAGCTAGACCTATAGACCTCCCCCCATCATTGCCTAACCTGGCACAACGTAAAGTATAATTCATTGTGTGATATAACATACAAGTGAGTTTGTTGTGTAAATCATCATTCAAATTTTGACACGTGTAAAGTTGATCCTCGATAATTGTAAAAATTTTACACGTGTTAAGAGTTTAACTGTGATTTACATGATGAAATCATTATAGAAATTAAATTGTATTTAATTTTAACAAAAATTGAACCAGTTGGTTCGGAACTGGATAGAACTATGGTTCCGAACTGCTCCTGAATAGTCCAAAAGAAGGTTCAGGGCCCCTTCCAATGGCCATGGAACAAAAACCGGTGATTTTGAACTAGAACCGTTTGGTTCTGTAACCATGGCCAAGACTGCTTTCTCACTCAGTATGGATAGTAGAATAATGGAATCGAGCACTTGGAAACTTACAAACTAGCAAGGAACTCAACTATTAGTCCCAGGTAATGTTCTACTTATGGAGACCGAAGCATTTACTACGAGTGAGGTCGCCATATTGTCACCACAATAGGAATAGAGAAACCTCAGGGAAGAAATGAGCCTTAATCCCCAGCCCAATCCAGAAGAAGCGGTGGTAATGGCTGAAGAAGTCAATATGTTCCATAACCATTCTCTAAGTCAGAACACGGTGGACACAGGAATGGTAATGGTTAATGGGATTTTTCCTGGACCTTAGCTAAAGACGGTGCCCTGGAGGAAGGTGATTTCATCACCCAGCTGAAAACTTGGCTTAAGCAATCCCTCGGCTGCTCAAGGTCAGCCTTATTTCATTGTTAAATTATTTAATGCGGATCTTCTCGTGGAATTGTAGGAGTGCAGGAAATGGTCTATTCCGACGCGTACTGTGGAAGTATATTAGGGAGAATAAGCCGAAGATAATAATAATTTTGGAGCCTCGGATTAGTAGATCTCAAGCAAATGGAGTATCTGGTTACTTTCCAGGTTTCGATAAGGTGAGTTGATGCACGGGGTTTCACTAGAGGCATATGGCTTTGGTGGGATCCTAACATGGTGTCTATTTCCAATATCTGCTATCACGCACAATTCATTCATGTGTTGGCCAAATGGAATAATGGGAAGAAGTCATGGTTAACTGCAGTTTACGCCCATCTTACGGAGTCTATAAGAAGGGAATCGTGGGATGAACTTCGAGCATTAGCGAACCCTATGACCGAGCCTTGGCTTGTCATCAGGGACTTTAATGAAATCGCTTCTATGGAGGAGAAGGAAGGCGGGGCCCCCTTCAATCCAAATCCATGTTTCAAATTCAGAGATGTATTAGACTCATGTGGTCTAATTGATTTGGGAAGTAGTGGACCCAAATTTACATGGAGAGGCCCCCGGGTTGGTGGATATGCCCGAGTATTCAAGTGCCTTAATCGAGCCACGAATAATGCATGTTGGTGCATCTTTTTTCGTAAGGTGTTGGTAAGAGTGCTCCCTCGAATAAAATCATACCAACGTCCTCTACTATTATCTGCTAGGAGTGTCATGGGACAACGTAGATTGGGGAGACCATTTCGATTCAAACTTGCGTGGCAGCGACATCTGAAATTTAGCGAGTTTGTCTTGGATAAATGGAGGAAGGATTTGACTCTTAGTGTAGGCCTTGATGCTTTTAAGGAGGATGCCATGACATGGAACAGGGAGGTTTCGGGAATATTTTCAAGAAGAAGCGCAAAATCCTTGCTTGGCTAGGAGGTATCCAAAGATGTCTTCAACGGAACTCTAATCGTTTCCTTGTTCGCCTAGAAGCAAGTTTCACTCTAGAGCTTGAGGAAGTGTTGTCACAAGAGGAATTGTTATGGTTCCAAAAGTCTAGAAGTGATTGGGTGAAATATGGAAACAAGAACACTTGAAATTTTCTCACAAAGGCAATAATGAAGAGGAAGGCAATTCGTATCGAGGGACTTAAAATGGGTGGTGAGGAATGGTGCTTTGATGACACAATGCTTCAGGATTTTGTTGTAGGGCATTTCATGAGGTTTTATGAGGAGCCGTACCAAGGTTGGAGGCCAAGGATTGAGCACAATTTTCCGAATTTGGATGAGCAGCCAAGCTGAAGCTCTCCTGCCTATGGAGGAAATGGAAATTTGGAATGTAGTATGGGGCATGAAACTGCTAAAAGCTTCAGGCCCAGATGGTTTCCATGCATAATTCTATTAATTGGCATATCATTTGTCTACAAGTTCCGAAGTTGGTTAAAAGTGCTATAGAGGATGGTGCAATGACAAAAAGGCATCAATCAGACACTACTGGTGCTTCTTCCTAAGGTGCAAAGTCCGGAGATCATCCATCATTTTTTACCAATAAGCCTATGCAGCATCTAATACAAGAGCATTACTAAGACCATTGCTAACAGGTTGCATCAGATAATGCCATCCATTATATAGCACCTAATCAGATGAGCTTTTCCCGAGTCATCATATTCAGGATAAGATAATTGTTGCTCAAGAACTTATCCACAGAATGAAGCAAAAGAAGGGCTTTGTGGCAGTAAAGGTAGATTTGTAGAAGGCATATGATTCGCTATCGTGGACTTCACTGCAGATATTATCAAGAAGGCCAACATCCTAGATTCTTTTTGTAGAGTTATCATGGAGCGTGTCTATTCTCCAATGTTGCAGGTTCTTTGGAATGGTGAGGCCTCGGAAGCCTTCTCAATGAGTCGGGGAATTAGACAGGGTTGCCCACTTTCACCATACACCTCTTCATGATGTGCATTGAATGCTTAGGGCATATAATTGAGGCTAAAGTTCAAAGTGGACTATGGAAACCTATTTGAGTTGGAAGCTCGGGCCCTAGAACAACATGTTAGTGATGCCAAAACAATGCTATATTTCTCAAGGAATGTAGAAGAGGGAACAAGGCAATGAATTCAAGGAGTTAGCTCTTTCCCCATCATGGAAAACCTTGGCCGCTACCTTGGTGTTCTGATCATCCATGGAAGAGTCACTTGATCCACGCATTACTGGGTGGTGGAGAGAGTGAAAGCCAGTTTGAATGGTTGGCATGCATCTTCTCTATCTATTGCGAGTCATCTAACTCTAGTGAAGTCAATGATCATGTTGATTTAGTCATATTCTATGCAGATCACGTGGATTCCAAAAAGCATCCTTGATGAAGTGGAGTTACTTGCACGAATATTTTTATGGGGACATACCGAGAACAGAAAGAAGATGCACCCGATCTCTTGGAAGGCTATAACACAGCCGTTGAATCATGGTGGCCTCAGAATTCATAGATTAAAGGAACTCAATGAGCCTTTCTTAGCAAAGGTATGCTGGGGACTAATCGATAAGAAGGATCATATTTGGGTCCAAGTCAATCGTCATAAATACAATGACCCTTGTCAACTTATTCCACGGTTCAAAGCTAAATGGTGCATGTCTATCCACTATCAATGTCATGCTCTTGCTTTCTATAATATCAATATCTTATGCCTTATGGAATGGTGTCTACTATTGCTTCTCTGTCGAAAGCCTTCGCCCTGATGCTCCACAGACATCTAACCCACTCTTGGCAACAACATACTTCACCATGCTGAGACATATCCCTGCGAGCATTTTCGATAGAGGTATTCCTTGTTACTGAGCATTAAATCCCCGTTAGCTTGGTGGCGGTATCCTACAGCTATTAGCGAGACGCATCCCTATACAGTGCCCCCCCTAATGGCGGCATCCCTCCACAACTGAGACACATCCCCGTGGGTTATTTACATATAAGACGCACCCATAAGCCTACTCGCATGCTCCATATGTGAGCATTGATTTGGCTATAACAATTACACGGGCACACAATTACTCTCTTGGGTCCTTCTTCATAAACTCAAAGATCCACAAGAGTGGTGGCATGTATACACAACAACACAACAATGCCAATACTACAATCCGCAATAGACAAAGACAACAAATGCCAGTGCAAACAAAATGCCAAGACCAACTATAGAAATAGTAAAAGCTCGACACCATGACAGTCAGATGATATGGATAACACTACTGCTTCCTACAATCTGAGAATTCGCCTCTTCCACAGTAGGGGCAGTAGCCAACTCCACAGCCTCCCAAAGGCATAGAAGCTCGAAACCTTCGAGCTGATCAACAGGGAAATTGGGAGACAAATTCTGGATCTCAGTTCGAAACTTGGACAACATTGAGATCATTGCATCTTAGCCCTAAGTGGTGACACACTCCTAAAACACCTCCAAAAACTTGAACTCAGCTACAGCTTTTATCCTCGCCTCTGGAAAGATGGCGCCAGCTTCTTGGTTCTTCTTACGGAGATCCTCCTTGGCCTGTAGCAAGTGCTTCCTTCAACTGTCGATCCTAGTTAGCCTTTGCCTTCAACAAGTCCCTCTCAGCAACCTCCAGGCGAGTCTTCAAGTCTTCAACTTCCATCTTCTCAGCTTGTAGTTGGAAGTCCAAGACTTTGCTATGTTCCATGTATGAGCTCCACTTTTGCTTTTGGGACTTCTTCTCTTCAACCTCCGACAGTTGAGTCCTCAGTGCTGCAACCTCTTCACCTTCAAAGACTCTATGCACAATGATGTGCTCTTGCAGTTTGTACACACTGCGAGAGTGGGGGTGGGGTGGCCAAGTGTTCTACAACCATACTTGACCTTCAAAAGATATGAGGAAAAATTTGAAGAAAACTCTCGTAGATGGCAAAGTCAACTCTCAAAAATTGTGAAGTTGTCTACAAAGATCTATGCAAGATCTATTTAACAAAGCATTGATTGAAAGTTATAAAAGGTTCAAAGCCAACTAAAGGCTAATTAACCAAGATCACAACGGCTGTTGAAAGTAGCTGAAGGTTGCAAACCACGAATGCCAGTTGAAGGATGCAAGCCACGAGTGCTGCTAAAGGCTAAGGTTGTAAGCTATGAAAGTCAGTTTATGGCTACATGCCCGAAGGCCTATTGAAAGTTACGAGTTGTGAAAGCCAATTGAAGGCTGCGAATGCCAATTAAAGGTCAAGACAACCAAGTCCTTGGCAAAGTTTAAAGGTGGCTCTTCAACTATTTGCAGTTCCATGTGCACTAAGACGCGGACAGAAGCGTGATCATTTATCGATTAGCAACAATACAATAGGTAATTCTGCAGTCTCCTAAAAGTACAGGCAAACTCCTACAATCTCTAAGACTGTGAGAATGGGGGGCAAGAGCTCCATATATCAACGAAGTATATTTTCAAGTAACAACATCAACTTGCAATGTTGCCAACTAAAGGTTATGAAGCAAATAAGGTCACAAAACCCAACCAAAGGCTAAAAAGCGAATTAAAATCTAAGTCCCAAATGCAACGGTGTGACTCCTCATCTGGCACTTCTTAGTGCACACTCGAGAAGAAGGAAGATTACAATGGCTTTCAAGAAGTTGTAATACAATAAAAGATATTACACCCCCTTCACCACTCCTAAAGGTTGTGAAGGGACTGGGGGCCAAATGTTAGACCATGGGCCAAAAGGCCTAGGCACAGAGGCAACCCAAAGGCCTAAAGCCTAGAAGCAATATGAGGGCTCTGGAAGGCATGTTGGCCTGCAAAGTTCAAAAACATAGGTGGGAATAGTTGCTGAGGCGGTTACTAAGCTATAGATGGTTACCAAAGTCGGAGCAGTTCCTATGACGATTACAAAACTATAATATGTATATATAGGGGTAGTTACCCCAGCATTCAGAGGACCCCAATTCCAAAATTCTATAACGTATTGTAAGATATTTTCTATAGAAATCTCATGGAATTTTTCGTCCGTTTTTTCCACAGTAGTTTCGGATGAAAACTCCCTTCATTCTTGTGGTGATGTTCTATAAAGTTTTTGGTGATACTTAGACCACTCAAAGTGGAAATCTAGAACCAGATATTCGACAACACAAAATTGGCATCCCAAATTTTTAGTAACTGTGCAAATTGGTTATGCATAGCCAACTTCGAACAATGTTTTCAAACTGATTTCTTCATCTTTTATTTTCTGTTCGATTTCAAATTGTAGTTCCTGTTGCAAGCTTTTTGGACATTAAGAACACCCAATTTGAATGTCTATAGATTGAGATAAGAATCCGTGAATTTCATATCTTGAATAGCCAAAATTGGTCTTATAGCAAAAATTTGAAGGTAGATTAGGCAATTTGTCTCTCAGGAATTTTCGAATCACTTAGGATATTTTTGAATATTTGTCTTTGATTATATGGATATCTTTTGATTCGAATATTTGATTTTGATCTACCAATTGAGGGATGCTTAAGGTAAGTACCTTGAAACTCACTTCTATTGTCTGCAAAATCATATAATATTGATTTATACATATCATGATTATTATTCTGAACTACTACGTTCTTCAAAATAAAAATTTATGTAAATGAGCATGAAACATGGTTTATAATTTTTGAAATGATGATTAAGTATCGAAAGATTATTCATGAGTAATTTTATCAAAAGATGAAGAAATGCATAATTCATTTGATGGTTGAATTATATGTTTTATGGTTTTGAGAGAAGTGTTTTTTGTAAAATTCTTTGAATTTACTGAGTTATGTGAATTTATTTGGAACGGAATGATGTTATGATTTTGAACTGAGAATCATTTTATTACTATGTAAGTGAGTACTGTAACACGTTGAAATGAACTAATGAAATATCTATGTCTTACCAGCAACTATATTGGTTAGTTATTTTGGCCCTGTTAGCATCTATATTGGCAGTCTATCATTTGAGTTGGACTAGCCACTATACTAGTGGGTCTGTGGGATAGGATGAAGTGTCACTATAGTATTAAAGACAATGAGCATAAAATATTTGAATATGATTATCTAAATGATTGAACATAAGTATTGAGTGGATTTTGTTAGAATAGTTTACTGAAACTCTGAAAATAGTTTTGATGTTATTATTATGAAAAATTAGATTTTGAGCCATATGATTTGAAAGTGATGGTTTTGTGTTACTCTTCTAACTCATTCTTTTAATTATCTAAAGGATTTATGGATACTACGAAAATATTTTGAAATACGTGCTCATGGAAAATGAACTTCTGAGTCATATGATTCATAGATCGCGGTTTGGAGTGGACTAATATCTGGACTAACAGTAAATGTTGGCTCGTAACAAATTTGAGTTCTGAACTGTCAGTCTACTCTAGCAGTTTGGAATCAATTGCATGATTTACGTGTTTTTTATCCAATTATTTATAAATGATTTTGTTTTATATGATTGATTTATTGAAATCAAATTATTTTAAAATGGTTTTAAATTGATATTCATAACTTATATCTTTTCCACCAAATTCTTTTCAAATAAGGTATATTTCTATTAATACTTGATTCGGTAGAGGTGAGTCATGGTTACTTGTTGCTTAGATTGACAGAATGCTCACAAGTGTACGCATCGCCAACAAGTAATACAGAGTGAGTAGAGTATTGTTCCCATGAAAACTCTTCTACTAATCACTAACATTAGCACAACTAATTCTAAGCCAATTAAATCTAATAAGTTGAGTAGAGTGCAAGTAATTAACAAGACAAAAAGTAAACAGACAAAATTCAGTTGATGAGAAAAACTCATAAGGTTCACAACTTCTCCAATTCTAGTCTTAAGCAAAAATCCTTCATTCACACAATTAATTCTATCATGTTATTAACCTAGGCTCTGGGGTTTCCCCACTACCATCATACGCACCTCTTGATGTCATACGAATGTACCTAAGCGGAAGACACTAATCCACTCTATCTCTAGGCGATTAATGTTGAAAAGTCAATTAATCCAACCCTAATTAGCTATCCAGGGTGCTCACTATCTCTTGATGTGCTTGCATGAATAAGCTCACCTCTCAGCATAAGTTAACCTAGATTATGCAATTTCTAGCATAACTTTGATTCCCCGTCTCAAGGCCTCTCTCTGTCCCAAGATCATTCCCATGGGTGGCCAATCCAAAAGAGAGCATGAAGTATGAAATTTGCATAAATAACACCGAGGAGGCATACCTCGATAAAATCATAGGTATGAAAGAAAACCTTACGTAAAACATTGAAAAGGTTCCATTGATCCCCCTAGGAATCTAGGGGTTTAGTTTAACATATTAGAATAAAATACAAGAGTTGGAAGAAAAGACAATATTATGAAAAATAGAAGAAAAGGGGCAAAAAGAACTCTAGATGGTGAAGTCGAATCTCTCAATCCCGACTTTATGACTTGTCTATGCGGTCCCGTCTTTGTATTCCACAATTGTTGCCCTCCTTGCTTCTCTTCAATTTTCTTCTCTCTCTCCTTTGTAGGGGGTACACCACTGTATATAAAACATTTGCACTTCCTCTAATCTTAGTTTGATCAGTGTAAGATAGAGAGTTGTGGGCCCCAGCAAATTTGCTCAGTAGACCATGTCTAAGTCTTCTCGCTGAAATTTCTCTGTAGATCGCAATCCATAGACTGCGGTTTAGTGAACTCTGTTCTATTCGCAGTTTCCTTTCATCGGCCATAACTTCCTCGATTCAACTCTGATTTGTGATCCTTTTGATGCGTTGGAATCCTAACCCAACAAGCTTTCCAATGATATCTTATCTTCCATATTTCTCATGAGGAGACTATGAGAAAATTCCTTTTAAATTCATTGCATCGAGCGTAGAATCATTCAACAAGCTATTCTTCATCTTTCTACATATCTCCTTTCTATTACCTACACATCAAACAATTCTGGGTAGTATCTTTTCTTTCCTAGAATTCTCAAACACATCATTTGGCTCCTGACATGAAATGATATGAAATTACTCGCAAAATGCATGAAAAGTGGTCTAAGATATGAATATCTAAGTCGAGAATGGGTGCACAACTTATACAAATCACTGTATCAACACACCCCCAAACCTAAATTTTTGCTCGTCTCAAGCAAAAATCAAGATTATGCAATCAAAAAATTTAAACCAAGTTAGTCCCAAAACATTCTTATGAATGACTTCTTACTTGTCACACAATCTTCACTTCGAATACTTCCAACCTAGGATGTTAAATTTTCAAAATCATTTAGTCCTCACCTATGCAATGCTAGTGTGAGACACTCTTAACATAGTTCAAGTACCCAATCAATAGCTAAGTTGGTCTAGCAAACAATCAAAAGACTCGAACACTTCCCTAAACATTGCCCTTGACAATTCCACTCATTTCTTTTAACTTTATTCTTTATCTGGTGGTGCACGACTCTGGGTGTCATGTCCAAGAGTTAGGCCCGCGTAGTGAGAAATCAACCAATGGCTCCTGTCCCAGTTTGTCCAAGGCATTAGGTTTTGGGATACTCCTTCGGATCTATCCTCAAGCTTCGACTAATGGACTACCTCCACTACAAGCACATGCCAGGCCATATTGCATATGCTTTTTGCACTAAATTCCATTCAAGCCTGTACAGCGATGCTCAGAGCCTTGGCACATCTTTCCATTAAGCTCACAACTATGCACTTCATATGATTTTTCACTTTTTCAAAATTCTATCTCTCTCTGTGCCTTTAGTAGGATATCTAGGTTCATGTTCTTGTCCATCTTCATGTGAGCCATACAACCAGGCAACTTCAATTTTAAGCTATCCCTAATGCAAGAGTGTCATGAAAATAATGGGGTCTGGACATCCTGACAACTTTCTAAAACATGTCCTAAGGTCATTGCAATCTCAAATTCAATCATGTTCTGAATTTTCAGCCATTAGTAGTCATCATGGAGCAAGGACCAACCGTTTTTTCAAAAGATTTTCTTCTTTTTCTTACATATATATATATATATAAAAGAGCAAATCTGACCATGCAACCTAGAAATACCTATTATGCAACTACTATCTAAATGCAAGCCTAATCCTAAAGTATAGATCAAATTGTATGAGAAAACCAACAACTAAACGTAGAATCTCCGCAAGCAAGGCATATGATTGCAACCCCAAACCTAAAAAAAACATTGTCTTCAATTGAAAACAAGAGTAGGAGAGGAAACTTGCCTTGTTAGTGTGGAGCTACGTGAAGATTGAGGCTCATTCTTCGGAGAAGCCATTTCCTTCCCCCTCTTGGGCATCTTCATCACATGTGGAAGGTGGGGATGGGTAGTGTTCCATGGGGATTCTGAGCTTATCAAGGATTTGTTCTTGGTTCCTTGCATGACTGTGCAAAACTTGGCAAGGAATCTAGTCCACTTCTTTTGCCCCTTCTCCATTCTTTGATTGCATCTTGCTTATCTCATGATGACTTATCGTAGGTCACTCATGTCCTCCTTGGGATCTTCCACGGGTTGTGGATCTTCTTGTGGCTCTTGTCGTGGTGCCGGTGGTGCTTGTCTATCCTTTTTCATAATTTGTCTTACGATTGAGGCTGGGATGGGATCTTTTGGGTTAAACATATCAACACTTGAGTCAATCGGCACCTGAGCTCCTTCACACAATTCCATGATGATGGAGGGGAACCAAAGACTCCTCTCTCTGTCCTTAAAGTACAAGGTAATGTTATTGAAAATGAGTTCTGCAACATCAAATATCCTATGTGTGAGGATACAGTAAAGTGCAAAAATACGTTCTTTCCTCACCAATGTTAAACTCTGCATGGAAAGATCTGAGAACACACAAAGTGCAACCACACTCTAGCCCTATAGTTCAAATCTTCTCTTCTATCACAAGGGCTACATTAGTTTTAGTTTCCCAATTGGCTCCCGGTTTCCTTATGGCTTGAAGAATTTCGTCCTCATTGAGACCTCTCATCATTACTACAAATGAATTACATCTTTGTGAACCAATAACATCCCTAATGTCCTCAACGGAGAATGGAATACGAGTTTTTCTCACAAACACCCCACCCAAGTTTTCGTCATGTAGATTAGAATAGAATTCACGAACAATGTTCTTGAAAGCCGGGTTTGGTTGTTTACAAAATCGTTCCCATCCAAGAGCCACCATGTCCCTATCAAATTCTAGCATGAGCCTAGCATCATCCCACATAAATCCCCTTTCTGGGATAACATTCTTGTTCTTAAATTGATGTTCAAATAATTCTTCACATTCTCTAGAAGTAAATCTATCCAGATTGTAGCCATTTGATGAAGATGATGATGCATGTCCTCTAGTTTCCCTAGGAGCTATGAATACGTAATGAAGATTCAACAATAGAAGTAAGAAGGGAGTATAGAATGATGTCACCGGTCATGAGATTAAATTCTCATCAATCTTTGGGCTTCTCTTGGTTGGGATCAGCTTCTTGTTGCTCCTGGAGTTCTTGGAAGAGAAGGATGTTGCTCGACTTTCTAGAGAGAGAGAGTGAGAGATTGGAGAGCTTCTTTCTCTTCAATGGAGGCAAGGAGGCAAGAATGTGGAGTGGGGGATACAAACCTAGTAGAAGATGTCTTTAAATACCCAAAATTCCAAGCCTTAAAGACCAAAGTTCGATTTTGGCTTGATGAACCGTGGTCTGGAAGCTCGGTCTGCTAGTTGTTTGTAATGGACTGTAGTCTGCCGAATCTCCCCAGTGTTGCTATCAGTGGACCGCAGTCTACTGAGGTGTTCTGCTGGTTGTTTGTTTTCTGGATCTTGGTCCATGTTTCGTAAATGCAGTGAAAACTAATGAAAAAAAATAGTGCTCATAAACTAAAATGCATGAATTAAACAAAAAGGCAATGAAAACTTATTATGATCTTGGGTTGCCTCCCAAGGAGTGCCACATTTAGAGTCCTTGGCCTGACCTCCATGGTGCGCCAGTTTCCCGAATATGGGTCCTCTTGTGTGGAGTTCCCAAGGTAGAGTTTGACTTCTTGGCCATTCACCTTGAACTTTTCCCATGTCCGTTCATTCATTAATTCTACCACACCATAAGGAAACACCCTTCCCACTCGGAAAGGACCGCACCACCTTGACTTGAGCTTTCTTGGAAAGAGCTTCAACCGAGAGTTACATAAAAAGACCAATTGACCGGGTTTAAAGTCTCTTACTAGTATTCTCTTGTCATGCCACTTCTTTACCCTCTCCTTGTAAATTCTTGAATTCTCATAGGATCGGTGTCGGAGCTCGTTGAGTTCTTGAAGTTGAATGAGTCTCCGTTCTCTGGCAGCTTGTAGATCAAAATTAAGCTTCTTAAGAGCCCAATATGCTTTATGCTCTAGCTCCGATGGCAAGTGACAAGCTTTCGAAAACGAGGTGGTATGGTGTTGCACCGATTGCGGTCTTAAACATTGTTCTGTATGCCCAAAGAGCATCATTGAGTTTGTGAGTCCAATCTTTCTTTGAAGTGTTCACTGTTTTTTCCAAAATCTCCTTGATATCTCTGTTTGACACTTCAGCTTGGCCATTAGTTTGTGGATGATACACAAGGGCCATGCAATGTCTCACTCCACACTTGGATAGGAGAGCTTCAAATGGTTTGTTGCAGAAGTGAGAACCTTCATCACTTATTATGGCACTTGGAGTCCCGAACCTTGTGAAGATTTGTTTCCTCAAAAATCTCAAGACTACATTAGCATCATTGGTGGGGGGAACAACAGCTTCTACCCACTTAGAAACGTAATCAACTGCTAACAATATATACCAATTACTGAAAGATGAAGGAAAAGGCCCATGAAATCGATTCCCCACACATCAAACAATTCTACCTCATGTATGTTATTCAAGGGCATCTCATGCCTTTTTGAGATATTGCCGATCCTTTGGCATCGATCACAACTAGCTGCAAAAGCATGAGCATTCTTGAATAATGTGGGCCAATAAAATCCCGATTGAAGGATCTTTATGGCTGTCTTTTGTCCACCATACAGAGAGTCATGGCATCCTTTCAAAATTTCTCTTTGTTCTTCCTCGGAGATGCATTGTCTAAGCATGTGGTAAGCACACATCCTAAACAGAAAAGGCTCGTCCCAAACATACCTTCGGGAAGGAGCTTGAGACATGTATAGTACGAATTCATCAGGAAAATATTCGTTAATTACCACCTCTTCTTTGCTTGCTTCATTCTCAAGTCAAGGAAGTTGATCTACTACTTGATTCTCGAAACCCTTCTTGTCTGGAATCTCTACGTCAAATTCTTGGAGGAGTGGCACCAATCGGATGAGCCTCGGCTTGGCATCCTTCTTTGCAATCAAATATTTTATTACCACATGATCTGTAAAAACCACAACTTTAGTTCCAATAAGATATGACCGAAATTTATCAAAAGCGTAAACTACCGCCAATAGCTCTTTCTCAGTGGTAGTGTAGTTCACTTGGACATTATCTAAAGTATGACTTGCATAATAAATGCGGTGGAAGATCCTATCCTTCCATTGTCCAAGAGCAACTCCTATTGTATAGTCACTAGCATCACACATTAGTTCAAATGGAAGAGACCAATTAGGGGAAATGAGAATAGGTGCAGTGACTAATGTAGTCTTTAATTCTTTGAAAGCATCCAAACATGTTTCATCAAATTTAAATGGAACATTCTTTTCAAGTAGATTACAAACTGGCTTAGCTATTTTTGAAAAATCTTTGATGAATCTCCTATAAAATCCAGCATGTCCCAAAAAACTTCTTACTCCCTTGATGGAAGTTGTAGGTTGTAGTTTCTCAATAATCTCAACTTTGGCACGATCCACCTCCACTCCAAGCTTTGAAATCCTGTGACCTAAAACAATTCCTTTCTTGACCATAAAATGACATTTCTCTCAATTAAGGACAAGGTTAGTATCTTCACAATGTCTCAATACAAGGTCAAGGTTTTCTAAACATTGATCAAATGTTTCACCAAATACTAAAAAATCATCCACGAAAAACTCTATGCATTTCTCAATCAAATAAAAAAATATGGCCATCATGCAATGTTGAAAAGTAGCCAGTGCATTGCATAATCCAAATGGCATACGTCTAAATGGAAAAGTTCCATATGGGCAGGTGAAAGTCATCTTTTCTTGATCACAAGGTGCTATAGCAATTTGATTATAACTAGAATACCCATCAAAAAAATAGAAGAATTCCTTACCGGCTAGGCGATCAAGCATTTAATCAATGAAAGGAAGAGGAAAGTGATCCTTACGAGTCACCTTGTTAAGCTTTCTATAGTCCATGCATACTCGCCATCCGATCACTATTCTTGTGAGAATGAGCTCATTTTGTTCATTTGTTACCACTGTCATGCCACCTTTCTTTGGCACACATTGGATCGAACTTACCCACTTGTTGTCGAAAATAGGGAAGATTATTCCCGCATCGAGCCACTTGATGATCACCTTTTTCACCACCTCTTTCATCACAGGATTCAGTCTTCTTTGTCCTTCGATTGACTCCTTGTAATTTACTTCCAAGATGACCTTGTGCATGCATAAGGCAGGGCTTATCCCGTGAATGTCGGCGATAGTCCACCCTATAACCTTTTTATGCTCACGAAGAATATGAAGGAGTTTCTCTTCTTGCACATTAGTTAAATTAGAAGAAATAATAACTGGAAGAGTAGAAGGACCAAGAATAACATAGTTGAGCTAGCTAGGAAGCGGTTTCAATTCTAGCTCCAGTGGCTTTTCGATAGAGGGTTCAAGAGTTGATGAAGAGAGCTCCAATTGCTCAAAGTGATTGAGTTCCATGGGAATTGAGAGGATGACTCAAGTGCTTGAATTGCTTCTTCATAACTTGTACCATTCTACTTGAATGATCTTCCTTGCAGAGCTGCTTCTAGTTCATCTTCGAGTTGACAAAAACTTGTTCGCGATTATTTATCGTCCAAACGCAATTGCTCGTGTCGAACGAGTACTGTAGTAATGAGAACAAATGTCGTCCTACAGAAACCTAATAAGAATTCAATTAATTACTGAAACTATAACAAGTCTCCCTTATCCAAACAATCGATTATGATTAGAAGCATGAAAATTAAAATGAGAACCATAGGCAATGAAATTTCAATCAATCAGAATTAAAGGCCCTAAGGATCACAACTTCACTTATTCTCAATCCCAATTCTAGTTCCCTTCTACCTATGCCTTGAATTTAATTTTTGTTACTAACCTAAGGTTCACTATCGTCTTACGCAGCTGTCGCTTGTAATAAGACCGTATCCTCAACTAGTCAATCTGCTCTATGTCTAGGCGATCAACAATGTAGGACCCATTAAAGATCAATCCTAATTGGCTGCTTAGGGTGATCAGGTATATGTCTATACTTTTCACTAAAAATCCCGTCTCTCGATGTGGATTAACCTAAGCTATGCTTTCCCTAACTTAACCTAAATTTCCTCTATCGAGTTCAACTAGATTACCGGATCAACTTAATTGGTGGCCAGTCAATTAAATCGCATTAAGTCCGAGACAAGCATAAGCAACTCAATCAAATCCATACATATAAGAGAAGTAAACTAAAAATCAAGATCGAGAAATAAGATCCATTGATCACCTTAGGAAAAATATGATTAGTTCATCATGGGAATTGAGTCAACCATCAACCTAATCAAGGAATACATGAAGTAAACTAAAGAGAAAAGAGAAGAAAACTCTAATCCAGTAGCAAGTTGCAATCCCGTTTTCAAGTTCTTTGCTTTCACTTGTTGTCGACTTCCCCCTGTTGATGTCGGCGCTGTCTCTCTAAAAGAAAAGAAAATAATTCATTCCCCTAGCAATTGCCAAAACACTTCAGTACATAGACTGATTTGTTTTCTCCCATATCTCTCAAAATATTCCAATGATATCTTTTGTTGCTCCCATTAGATCTCGAGATATTCTTCTTTTCCTCTTTTTTCAGAATCAATCTAATCCAAAATATCACGATTTTCGTGCTTCGAAAGTCTTGGTCTTTAAAATCTTGGCGTCCATAATCCCGCTACCTGCCGCCGCACATGCCTTCGCATAAAGCATCAGAATGCATACTATGAATGTACGCCTCAGCACATGCCTCGGCAAGTCATGCTCAAAAGTCTTCTGCCCTTGTGTGCCTAGGCGCATGCCTTGGCACATCTTTCTGGGATTTTAACATACTTCGATTCTTGGTTCTCGTGACTTCCTACAATCAAATAAGCTTGAATTAAGTATTTGCAATTGAAGTATCACAAAATACTCGAGAAACCTCAAGTTCAATTAAACTCAAGAGTCTACATCAGTTTAAGGCCTAAAAAATGTGTTAAAATATGTAACATATGTTGAGTTGACACACACCCAAACCTCAACCTTTGCTAGTCCCGAGCAAAACGTAAGCTACCAGGAAACAAAAACAATCATCAAAGTGTTAAGAGCAACTAAAATCACCATCCTTAACTTCATTATGCCAAATCCGTCACCTACCCTTCACATTCTCATATACGGTTCCTCATAGTCTTAGTTATGAATTCAGATTCAACCGACCCAAGAAACCAACACAAGATGAACCACCAAATTGATCAAGACCCATGCAGTGTGTGAAATCACCCCCACCTATGTTTGAGTTATCATTGTTATGCAAATAAATTAAACAATCAGGCAGAAATTGAAAACCTCCTTCTATCTCTATCTTTTATTGGTGCACGACTCTGGGTGTCACGTCCAAAAGCTAGGCCTTGTAGCGTCCTAATCAACCAATGGCTCCCATCCCAGTTGGTCCAAGGCATTAGGTGTTGAGACACCCCTACGGGTTTATCCTCGGGCTTCGACAGATGGACTATTTTTCACCACGAGCACATGTTGGGCCTTATTGCGTATGCTTTCGCACTAAATGACGCTCAAGCCCCTTACAGTGGTGCTTAGAGCCTTGACACATCTTTTCTACTCAATAGTTTGTTTTTTTGTTCCTTTTTTTCTTTTTTTTTTTTCACATTAACAATAAGCTCACTTCTAAAGTTTTCAATCTGCCATCATGCTTTTTCAACACTTTAGATCAAAGTCAAACTCTTACTTAGGTGAGAAGTGTTGTGCTCAAAAGTGGGGTCCAAACTTCAAAGGTGATAACCTTACGCCAGCTCTCTAAGTCAAATTGTCTCCTCCTGTCCTACTACACCATATTCAGTCGCATTTAATTCATCACTGAATAGGGAGATGACATGTCCAACATAACAAGCTTAGGCTTAGTGCATGCATGCATCCTACAGCTTAAAACTACCTCCTAGCTATTCAAAGGTGAAAAAAAAATTAACCTAATGTAAAGCATAAAAAAAGGTACCAGCAGAGCACAACAAAGCATCAAAAAATGGTACCAGTAGAGCACAGCACCCCCAAACCTAAAACTGACATTGTCTGCAATGTAAAGAGAAGTAAGGAAAAACAATACTCCCCTTGCGCCACTAAGCTGGCAATGTGCATTAGGACTCCTAGCCAGAGTCGTTCTCCTCACTATCTTTGTTAGAGGTGTCCTCTGTGTCACCGTTATAATGCCATAGCGTGCGCCATGGCCTGAATGAATATACTGAATGTACACTGACCTCTAGTGCCACGGGACACGCTGCAGCACGACTCACCCAAGTTTAAATCTCACCTTCTTTGAGTCCTTAAGGGTTCACTTTGTGAGCTTGGTCATGTAATTGCCCTAAAAAATTAAAAATTAACTAACTAAATCATGAAATGGAAATTTAAATGTGAACAAAAGAAATGGAAGTAAACATGCAAATAAAGATAAACAAAAGAAATTTGGGTTGCCTCCCAGAAAGTGCCACGTTTATAGTCCTAGGCTCGACTTCCTTCCTTCCTAAGCATCTTTGAGCAATGTGGTCGAAGTGGCCCGATTATCTGCACTTCCAAGATAGGTTTTTAACCTATGGCCATTGATCTTGAATTGCGCTTGATTCGCCTCATCAAGTAGTGACACTACTCCGAAGGAGGATACTTGCATCACCTTAAATGAATCTAACCACCTCGACTTTAATTTTCCAGGAAAAAACTTCAACCTCAAATTGTATAGTAACACTTGTTGGCCTGGTTGAAAGTTTCGTTGCAGTATCCGCTTGTCATGCCAAAAATTTGTCTTCTCCTTGTAGATTCGCAAGTTCTTATAAGCTTGGCAGTGGAATTCTTCAAGTTCTTGCAACTGAAATTTTCGCTTGTCTCCTGCCTTTTCTAAGTCGAGGTTAAGAGTCTTCAATGCCCAAAATGCTTTGTGTTCCAACTCAACCGAAAGGTGGCATGCTTTCCCATATACCAATTAGTACAGGGACATTCCAATTGGAGTTTTATATGCTGTCTAATACTCCCATAGGGCATCATCTAATCGCTGCGACCAATCCTTATGTGTTGGGCACACAGTCTTTTCCAAAATACGCTTGATTTCCCGATTGCACACTTCAGCTTGTCCATTTGTCTGCGGATGGTATGCCATGGCCACCTTGTGCTTCACCCCAAACTTCTTCATCACTGCATCAAAGAGCTTGTTGCAAAAATGTGTTCCCTCATCACTAATGACAGCTCTTGGGGTTCCAAACCTTGTAAAGATCTATTTTCTCAAAAATTTCACCACAATATTAGCATCATTAATGGGTAAAGCCACGGCTTCTACCCACTTGGAAACGTAGTCCACAGCCAATAAATTGTAATGATTATTGTAGGATGAATCAAAAGGACCCATGAAGTCTATACCCCAAACATCAAATAACTCCACTTCTAGGATGTTGTTAAGAGGCATCTCATGTCTCTTGGAGATGTTGCCTATTCTTTGACACCTGTCACAATTGGCCACAAAATTGTGTGAGTCTTTAATCAGTGTAGGCCAATAAAAATCACATTGGAGTATCTTAGATGCAGTTTTGCCTCCCCCATAGTGCCCTCCATATGGTGATGAGTGGCAATTATACAGGATTTCTCCTTGTTCCTCCCCAGGAACACATCTCCTTAAGACTTGATCGGCACATTGCTTAAACAAAAAAGGCTCATCCCAAATATAAAAGTTTACCTCATGAAAGAATCTTTTCCTCTATTGAGCATTCCATTCATTAGGTACAAATTTAGAAATAATGTAGTTAATGATATCCGCAAACCATGGTACCTTTTGATGTAGCATTGCCCATCCTTGTTCATCGGCGAAGTGCTCATCAATACGAGTGCATGGCTCTGGCATCTCATCACTTTCTACCCTCGATAAATGGTCTGCCACCAAGTTTTCAGATCCTTTCTTATCCTTGATCTCGGGATCAAATTCTTGAAGTAGTAACAACCACCTAATGAGATGAGGTTTTACTTCTTTCTTGTTTATCAGGTATTTGATAGCAACATGATCAGTAAAGACTATAACCTTAGTACCAATAAGATAAGCACAAAATTTATCAAATGCAAAGACCATAGCTAGTAACTCCTTTTCAGTGGTTGTGTAGTTAATCTATGCATCATCTAAGGTTCTGCTCGCATAGTACATGGGATGAAACACCTTATCAACTCTTTGACCTAGTACTGCCCCTACAGTATAATCACTGGCATCACACATTAATTCAAAGGGCATTGACCATTCAGGAGACATCATTATGGGTGCTAAAATCAACTTCCTTTTTAGCTCATTGAATGCAGTTAAGCATGCTTCACTGAACTTGAATGGTACGCCCTTCTCTAATAGGTTGCATAAGGGCTTGGCTATCTTTGAGAAGTCATTAATGAAACGTCGGTAAAAACCTACATGTCCGAGGAAACTTCTGACCGCCTTCACTGATGTTGGAGGTGGCATCCTCTCAATTGCTTCCACCTTTGCTCGATTCACTTCAATGCCTTTATTGGAAACCCTGTGACTAAGAACAATACTCTCTCAAACCATAAAATGGCATTTTTCCCAATTTAAAATGAGGTTTGTTTCTTCGCAGTGCTTAAGAACAATAGCAAGATTATCCAAACAATTGTCAAATGAGTCTCCAAAAACTGAAAAATCATCCATGAAGATTTAAATACAATTCTCTATGAGATCAGAAATATTGCCATCATGCACCTTTGGAACATAGCAGGAGCATTACATAGCCCAAACGGCATTCTCCTAAAGGCAAAGGTGCCATACGGGCATGTAAAAGTTGTCTTCTCTTGATCCTCCGAAGCTGTGGCAATCTGATTATACCCTGAATAGCCATCTAGAAAACAGAAATAATCCTTACTTGCGATCCGGTCGAGCATTTGGTCTATGAAAGGCAAAGGGAAGTGGTTCTTCCTTGTGGCTTTATTTAGCTTGTGATAGTCCATGCATACTCGCCACCCCATGACTGTTCGTGTAGGAATAAGCTCATTCTTTTCATTGGGCACGACTGTTATCCCTCCTTTTTTTGGCACACATTGCACTGGACTGACCCATGAACTGTTAGAGATTGGGTAAATTATTCCTGCATCAAGCCACTTTATAACTTCCTTTTTGACCACTCCTTCATTGACGGGTTGAGGCGACGTTGATTCTCAATTGAGGCTTTTTGTCCTTCCTCAAGTAAAATCTTATGCATGCAAGTTGCTGGACTAATCCCTTTTATGTCAGCAATCATCCATCCAAATACTCGCTTGTATTCTCTGAGGACTCTTAGTAGCTTTTCCTCCTGCAACTCAGTAATTACAGTAGATATAATCACAGGTAAGGTTGAAGAAGTACCCAAGAAAGCATACCTCAAATTGCTAGGTAAGGGCTTCAGCTCAAGATTAGGGGGCTCTTCAATTCATAATAGATATAGCCTATTTAAAGGTTCAAATTTAGTGCACCCCCTGGGCATGACCGACAATGCTTCTAACCCCTTAAACTCTTTCGCATGCTTCATATCTTCAGTGCTTTCCTTCCCTTGTAATATAGCTTCAATTGGATCATTAGGATGAGCACCAATTAGTGTCTTTTGAGCTAACATGTCCACCACATCAATAGAAAAACATGTATCAGCTTCATCAGGGAACTTCATCGATCTAAACACATTAATGGTTACCTCGTGGTCATTAATCCTCATTGTTAGCTCACCCCTTTGGACGTCAATAAGAGCACTCCCTATTGCTAAAAATGGCCTACCTAATATAATAGGAATTTCCCTATCCTCAGTAAAGTCTAGTACCACAAAATCAATAGGAAAAATGAACTTATCAACTTTAACTAATACATCCTCTATTATGCCTCGTGGGTATGCGGGAGACCTATCAGCTAACTGCAGTGTGATAGATGTGTTTACCTCCCCTAAACCTAACTCCTTAAATACAGATAAGGGCATTAAGTTAATACTTGCGCCTAAATCGCATAGAGCCCTACCTTCAAAATGAGAACCAATGGAGCAAGGGATAGTAAAATTACTCGGTCTTTTAATTTTGGTGGCAATTTGTGTCGCAAAATTGCACTGCATTGCTCTGTGAGTGCAACAGTTTAAAATCACCAAGCTTATACTTTTCGGATAAAACTTCCTTCATAAATTTGGCGTAACTAGGCATTTACTCCAGAGTTTCTGCAAAAGGGATATTAATATGCAACCTCTTAAATACTTCAAGAAACTTATGAAATTGAGTTGCATCCCTCGACCGTTGTGCTCGTTGAGGATATGGGAGAGGAGGATATGTGTTAACCTTCTCTAGAAACATTCTACTTGGCTCGGCATCTTTACGGTTGTCCTCCTTTTGCTCTGCAACTTGCTCAGATGCTTTGTTAGGGGAATTTATGTTACTGTCCTGCCCTACCGTGGAGTGAGCCTCGGCAGATTCCTGTCTGTGCTGCTGTGCCGTGGCGTGAGCCTCAACAGATTCCTCTCTGTGCTGCTGTGCCATGACAGGTGCACTACAAACCTTGCTTTTGACCTTAGCTCATCCTTCTGCCCTATCTCACGCCCGTTCCTCAATGTAATTGCATTGACATGTTCATTTCCCTGATTTCTTGGGTTCACCTCAGTGTCATTGGGTAGTGTGCCTTAGGGATAGTTGTTCAAAGCTTGTGCTAGTTGTCCAACTTGCACTTCCAGATTCTTGATTTGTGCCGATTGAGCCCGAAACATCGAAGTAGAGCAGTTAGTAAGATTGAGTAAAGCTTCTTCTATCTTAGACATTTTATCACAAGGAGGAAGATTAGGTTTCTGTTGAGCCTGGAATCCGGGTGGCAGATTTTGCTTGGAGTTGGCATATGAAAAATTCTGATGATTACGCCACCCCGGGTTGTAGGTATTTGAATAATGGATTATTCTTTGGATTCCCTCCTACAAAATTCACCGATTCCTCGTGCTCTTCATAGTGGTCAAAATACACATTTCCTCCTTGTGTGTGGCTGGCTCCTACTCCTTGCACCGTAAGTGTGGCCACTTCTCTTGTTAGAGCATCAATCTTGGCATTCAATGCTACAACTGTATCAACCAAATGTATGCCCAATGCTCCCCTTCCTGCTGAGATTCTTTCAGTTGGCCATTCATAATTGTTGTTGGCCATCTCGTCTAATAGCTCAGAGGCCTCATCCAGAGATTTCCCCATGATTGTTCCACCTGCTGCTGCATCTATAGTTGTGCATAGAGATTCAATAAGCCCATTGTAAAAAGTCTAAATCGGCAACCACTTAGGGATCTCATGATGGGGACAAGCTCGTAGCAGCTCCTTGAAGCGCTCCCATGCGTCATATAGAGTTTTTGTTCCATGTTGTTTGAAAGATGTAATATCGTTCCTCGACTTCATAGTTTTGCTCGGTGGAAAGTACTTTGCAAGGAACTTCTGAGTTACCATGTCCCACGTCGTGAGGGAATTTGGTGGTAGAGAGTGCAACCATGCTCTAGCCTTGTCTCGGAGAGAGAATGGGAAAAGTCGCATCCTTACAGCCTCAACTGGAACACCGTTAAAGCGAAAAGTATCACAGATCTCCAAGAAGTGAGCTGTATGACCATTAGGATCCTCATTAGGTGCTCCCCCAAAGGATGCAGATGTTTGCAACATTTGTATGATAGCCGGCTTGATCTCAAAGTTGTTCGCCGCTATAGGTGGTCTCACAATGCTAGAACGATCCATGACTTGTGGTTGTGCATAATCTCTCAAGGTTCGAGGGCGAGGATGCTAAACCACCTTTACTGGCTGTTGCTCATTAGCTTGCCATGCCACCGCTCCCTCATGTTGTGGAGGTAATTGTAGATCTCTACCATCCTCCATTGCTTGGTCACGTGCACAATTCTGTCTTTGCTCCCGAAGCCGTCCATGAAAAGTTCTTTCAATTTTCGAATCAGCAGCAACTAGTGTAGAATTATGAGCACGTGTCATGCACCACGCAGTAAAACCTAAAAGGAAAATAAAGAAACAAGAACTTCAAAGAAGTCTGAACTAAGGGGTGATTGTTTGGTATCAATATTTACTAAAATTCTAAATTGGTCCCCGACAACGGTGCCAAAAACTTGTTCACGATTATTTATTGTCCAAACTCAAGTGCAAGTGTCAAACGGGTACTATAGTAATGAGAACGAGTGTCATCCCACAGAGACCTAATAAGAATTCAATTAATTACTAAAACTATAGCAACTCTCCCTTATACAAACAATCGATTATGACTAGAAGCACGAAAATTAAAATGGGAACCATAGGCAATGAAATTTCAATCAATTAGAATTAAATGCCCTAAGGATCACAATTTCACTTATTCTCAATCTCAATTCTAGTTCCCTTCTACCTTTGCCTTGAATTAAATTTCGTTACTAACCTCGGGTTCACTATCGCCTTGCACAGCTGTCGCTTGTAATAAGACCATATCCTCAACTAGTCAATCTACTCTATGTCTAGGTGATCAACAAGTTAGGACCCATTAAAGATCAATCCTAATTGGCTACTTAGGGTGATCAGGTATATATCTATCCATCCTTTTCACTAAAAGTCTTGTCTTTCGATGTGGATTAACCTAAGCTATGCTTTCCCTAACTTAACCTAGAATTCCTCCGTCCAGTTCAACTAGACTGCCGGATCAACTTAATTGGTGGCCAGCCAATTAAATCACATTAAGTCCGAGACAAGCATAAGCAACTCAATCAAATCCATAGACATAGGAGAAGTAAACTAAAAATCAAGATCGAGAAATAAGATCCATTGATCACCTTAGGAAAAATATGATTAGTTCGTCACGGGAATTGAGTCAACCATCTTCAAGTTCTCCGCTTTCACTTGTTGTCGACTTCCCCCTATTGATGTCGGCGATGTCTCTCTAAAAGAAAATAAAATAATTCATTCCCCTAGTAATTGCCAAAACACTTCAGTATATCAGCTGATTTGTTTTCTCCCATATCTCTCAAAATATTTCAATGATATCTTTTTGTTACTCCTGTTAGATCTCGAGATATTCTTCTTTTCCTCCTTTTTCAAAATCAGTCTAATCCAAAATATCACGATTTTCGTGCTTCGAAAGTCTTGGTCTTTAAAATCTCAGCATCCATAATCCCGCTACCTGCCGCGGCACAAGCCTTGGCACAAAGCATCAGAATGCATACTATGAAGGCACACCTCGGCACATGCCTCAGCAAGTTGTGCTCAAAAGTCTTCTGCCCTTGTGTTCCTGGGCGCATGCCTTGGCGCATCTTTCTAGGATTTTAACATACTTTGATTCTTGGTTCTCGTGACTTCCTACAATCAAATAAGCTTGAATTAAGTGTTTGCAATTGAAGCATCACAAAATACTCGAGAAACATCAAAAGTTCAATTAAACTCAAGAGTCCACATCAGTTTAAGGCCTAAAAAATGTGTTAAAATATGTGATATATGTTGAGTTAACACTATCCTTGAAAACTTCGCTTGTCACCTCATTTATGATATCAGTAGAAAAACACTCATTAGATTCATTTGGGAATTTCATGGATATATAAGCATTAAATGTAACCTCTTGATCATTCACTCTCATGGTCAGTTCTCCTTTTTGCACATCAATTAATGCACGACCGGTTGCTAAGAATGGTCTTCCAAGAATGATTGGTATATTGCAATCCTCATCATAATCAAGGACCACAAAGTCAACCAGAAATATGCATTGATAAACTTTAACAAGAACATCTTCAATAATCCCATGAGGATAAGCAAGTGAACGATCAGCTAACTGAAGAGTTACCGAGGTTGGTTTCATTTCTCCCAAGCCTAATTTCATAAAAACAGAGTATGGCATCAAGTTTATACTAGCACCAAGATCACATAATGCCTTACCCTCAAAATTCTTTCCAATCGCGCAAGGGATAGTGAAATTACCTGGATCCTTTAACTTTTGAGGTAACTTACGTTGCAAGATCGCATTACACTCTTCAGTTAAAGCAACTGTTTCATAGTCACTGAGCCTGTACTTTCTTGAGATGATTTCTTTCATGAATTTGACGTAACTTGGCATCTGCTCCAAAGCTTCAACAAAAGGAATATTAATATGTAATTTCTTAAAAACTTCTAAGAACTTACAGAATTGATGTTTGGTTTTCTCCTTTTGTACTCTTTGTGGGAAGGGAAGAGGTGGATAGGTTTGATTTCGCTTTGATGTGTTGCCCTTAGCTCCATTGGTCTTAGGTTGGTCAATGTTGTTGTCCTGAGGTGCTTCAGCTGGGGAGTCATTGTTGACTTCTTCATGGACCGCGGTCGTGGGCGGTAGTCTAACCTCATCTCTTTTGTTCACTATCTCCTTCCTGCTCCTTAGGGTGATGGGCTTGACCTGTTCATTCCCTTGACCCTAGGGATTGATCTCCGTGTCGCTCAGGAGCGCTCCATTAGGTGGGGAGTTAATTGCTTGAGCCAATTGCCCGATTTGACTCTCCACATTACGCATCTGTGATTGCAAGACAACAATTTGATTTGAATTTGATAGCACAGCAGCATGCGTCTCTTGCAAAGATTGCATAAATTTGATAAAAGTATCCTCTAATCTTGAGAGGCGACCCGGATCTAAAGGTTGTTGTTTCTGAGTTGATTGAAATCCTAATGGTGGATTGTCCTTGTTGTTGTTGTTGGCATAGGAGAAGTTGGGATGATTTCTCCAACCCGAATTGTACATGTTTGAGTATGGATTATTCCTCGGGTTGCCTCCGATGTAGTTAGCCATCTCTTGAATTCCTGGCACCAGTCCCATAGATGTTCCTTCATCGGTGGTTCCATAACTTTGCCCCGCTCCTTGGTTCTTCCATGAATTCCTTAAATAGTGCATTCATCTTAGATGATAGGGTTGTTACGGCATCTACCAAATGTATTCCTGCAAGTTCACGTCCCATTGACCTTTCGGATGGCCATTGGTAGCCATTTCGTGCCATCTCCTCAAGCAATTCATAGGCTTCCTCGGGGTATTTATTCTTGTTCGAACCACTTGCAGCAGCATCAAGAGAAGAACAACAGTTTTCCAATAAACTATTATAAAAAAATTTGTACCTGTGTCCAAATCTTAATGCCGTGGTGGGGGCATGCTCGTTGCAACTCCTTGAACTGCTCCCATACTTCGTAGAAAGATTTTGATGGCTGCTGTTTAAAGGGCATAATGTCGTTCTTGAGCTTCATAGTTTTGGAAGGTGGAAAATATTGAGCCAAGAACTTCTCGGTTATTGCCTTCCATGTGTTGAGAGTGCTCAGTGGGAGTGACAGCATCCATGACTTTGCCTTGCCCCTTAAAGAAAAGGAGAAGAGAGACATTCGGATGTACGCGGGGGACACTCCATTGAATCAAAAAGTTTCACATATCTCTAGAAACTTTGCTAAATACACATGGGGGTCTTCATTCGGTGCTCCTCCAAAAGAGCACAAGGTTTGAAGCATTTGAATCACTAATGGTTTGATTTAGAATGTGTGGGCTTGAACCGGTGGCTTGATGATGCTTGATCGATTCAAAAATTGGGTTGTGCATACTCCTTGATTGTTTTCCGACACTATTGCAGTACTACTTCACCTCCTTGCCTGGGCTCCATGGCTTCTCAGGGTTGCCCTTGCTCTCTTAGCCTTCTATGTAGGTTTTGTTCTATTTCTGGATCAGGTAGAAGGAGCTCTCTTTGGTCTTTTCTTCGCATGCAAGACACAAGATCTCAACTGAACAGAGAACAAGAGAAACAAGTGAAATAAAGAAACAGGGCTTGGCCGAAGAACAATTGCTTAGTATTAGGTTAGCAGAAAAAGAGTCCCCCAGCAATGGCACCAAAAACTTGTTACTTAGATTAACATAATGCCCGCAAGTATATGTATCACCAACAAGTAATACAGAGTGAGTAGAGTATCATTCCCACGAAGAGTATCATTCCCACGAAGACTCTCCTACTACTCACTAAAATTAGCACAACTCATCCTGAGCCAAGTAAATCGAATAAGTTAAGTAGAGTGCAAGTAATTAAAAAGACAGAAAGTAAATGGACAGAATTCAATTGATGAGAAAAACTCCTAAGATTCACAACTTCTCCAATTCTAGTCTTAAGCAAAAATCCTTCATTCACACAATTAATTTTGTCATGTTATTAACCTAGGGTTCTAGGGTTTCCCCACTACCATCGTACGCACCTCTCGATGTCATACGATTGTACCTAAGCGGAAGATACTAATCCACTCTATCTCTAGGCGATTAATGTTGAAAGGTCAATTAATCCAACCCTACTTAGCTATGTAGGGTGCTTACCATCTCTCGATGCGCTTGCACGAGCAACCTCACCTCTCAGCATAAGTTAGATTATGCAATTTCTAACGTGACTTTGATTCCCCCTCTCGTGGCTCCTCTCTGTCTCAAGATCATTCCCATGAGTGGCCAATCCAAAAGAAAGCATGAAGTATGAAATTTGCATAAATAACACCGAGGAGGCGTACCTCAACAGAATCATACATATGAAAGAAAATCGTTATTTAAAACATTGAAAAGGTTCCATTGACCCCCCAAGGAATTTAGGGGTTTAGTTTAACATATTAGAATGAAATACAAGAGTTGGAAGAGAAAATAACATTATGAAAAATAGAAGAAAAGGAGCAGAAAGAAATCTACATGGTGAAGTCGAATCTTTCGATCTCAAGTTTATGACTTGTCTATGCGGTACCTTCTTTGTATTCCACGATTGTTGCCCTCCTTGCTTCTCTTCAACTTTCTTCTATCTCTCCTTTGTAGGGGGTACACCACATATATATAAAGCATTTCCACTTCCTCTAATCTTGGTTTGATTAGTGTGGGATAGAGAGTTGTGGGCCTTAGCAAATTTGCTCAGTAGATTGCGCTCTAAGTCTTCTCGCTGAAATTTCTCTATACACCGCAGTCCATAGACCGCGGTTTACTGAACTTTGTCCTACGCGCAGTTTCTTTTCTCATAACTTCCTCGGTTTTCCTTCGATTTGTGATCCGTTTGATGCATTGGAATCCTGACTCGACAAGCTTTCCGATGATATCTCATCTTCCATATTTCCCATGAGGAGACTATGAGAAAACTCCTTTTAAATTCACTGCATCGAGCGTAGAATCATCGAACAAGCTACTCTTCATCTTTTTGCATATCTCCTTTCTGTTCCCTACACATCAAACAATTCTCGACAATATCTTTTCTTCATTCCTAGAATTCTTAAACACATCATTTGCCTCCCGACATGAAATGATATGAAATTACTTGGAAAATGCATGAAAAGTGGTCTAAGATATGAATATCTAAGTCGGGAATGGGTGCACAACTTATACAAATCACTATATCAACATTACTTTGAAATATGCATATTTTCTATTGTTATCTCCCTATATTCAGAATTAGGAAAATTTTAGAGGTTAGCAATCTAGAATGTTCGCTAGAGGGTCTATAATATTTACAATTTTATTTTGGTTAGAATGGAAGTCTTCCCAATGTTTAAATGCCATCTAGAATTTCCATGTTGAGGATCATTTTAATTATAAAATTACTATAAGAGAATTATGTTATTTAAAATTAAAGAAAGTTGTCAAGTAATGGTTTCATTTATTATTGAACAATTCTGGTCTTCTAGCAAATGGCGGATCACAATATCATTCCATTACATTGAAAGTGGAGCACGACAGCTTCCCTTCTAGAGCTGAATTATTGAAGAACACAACGAGGGTCTCCCAACTATTTGGCAACAAACTCAATAAAAGTAGTGCTTGAATCTCATTAACGAACATGATTTTCATAATCGGTTATTTATTAATCAGCTCCTAAAAGTTGCCAGGTGCTCTGCTATAAATTGGCCATCCCAGTAATCCAAACAGCATCGGGTTCATCTATAATTGCAATATGATGGAAAACTTTATCATCTACCCATTGTCAAATATGTGCAATTGTTTTGGCCTTCATTCGCTCCCACTTCTTCTCATTGAAATCATTGGACTTTGTAAAATCACCTTTAATTGGGTTGTACAGACATATGCAATTCAAATATTCATTCATCCTAAACTTCTAGATAAATAATTAGGACCCATCAGCACATATATCTAATTTGAAGAATTGTTCTCCTCCATTTAATTCATACAAACTAAAAGAAACTTTGATACTAGTATTGGCCAATCGAATATCCCATAAATCATAATCTTTTCCCAAATACATGAATTAAATTGACAATCTCAAAATAAAGAGAAGAGAAATTTAGATGAAAAGTAACAAGATTTTTAAAGTGGGAAACCCTTTGGTGTGGTGGGAAAATCCATTGGATTTGCTAGCAAAACATCCACTATCAAGAAATAGCATGATATAAATTTTCTTATCCAATATAAATGAAGGATATAACACCAATAACCATCCAAGATTGCAATATTGGATAACACAGATTATCGTACAGGCAACCAAATGAGCAAATCTCAAGGAGAAAACCATGTCAAAATTAAGCTTGTTTGATTAGAAATCACCCTCTAAAATTTCACAAAAAACATATCACAATTTGCCTTCCATCTGAAATTCCGAAGCACCTGCAAAATCTACTGAAATTGGTTGCTGCTAGCAAAACATCCACTATCAAGAAATAGCATGATATAAATTTTCTTATCCAATATAAATGAAGGATATAACACCAATAATCATCCAAGATTGCAAAATTGGATAACACAGATTATCGTACATGCAACCAAGTGAGCAAATCTCGAGGAGAAAACCATGTCAAAATTAAGCTTGTTTGATTAGAAATCAAGCTCTAAAATTTTACAAAAGACATACCACTCCTCGCCTTCCATCCAAAATTCCGAAGCACCCACTAAATCTGCTGAAGTTGGTTGCTGCTGCTATCATATGATCCAGCTTTAAACAGCCGCTATATCTTCGTTACTTGCATAATATTTTACCTAGATGAAGCCCAAAAAGTAGGTCTTCCTCTTAGTGGATGCATGGGTTATAAAAACCAACATAATTTCCATATCTTTCTTTTATTTTGTCAGATTCCATGAGTAAGATAGCCCAACAAAATCAATTATAGTGTCATGTGATAAACTGTAAGACTATGATTTATCGCATCAGCAATTAACAATTGACTTAATAATTTTGCCCGACCCGAATCAAATCCAACGGATTGACGTGATTTCGTAGAATTATGAAAATAAGCTATTTTCATGTCAAAATTAAAACATAACTTTTTCAGAAAAATGCGATTAACTTGGGCTTTTTTGGGGGTAATTTACCCTATTACTATTGTTTTAGGAGGGGCCATGTAGTAATTTATTGGAGTTCTATTTAAATTAGTTTTTAATTTCTATAACTAATCCAGAGAGCGCTATTTTTTTGTCAGTAAAAAGGTATGATAGTAGTAATTAGGAGTGCTAATGAGATAGTACGATTCACGAATAGTTTGGGCTCAGCTCGATCAAAGCTTGATCTTAATGAGCTCGAGCTCAATTTGGGTTCGTCAGTTAAATGAGTCAAGCCAAACCTAATAATATTTGGCTCCTGAAACTCACGAGCTTAAACAAAGTTTTTATTTTATATAACAATAATCACTATTATTATTTAAGTCTAGAAAAATAAAAAAGCCAACACTATTACCTCAAATTCTTATTTAAAATCATTGTTTCATTCTTTCACTCTCCCTCCTTAGTCTTCCTCACTCTATGTAATTGGCACAACTACCACGTGCATGGGTTATATTTTCTTTCTCGACTTAGCTCGTATAGGCTCGATGAGCCTTTGCTTATTTTAACAAGCCAGGCCCATGCTTAAACTATTGGGCTCGGCCCCGGGCTTGAGTTCGCAAATCGCTAAATGAGCTGAGCTTGAACATTATAGATTCGGGCTTGGCTAGTCTCGTTTACACCCCTAGCAGTAATGACCATCAAGTTATTCCTCGGAGAATGCTATTGATATTAGTTTTTAATTTCTATAACTAACTGGAAGAAAAATTTCGCAGCAATATTTTTAGATTTTTAAAATATAGTAATTAATTGGAGTCGGATTTAAAAGGAGTGCAATTTAATAATATCTAAACCAATGGGACAATTACTTTGTTATTAGTTTGACTTTTAAAATTATTTTATTCTTAAATTTCGATAAAATTGATTTATTTATATTTTTAATTGTAAATTTATTTTAATTTATTAATTATTTTTTTATATTTTTACTTATAAATTTATTTTAATATATTAATATATACTTTTATTTCTTTATGAGCTTGGTTCAATTTCAGAAAGTTGACTAATCTGTTGTGGGTAAATTTGGTTAAGCAATGAAGAGACAAGGTTGATTAAAGCAGGTCTCAGAAAGAAGAATTCTCTCTTTATTTCATGTGCATCGATCATTTAAATAATACATGGAGTATCTTATACAAGCCCAAAAAGAAAGGAATGCGTGGGTGCGTGGGCCAATCTGCACGTCCTCCCCGCTCGACCAGGTCCGCGTGGCTTGTGCTCCACTCCGAGCCTTACTACCTTGGGTAGTGGCCTGCTCACGAGTCTTGGGCTTAGGCCCAAAGTCCATCACTTGCCCCTAAATTTCTCGTGCTAACAGGCGCAGGAAATTTATTTCAACTTTCAAAAGACAAGGGGCTACCCCTGAGACGACACATGTCTCGTAGGGAGATCATGGATACCCTGTTCCCATGGTAGTGGAAGAGGTGCGCCGCGGCTCCTGTTTCCTAGGCACATTGATCACCTTTCCTCCCTCTCATAATTATGAGAGCAGAGCTTTCACATCACCTTTCCACTTTTGGCATTCAAAGTCTCTTTGATTTCTTCCCTTCTTTCTAGCTCTAGCATCAATGGTGTCCTCAAACCAACCTGCGCCATCTGCCACAATGACAGGTGAGGAAACCTTCTAGAATAAACTCACCCCTTCTCAATTCCTTGACGTATTAGAACTAGGGAGGATAGGAGTAGATTTCGCCCCTTGATTTTCGATCGAGGGCGAAGAACCCTCAGAGCCTCGTCCGGCGGAGTTCGCAGTCTTCCCCGAGTAAATTAGGGCTGGCCTTCGCTAGTCCTTGGCGGAGCCGGTGGTAGCGATGTTGAAATACTATCCCTTGGCGCCGAGACAGCTCTCCCCCTCTTCTTGGCTAGTGTGGACCGCCTTCTACCTCCACAGTAGGATGCAAAAGATCTCGTATAGTAGGCTTCTATTTAGGTTCTTCTACCTACTGATCCAAGAATCTGAGGGTGGCTACTTCCATTTCCAACCACGCCACAGGAAGCTCTACCGCGCTCTAGTGGGGAACTATGGGAACTCGGCGTGGAAGGACTCATTCTTCTTCATGAGGGATGCAATAGGCTGGAAGTGGCGCTAAGATCCCCAAGATGAGTTCCCTGATGGGGACCCCTAGGGGTCCATGAAGAAGGAAGAGCGAGCTCGGATTGAGAAATTCCACGGCGTGAAGATCAACACTGGAGATATAATAACTTATGAGAACTTGTTGCAATATAGTCTTATATCTGAGGCTCCTTGGAAGTGGAGTGTGGATGTAGACATGTGCGAACTGTCAAAGGAAGTTTTGGTAATTTATGACCCCTTCTCCTTTCCTTTCCAGAGAAAAGTGAGTAGGCCATCATCTTTGAGAACATGTTGCTGCAGGAGAAGGTGTTGGAAGGGGTCCGAAAGAGAAATTGGGGTGAAGGGGACGTTGTCATAATTTCATCCTCCCCTACTAAAGAAAGCGGCGCTACTGCACCGGAAAAGGAAACTTTCGCATAGCATGAATCCACTGAAGGGGAAGTGCTAGTTTAGAGGCCTCACAAAATTCAAATCAGGACACCCAGCTTTGATGGTACCCAACCTCCTACTACGCCTCAGGAGCTTGACCATTTCAAGGCGCCAGAACTCAATAGCCCAATGGCGTCGACACAAGCAAAATCGTGTCCTTCGGGACAGATTGAGCCTATGGGGACGTCCCCTGCCCCACTTGAAGGCCCAAGCACTGCTTACCCACCATCTACGAAGCGGCAAAGTGTGGAGCACACTGGAGAGGTATGCTCGTCAACTCTCTTATTATTCATAGGCGCCTATTGACACTGATTTTTGGTGTGAAGTCTCTTCCTTCAGTGGCGTTCCCATTGAAGGTCTTTTGAATGATGTTGAGATGCAGCTACACTTTGCCAATGCCCTCCAACGCTTCAAGGGATAGCTCCCACCAATAGACACTCAGGATGACTTGTTTTCTTGCGCTCGCTACCATTCCCTGGCAGTAAGTGTCTTAAGTCTTTGGCTCCATTTAGGAGAGATGCTAACTTCTAGTAATCGCAGCGAGCTATGATACCTGGGATGCTAATGGAGGCTTGGAGGCAAGAGCACTCCAACATCCCTGGACTCAAGAGCCAGGTCAGGCGACTGACCAAGAAGAGGCATAACTGGAGGAAGCAGCGTCGAAACATATTCGCCAGCATCCAAGACCTGAAAACTCAAGTGGACGTTGCTGAAGCAGAGATCACTGAAGCTCGAGAGGAGACTGAGACCTTAAAGGATCAGCTTGCCGTGGAGAGGGCAAAGAGGGAAAGGTCCTAGGCCAATTAGAGCAAGGAGTCTGAGGACCTTAATAAGAAGCTGGAAGTGAAGAGAGCTGGCCGGGAGCAGCTCCAAGCTTAGTGGATCACTGAGAGGGAACAGCTTTAGGAGTGAATCCGGGAGTCTTCATTGGCGTTATCTTGAGCAGTTTCAGAGAAAGCCCAAGAAATAGAGCACGCCAAGTAAGAGGCTGTGGAAACTTTCAAGTCCAGCGGTGCCTTCATATAGGAGCTAGCATTACGTAACGGCAAGGCAATGGAAGATTCCCTCGATTTGTCAAGAACGACCTGCAGTGCCTGTATCCCAGAGTTGATCTTTCGGTAATCCCAGGCCTTGAATACTTGCACATGCTTGATGAAGCTCATTCCGCCGTTTCCTCACAAAAGAGTGGATAAATGTACTGGGATACAAACTGTCACAGACTTGTACTTTGCTCAATGAAATTCCCTCCATGGATTACTCCTTTCTAATCTCAAACTTCACCGAATCAACTCGTAATGCCTCTGTATAACATCGATCATCATATGGGTACAAAGATCCTAGTACGATGCATATAGCGCCAATCAATGAATATAAGTAAAAGGATGCCTCAAGTGTTAATCACTGAAGAAAAGTTGATTGTCATGAAGTGCAATGCCTCTAACACCGATCCGTAAAGGGTAGAACGGGCGGAATGATGCTTAAGAGGAATGACGCTTAAAGCGTGAATCATCGACTTGCATTCCGTGACATCTTATGACACTTTCACATGGTGATCTATAATGCCTTATGCATGCCCCAGGTTCGTGGGGGTCATTTTGGTAGAATTACTAGGGTCTGACGCTCACAGCTTGCCCCTTGGTCGCAGGGGTCTTTTAGTTTTGCCCCTAAGTTGCAGTGGTCTTTAATGCACTTAGCATGCCCCTAGGTCATAGGGGCCTTTGAGTTTTGCCCCTGGGTCGCAAGGGTCTTTAACGCACTTGGGGTGCCCATGGGTAGCAAAGGTCTTTTTAACTGTTGCCCCTAGATCGCATTGGCCTTTTTTTTTTTTTTTACGCACCAGTGCCAGAGTCGTATAATGGCTTAGCAAAAGCAACATAGCAATATTCTAGTTTGAATTGAAATCAAGAGAGCGACTGAAAAGCAATACATAATAGTGATTAATAAAAGAACTTTTTAGCACCTCAGCGTTGAAGGTGTCTAGCAGCATGCGCCCCTCCATGTCTTGCAAAATGTAGGCGCTAGGTTATGGGATCCCCGCAATGCAACACAGTCCTCTGTTCGCGATTAATTATCGTCCAAACGCAAGTGCACGTGTCGAACGAGTACTATAGTGATGAGAGCGAGTGTCGTCCCAGAGAGATCTTATAAGAATTCAATTAATTACTGAAATTATAACAACTCTTCCTTATCCAAACAATCGATTATGATTAGAAGTAAGAAAATTAAAACGAGAATAGTAGACAATAAAATTTCAATCAATCAGAATTAAAGGCCCTAAGGATTACAACTTCACTTATTCTTAATCCCAATTATAGTTCCCTACTACCTATGCCTTGAATTTGATTTCATTGCTAACCTACGGTTCACTATTGTCTTACACAGCTGTCGCTTGTAATAAGACCGTATCCTCAACTAGTCAATCCACTCTATGTCTAGGCGATCAACAAGTTAGGACCCATTAAAGATCATACCTAATTGACTACTTAGGGTGATCAGGTATATGTCTATCCTTTTCACTTAAAATCCCATCTTTCGATGTGGATTAACCCAAGCTATGCTTTCCCTAGCTCTACCTTGAATTCCTCTGTCAAGTTCAACTAGATTACCGGATCAACTTAATTGGTGGCCAGTCATTAAATCGCATTAAGTCCGAGACAAGCATAAGCAACTCAATCAAACCCATAGACATAGGAGAAGTAAACTAACAATCAAGATTGAGAAATAAGATCCATTGATCACCTTAGGAAAAATATGATTAGATCATTACGGAAATTGAGTCAACCATCGACATACATGAAGTAAACTAAAGAGTAAAGAGAAGAAAACTCTAATCCGGTAGCAAGTTGCAATCCCATCTTCAAGATCTCCCCTTTCACTTGTTGTCGACTTTTTTCTTCCTTGATGCCGGTGCTGTCTCTCTAAAAGAAAAGAAATAAAAATAAATTTCCGATGTATCGATAGATAGATGTCTTTCACATTGCCAAAATACTTCAATATATAGATTGATTCCATATCTCTCAAGATATTCCAATGATATCTTTAGTTGCTCCTGTGAGATCTTGAGATATTCTTCTTTTCCTTTTTCTTCTTCAGAATCAATCTTACCCAAAATATCATGAAAGTCTCGGTCTTTAAAATCTTGGCATCCATAATCCCACTACCTGCCGCTGCACACACCTTGGCACAAAGCATCAGAATGTATACTGTGAAGCTACGCCTCGGCACATGCCTCAGCAAGTCATGCTCCGAAGTCTTCTGCCCTTGAGTGCCTGGGGGCATGCCTTGGCGCATCTCTCTGGAATTTTACCATACTTCGATTCTTGGTTTCTGTGACTTCCTACAATCAAATAAGCGTGAATTAAGTATTTGCAATTGAAGCATCACAAAATACTCAAGAAACATCAAAAGTTCAATTAAACTCAAGAGCTCGCATCAGTTTAAGGCCTAAAAATGTGTTAAGACATGTAATATATGTAGAGTTCACACACCCCCAAACCTCAACTTTTGCTAGTCCCGAGCAAAACTGAAGCTACCCGAAAACAAAAACAATGCATCAAAGTATTAAGAGCAACTAAAATCACCATCCTTAACTTTGTTATGCCAAATCCGTCACCTACCCTACACATTCTCAGATATGGTTCCTCATAGGCTTAGTTATCAATTCAGATTCAACTGACCCAAGAAACCAACACAAGGTGAACCACCAGATCGGTCGAGACCCGTGCAGTGTGTGAAATCACCGCCACCTATGTTTGAGTTATCATTCTTATGCAAATAAATTAAACAATCAGATGGAAATTGAAAACTTCCTTCTATCTATCTTCTTTTTTTCTTTTCTTTTCTTTTCTTTCTTTTTTTTTTTTTGGTGCTAGACTCTAGGTGTCCTGTCCAAAAGCTAGGCCCGTGTAGCGAAGAATCAATCAATGGCTCCCGTCCCAGTTGGTCCAAGGCATTAGGTGTTGAGACACCCCTACGGGTTTATCCCCGAGCTTCGACAGATGGACCATTCACCACGAGCACGTGTTCGACCTTATTGCGTATGCTTTCGCACTAAATGATGCTCAAGCCCGTACAATGGTGCTCAAAGCCTTGGCACGTCTTTTCTACTCAATAGTTTTTTTCTTTTCTTCTCTTTTTTTTTTCCACATTAACAATCAGCTCACTTTTAAAGTTTTCAATCTGCCATCATGCTTTTTCAACACTTTAGATCAAAGTCAAACTCTTACCTAGGTGAGAAGTGTTGTGCTCAAAAGTGGGGTCCAAACTTCAAAGGTGATAACCTTATGCTAGCTCTCTAAGTCAAATTGTCTCCTCCTATCCTACTAAACCATATTTAGTCCCACTTAATTCATCACAGAATAGGGAGATGACATGTCCAACATGACAAGCTTAGGCTTAGTGCATGCATGCATCCTACAACTTAAAACTACCTCCTAGCTATTCAAAGGCGAAAAGAAAAAATTAAATAATGTAAAGCATCAAAAAGCTACTAGCAAAGCATCAAAAACTGGTACCAGCAGAGTAGAGCATAGCACCCCCAAACCTAAAACTAACATTGTCCGCAATGTAAAGAGAAGTAAGGAAAAGCAACACTCCCCTTGCGCCACTGAGTTGGTAGTATGCATTAGGACTCCTACCCAGAGGCGTTCTCCTTACCATCTTCATTAGATGTATCCTCACTCCCCTTTACTAATTAAAAGTAAAGTCCTGTAGCATGTGCCAGGGCACATATGGCCAGTACCTCTTGTGCGACGGAACACCAATATAATGCCATATCATGTGCCATGGCTTGAATCTACTGAATGTACACTGACCTCTCGTGCCACGAGGCACGCTGCGGCACGACTCACCCATGTTCAAATCTCGCCTTCTTCGAGTCCTCAGGGGTTCACTTTGTGAGCTTGGTCATGTAATTGCCCTAAAAAATTAAAAATTAACTAACTAAATCATGAAATGGAAATTTAAATGTGAACTTGAAAGTAAATATGCAAATAAAGAGAAACAAAAGAAATTTTGGGTTGCCTCCCAACAAGCGCCACGCTTATAGTCCTAGGCTCGACTTTCTTCCTTCTTAGGCATCTTTGAACAATGTGGTCGAAGTGGCCCGATTATCTGCACTTCCAAGATAGGTTTTTAACCTATGGCCATTGACCTTGAATTGTGCTTGATTTGCCTCATCAACTATTGTCACCACTCCGAAGGAGGATACTCATATCACCTTGAATGGACCTGACCACTTCGACTTTAATTTTCCAGGAAATAACTTCAACCTTGAGTTGTACAATAAAACTTGTTGGCCTAGTTGAAAGTTTCATTGCAATATCCGCTTGTCATGCCAAAATTTTGTCTTCTCCTTGTAGATTCGCGAGTTCTCATAAGCTTGGCAGCATAATTCTTCAAGTTCCTGCAACTGGAATTTTCGCTTGTCTCCTGCCTTTTCTAAGTCGAGATTAAGAGTCTTCAATGCCCAAAATGCTTTGTGTTCCAATTCAACGGGAAGGTGGCATGCTTTTCCATATACCAATTGGTACGGGAACATTCCGATTGGAGTTTTATATGCATTATGATACGCCCATAGAGCATCATCCAGTCGCTGCGACCAATCTTTACGTGTTGGACACAGTCTTTTCCAAGATACGCTTGATTTCCCGATTGGACACTTTAGCTTGCCCATTTGTCTGCGGATGGTATGCCATGGCCACCTTGTGCTTCACCCCAAACATCTTCATCACTGCATCAAAAAGCTTGTTGCAAAAATGTGTTCCCTCATCACTAATGATAGCTCTTGGGGTTCCGAACCTTGTAAAGATCTGTTTTCTCAAAAATTTCACCACCACATTAGCATCATTAGTGGGTAAAGCCACAGCTTCTACCCACTTAGAAACGTAGTCCACAGCCAATAAAATGTAACGATTATTGTATGATGATACAAAAGGACCCATGAAGTCTATACCCCAAACATCGAATAACTCCACTTCTAGGATGTTGTTAAGGGGTATCTCATGTCTCCTAGAGATGTCGCCCGTTCTTTGACACCTGTCACAATTGGCAACGAAATTGTGTGAGTCTTTAATCAGTGTAGGCCAATAAAAACCACATTGGAGTATCTTAGATGCAATTTTGCTTCCCCCATAGTGCCCTCAATATGGTGATGAGTGGCAATTATATAGGATTTCTCCTTGTTCCTCCTCAAGAACACATCTCCTTAAGACTTGATCTGCACATTGCTTGAACAAAAAAGATTCATCCCAAATATAAAATTTTACCTCATGAAAGAATCTTTTCCTCTGTTGAGCCTTCCATTCATCAGGTACAAAGTTAGAAACAATGTAGTTAACGATATCTGCAAACCATGGTACCTTTTGATGTAGCATTGCCCATACCTGTTCATCGGGGAAGTATTCATTGATGCGAGTGCATGGCTCTAGCATCTCATCACTTTCTAGCCTCGATAAATGGTCCGCCACCAGGTTCTTGGATCCTTTCTTCTCCTTGATCTCAAGATCAAATTCTTGAAGCAATAATAACCACCTGATGAGACGAGGTTTTGCCTCTTTCTTCTTTATCAAGTATTTGATAGCAGCATGATCAGTAAAGACTAAAACCTTAGTACCAATAAGATAAGCACGAAATTTATCAAATGCAAAGACCACAGCAAGTAACTCCTTTTTAGTGGTCGTGTAGTTAATTTGTGCATCATCTAAGGTTCTACTCACATAGTATATGGGATGAAACACCTTATTAACTCTTTGACCTAGTACTGCCCTTATGGCATAGTCACTAGCATCACACATTAATTCAAAGGGCATCGACCATTCAGGAGACATCATTATAGGTGCTGAAGTTAACTTCCTTTTTAGCTGATAGAATGCAGCTAAGCATGCTTCATTGAACTTGAATGGCACGTCCTTCTCTAATATGTTGCATAAGGGCTTGGCTATCTTTGAGAAATCCTTAATGAAACGCCGGTAAAACCTGCAACTTCTTACCGCCTTCACTGATGTTGGAGGTGGCATCCTCTCAATTGCTTCCACCTTTGCTCGATCCAATTCAATGCCTTTGTTGGAAACCCGGTGACCAAGAACAATACCCTCTCGAACCATAAAATGGCATTTTTCCCAATTTAAAATGAGGTTTGTTTCTTCATAGCGCTTAAGAACAATAGCAAGATTATCCAAACAATTGTCAAATGAGTCTCCAAAAACTGAAAAATCATCCATGAAGATTTCAATACAATTCTCTATGAGATCAGAAAATATTGCCATCATGCACCTTTGGAACGTAGCAAGAGCATTACATAGCCCAAACGGCATTCTCCTAAAGGCAAAAGTGCCATACGGGCATGTAAAAGTTGTCTTCTCTTGATCCTTCGGTGCTATGGCAATCTGATTATACCCTGAATAGCCATCTAGGAAACAAAAATAATCCTTACCTGCAAGCCGGTCAAGCATTTGGTCTATGAAAGGCAAAGGGAAGTGGTCCTTCCTTGTGGCTTTATTTAGCTTGCGATAGTCCATGCATACTTGCCACCCCGTGATTGTTTGTGTAGGAATAAGCTCATTCTTTCATTGGGAACGATTGTCATCCCTCCTTTTTTCGGCACACATTGCACTGGACTGACCCATGAGCTGTCAGAGATCGGGTAAATGATTCCTGCATCAAGCCACTTTATAACTTCCTTTTTGACCACCTTCTTCATTGAGGGTTGAGGCGACGCTGATTCTCGATTAATGCTTTTTGTCCTTCCTCAAGTAAAATCTTGTGCATGCAAGTTGCCGGACTAATCCCTTTTATGTCCGCAACCGTCCATCCAAATGCTCTCTTGTATTCTCTGAGGACTCTTAGTAGCTTTTCCTCCTGCAACTTGGTAAGTCCCGTAGATATAATCACAAGTAAGGTTGAAGAAGTACCCAAGAAAGCATACCTCAAGTGGCTAGGTAAAGGCTTCAGCTCAAGATTAGGGGGTTCTTCAATTGATGGTTTCATAATAGACATAAGCCTATCTGAAGGTTCAAATTTAGTGCACCCCCTTGGTATGACTGACAATGCTTCTAACCCTTTAAACTCTTCCACATGCTTCATATCTTTAGTGCTTTCCTTCCCTTGTAATATAGCTTCAAGTGGATCATTAGGATGCACACCATCTAGTGTCTTCTGAGCTAACCTGTCCACCACATCAATAGAAAAACAAGTATCAAGTTCTTTAGGGAACTTCATTGATCTAAACACATTAATGGTTACTTCTTGGTCATTAATCCTCATTGTTAGCTCACCCTTTTGAACATCAATAAGAGCTCTCCCTATTGCTAAAAATGGTCTACCTAAAATAATAGGAATCTCCCTATCCTCATCAAAGTCTAGTACCACAAAATCAACAGGAAAAATGAACTTAACTTTAACTAATACGTCCTCTACTATGCCTCATGGGTATGCGAGAGACCTATCAGCTAACTGCAGTGTGATAGATGTGGGTTTTACCTCCCCTAAACCTAACTCCTTAAATATTGATAGGGGCATTAAGTTAATACTTGTGCCTAAATCGCACAGAGCCCTACCTTCAAAATGAGAACCAATGGAGTAGGGAATAGTAAAACTACCTAGGTCCTTTAATTTTTGTGGCAATTTGTGTTGCAAATTGCACTGCATTCCTCTGTGAGTGCAACGGTTTCAAAATCACCAAGCTTACGCTTTTTGGATAAAACTTCCTTCATAAATTTGGCGTAACTAGGCATTTGCTCCAGAGCTTCTGCAAAAGGGATATTAATATGCAACCTCTTAAACAATTCAAGAAACTTACGAAATTGAGTTGCAACCCTTGACCGTTGTGCTCGTTGAGGATATGGGAGAGAAGGATATGTGTTATCCTTCTCTAGAAGTGTTCTACTTGGCTCAGCATCCTTAGGGTTGTCCTCCTTTTGCTCTGCAATTTACTCAGATGCTCTGTTAGGGGAATTTATGCTACTGCCTTGCCATGCTACTGTGTGAGCCTCGACAGATTCCTCTCTGTGTTGTTGTGCTGTGGCAGGTGCCGCGGCAAACCCTGCTTCCGAACTCAGTTCATCCTTCTGCCCTATCTCACGCCCGTTCCTCAATGTAATTGCATTGACATGCTCATTTCTCTTATTTCTTGGGTTTACCTCAGTGTCACTGGGTAGTGTGCCTTGGGGACGGTTATTTAGAGCTTGTGCAAGTTGTCCTACTTGCACTTCCAGGTTCCTAATCTGTGCCAATTGAGCCTGAAACATCGAAGTAGAGCAGTTAGTAAGATTGAGTAAACTTCTTCTATCTTAGACATTTTATCAGAAGGAGGAAGAGTAGGTTGCGATTGAGCCTGGAATCCGGGTGGCAGATTTTGCTTGGAGTTGCCATATGAAAAATTCGGATGATTGCGCCTTCCCGGGTTGTAGGTATTTGAATATGGATTATTCTTTGGATTCCCTCCTACAAAATTCACCGATTCTTCATGCTCTTCATAGTGGTCAGAATACATATTCCGTCCTTGTGTGCGACTGGCTCCTGCTCCTTGCACCTTAAGTGTGGTCACTTCTCTTGTTAGAGCATCAATCTTGGCATTCAATGCTACAACTGTATCAACCGAATGTATACCGGATTCTCCTCTTCCTGCAAATATTCTTTCAGATGGCCATTGATAATTGTTGTTGGCCATCTCATCTAATAGCTCAAAGGCCTCATCCAGAGATTTACCCATGATTGTTCCTCCTGCTGCTGCATCTATAGTTGTGCGTAGAGATTCAATGAGCCCATTGTAAAAAGTCTGAATCAACAACCACTTAGGGATCTCATGATGGGGACAAGCTCAGAGTAGCTCTTTGAAGCACTCCCATGCATCATATAGAGTTTCTGTTCCATCTTGTCTAAAGGATGTAATATCGTTCCTTCCAACTTCATAGTTTTGCTCGGTGGAAAGTACTTTGCAAAGAACTTCTGAGTTACCATGTCCCACGTTGTGAGGGAATTTGGTGGTAGAGAGTGCAACCATGCTCAAGCCTTGTCCCGAAGAGAGAATGGGAAAGGTTGCATCCTTACAGCCTCAACTGGAACACCATTAAAGCGAAATGTATCACAGATCTCCAGGAAGTGAGTTATATGACCATTAGGATCCTCATTAGGTGCTCCCACAAAGGATGCGGATGTTTACAACATTTGTATGATAGCCGGCTTGATCTCGAAGTTGTTAGCCGCTATAGGTGGTCTCACAATGCTAGAACGATCCATGACTTGTGGTTGTGCATAATCTCTCAAGGTTCGAGGTCGAGGCTGCTGAACCACATCTGCTGGTTGTGCTCATTAGCTTGCCTATTCACCGCTCCCTCATGTTGTGGAAGTAGTTGTAGATTTCTATCGTCCTCCATTGCTTGGCCACGTGCACGATTCTGTCTTTGCTCCCGAAGTCGTCTATGGAGAGTTCTTTCAATTTCTGAATTAGCAGCAACTAGTGCAGAGTTATGAGCACGTGTCATGCACCACGCAGTAAAACCTGAAAGGAAAATAAAGAGACAAGAACTTAAAAGAAGTATGAACTAAGGGGTGATTGTATGGTATCAATATTAATTAAAATTTTGAACAACCGTCCCCGGCAACGGCACCAAAAACTTGTTCACAATTAATTATTGTCCAAACCCAAGTGCATGTGTCGAACGAGTACTATAGTGATGAGAGCGAGTGTCGTCCCAGAGAGATCTTATAAGAATTCAATTAATTACTGAAATTATAACAACTCTTCCTTATCCAAACAATCGATTATGATTAGAAGCAAGAAAATTAAAACGAGAATAGTAGACAATAAAATTTCAATCAATCAGAATTAAAGGCCCTAAGGATTACAACTTCACTTATTCTCAATCCCAATTATAGTTCCCTACTACCTATGCCTTGAATTTGATTTCATTGCTAACCTATGGCTCACTATTGTCTTACACAGCTGTCGCTTGTAATAAGACCGTATCCTCAACTAGTCAATCCACTCTATGTCTAGGCGATCAACAAGTTAGGACCCATTAAAGATCATACCTAATTGACTACTTAGGGTGATCAGGTATATGTCTATCCTTTTCACTTAAAATCCCATCTTTCGATGTGGATTAACCCAAGCTATGCTTTCCCTAGCTCTACCTTTAATTCCTCTGTCGAGTTCAACTAGATTACCGGATCAACTTAATTGGTGGCCAGTCAATTAAATCGCATTAAGTCCGAGACAAGCATAAGCAACTCAATCAAACCCATAGACATAGGAGAAGTAAACTAACAATCAAGATTGAGAAATAAGATCCATTGATCACCTTAGGAAAAATATGATTAGTTCATAATGGAAATTGAGTCAACAATCGACATACAAGTAAACAAAAGAGAAAAGAGAAGAAAACTCTAATCAGGTAGCAAGTTGCAATCCCATCTTCAAGATCTCCCCTTTCACTTGTTGTCGACTTTTTTCTTCCTTGATGCCGGTGCTGTCTATCTAAAAGAAAAGAGATAAAAATAAATTCCCGATGTATCAATAGATAGATGTCCTTCACATTGCCAAAATACTTCAATATATAGATTGATTCCATATCTCTCAAGATATTCCAATGATATTTTTAGTTGCTCCTGTGAGATCTTGAGACATTCTTCTTTTCCTTTTTCTTCTTCAGAATCAATCTTATCCAAAATATCACGAAAGTCTCGGTCTTTAAAATCTTGGCATCCATAATCCCGCTACCTGCCGCGGCACACGCCTTGGCACAAAGCATCAGAATGCATACTGTAAAGGTACGCCTCGGCACATGCCTCGGCAAGTCGTGCTCCGAAGTCTTCTGCCCTTGAGTGCCTGGGCGCACGCCTTGGCACATCTCTCTGGGATTTTACCATACTTCGATTCTTGGTTCCCGTGACTTCCTACAATCAAATAAGCGTGAATTAAGTATTTGCAATTGAAGCATCACAAAATACTCAAGAAATATCAAAAGTTCAATTAAACTCAAGAGCTCGCATCAGTTTAAGGCCTAAAAATGGCATTAGTTTAAGGCCTAAAAATGTGTTAAGACATGTAATATATGTAGAGTTAACATCCTCCCTACTTGGTCATGAGCTTATTCACTTGGTCCTAGCGCGAGAACTTGTGTTGACAGAGGACCAAGTCACCCACACTGAATTACCTTGCCCGAACTCTGCAATTGATTGCCCTGTCGATGTTTTTGAGGGCTTCCATCCTCCTTTCTTCCAAGAGATCTAAATCTTCCTCGCGAATGTGGTTATTCTCCCCTTCATGGAATGTTGCTACCCTGTGACACTTCGACAGGAATGACTACTGTTCGCGATTTTAGAATCGGAATACGCAAGTGTACGTGTCAGAACAAGTAATAAAGCGATGAGATCAAGTGTCGTACCCACAGAGACCTATCTTCAGAATCCAACTGATTATTAAAATTAAAACAATTATCCTTATTCAAACAATCAAAAGTGAAGGCAATTGAATAGAAGAAATCAACAACGAAATCAAATAACGATAATTCAGTTTATGAAAACCTAAGGATCACAACTTCCCCTAGTCGTTATTCTAATTCCGATTTGTCTCTACTTGTGCCGTCAATTGATTGATGTCACTAATCTAGGGTTCGATTCTCGCCTTACGCAGCTCTCGCTTGTAGTAAGACCGTACTCTCAAGATCGTGCTAACCTACTCTATCTCTAGGTGGTTAATCACGTGAAAGCCCTTTATGTTTCAACCCTAATTGATTACCTAGGGTGATCGGGTATATCTCTATCCCTTTCACGAATAATTCTGGCCCTCGACACAAATTAACCTAAGTTATATTTTACCTAGCTTAATCTAATATTCCTCTCTCGAGTTCAATTAGATTTCCACTTCAACCTAGTTGTTGATCAGGCAATTAAGTCGCATTAAGAATGGTAAAAATATAAGCAACACAATTAATCAACGAACATAATTGAGATAGATACGAAATTAAAATAAACAACTAGGTTTCATTGGTCACCTTGGGATGGAATGTTTAGTTCATGGTGAAAACAAAATTAAACAACAACAAGAATAGAGAAGACATCATTCATTTGATAACGAAGAAGGGAAGAAATTAATTATGCAAACTAATCCGGTGTCTCCGCTCGAATTCGATCTTCAGGCTTGATCTTCCTCCTTGTCTTCAATGAATTTTTGCTTCCGTCTTCAGCCCCGGGATCTGAGATTCACCGATCAGAAGATTATTTCACTCTAATTTCTTCCCCCCTAAATAGAGATCTTTTTCTTTCCTAATATCTCTCGGGATGATATTCTCTTCAAATCTTGTTTCCACAAAAATCGCTAATAATAGAAGGGAAATATTTTGATTCTCTTGTAACATCTTCAAGGATTCTCTAACGATTTTTCGTGATCTCGGTATCCCACATGTCAAGGAAACCTGATATTCCCTTATCTAGCAGATTCTGGGTAAGTGTCATGACACCATGTTGCGACAATGAGGAATAGAACAGAACAGAATGCAATCTATTTTGATTTGTAATGACACAGTTTCATGACACTGCTGATAGCTCGTAATCCTTGATTTCATCCTTATCTTCTCAGGTCCCAATTAGCTTGTAACCTACAAAATAATCCCAACTCAGTACCTAACATCACAAAACACCATGAGGACAAGAAAATATCAAAAAGAAGACCAATGAGCATCCCAACTAAAACAAATGTAAAATTAACTTCAACTCAAGGTTTCACAACCATTTAATATTCAAAAGTGATTAAATAACTCTATTTTTCCTAGAGTTATCAACTACTTCAGATCCGTAAATGAGTGAAAAGGGAGTTTCTTCTATGGCAGCTTGGGGTGTTATGCAATAGGCCCATAGGACATTATCCAGCTCATCTACCCAAGATCCACCGAGGGCGGCCAATCGTGTGCGTAGTCCATGATCGGGTTCGGTTAGTGACCTCCACCTGGCCATTTGTCTGAAGGTGATGCCCAGCTCATGGCACACCTCCTAGATGGCCTGTCCTTTGAGCTGAGTCCTGTTGTCAGAGATGAGGATGCAATCCTGAAGCGGTATACCACGTGCGTTAGCATGAATTTCCTAGCTACCCTATTTGTAATTGTGGCAACCACTTCTGCTTCAACCCACTTGGAGAAGTAAGCGACTATGACGAATAAGAAGTGGCGCTAAGCTTAAGCGAGAGGGAACGGTCCTAATATGTCCACCCCCATTGTGCAAAAGGCCAAGGGGAGTTCGTAGTAGACAATTCTGTGGGAGGATGAGTCGGGCTGCGTTCAAATAATTGATAGGATGGGTAGCTCTATACCATAGCTCGAGCATCCTCCACCATGGTGGGCCAATAGTAGCCCTGCCGAAGAGCTAGTCAGGCAATCGCCTTCGCTCCCGGTGGCTCCCCGTGATTCCCTCGTGAATTTCCGTGAGTATATAATCCCCTCTTCAAGACCAAGGCATCGCAACAAGGATTAGGAGACACCGCATCGATAAAGCACACTGTCTAGCAAGGTATATCTAGCGGCCCACAACTTGACACGCTCGGCCTCGGTAGGGTTAGCAGGAAGGCGGTCTCCTTCCAAATACCTGGTAATAGGGGTCATCCAACTTTCCCCGTTTCTGGTATATAGCACTTCCACTGACGTATATGTCTCCAAGATGCGTCGTTGTTCTATGAAGTTGAGGGGGGAGTAGGCCTGTCCAGTAGCAGTTCTGTTGAGCGGGTCCATCCAATGATTGGCCTCTCTAGGGACTTGTATAATTTTCGTCTTGTCGAATTGGCACAATATCTCCCTCACCCTGTCCAAGCATCTCATCATATTCTCCTTTTTGGCGTCATACTCCCTGCTCAACTAACTAACCACTAGCTGGGAGTCACACTTGGTGAGGACCTGTCGAGCTCCCACTCCTTTTGCTATTAGAAGCCCAGTGATAAGGGCCTTGTACTCCGCTTCGTTGTTGGTGGCTAGTAAGGAGAGCATGAGACTATAGGTGAGGAGTACCTTGAAGGGATGATCACGCATCCGGGCCCTACCGTGCAACTTGTGGAAGACTGTTAATTCTATTAAAGATTGATTATTTGCATGCTTTTCGGGCCTAGATTTAATCAAGTTTGACTTGGTTTATGTGCTTGATTATGCAATCTTTCCTTGTTGAATATAGCGGAGTTGGAATTAAACAAGTATTAAAAGTTTGGTTTATTTTAAGAATGTTGATACTCCTGAGGTATTTTGTGATGCAGATACATATTGGAAGATCAACTGAGCCTTGAAGATGAATACCGACTAAAGACATATAGCTGATTAGAAGAACAGAATAGTGGGGTCGCGACACAGGTTCGCGGCACCAATGGAGACAATGAAGAGGACCGCGACATAAGACCGCGCCCCAGATAGTTCAGCTGTGAACTCCAGAGATTTGTTGCCAAATTGAAATAAGTCAACCCCAAATATTACACAAAATATTTCTGGGCTGAATCAGAAATATTTGGGGGACAAAAAGATTTCGATGCAACTCAGCCGAGAAAGAGAATCTTTCAAGATTTGAAATAAGATACGATATTTTGCAAAGATATTTTGTCAATCTTTTAAAAAGAGACCAGCAAGCAAGTTCTAAGGGAGAGAATTCAATTCATTCAACAATTAGCTCCAGAATTCTTTTGCTACTTCGAAGATCAATTGAAGCTTGTGATCAAGAGGAAAGAAGAGGAGCACTTCAAGACGGCTCGAGGCTCGAGAGATCGACATCGGCTTACCTAGAGTTTTCTCTTTCCCTTTTCTTTTCTATTGACTCACGATGTATTCCAACTTCTTCTTGGTAGTTATTTTCAATTCCATCATGAACTAATTCCTTTATTCCTAAGCAAGCAATGGAACTCTTTTTTACTTTCTAAATTCATCCCTTTTCTTGAGTATGTGATCAATTATATCTGTATTACTTATACTATTATCGTCCTTAATGCTTTCTTATTGACCGACCACCAATTAGATCGAACAGGAGATATCGACAAACTCGAGAGTCAGAGTCGAAATCACGCCGAAGATAGTATAACTTAGGATAATTCACGCCGAGGGTCGAGATTATTTGTGAGAAGCATCGAGAGATTAGCCGATCACCCTAGGTATCCAAATTAGGGTTCGAATCAATGGGTTTCTTAATATTAATTGCCTAGAGATAGAGTAATTAGTATTATCCTAGAAACATGTTCTTGTTAAACTGTGAGGTAGGCAAGAAGACACAAAACCCAATGATAGTAATATCATAATTGATTACATATAGAGATTAGATTTGGGTTTAGAAGTAGGATTGAGGGAAGTTGTGAGCCTTATGACCATTAAAATAGATTAATTTCTTCTAACTGCTTTCAATTTACTTTTCCTGTTTTCATTGAATTCCTATCCAATTTCGAATTGCCTAGCTTGGCTTTATTGCTTGGTTTATTGCTTAGCTTTTATTGACTTAGATCCTCGTGGGAACGATCTCGATATTCATCACTTTATTACTTGAAGCGATACGTATACTTGCGTGCCTTTTTTGTTATCTGTTTCATCGCAACAAAGACCCATAAATGAGCACTTCCCAAATGTCCTGCGGAACTTCTGCTTGGACACTGTTTAGCCCAGTGTTCTCCGCAATGAAATCAGCCAGCGCCTGGGCTTTAATCATTCCCCTTGGTTCGAAGAGAGCATCAAATTTGCTTAGTTCGACGGCCCACCAAACCATTCTCCCTGACAGCTCTGGTTTATGTAGGACCTGTTTCATCGGTTGGTCTGTCCTGATGGCAACGGTGTGTGCTTGGAAATACTGTTTGAGTTTTCACATTGCCAAGATGATCACCAAGGTGAGCTTTTCCATGGGCATACAACGTTGTTCCGCTAGGATCATAACCTTGTTGATATAATACACTGGGCGTTGTATGTTCTCTCTTTCCATGACGAGAACGGAGCTTAGCGTAGCCTTGGTCACCCCGAAGTAGAGCTTTAGGGTTTCTCCCACTAGGGGGTTGGCAGACAAGGCGGGGAGCTCAATTATGCCTTGAGTCGTGAGAATGAGTCCTTGCAGTCCTCTATCCACGTGAAATTTTTGCCCGCCTTGATCCATTGAAAGAAGGGGAAGCACTTGTCTCCTGCTTTTGAGAGGAAATGCAAGACTACTGCCAAGCAGCCCATGAGCTGCTGGACCTCCTTGATCACTACCGGGAACTTCATGTCTTTGATAGCCTTGACTTTCTCGGGGTTCACTTCAATTCCCCGGTGTGAGAAAATGAAGCCCAAGAATTTTCCCGACCTCATACCAAAAGCACACTTCTCAGGGTTGAGTAGGAGGTTGTGCCGCCTCATTACCTCAAATGCCACCCGTAAATTGTTCACATGCGCCGCTGCCCTTACGGACTTGATGATCATGTCGTCCACATAGGCTTCCATGGTTGATCCTAGCTGGGTTGCAAATAGCCAATTGACCAAGCGTTGATATGCAGCCCTAGCATTTTCGAGGCCAAAGGCATGATGCGGTAATAGTATATGTCGTCGCCTGCATAGAGTGCCATCTTTTGTTTGTTGTCAGGATTCATTGCGGTCTGATTGTATCCCAAGTATGCATCCATGAAGCTGAGGAGTTCGTGGCCAGACGTGGCATCCACCAATTGATCAATCAGAGGGAGTGGGTAGGCATCCTTTGGACATGCCTTATTGAGGTTGTTATAGTCCACACACATCCTCCATCTACCGTTGGGCTTTCGTACTAGGACGACATTCGTAGCCCACGTTTGGAAGCGGACTTCTCTATGAATTCTGTGGCAAGGAGTCGTGCCACCTCCTCCCGGACGGCCTCGTGCTACTCTATTCCCATGGGTTGCCACTTCTGTATAACTGGCCTCGCGCCCAGGTTGATTGCAAGGTGGTGCGAAATGATTACTGGATCTATGCCTTGCATATCTATAGGCGTTCATGCAAGCACATCAAAAAATTCATGTAATAATGCTATCAGACTTTCCTTACAAGTGGAACTCATGTCCACTCCGATTTTGACTTTCCGTGTTGGTGTGAGGGTGATCTCCTCCAATTCTCCCACTGGCATAGGGCGCTCGGCTTCCTCACGAGAATCCGATTCTATCTAGAGAGATGGTCGGACACGCGCTTCCTTCAATGCCGCCATGTGGCATCGTTTGGCCATTGGTGACTAGCACAAACTGTCCCGATTCCTTGAGGAGTGGGGAACTTGAGCTCTGGTGATAAGTGTTGGAATTTTATGGGTGCTCAAGGGAAATTGGTGGTGTGAGTTGGAGAATATTACTAACATGAAAAATACATATACACACCACTCAAAGAAAATGCTTCTCTCAATCTCTCATGCACACATCTCTTTTGCACATTGTGCATTTCTCTCTCCAATCTCTTATATTTTTGTGTGGCTGCCCATATATATATATAGGCAATGCATGGAGTGGAATCAACTGCCTTTCCTCCTTTTTTTTACATTATCTTTAACATTATCTCTAAGATTATCTATAACATTATCTCTAAGCTAAGAGATAATTTTAGATTATCGTATCTTAATCTACAACTTGAAAGATGACACTAGAACACTTAAGAATTAAGTAAACTTAATGTAAAAGTAATCTTCATCTAGAAGTGTGTAGGAAGAGTTCAATTCGAACTTCTCTTCTTGAGTGGAATGAATACTTCACCATGAAGTAAATTGCAAATTGGCTTGTAGTGAGTGGAGTTGCAATTGGCTTGCAATTGCTCATCTGATATCCTTTCAATATGTCTTCAACACACTTTTCCCGGGAGATGAATATCTCACCTTTTGATTGTTGAACTTGAATTCCATGGAAGTACATCATCAATCCTAAATTTGTCATCTCATACTCTTTCATCACTGATTTCTTAAATTCTTGCACCATCACGGGATTGGTTCCTTTATATATCAAATCATCAACATAAAGACAGACAATAAGAAAATCCTATGTAAAGTGAAGGTTCGCTCTCACTTCTGTTGAAACTATTTCTTCGAAAATATGCATCAATCTTGCTATTCCATGCTCGAGGTGCTTGCTTTAATCCATATAGTGCTTTGCGAAGTCTGTAGACTTTGTCTTCTTTATCCTTGACAACGTAGCCTTCAGGTTGTTCAACATAAACTTCTTCTTCAAGCTCTCCATTAACAAATGCTGATTTAACATCTAGTTGGTATACTTCTAGCTCGAGTTGAGCAGATATAGCAAGAAAAAGTCTGATTGTTTCCATGCGTGCAACTGGTGCAAATGTTTCATTGAAGTCGATACCAGGTTGCTGAGAATATCCCTTGGCTACCAATTGGCCTTATGCTTTTGAATTGAGCCGTCTTCCTTGTACTTGGTCTTGTAAACCCATTTCAAACCAATGACATCTTTTCCCTTTGGTAAGTGTACAAGTTCCCATGTATTATTCTTCTCAATAGTGGCTGTTTCTTCATCCATAGCTTTAATCCAAACATCATCTTTTGTTGCTTCATGAAAACTTTGAGGCTCACATGCATATAATGCTATGTTACTTGTTTCATCAAGTTCCCTTATTGGACGGAACTTTCTTGGAGGAGATTCAGATTCAAAACTTAATGATGAACTTGGGCTTGAGTCTGTGCCTGTGCTTGGTTGATAAGGATCTCTATTTTGGATCCCCTCTTGCATTGGTTGATATATTGCTTTTCCTGTGAAATCCCATGAAGCATCATCATCGAAGATTACATCACGAGCAATCACAAACTCCTTGGTATTTGGATTGTAGAGGCGATATCCCTTTGACTCATCACTGTAGCCAATACATATATATTTCTCACCTTTTTCATCAAACTTCTCTCTTTGCTGCGATGGAGTTAATAGTATGCAACGCATCCAAATACCTTGAGGAAATCTACTTGAGGTTTCCTTCCATGCCATGCTTGATAAGGCGTCTTATTCATAACTGCCTTTGTAGGAGATCTATTCAGAATATAAACTGCAGTTACAACTGCTTCAGCCTAATAATCATTTGGTAAACCTTTACCTTTTATCATGCTGCGAGCCATTTCCACAATTGTGCTATTCTTTTTTTTTTTTTTTTGCTACACCATTTTGCTGAAGTGCATAGTGAACTGTGAGATGTCTTCTAAATCCTTGCTCCTTGCAATAATTTTGAAATTCATTCGATGTAAATTCACCACCACGATCTGTTCTGAGAATTTTCAACTTCTTCCCACTTTGCCTCTTTGTAAAGGCTTTGAATTTGATAAATGTGGAGAAAGCTTCTGACTTCTCTTTGAGAGGATGTATCCACATCATCCTTGTATAATCATCAACGAACAATATAAAGTACCTGTTCTCTCCAAGTGAGGGTGTTCTTGTGGGACCACAAATATCTGCATGTACCATCTCCAATGGAGCTCTTGCTCTCCATGATGTCTTTGGGAATGGGAGTCTATGCATTTTCCCATATCTACATCTTTCACAAATTTTATCTTGTGGTAAAATTTGCCTTTTGAGATAAAATTTGTGGTAAACCAACTACCATATTTTTGTTCTTCAATAATTGCTGACATTTGTAATTCAGTGTCCATATCTTAAGTGTCACAAATACGATTCATCATTCTTTATTCCCTTAAATGCTAAATTCTCATTCAATACTATGCTTAGAGAAAAAACTCTATTCAAACTCATCTTGATTGTGACTATCTTCATATTATTCTTCTTATCAGTAATGATGTAGTAACCATCGTCAAAATTAAGCTTGTATCCTTTGTGCACTAACTGACCAACACTTAATAAATTTACTACTAAACCAGACACAAAGAAAACATCATCAATAACTTTAGAATTACCTGGCTTGGTTTTGACAGCTACTGATCATTTTCCAGCTATCCTATGTTGCTTTCCATCTCCAAGCTTGACTTCTAATATGAAATTATCATCCACCTTCATGAACATGTCTTTGTTTCCGGTCATATGATTGCTGCAACCATTGTTTACGTACCAAATATCTTTTGAATCTTGTTGAGCATTGAGACAATCATAGAATATATTTCTAGTATCATCATTTCCTTTTGTATAATTAGCTTCATGATTCTCTTGCTTCTCTTTGTACCAACAATCTCTTTCTGAATGAGTTGGATTTCTACATCTCTTGCACTTGAATCAGCAATCATTTTGTTGATGTCCTTGCCTTCTACAAATTTTGCATGTTGAATCTTGATAATTATTGTAATTTTTCCGTGGAGGATTGGTTCTTCTTCCATGTCCTCTATTTTGGTTTTCTCTACCTCGTGAGGTGTAGCTTTGGGTTGAGCTGCTTTCTTTGCCAGCTTGACTATCATTATCTTTATATTTCTGCTTGCTGATACTTGCTTTTGAATGGAAGACTTGCTCCAAACTTTGGCTTGAGAATTTGCTTATTCTCTTCTCGCTCGCCTCGAGAGAACTCATCAACTCATCCATGAAGTATTGATAAATCTTTTATACCTCGATGGCGGCAACCACATGCTCGAATCTGGCTGGCAAGCTCCTTAGAATTTTTTGGACAATCTTCTTGTCCTCAATGGTATCTCCATAACTTCAAATTTGATTTACAATTACAGAAACTCTGGAGGAAAATTCTTGAATATCTTCATTTTCTTTCATTGCTAAGTTATCAAAATCTCTCCATAAGTTCTGTAACTTGATGGAGATCACTACTTCATAGCCTCCAAACTGCTTTTTCAATATCTCCCATGCATTTTTTTGATGTAATTGCACCCATAATTCGAGGAAGCATAGATTTGCTTACCCCCTGATGAATGAAAGACAATGCTTTTGCATCTTTCATCATATTTTCTTTATGCTGCTTTTGTTGTTGTGCGGAGCGCACTGAGCGCACTGGTATTTCCTTCGAACTTGCACTTGCTGTTTCGTATCCATTCTCCACAATATCCCATAGGTCTTGGGAGATGAAATAATGTCTTCATGAGAACGCTCCACATTTCGTACTTCTCCCCAACGAAGATCGAACCACCTTGTTGGGTGTAGCTGAAAGCCATATCATTGCTTGATGAGGCCATTATTGTTGGAGCTGAATCGACGGGGGAACTAGCTCAGATACCAAGATGTTGGAATTTTATGGGTGCTCAAGGGAAATTGGTGGTGTGAGTTGGAGAATATGGAGGCAATACAATGTAAAAGGAGCTTTATATTACTAACATGAAAAATACATATACACACCACTCAAAGAAATGCTTCTCTCAATCTCTCATGCACACACCTCTTTTGCACATTGTGCATTTCTCTCTCCAATCTCTTATGTTTTTGTGTGGCTGCCCCCATATATATATATATATATGTATAGGCAATCCATGGCAGTGGAATCAATCGCCTTTCCTTCTTCTTTTTTTTTTACATTATCTTTAACATTATCTCTAACATTATCTCTAAGCTAAGAGATAATTCTAGATTATCGTATCTTAATTTACAACTTGTAAGATGACTCGAGAACACTTAAGAATTAAGTAAACTTAATGTAATAGTAATCTTCATCTAGAAGTGTGTAGGAAGAGTTCAATTCGAACTTCTCTTCTTGAGTGGGATGAATACTTCACCATGAAGTAAATTGCAAATTACTTTTTCAACAATAAGTGGATGGGATTGTTTGAAGGGCATTCAATGTCAGTCATCCCATGATGGCATTTTAGGCTGAAGAAATGTCCACAACCAGGAAGGTGGCCATGCAGTGCGAAGTCTTGTCCCCAGCCCCCAACGTGAAGGGGAGAGTGATAGTGCCCTGAGGGTAAACCGATCCGCCATTAAATCCAACTAGAGGTGCATCGACTGGCATCAGCGTTGCATTCGTGAAGTCTATCTTCCTGAAGGTGTCATAATATAACACATCGATAGAGCTCCCATTGTCAACAGGGATCCTTCGCACCTCAAATCCTCCAATGTCGGCCACAATTACCAAGGCTTCATCCATCGCAGATGCGAGCACGAATTCAGCATCTTTCTCTGTGAATGTAATCGAGTAACTAAGGTCATGCCCCAAGTATTGCATCTCTCCAGCCGGTCGCTTATTTCTAGGGGTATGTCCACCAGTGATGACATGTATCGTCCCCCAGTTTTATAGCGGTGGCTAGTCCCAGGCTACCGGCCGCCTCCTTTCCTGATGCTCCGGAGGCAAGCATTGCGCATCTATATCTCGGCACCAAGTGTTCTTGGTGTGTGGGCGCTTGACATGCTCTTGCAGATGTCCTCCTTGGACTATGCTCTCAATCTCAAATTTCAACTACCTGCAATCTTCTGTATCATGACCTGCTACCCTATGGTAGCGACGGTACCTATCCGCGTCGGGCCCCAGTGTTTTCTTGGTCTTAAGGGGGGTCCTAATCAAGCTTCGCTTTCAACCTTAGCCAGGACAACGGCTCACGGAGCTAACAGCCGAATGAACTTCTCCAGCTTGTTATCTCAAACCCCGCGCTCATCGTGCCGTCAACTGGCAGCTTCCTTTTGCTTTGCGTCTTTCCTTCTCCAATCAACTTCCCTAGTCATGAAATGCTGGGTGCGGGCCGCCAGATTAGCAAAGTCATTCGGCGGGTCGATGATTAGATTCTTGACAAATTCATCATCTCTCAAGCCCCGTTGGAATGCTGCCATCTTCTCCCTCAGCGTCAAGTCATCTACCTCAGCCGCCACCTTAACAAAATGTTCATACCAATGGCTGAGGGACTCTCGGTCCCGTTGTTGCATTCCAAAGATTTCCATCAAAGTACGCTTAATTCGAAGGGACCCCGTGAAGTGTTCCAAGAACTTCTCCTTTAACGACGCAAAGTCGACGATGGATCCCGACTCCAAAGAATAAAACCAGTCTATAGCAAGGCCTTTAAGTGTCTTGAGGAAGAGGAGACATTGAATTTCGTCAATGGCCCCTCTCCCTAACAGGAAGTTGATGTGGGTACATAGGTGATCACGGGGGTCGGCTTTGCCATCATAAGCGGCGATTTTAGGGACCTTGAACTTGTGGGGAAGGGTTACCACTTGGATCTAAGTAGAGAAAAGAGTGGTAACATCTTCCTCCATGACGGGAAGACCGTATCACCGACGGTTGTTTGCTTTCAAGGTCTTAGCAATGTGGTCTTCCACCAACTTTTGCACCTCTCTGGCAGTCATATTGTTGCCAACCTAGGTGACATCATCCTCTATAGGAGCTGGTGCTAAGCACGAGCTCATAGCAGCCATGGCGGGGGGAGGGGCCTGGAATGCACCCACGGTGTCTCCGACTCCTTCTTGCCACTCACTCAAATGTCTCGATATGGATACGGCAACTTCTACAAGGGCTGCGACATGGCACTCGATGCATTGTTCCACAGCTCAGCATGTGTGACCGGAGAAGGTTTCAAGGAGTGTGTCTTGCGCAGGTTCTACACGAGAGGGTCAGCTGACAAGTCACAGGCTGGGTCTGGCACGGGTTGGGGGTTATGAGGTAATGCTGTGGTAGGAGAGGTAGATTGCGAGCAGAGCTAGCTGCTCCCTGATTGCTACGAGTTTGAACCATGGCTTATCATTTGTTCCCATAGATGGCGCCAAATGTTGTGGGTAAATTTGGTTAAGTAATGAAGAGACAAGGTTGATGAAAACGTGTCTCAGAAAGAAGAATTCTCTGTTTATTTCATGTACGTTGATCATTTAAATAATACATGGAGTATCCAATACAAAGCCCGAAAAGAAAGGAACCCGTGGGTGAGTAGGCCAATCTGCACGTCCTCCCCACTCAACAGGTCCTCCCGTGGCTTGCACTCCACTCCGAGCCTTGCTATCTCGAGTAATGGGTTCCCGTGGCTTGGGCTCCACTCCGGGCCTCGCTACCTCGAGTAGTGGGCTGCTCCCGAGTCTTGGGCTCGGGCCCAGAGCCCATCATAATCATACATACATGAAGCCATATATCATAACTCCATTTTGCTTGCAAACCTTCCCTTTGTTTTAAAGGGAGAAGATATTTTCTTAGAAAAAGCTAAGTTGAGAAGTTATTTGGTGCAATATTCCCTCTTTTGTCACCGTCTTTTCCCGAAACAACTACGTCAATTTTCCATTTCACATAAATAGAATTTATCACTGCAGTGCATATTTTTATATTATTCTTGATTGAGTTTTGATATTAATATCAGTTCATAATTTGTGTAATAGAAATGACGTTATTGCAATGACTAAATATGTAAACGAGTCGAACTAAACCCGAATTGCGAACTTGAGCCCGAGCTCCAACTTGCTGGGGCCTAAGATTTCAATCTTGTGCTTGGTTTGTTATAAAAGAACAAAGATTCACCAAGCCTAAACGAGTCAAGCAGAGAAGGAATATGTACGGTGTATGCCAAAAGGTTTGTCACTTGCTGAGGGAGGAGAGAAGGAGAATGGAGATTAAATTAGAGGCTTATAAGTGAGTGAGAAAGAACAAGAAGAAGAAAAAGGAATTTTGAGTAAAGGGAGACACTTAGATTGATGATTTTTTATTTTTCAAAAAATAAATAATAATGATAATAACTATAATACAATATAAAAGTCTTGTTTAGACTCGCTAATTTCTCGAGTCGAATATCACTTGTCTTGGCTCAGCTCGCTTATATTCTAGCTTTCACTAAGCTGAGTCCGAACTGTTTGCGAAACATCTCATCTCATCTTCACCCCTAGGGATAGAAGAAAAAGTAAATAAAAAAACATGACTGAACTCACTAATGAGAATTGAACATAAGATCTCTGAGTTTTAGACTAAGAACAATACCACTGAACAAAACCTTATCTCGGAGATGTCTTTTCTTGATTATGAACAATAAAACGAGTCATAATTCCCATAACACTGGTTGGCTACGAAACTTGAACCAGTAATGTCGGTCAAAACCCTCCTTACCACGATGGAAGCCGAAGTCAACCTCTGACTTGAGTTCGAGACGATCTAAAAATTAATCAATAGCTTAATTTACGACAAAAATCCTTTTCATATGCAAAACAATCTCATGATTTTACAAATAAATAGAAAAAAGTGAATAAAGTGAGCACCGAAAATTTGATTAACAAAATCAAACTCAACATTTTTATCACAGATCAAACATATAATTATATACAATCATCTCGCTTGTTATAAACATTTACTTCTGACATTGTAACTGCAAAAAACAATTCTTAATCCATATAAGTTTCTATGATTCAGTTACTGACCATTCAACAGTTTATTCAACAACTGACCATTTTACAGTTTAAATTCTAAAAAATAATTTAATAGCTCATAATCGTTTTTCTAACTTATTTAACCGTTTAACAGCTAGACAATAAAATTTTCAATAATATTATTAAGCGTCCACAGAGTCCAAAACAGCCGCTATCCTCGGAATACGCGTTCCCTTTACATATGATAATGTAATATTAACGTGAATAATTGAATTGTCAACCACAGTCAAACTATAAATATGAAAATGGACTGTCCATGATTAATGGGCTCAATGAGTCAAATATGTCCGGTGGGCCACCATAGTGGACCCCGAAGCTTTAATGCTTTTGACTGTCTAGGTGCTCTAGATTTCTTTGCGGATTCTCTTCAGTCAACAATGGAGGGAGCCAATTAAATCTTTAATCCACCTTACTAAGTAAAATTCATAAACCGTGTTCTGTAGATACATCAGGATTGAGGGGGAAAAAAGAGCAAGATAAATGCATAGGTTTATTTAGCAATAAGAGAAGCTCAGGTACCTAGTACAATGAAAAAGAAATAAACGGAAATAAATGAGTATATAACTCTATGTAAGAATCGAACTCAGAATATTTTGATTGTGAGTCGGGGTTTTGGACCACTGCATTAAGGTCATGTCCTCAAATAAATGCACAGTTTAGTCTTCAATATTTTAGTAAGTCAATGCATTGGTTCCTGATGCATTTTGCCATTAATTTGGCCCAAACAACCGTATTTTTGTCACCGCGTTAGTCAACCCATTCGATCACCGTTGACAATTCCCACGTGACCGTGCCAACACGTGCTCCAGTAAAATGTTGTGTTTTTAATCCTTCCTCTCAAATGAGTGTCTTTCTCCATGCTTTCCATGAAAATTGACCGCATTTCGCTCCTTTGCACAAAACCCCAAAATAAGCTAATAGAATTCCTAATTCATTGTTGTCAAACTAAAGCAAACTTGACCGCCAATCTGGTTTGTCTTAGATCATCTAGCTCTGGGTTGGACATATTGGAGGTAAGAGGTCATCGCTGTTCGTCGATTTGCCTTAAAAAACCATTAGAGATTAGTTCGGCTTATGATCCCATTTGACTGTGTTTGTGGAGAAAGTCTTGTATATAATAAGTATATCACGTGATAATGCAACGTAATGTCACGGGTCAATCAAATCAAGTTATTTTTAAGTTTTGTTCATTTTTAGGTTTTATTAAAAAATCCCAAAAATTATTGAATCATATTAGTTCATGAGACCACGTCAGTACTGTCATGAAATATATCCGTTACACATAAGACTCTCTCCCATCAAAGGAGAAAGTCTTGTATCTATAAGGTATACCACGTGACAATGCTAATATGGTGTCACGAGCCAATCAGATCAAACTATTTTTAGAGTTTTGATCCCAAACATTCATGTAACGGAAAATTAAAAAACTTATGTATAAAAGGGATAAAATCCTAAAAAAGACACGAGATTTCATTACATGACCAAATTATCTCACAAACTACAAAAATTTTCTATAAATTACAAGAACTTTTAGCGGTTGATTAAACTATATAACAAGTAATAAAAATCTATGGTAAAAATATAAACTTCACTCTTCTATTATCACCACCTATCACGAAGGTAAATTAGACCACCGGTAGTGGTTTTTAGAACTCATCACTATTAGAAAAATGCATAGCTCGAGTTAAGCTGGATGGATCTAAGAAAGAGCAATATGGTACACTTTAGGAGCTTTGCATTTGCGAGGTCACCTACACTTATACTTTGCATATAGACTTATCTACGTAGATGTGCTTGTGAGACGTTAATGAATCTGAGGAGAATAAATTTTAACTTTGCATTTGCGAGGTCACCTACACTTATACTTTGCATATAGACTCACCAACATCATATAGACTTGCTAGATGTTAATAAATTTGAGGAGAATAAATTTTTCATTATAAAAAAGGCAAGTGGAATCAATGTTCATTATTGTATACAAGTTGTACATATAGAGCGTTTTATAATAAATGGTAAATCAAAGTAAAAATAATAATAATAATAATAAACTTACCGTTTTCCATTTGAAATGTCTTTTCCCTTTGAAAGGCTACTGTAACTGGGGTAGAGATGCTTCTTAGCTGAAGCCTCTTCGCTTGTATAACAATTTATTTACCTTAAATATCCTAGCATGTTTAGTCGGAAGAATTAAGACCTTCATGTTCTTGATGCATTAAACGCCTTCAAGGGGAGTGTAAGCCTCAAGGCGCCCTTCACGAACTCCCCCAGGGCGGCGTACTCCTCGAATGCCCTGACATCGGCTCGGCATCTGAGTAGCGGTGGCAGGAACAGCCAGAAGGCAGTGAACATGACGAACCCAGCTGTCAAGAATGACGCCAGCGGCCTTGGGAGCCCCCTGCGCACCCTCAGCAGCTTCTTTATCGCGATCTCCACCATAAGGCAAACCCCGTGGAGGAGGAAGAAGCTGGTGATCTCCCACGTCGGCCTCACCCGTCCTAGGTAGTAGAATATCAGCTCGTGCATGATGGCCGACACCACGAACGTGCCGAACACTGCAGGGAGCGGGGCATACCTGGAATCAACAGATAAAAGACTATCAGCTCCTCTGCGGTTACTAGTTAGGGAGAGATTCGTATACATAAATAAAGTTCACAATGCCACTTATAAACTCAATCAATAATTATTTAATATATTATTAAAAATTTTACAAAATATCCACATGATCCTAGAAGATTGTGAATTCGTTTTTACATAAAAGTCTAAACTTATAGTGATAGTACCACAACTATTTTATATTTTAGGTTTCATTTTACCAATTGTCCAATATGTGGGATTAACTCTCAACAAGTGTCATATTACTTATTCCTTACCATTAATAATATTAATGTTATTAAAATAATAGGACACCTTTAACTAGCAGATAAAATAATCATTGATCAACTTTAAAATGCCAACCATACACATGGCTTTACCTATGAATTTATAATCCGTGTTCCCCTTTCATGTATGACCGAAGAGAGGTCAAGCTCACTTTTGTGGAAAAGGAGAGTACTCTGGTCCAAAACAGTGGCCGCATATTGTCAGTCTAATTTTGAAAATCATTATGAGATTAATCAAACAGTCGCTAGCTCTTGTTTTTCATTTTCAATTTGAAGAGATAAATTTGGCAATTTAGCAGAATTAAGATCAATGGAGCTCAATTGGCCCTCGAGCATCGATGGCATGATTTGCTTCAGCTTGGTTCGCTCACTAAAATTCAAAAACTTGAGTCCAAATATAAGTATTTCAGTGTCTCTGAAAACCGGCTTAGCTCAATTGTTAGAGAAGGCATAGATGAGAAAAGGCAAAGCAACCAATGTCACATCTATGTTTAATAGTTGTCTGATGCATAGCAGAGCATTTCACCTGCGGCCAACGATGCGACTGGAGATGGAGAGCACGGGCTCGTAAACAGTGGGGCGGAGGATGCTGGTGACCATGATGTTCCAGCGGCGACCCCAGAAGTCCTGAAGGGAGGTGGAAAGATACGGCTCGTTGAACTGCGGCTCCAGCTCCATACCCAGCGCGGCCTGGGCCACCACCGCCACCACTGCCAGTATAATCTCAAGGCAGAAGTAGATGTGAAAGCTGTAGAGGAACCAAATCGCTGCCTTTGGCAAATGGTCGCTGTAATCATACAACCGGAGCATAAGCCCCAGAAGTAGCAGCTTAATCCCGTAGTTCAAGACCGATTTGCGGCCTTTCTGGGCCATTTCGGAATTGGCCTCATTGGTGCTCGGGGGCGGACCAGAAGGCGGGTTGTGTTGGATCTTTATGGGCAGGCATGCGACAGCGATGAAATTGAGGAGCGAGATCGGAGGATCGGAAGAGGCCAGCGGGCCCTTGCCGAAGGCAAACATGAGGAGCTTGAAGTTGGCCAGCCACGCGATGAAGAAGGCGGTGCTGCCCCCGAGGTGCATGGAGGAAAGCCGGAGGGGGAGGAGGAGAAAGAGGGCGACAATTGGGAGGATAGAGACGAGTCGGACGGAGCCTGGCCGGGTGAGCCTCCCCAGGACGTAGCAATAAGTGAGGGAGGCGAAGACCGAGGCCCAGACATTGATGAAGCCATAAATCTCGCCGTCGCCGCCAGCCATGGCTTCAACAAAGAGAATCGATTCCACAGACAGCACCTGTGGAAGAATGAATGAGGGGAGAGTGTGGTTGCTCTTTAGGCCAGAGGGAACCCTCAATGAGTGAGGGTGAGCATGTGAACCATTAAATTTTGAGATTGGTGGATTTATATATAAAGAGAGAGAACAAGGAAATTGAAAGATGCAGGAGGGGATGACGAATGAGCGTGTAGGCCCAACTGTGATGTCTTTACTGGTAGGTGGAAAATTAGGAGCAAAAAATCCTAGCCAGCTATAGGCTCTTGTACTGGAGGAAAATATTGAAAGTCTGAGATATAATTAGTGGAAGCCTCTGGCGTCCTTGACGTCAAGTAGAGAGAGAGAGATTCTCTCTCTAAAGCCAACCGGCTGGTTCTGATCTTTTTTTATTAAGAAAGTATTATTCCAGTAAGAGCTAATTAAAATTGATTCAGATGGAAATTGATCCCATTGCAAAGCCAAATGTCTAACTTAAATAAAATTTAATTCAGTCTTATACACTTATTATAGAGGATTGATACATATAATATATAATAATTTATGGATATCATAGATCTCATCTAATTTAAATTTGAACAACTGATATATATGAGTAAAATTGGGACAATTGAAATTATCTTTCTTTTAAAAAAATAATAAGTTGAATGAGTTTCAGTAAATCATATTTTAATGGAATAAATATTCAATGTCTATTACCAATGCAATATATATGTGTAAAAACCAAATAAAATTGATTTAAGTAACAAAATAATCACACTGCCACACCAGATATTAAATATAAAAGTGATATTGAATTCAAGGGTTAAGATTTTATAAATCTCAGTTATCACTTTTTCCAAAAAAAGTGATAGTTGAATATTTAAAAAAATCATAAAATATAGTTTTTTTTTTGTTTAAAGTGGTTCAACATTTAGCACAATATTCCACTATAATGTGAAGATAATGCATCGCTTCGTTGCAATTTCAAGAAATCTTTAGGTATGTAGAAGACTTTATATTTCAAAGATTACTATTATCAAAACGTGGCACCTTAAATTTTAATACTTAAAATAACATCAAATTTGAAAAAAGTGATAACTGAAATTTAAATAGTAATATATTAGGCAAAGGTGCCTTGTTTGAACTCATTCCATTTCCAGTAAAATACTTCATTAAAGAAATGAAGAATTGAGCGACTAGATTGGAATTTCAAGTGATTTGATTATGATTCAAATAATTTGATTTCCGAAGGTTACTATTTCTAAAAAACTGACACGATTACCATAAAGTATCGTAATGATTGTAAACTATACCAATTCTACCAATTCCACTTCCTTCATTTTAACTTATGATATACTAATTAATATTGATAGTTGTATCATGATCCGGTGCTAATTTTGGTATTTAAAATTATTAAAACTTAAGTTATCACTTTTGTACGAAAAAGTGATAACCGAAATTTAGAGTGTAATAAGTATAGTAAATATACTATATTTAGACTCATTCGAATTTCAATATAATATTCTAGTATAGTGTGAGCGTAGTAGGTTATTTTATTGTAATTCTATGAGATTTGAAGATATTTAGATCAATATGAATTTCGGAGGTTACTATTTCATAAGGTGGTACATGTGGATTAAATACTCGTAACGAATTCAAATTTGCTCAGATTTGACTTGTTCTAGTTCCATTTTAATGTTTTCCCATAAATAAATATTCTCGATTGGTGCATCACAATTCAGGAAAAATTAGAGATTGTTAGATTACTTTGAACTTTACTTATCACATTTTTAGAAAAATTGATAATTAAAATTTAACTAGTCATACGTTAAGCAAATGTGCTTCGTTTGAACTCGTCCCACTTCCAGTAAAATACTTCATAAAAGAAGTGAATAATTGGGCCACTCGATTGTAATTAGAAGTAATTTAGTTGTGACTTAGTCATGATTTAGTCACTTTCACTTCCATAGGTTACTATTTCTGAAAAACTGATATAGTCATTATAAAGCATTGTATTGACTACAAATTTTATCTAAGTTAATCTTTTCTGCTTTTTCATGTTAATTTATGATATATGATGGATGCTGGCTATTTTATGTGATCCATAGTTAATTTGGATATTTAAAACGCTGAAAATCTCAATTATCACTTTGGCGGGAAAAAGTGATACTGAAATTTACAATGTAATAACTATAGGAAATATACTATATTTCAATTCATTTGAATTTCAATATAATATTTTAGTGTAGTGTGAGCTTAGTTTGTTATTTTATTATAATTCAAAGGGATCTAAAGATATTTAGAGGAATTAAAATTTCAGATATTAGTATTATAATAATTTTAGATTAAATGATCATAACAACTTCAAATTTGTTCAAATTGGACTCATTCCACTTTCATTTTAACATCTTCCCATAAAATAAGCATTCGTAGTTGATACATCATAATTTGGATAAAATTTGACGTGGTTAGACCACTTACAACTTCATCTATCACTTTTTCAGGAAAAGTGATAACTTAAATTTAAACAATTATACCTTATGCAAATTTATTTCGTTTAAGCTCGTTCCGCTTCTAGTAAAATATTTCATTAAAAAAGTAAGGAGCTGAGTGACTGGATTATGATTTGTAATGATCTGATCATGATTCACTTACTTTGACTTCTGAAGTCACTATTTTTGAAAAACTGTCAAAATTATTATAAAGAGTTGTATTGACTATAAATTTCATCTAAGTGAATCATTTAAACTTTGTTCATATTAACTTATGCTATATTAGTGGATACCAATAGCTGAATCCTGATCTGGAGTTAATTTGTGTTTGGAAACTCTTAAAACCTTCGTTATCACTTTTGCAGAAAAAGTAGTAGCTTAAATTTAAAGAATCACAAGTATAGAAAATATACTATGACCACTTCGAACTGCACTTATAACTTTTTCAGGAAAAATAATAGCTAAATTTTAAATAATAAGATATTAAATAAATTTTCTTCTTTTCAACCTCTTCTACTTCCACTAAAATATTTCATCAAATAAATGAAGAATTGAACCATTTGATTAACATTTGAAGTGATTTGATTGTAATTTAATCACTTTGAATTTCAAAAGTCGTTATTTCCTAAAACTGACACGATTTATGTAAAAAGTTATAGTAACTACAAATTCATCCAAGTCAATCATTTCAACTTTTTTTATGATAACTTATGATATATTGATGCATATCAGTAACTGCATTGTGTTTTGGAGTTCATTCTAGGTGTTTACTACTCTTAAGAACTCAGTTATCATATTTCTAAAAAAGTGATAACTGAAATTTGAAAAGCGATATGTATTATCAAATTCGCTTCGTTTTAACTCATTATACTTTCAATGCAAAAACCCACCATAATGTGAGGATTATAGGTTATTTCAATGTAACTCAAAGAGTTTTAAAGATATGTTGAGAATTTTTAATTTCAAGTGTTACTATTTTGAAAATATGGCACATTTAGCTTAATTGCTTCAAAATACTTCAAATCTACTTCAATTCAACTTCTCATTCATATGTTTTAGCATTTTCCCATAAGCTATTTGAACTGAGCCATTGAAATATTATTTGAAGTGATTCACTTGTAATTCAATCATTTTAAATTTCAAATGTTACTATTTATGAAAAACTAACACAATTGACTTAAAAAGTCCCAACGACTGAAAATCTAGCCCAATTCAACCATTTCCACTTAATCTTATTCTAAATTAGGAAAGAATAATGGATATTGGCTGTTGTGTCACAATCCAAAATTGATTCGAGGTATTTAAAACTCTTATAAACTTAGTTATCACTTTTCACTAAACTTGAAAGACTTACAAGCATAATAAATTTGCACCATTTCAACTTGTCCAACTCTTAGAATAATATTCCACTATCGTGTGAAGATGGTAAGTCATTCATTTAGTTATAATTCAAAGCAAGTTACCATCCCAAGTATATAGCACTTTTAGCTTAAATTCTCACTACGACTTAAAATTTGCTTCGATTTGACTCCTACTTTCATTTGAACATCTTCCCATAAACTAGACACTCTTGACTAGCACATTACAGTTAGTGAAGAATTAGAGCATATATTGATTTGAAAACAAAAACAGAAGACAGTTCACCTAGCTAGTCGACTATGAAATGTTTAAAAGTGATAGTAATTATCTTCATATGAAAATCAAGATAGTCGACTGCTCATATAAACAGTCGACTATCTATATAAGATGTGTTTAGAATCAATATATATCACCTTGATTTAAATATTTAACTGTTAATATAGGTAGTATTTATAAATAAGAATGATCACCTTAAGTTGAAAATTTAGAAAGTCAATTGTTCATGTAGACAGTTGATTATTAATGCAAGCAATATTTACAACTTGTTGCAACGATTTTAAATTTGCTATGATTCTTATATTTGTACCTCGGATTTTAACATTTTTCCATAGACCAACAATTCCTGGCTCATGTTTTTTAATTTAAGATGAATTCGAGGTGGTTAGACCTCTTTGAACATCAGTTACTACCTTTTTAGAAAAATAATAAATGTAATTTAAATAGTTATACATGAACCAAAGTTGATCCGACTCAACCTCTTAGATATTTCCTCAAAAAAATGAAAAGTTAAGTCGTTGCAACTTAATTTTAAGTCATTTTGTGGCAATTCAATCACTTTAAATTCTAATTATCACTATTTCTGAAAAATTGACAATTTATATAAAAGAGTTGTAACGATTACAAATTTAATTCAATTCAACCATTTCCACTTTTTTATTATAACTTAAAATAAATTGATGGATATTGGTTGTTATGTTAATTCAAAGAGTTTAAAACTCTTTAAATCTTATATATCACCTTTAAAAAATGTTATCCTTGAAATTTAAAGAGTCCTAAATATAGTAAATTTGTTCCATTAAAACTCGTTCAACTTTCAGCACAACATTCTATCGTAATGTAAATATGTTAGGTCGTCTTGTTCTAATTGATAGCAATTTTGGGGTAGGTAGAGGACTTTGAATTTCATATATGACTATTGCACAAAGATATCACATTTAGCTTAAATGATTACCATGATCTTAAATTTCCTCTAAATTGACTCCTTCTACTTCAGTTAATTAGATAGTCTACTATTAACATAAGAATGAGCATGGATGTAAGGATTCATAAGGCGATGCAAGGATTCATAACTCTAGACATTTTGCAAACTCAAATCTTACAAACGAACATATTGATTTGAAAAGAAAGACAATCAACTATCTAAGTATACAGGCAAATATCAACATAAACAGTGCTTACTAATGAGACTGATTGTTTTGATCAAAAAGTTTAGGCAGTCGATTATTCAAATGGATAGTTGATTGTCAATATAAAGAATGTTTATAGATGAGATTAATCAAAATGATCTGAAAGTTTAGACAATTAACTATTTATATAGATAGTAGACTATTGGCATAAACAATGTTTAAAAATGCAAATGATGAATATCAACCCATGCATTGAGTGATCCTGAGGGAATTTGAGGTATTTATACATATGTAAACTTAAATTATCACTTTTTCAAGAAAAGTTGGGGTTTTATATGTTCGATGAGTAATTGGGTAATTTCTTGGTATTAGGGGAATGATGGAAGTGACCCTAAGGTTGCCAATGATGTGGACTACGCTATGATCGTGAAGAGCAACATCAATACTCCACCTATATTATTTGACACCCAATGCTATTTGATGATTCTTTGCCAATGTGGGCTTTATATGTTCATGAATTTTCAGTTGATATATAGTTATACATATTTGATGATTCTACTATATCAAAATAATTCTTTATTAATCGATATGAGTTAGTTGAGATTCTAAGACATTTCTTTCTCTTAAACAAGGTCTCTAGTAAAAGTCTTATAAATGGAAAAATTCATATTTAGAGAGTTTTACCTGGATTAATCAAAGTCCATTGTGTTTTTGAATATTAGGTAGTATATACCGAAAAATATTTTTTTATTAATACAAGTAAGAAGAAAGTAATAATGAACAATTTTCAAAAGGGTAATTTCCAGTAGGGTCTAGTTCCTAAATTTAACATTGTACGATCTGAATCTAAAATTTAAAAATAATATTATATAGTATAAAATACAAATGTTATAAAAATATAGGATACTCAAACACGATGTGCTCTACTCATTACTCCATTTTTGTTTCTTGTATTGATAAGTTTCCAAAGAAAAGAAACCAAAAAAAAAAACAGAGAGAGAGATTGATTGGCAACTGGTGCAACCGGCAAATGAAACAAACGGCTGAGATTAGATGATGGATTTTGACGGTGGGGATTAATTGCCAAGGGACCACAAAGTCACTGGACGGTAGAAATTTCCATAATTTAGTGAGGTCCTTTCCCACAAGGGAATAAGATAGACTCCCATCTACTGTTGGAGAAATTCCTAGATATATTTATATCGGGTAAATAATCTACTTATATGTGCATTTGAGTTAAATTCTCATTTTTAGTATAGACTTTTCATGTAATATAAGAAGACACAAATTACAAGGCACTCATCTATTTTACCCCGCATTAAAAATTCCATCAAAATTAATGGATTTTTCTAGCACTTAATATTGTATAATATTCTTAAAACGTAGGGGTGATTGGGTTCAGGTACTGTATATTTTTTCATAATATACGGATCCTACCATGTATAAGACTGGTTCCTAAATCTTGGAGCCAGACTCTCTCTTATTAAATCTTGGAACCGGACCGTAACCGAAACCTGTAAGATACCATAGGTTCTGAGTACTCTATTTTTTATTCTTTTATTTTTATAGTAAGAAGTAATTAGATAATTTTCATAATTATTTTTATTTTATATATTTTTATCATAATCAAATATGTATAATTTTTAAATATGTTTTTTATTGTATTTTAATGCTATATATCACTGATTTTAAGTTATAATGGTATTTTAGTCAAGAAAAATTCATCACATACGCATAATTATTATATTAAATGAAAGTTCATCAAGTTACGAATGCAATGATTTAAACAGTTTGTAAATTGGATTTTAAATGAAAAAGTTATGAACGATTAACATTAACCACTCGAATAAGTTAACAAGTTTCGGTTCCTGTTCCAAGTAACTTGTGTCCAGGAATTGGAACAGGAACTAAAACCGACCAGTTCCTTAATTCTTTACCCGACCCTGTTTTCATTAAATTTGCTCAGAACCGATCCGATAATGTAGATTTCTACCAATTTCGAATTTGTTCTATACCTATGTGCACTCCCACTAAAAACTAACAAATCCCACTAAAATTGAACTTTTGAGCGGATTGGGATAATTTTTTAGTTGAGAAAACATAAATGGCCTGTCTTTATAATAAATTATAAAATATGTCTCCACCGAAAAAATTTATAACAAATATGTTGTTTCAAGTTGTACGCAATAATAACGACCACCATCATATTATAAACAACCATCCATTCATTTCTCTTCCCTCCGTACGATCTAAGTTCGATGTATTACTGTTATCGCCATGTGACCTAGAAGTCCTATGTTCAATCTCATCAGTGAGACTTTTCGTACCCCTTTTATCCCATTTTCTGTCATTTCTAAATTTATATGTCTCATTTGTACACTGACAAAAATGCAATCTATGCCGTCTTTTGAATTCCAATGCTGAACTCTAAGAACCCATTTATGAACATTCTCTTATTTAGCTGATATTAGCCAGATGCTTCCAAGCTAAAAAGGGAAGAGGAAATCACAAAAGAAGCCTAGAGATAAAACAGTTGGGATAAACCTTATGGGATTAGTGTAAGTGGATAACATGTGTATTCGTGAGATAAATCATAAAAATCAGAGGTTCGACTCCCACGTAAACACGTAACTCTTTGTAGAATCACCCACACATGCATTTTGCATGTAGACTCATTTGTATTTATACGTTTTTTTAAAGTGTTAATGAATTTTAGGAAAATAAACTTCTCGTTATAATACGAAAATAAACCGGTGGGTTCAATGTTCGTTGTTGCACACGAGTTGTACATTTGGAGTGTTTTATAATAGAGTAAATTATATTTTAAAAAAAAGGCATGAAATTTGCTTTTTTTTTCAAAAAAAAAGTCAAATATTTTAAATTTAAAAAATAAAATTATGTAATTTTATTTTATTCCCAAATCAAACCAAACCTTTCAATTTTTGGAAATAAAATCATATGGTTTCTTTTTAATCCCAGCTTAAGTCACTAATTTCTTATGTGAAAAATAAAATTGTATTATTTTATTTTACCGCTAAATGAGACTAACTCTTTTAACCTAAAATTGAACGTTTAAATAAGTAAATCTTTATAATATTTTTCTTCATCACATAATAAAAGTATATTAGAAACTTTCTTCAAATTTACACCAATTTCTTATATATAAAGCTCCTATTGATATTTTGTTATAAATAATATTAAACTTAATTGGGAGAAATATATTAAATTAATTTTAAATAAAATTACACTAATTTTATTGATTTATAGGTACATGATAAGAAAAGATTAAGTAAAATATATCGTGTAAGCATGTAATATAATATTTTGATATATTAGTCTAACTTATTCTTAAATAAAACAATATGATTTTTATTTTAAAATTTTGGCTTAATTTGGAAATAAAATAACATTTCATGACTTTATTTTCAAAATTCAAACATTTGACTTTTTTGAGAAAATAAGTAAATCGTGCATTTTTTTTGTGTAACTTACCCAAATCAAGCAGAATATATCGCACAAGCATATCATTTAAATTTTAATATATCATAATGCCTTAATCATCAAAAAAATATATTATTACAACTTGTCAGCAAATAAAAAATATAATTTTTATATTTCAAATTTGAAGAGTTCGGTTTTATTTAGGAATGGAATAAAACTATATGATCTATTTTTCAAACTTAAAAGGTTTGTCTTAATTTGGAAATAAAATGAAATTACATGTCTTTATTTTTCACATTTGAAACGTTTGATTTTTTTAAGAAAAAGTGAAGCATGTGCCTTTTTTTTTAATATAATTGCCCTTTATATTTTAGGTTTCATTTTACAAATTATCCATTGTGGGATTGACTCCTCGACAAGTGTCAATCACTTTTTTCTCTCCACGAATAATATTCACGTTCTTAAAATAATATGACACCTTTAACAAACATGTTAACTAATTACTGATAAGTTTAATGCGCTACCATACACACTGCTTTACCTAAGAATTTCTATAGTTGGCCGTTGTTGAGCTATCAAATATCTAATGTGCTCTCCTTTCATGTATGACTTGAAAGATGGGCAAGCTCACTTTTGTGGAAAAGGAGAGCACTCAAGTCCAAAACAGAACATAGCACTCAGCCTGACCAATTCAACTAATCAGAACGGTGGGCATGAGATTGGTCCAACTCTTGAAAATTTTTTAGGAGATCAATCAAATACCTGCTAGTTCTTGCTTTTCCTTTTCAATTTGAAGAGATAAATTCGGAAAATTCAGCAGGAAATTAAGATCAATAGAGCTCGATCTGCCCCCGAGCACGGGCATTATGGTTTGCTTCAGGCTTGATTCACTCGCTAAAATTCGAAAACTTGAGTCCAAATATCAGTATTTCATTGACTCTGTCAAGGGCTTAGTTCAATTGTTGGGCAAGGCATGGATCAGAGAAGGTGAGCAAACCAATGGCACATCTATGTTTATTGTTGCAGGATGCAGGAAGAGTGGCTCACCTGCGGCCAACAACACGAGTGGGGACGGCGAGCACGGGCTTGTAGACAGTGGCAAAGGATGCCGGTGACCATGATGTTCCAGCGGCGGCCACTTTGTCCATTATTTGATTAAAATTAAATTAATTGCTTTTAATTAATTTAATCATAAAATGCTCATCTGAAAAATCCTAATAATTTTAACTAGCAAATCAGGTGAACTCGCATGATGTTAGTGATGTGCAGTTTTAGCTTTTCCATACACTGATGCATATATAAATAATTAATGAAAGAAAATCTCTTTTTGCCTTTTCTTTTCCTTTTTCTCAACCGTTGGCTGACAAAGGATAACTTATTGTACAATGACGTGACAAGACGTATAGTAACCTATATATATACACACACTAGTCATCCAACCTGTGCTATACATAGTAGGCATCGTCAAATATTAAGTGAACAATAGATTTAATGGTACATTTAAGTTGGATAAATGGTCAAATATTTATTGAACAGAAAAGTTTTGCAATTGCATAAGCTCAATTCAATGTGCATATTCAATTTGTCAAGCCGAAGAGGGAAAAAGAATAACGTGTATTTTCATCACGGACGAATAACATCAAATAGTCATCATCATAAGCCAAAACACATTTCACATTCCTCGGACATAAGTCAAAGATGCATTTCATACTGTCCAACTTCAACCTTTGTTTTTACAGTCTCTGGTTCAGCAGCATGATAACGAAATTTCATGACTTTAGTAGCATTTACAATGCTGTACAGGATGGTGTCATAGTGAAAGAGAATATTGAACTTATCATTGCCAAGAAGAATCACACAGATTGCTCAAATATGTGAGAATTGTATCAACCGCTAACCAATGATAGATTCTCCCCAACAATTGGCAGAGCTAAGATATATCAGTTGGCCATTCAAACAAAAGAAAAAAATCAAAGCTGTGATGAACTGAATAGTTAAAAGTATCTGGTTATCATGCGTTCAGCTTCTTTATGCGCTCGGGTCGCTTCTTCGACCACCTAGTTAGCTTGGACCTGATTGTCACCAACATGTGCTCCATCTCCTCCCTCACTAGTGCTATTTATAATTGGCGCTGGCATTGATACATCTATAGATCCACGCCCATGCAATAACATTAGACAGCCGGTTCTCTCCCGAGACTGGGAGATGGGCAGTGAGTGCTGCTAAAACTCTGCAATCTTAGGTGAGGATTCCACAGTCCTCCCCTTATTCTCACGACAATCCAACCTAAAAAGAACCGAAATCAGGGTTAGACTCGAATCCGACTCCTTCACCATTATGATTTTGTGCTCCCGTGCTTTTGGAATGACTGTGCACCCTGTCAAAGATGTACCAACCAAACATGAGGTATTGTAGTATTGGGAAGGTTGACTTATAATCGAAAGAAATAAACAAATCAACCGAATATTGAATTTGCTACTCTCTATATGTAATATTGGGAAGGTCGACTCGAATACATAATGATTCCTTAATTGTGATGAAAACTAACAGTCATTTGTTTTAATTTTAAGATGAAAATAATATTAATAATAATAAAGAACAAAAGAAATTACTTATTTATATTACCAAAAAAAAAAGAAATTACTTATTTATAAGTCGAGTCAAGTGATTAAAAGAATAAGCAATCTAATCGTTATACTAAATAAATATGTCTATATACATATGCAATTAAAAGTGATGAAATATAATTTACCGAAGAACTGATGAAATATATGTTTATGTTTTATATCTATCCATATTGTTATATGTAAATATTTAAAATGTTTGGTGTCTTTTTTATTTTTTATATTTATTCTCAATTTAATTTACATATTAAAATAATAATTTCACTAATTTTCCTCTCACTCTATATTTATAAGTTAAATAGCAAAAAGCTTTTAATAACTGTTTAAATTTCTTATATCACTCAATGTCACTCTACATCTATAATTTTAGCAGTAAAAATATATTATACAAAAAAATTGGTTTTTCAAATCTTATTTCCTAAACTGTCCGTATTTCATGTTTGTTAGTTTCTGTTTTCCTTCTGTGCATAGCACAAGTGCAGTTCCAGTACTATTATATGCAAAGGTTTGTGAGGTTTGATATCTTTTCTCTTTTAATTATTTTTCTCTCACTGCCAGTCATGATGTTGATAACAAAAATATTTTATTAATTATTTAAAATTTCCCTATTTCACTTCATATCTACAATTTCAACAGTAAAATTTTTCATATTTTCTAAATGAATATTTTAAATTTTAAAGTCAAAGAAGATAAAATTAATATAGTATACTAATAATGACTGAGAATACTTTTTTTTTTTTGGTCGCCAGCCACGGTATCCAAGCAGGTCCCACCAGCGGTGAGATGGCATCTTTCAGCCAACCATACTTGACTAATCCGTTGATCGCCCCGGGTCGCACGCCTGGCAATGGCGGGTGAGGCTCCCAAGAGGGGTGTCTGCGTACGTGAGGTCTCGAACCCGAGACCTCCTTAAGCGGCACCGAGCTGCTTACCACTCGGCCCAACCCCTCTTGGTATGACTGAGAATACTTTACATGCTACTGTAAACTAACAAATTTCAAATGAATTAAATTACATTACATTATAAACAAATCATTCAATTATACTCGTTGGTTGCAATATTTTAAATTTATTTGTTTTTATTTTCTTTCTACGCGTAACAAGTACATCTAAATCATTCAATTATACTCGTTGGTTGCAATATTTTAAATTTATTTGTTTTTATTTTCTTTCTACGCGTAACAAGTACATCTATATGAAAAAAAGCGTGTGCAGTTGGTATTTTTTTTGAATTTTCTAAAAAATCCCTAATAAATATAAAGTATGTTAAATAGAAAATGAAAAAATATGGATTTCAATCGTACAGTTACTGAAAACTGTACTAGCATTTAAAATCGAACTCCATCTGCTCTTTAACTTTCTCTCTCATATTCTTAATTATATATTTTATTTTTCTTTAATTATGATTACACTTCTATAAAAATTTAAAATAATATTGAAAAATTAACACTCAAATATAAGAATTTATAGTTAATTATATAATTGATAATTTTATACGTAGTACATGCTAATGTCTAATTTTATATATTGAAAGAGCCATCCTCTTTGATTTCATTTTTACTTTTCCAAATCGCTCAATAACCATGTAATTTCTTTTTTAATAATCATTAAATTGATAAAAAGTAAGAATATGATGGCAAATTTACTAATATTCAACTATTTATATTTTTGAACACTTACTTTCACTTTCTTCTATTTCTCTCTTATTTAATATGCATTTTTATCGGGAAAAGTTCACTTTTAGTTATCAGTCTTTTATTATACTTTTGTTATTCATGTCCTAAAACTATTTGGGACTGATTTGATTCTCAACCATTTTACAAAATTGCAATTTTATTTTTTTCATTAATTTAATATTAATATTATAGAAAAATAATAATAATATGATAAAATGATTAAAGGAGAATGGGTTGACTCTAATGCCATATCTTTCTTCCGGAGCTACCAATTACCAGTTACAGTAATCTAGAGGACTGTCAACTCATGCAACTAAGGGAACGCAGCAACAAAGGTTCTCTTCATGATCACCAATTATAGATTTTCAGTTTCTCATTAGCAATAACCCCGCCGGGAGAGGGTAATCGGCAATACAAAAAGGGTTATGTGATTACTGGAATGTTCCTCCATCAAATTCCTTTTTTCTTTTAGAAATTATCTTTTAAATATTATCTTTGCCATTTAATAAATATTTTTAATATTAATTGAATGAAAAAAAATCAAAAGTCTATTTTCTTAAAAAGGTTGAGCGCTAAATTTATTTTAGAAGAAAGGCTTAGAATGAGAATGACAAAAGAAAAAAAAAGGTTGAAGATCAAATATATTTCGGAAAAAAGTTTAGGATGGCAACAACAAAATAAATAGTTCAGGACTAAAACCGAACTTTTTTCAATGTCTTTCTTGCTTTATTTCTATCCTTTTCGTTATACTTGCAACACCCCAATCCCACATCGGTTGTGTGAGGAAGAGATCTTGGATGTATATGTAAGGCCCAGTGATCCCAGAAGCACCAACAGCTAGTACTTTTGGGGGACGGTTCGTGGTATTACATATGGTATCAAAGCCGACTCCGGCCAACAACCATGGGGGATTGTAGGTGGTATGTTATGCTGACCACGAGCCGGAATTGTGGTGATTATTCTGGACCACGACCCTAGTGGCGGGAGTTAATACGAACCTGACCCGAGAGCCCAACGAGGACGCTGGACCTTTAAAGAGGGTAGTTTGTAACACCCCAATCCCACATCGGTTGTGCAAGGAACCAACAGCTAGTGCTTTTGGAGGATAGACCCGTGGTATTACAATATTCAAGATCAAGTTAATTTTTTTTGGTTAAATTTTTTTGCATAATTTTAACATTTGATTTACTAAGAAATGACATTCAAGATATTAATGCAATTATTGCTTTTTAATCATTTATTCACATTTTCACTTTATTCACCAATTTTACTAAATAATAAAATTCATGCATAGTACAGATTGACTTTTGGTTTGTATATATAGACGATCTCTCATATTACGCACAAGATTGTTAATTATATAACTTCTTATAAAATTATATTATTTAATTTTATAATAATATTTTATAATATTATTAATTTTTATAAATTATATCATAAAAAAATAAAATAAAATTTGGAGTCACGAGTCCTTCTCATATCCGGGGATTGTACGTTTCAAAGGAAGCCGTGCCATCATTTTGAGGGAAATATTTATCCTTAAGCCGTGTCAATTTGAAGCTTTTCGGTGCCTTAGATTTCATCAATTTTAATTTTTCTTATTTTGATTTTGTATGCTAATTTAACTACGCATATGGTTGTTGAATACTTCATTTATTTATTTTTTAAAATAAATTTCATAGGTTTTTTGGCATATAAACTAGACACAAGAGAAGTTTTTAGGTGATCTTACCTCGCTACGTGACGTGAGGAAGTACCAATCAAAATATGATAAATGAACAAATTAGTATTAATTACCCGAACAGTTGCCATAATTAATATTAATCAAAGCAATTTGTTTGGTCCTTTCTCATCACGTCATTGTGAGGTAGAATTATTTAAGATTTTATTGTCAAAAAGAGAATAGAATGACTACGGAGTATAGGGGCACAGAAGTCTCACTAGTGAGAACTGAATTCAGGACATCTTAATTATAGGTCGAGAGTGAAGCCAACTGTACAAAAAACTCTTTTATGATAGCTTGGATAGTTTTACTTTAGGTGATTTCGAGCAGTTTTTGTACAACAGTAGTCCTATGAAGTATTTAATTAGAGAAGAACGCGTAATGGCTTCGACCTGCTAGGAAGGTCATCTCCTTTTGGACTTACTACTGATTTCCTTAATAGGCCAAACAAATCAATAAAGAATTATAATGTTCAATTTTCCATTCCTTCCAAGTTTGGAACCAACCAAACTGGGGATTTCCTCTGGCCAAAAAAAAAAACTCGGGATTTCCTGATTTTTAAATTGGAATTCAAGACTTCGATTCTAAAAGTCATAAAGGAATCATAATCAAAATAGGTTTATTAATGTAATTTTACATCTCTCCTTCGCAAGTAAGAATTTCAATTCAAGTTTTGTCTATGTAAAAAATTCACAATAGGAATCTTAATCTCTCGGGGCCGGATCAATGAACCTAAATCTATCATAACATATTAAATTTCTGAATATTAAGTACAATTGCTTAAAAAAAAAAACAAAGTTTCGATGTTAGGAAATCATCTTTCCTAAAACCGCCCTCTTCTTTTTCTAATTTCAGCTATTCCTTGACAATTTCCTCCAACTATTTATTGAGGCCTCATGATTTTCGATGGCAATTTCACACTATTACGCATCAGGGAATAATATCTTCTTTTCTTGATAAGTCAATTTTTTCCAGCAACTTGATCGCGCACGACAGCTTGATATTAATACGATAACTACCTAACATGAAGTTCGACGTAATCCAACCCACGACAAGGGAAAAAAACAAACTCTGGCTTCTTTCCCGACATCTTCCACTTGCCGTGCCTTAAGCAACAAGCGAAGAGTACTTCGTCGAAACATGTAATCACAAGGCAGCATCGAAAAGGAAAGGAAACAGAAAACTTAATTATCTCAAAGGTATGCAGACACACTACAGTTTCAGCGTACAAGTTGTAGAGTAAAAGTTTTAAGTTTCAGGAAGGGCAGGCCATTCAAAGGAAAGCCCCTTTTTTTTGTCAAGGTCAAATCTTATTATTTCTCAACCCAATGTCAAATGGTACAGAAATCCATTAATTATTAATTACGGAAACATCGTGCACTCTACGTACACTGCACAACATACTCTTCTATACCATTGTGCTATACTACTATCATATTAGCTCTTTTATTAGCCATTCTCCTGACCAAGCTCAATTTAACAATCCGGAGAGAGCTCTCTTGAACAATTTAATCTCTCTAAGAATCGGACACAGTTGCCAATCAATCTCTTTATTATTCGTTGTTGCAGCTTTAAAAATAGTTTCAGAATCATTCTTCAGTATTACTTTGTTAAAGTCCAACTCGTTAGCAGCTTTGTAGCCATCCAGGGTTGCCAAATCTTCAGCCACTGTGGAATCTAGCAGCACTTGTTAAGCCCAAATCCCCCAACCAGCCTTCCTCTCGCGTCCCACAAGACACTCCCAACTCCACCCCACCCTTTACTTGATCATCAACTGCAGCATCATTGTTTGCTTTGATGAATCCTTCTTGAGGTGCCTTCCACTCATTAGGAGTCATTCCCTTTCTCTTTTGCCATTTGTTTCGTTCATTCAGCTGCTCTTGATCTCTTCTAATCCATAAGAGCTCCTCCAGCACTCTCTTGAATCCCATAATAACATTTGGCATATGAGGCTGCCCACCTTGAAACATTGCCTTGTTGCTAGCATTCCAAAGGTGCCAAATTGTATTATGCAATCTTATTCATCATCTTTTGTTTCACCTCTGGTTTACTGTCAGGAGAGCTCAAGATGTGTTCAAACCATACATCAATGGCAGTGAACCTCTGCTTGTTAATTCGAAGTCCTAAGCTTTCAAACCAGATATATTTAGTTCATGGATACAAACATCAGGGAATGTTCAATAGTTTCTTCCTAATGACAAAAGCAGCAATCACTTGAAACATCCCTCCTTCTTCTCCTCAGGTTACTTTTTAATAGCTAATGCTGAACGTAAAAATTCTGACTTGACATGAGGCATGCACGACACCTAACTTTAGACTTTAGATGAGTCTAGATTTGGAGTCACTACTAATCATTTAAAAACTACTCGTAAACTCGATTAGAAACCTTAGAGAAACACAATACTAACTATCTAAGTTCTTATTTATCAATCTGGAAACAAACCTTGCATTTAGAGTCTTGTTAGACTTAAAAGGTTCACAGGTCAATCAACACACCCTGAATTGGTACCGACCTTGAATATAAGTCATTTGTCTACTTGGATGTTTTAATTCGTCCAATTTCTAATTTAATTAGAGTTCAGATTGATGGTCCAAAATGAAACTCAATAATCCTAGTATATGATTATTATATGTATTTATTATCTCTCTCGCTCCACCACCCATTACATTTGTGCAATCACATACGCAAAGTTCTCCAGCGCCACTTAAATCTAGAATACGCAATCAAGTCACGTATCAATCAATTAGGAAAATATCAAATGATTTATTTATATGCATCACAGACAATCAAAAAACTGATATGAGAAGGTTGCAATGATCTAGGGCGGAATTGCAAATTCCATTATTTGGACACTAAAATGTAAAATTTAAAAAGTGATGAACTAGCACGCAAATTCCTAAAATAAGGGACTAACATGCGAAGTGTCCAAAGTAAAGGGTTAGTGTGCAAAATAATTAAGGTGATCGACTAGGATGCATAATGTTTAGAATGTGTGACTGATACGCAAGACACCTAAAGTGACAGACAAATATTCAAAATGTCTTTAATGAGGGACTAATATGCAAAATGCCTAAAGTGAAGGACTAAAATACAATCTTACATTATAGGAAACTAAAATGCAAAACCCATAAGATGAGTCACCAATTTGGCAAATTCATAGGTTAAAGGTCCAAATGCAAAATTCACAAGATGCTAGACTAAATGTGTGATGTGCATAAGATGAAGGACAAAACGTAAAATTCACAAGACAAGGAATTAAAATGTGGACTGCTTGAGGTGAAGAACCAAAATATAAAATTAACAGGATGATGGCGACTCTAAGACTTAACCAAATCAACAAGAACAACGCAAAAGAAACAACCATACACGGGGACTGTGACACCCAAACTCACTTTGATTGTATAAGAATGAGATTTTGGGTATATATGTGAGGCCTAATAATCCCAAGAGTATGAACAACTAGCACTTTTTGAATTATAGAACTATTAGAGCGAACTCTACTCACAACCATGGGAGATTGTGGGTGGTATGTTATGCTGACTATGAGCTAGGATCATAGGGAATAGTCTAACCGCTCGAGTGGCGGGAAGTTATACAAACCTAGCATGAGAGCTCAAATGTTCTGCTCTATTTTAAACCCATGCAGACACATTCACACGCCTCTAATTATTGTTATTAATCCAAGGGATGAAATGGAAAAATTATTCCAAGAGTAAAACACATCTTGACGTTTTCCGAAAACGTAAACGTCATTCAATTCGGAGAACGAATTCTTCTTTTATGTTTACTCCTATCCCACTAAACATGGCGGAGATAATATTAGCTATTATATATACTTTTAAACAAATCCAATTCGGTACTTTTCATACATATAATTGAGAATATTTACTTATCGGATATCTGTAAATCCAATAAAATATTTAGTTCCGTAATAATCTTATCCAATAAAGTGTGTGACCATTTGAAACTTATTTTGTGCTGGCGAAAATTTAACGATTCGATCCAAAATTTAAATCTATTAAATTTTGGTTACGAGAAAAACATGTGTTGTGTGTAACCTATTAGGTTCCACACTAAGCTGGTAGTAGGTCCAATAATTATATTTTAATTAATCTTATTAAACTTTTTAATAAGATAATCCGATTAACTCTTAATCGGATAGACCCATAAGTTAATATTGACGTCTAGTAACATCTCATAACTACCCGGACAGTGAGAATTTTGACCTGAGGACCAAACACCCTTCAGTAATTAGTTATCATCTAACTAAATTCTTCGATTATACAATGTCCCAAATAAGCTAGAGTATGGATCAAATGTCAATCTCCAGTACTTATTCATATGTTTCCAATTCTCAAGTATTTGACTCAATTATGAAATATTGGAAACTACTTTCCAATTTTCATTCTACTTTGACAAGAAATTTCTCGAGTCAATACTAAGCAGAATATATAGGACATTCTCTCCTATCATTAGGAATAACTTATTCCTTATTGATTACTCGCCACCTCGGTAAAAGTCTCATTGGGTTTAAAATACTCTACACAGGTCTCAGAGAATCATGCTAAGAAATAGACCATAATCTCAATTTAACAATTACAATGTACTGTGGTAATCTTAAATCTAAGGATTACTTACACCTACTATCACCTGAGAATTAGCCTATTGATATTTATTTCAAAGTCTCGTTATTTTATTCAAAATCACAATTTAAAATTGAATTTGGTTAAAAATTATGCCCTAAACTCAACTCAACTAGTCAAAATTCAGCTTAAAATGGACTAAAATAGAACATTTTTGATAGTTCTATAAACCTTTCATAAAAATTTGTTCATTTGTTTTGTTCATGCCAATGGTTGTGCTTTTGACCCATTTAGTACAACAAAAGGTTTCAAATATATTTGTTAATTGCACGCTTGAAGAGATTTTCTTGTTTTCGGAAGTTGGAATCTTGTTCTTGGTTTTCGGAAACTTGATAACCAAGAAAGATTTCAGTCTCATTTTGTTATACAAAACAATAAAATGGAAAATTCTGATGTGGTAGAGGCCTTTCAGTTTTGCTTGAAAAATGCTACCTAATTTATGTGAATCACTACAGAACGGGACATTCAAATATAAAAAATGTAATTTATATTAAAAAAATACCCTTTGCTTATTTTCTAAAAAAATAAACGTTTTAAATTTGAAAAGTAAAGTCATATAGTTTAATTTCGTTCTCAAATTAAGCTAGATATTTCAATTTTTAAAAATAAAATCACATGATTTTTTATATCCAATTTAAGCCAAGCATTTTAGGTTTTAAATTAAAATTACATTTTTTTACTGTTAAGCAAACTCATTTGTTTAAGAGAAAGAAGATTTAGTACAGTTAGTATTGCTCTAACCCTATGACTTAGAGGTCCTAGGTTCAATCTTACATGTGAGACCTTCCACGCCCCTCTTGTCCCATCTTCCTTATACTCATTCTAGGCCTATGTACCTCTTATATACACTGACAAAAACCTCATTCATTTAACTTGATATATTAATTACTTAGGTGAGTAATCATATATAAATTTTCTCTTCACCGTAGGAAAAAAGTATATTTGAATATTTTAAACAAATTTATAGAAGTTTCTTACATAAAATACTTTTAATATTTTCTCAAACTATTATTAATCTTCATTTTAGAGAAATTTATTAATTTGATTTTAGATAAAATTTACACTAATTTTATCAGTTTGTAAGTACATGATAAGAAAAACTCAAATATAATATATTGCATAAGCATATCATTTTGCATTTTAATATATTAGACTACCTTGTCAATAAATAAAAATATAATTTTCCTTTTTAAAAGTTGAAGAGTTTGGATTGATTTGAGAATGAAATAAAACTTCATGATTTATTTTTTTTAAACCTCAAAGGTTTAACTCTATTTGAAAATAAGATGAAATTATATGATTTTGCTTTTCAAATTTGAAGTGTTTAATTTTTTTTAGACAAAGAAGTAAATTACGTGTGTTTTTTATATATATAATTAATGTTCCAAAATACCCAATTCTACAGGAAAGAAAAATCATTCTAAAAATTAGCCGAAAGGAAAGGAAAATATAAGAAAGCCCAATACCATCACCATCAGTCTCATTCTCGGTTACGTAAAATGGTGCTTTCACTCGTAGAACGATGAATCTTCTCAGCTAGGTACTCCCCCTTCTTCCTCGACATTTGTGGAAACATCTAACCCTAGAATGCACTGCCCCTAGCCAACATCGTGTTTAGCAGAACGGTGGAGATAAGAGTGTCTGACATTTGTGCAAATAGCCAATGGCGCTTGTAGTGGAGAGATATCCAACCCTATAACACAATGCCCTTAGGAGAAATAGTAATTGCAAACATGATAATCTCTTTTCAAAATCCAAAGGCCAAGATAATAAAAATATATAGAAGAATAGATGGTATAAAATAAGAGAAAAATTTAAGTACACAAATTATTTGCAACACATCACCTAATTGCACAAATATATTGTTCTTATAAACTCACAGTTGAATAGACATATCTCTTTTTTGCCTCACATCATCTAGCTAATCACACAAATATATAGTTCTTATAGGCTCACAGTTGAATAGACAAATCTATACAAAGAGACATGCTTTCTCGCGAAACTCAAAACTTCAATTGAGAGAAAGCATAAAATAAGAGAAAAATTGAAAGGACATAAATTACTTGCCACGCATCAGCTAATTGCACGCATATATAGTTCTTATAGGCTCAGAATTGAATAGACATATTTATTTAAAGGGACACGTTGTCTCAAAATTTCATATAAAAGAAAGCACCTCCTATTTAGTTTTCCCTCTATTTAAAAGTTACAACTTTTAAAAGGAGATCCTTTAATTTTCTAGAAATTTTTTATTTTTTGGGAAATTTTGTAAACTTCTCTAGAATTTTTATTATTTTATAGCATTTTTATAATCTCTATAAAAGTTTTGAAAGAGATAATTATATTATCGGTACAAAATCTCTTCGAAATATTTTATATTAGTACAAAACCTTTTTTCATTGCATTTAGAAACAAAACCTTTCAAAAATGTGTTATTTTAGTACATTTCATTAATTATTGACTAATAGCATCAATTTCTGCTGACGTCAGATGTTGACATGTATGCCATGCATACACAATTGCTGATACAGTGTGTTTATAATATTTTTAATGTAATAAAATTTAAAATTTAAATTACAATATTTTCAAAAGTAAAATTCAGGGAAAATTTTAAAAATAAAAATTTAATAAATTTTCAAAAGTTTTACAAAGATTGCACGAGCTCTTTTTTTTTACTATGCAATATCCTCAAATCAAAAGTGTATTGAGACTTCTTTAAAATCGGGTCGAAATCTCTAAAAAAATTTTCACATGCATGGATGAAACCCTCGACGAGCCTCTCCTCTGGCCGGGGACGAACACGAACTATGAGAGCGAGGACAACGAGGTACGGGATGAGTCACGAAGCGCAGAAGCCCAAACCCTAGGATTGGGATCCGAGTCAAATTTCTCAGATCTGGATCTGAACAGATGAAAGATGGCTGCAAGCCCGCAATTCTTCTTCGTCGGGGGATGCAACCAGAGGTAGCTCCGGGACCGACCTAGGGAGTGCTGTAGAAGCAGTGCTCATGCTCCTTCTGCCTCCACCCTAGGGAGACCATGACGGAGCACAAGCTCGAGCTTGCTCACTTGCGACTCGGTCTGTCTCCTCGCTGAACGCCAGGCTCGAGCTTGCTCACTTGCGACTCCGTCCGAGTCTTCTCTCTGAATGCCAAGCTCGAGTTGGCTCTCAGCAACGTTACCCGATTCGATATTAAGCTAGCAATGTCCAGGTCGGAGCTCCCCACCTCGAGCGACCCTAGGTGTTGTCCCCTTGCTAAATCTGGAATAAAGGAAGAGGAGGAAATGAAGGGATTAGGTTTTTTTTTTTTTTTTAAGGAAAATGAGTGGAAGAAGATGAATTTTTTTTTATAAGCACGGATGAAAGAAAGCTAAAAAAGAAAGTAATTTTCTAATTGTCTTAATCTATCGAACTTGAGCACTTGAGGCATTTTATTTTTAAATTTTGTTATTTAGTTCTAAATTTTATCTACTTATTTAAATTTTTTTTGAGATTATTCAATTTTAAAAATTTTTTCTGATTTTTGTAATTTTTTAAAATTTTTATATGTATTTTATTTTTTAAAATTTTTTTTATAGTTTATTATATTTAAAATTTTAATGCAGAGAACATGACAGCAACTATGCACGCATGGTGTATATGTCAGTATCTGACGTTAGCAGAAATTAACATTATTAGTGAATAACTGATTGAATGTACTACAAAGACACGCTTCTGAAATATTTTGTATTAAAATACAACAAAAAAAGGTTTTGTAGTGCCAACGCAATTATCTCTTTCTAAAAGTGTCTAAAATATTTTATAAATTTAGTAAATTTTATAAAATTTATTGAGAATTTTAAATTGTTTTAACTTTTAAGCTTTTAATATTCTAACCTTTCCTTATACATTTTTAAAAAATTAGAATTTTTATAAAAATTTTATAATTTATTTGATTAAAATTTTTAAAGTTTTCTCTATTTTAAAATATTTCATATAATTTTTGTAAATTTAATATATTTTTAGAAATTTTATTCAAATTTTCAATTTTATATAATTTTAAAACCTTTTTATTTAGAATTACATCCTTTCTAATTTTGTAATTTTCTATATCTGTATAGAATTTTTACTTTTATTTAGTTTAAATTTTTATATAAGCATGTCACATCAACGGCTGTACGTGCGTACAAGTTAGATTGACACATTAGCAATATTCTAAGTGATGTAATTAGGTCATACTTGATTAGTTGAGACCTAACTGATATTGTTAGAAACTTAATTGGTATTATGAGATACCGAATTGATGCGCCTTTGTACTTAGTTGATATAGTTAGGAACTAAATAATGTGACAAAAGGAACAAACTGATGAAGGCAGAGATCTAATTGATGTAGTGAAGGACCTACTAATGTAAAATTGAGTCCAACTGATTCAATTTCATAACCCGACAACCTAAGTGATGCAAATTTTATATCAGGGATCTAATGGAAGCAAAATTGATCTCTAAGTAAGCCAACTATCATGGGTTTACTCTAGTGTTCTTTGTCCAACAAGGTTACAAGAATATTTGGCATGAGAAAGTTTCAATAGAAATACAACATATTAGTAATGAGTGTCAGAAATTGTATGATTTCTATAGTTATTTCTAATTATATCAAAGTGACCATTCTTTCTTTTAATATAATTATAAAATATAATCATTTAGTAATTTTTAGCTCAGCTGGCATTCTAATGATTGATTTTTTTAAAATGAAATGTTAGCAAGAAGATAATTAATCCATGGAGCTGTTAATGAAATTTAATTGATCTGAATGATTGTTAAGGGTCCATTTGTTTGTCCCTTTATTCATGATACGATGTACGGCACGTAAAATCAGTGGCGGCACATTTACTGAACTTGATAATAACACGTGTCCATTTCTTATGGCATGTTGACCAGGAGCAGGTCTTCCAGTTCCGAGCTGGTTTAATATGGAAGGCTTCATCCTTGGTTGGATTACCAAATAGGATCTTCATAGCTCATAATTAAATAAACAATAGAAGTAAAAAAAAAATAAAGAATAAAGAAAACATTGAAGTAATAAATATACCTTTCATATCTTACGAGTTCTCTGGATTAGCCGGATTCGGAGAGATTTGGTGGGAAGGAATTTGGAGCAATTATCTAATATATTATTTACTAAAATATTTAGGAGAGATTTAGAGATATATCTTATCTCTCAAAATGTCAATTTTCCCATTTCTTCAATCGGGAGGGATATGATGGGTTAATAAAAATTATGATTAAATACACTTACACTATCAGGGGTTTTTGGTTTGAGTATTATCACACTAGAGGGCAAATTATGTTACATGAAAAGTATATTGTATTATAAAATTAATGTGTTTAGTAAGTATTATAGCTTATAATACAATATTTAATAAATAAAAAATAATAGAAAATAAAAATTGATTTTAGCATAATAGCCCTCCATCATCTTCACATAGGAAGAGAGAAAAAATAGAAGGGTTTATGGAGGGGAAAGTTATATAGGATTATGGAGATATAAGATAACCCTCCAATTTGGAGGTAAGAAAAATAGGCATTTGAAGGGCTTATAAAGGTGTAAAATAATCTTTCACAACTGTCATGTTTTAAATTGATACACAGTAGATGAACTTACACTCCATAGACCTCTATAACCCTCTCCTTTTCAAATAAGGGTTGAACTTATAAACTCTATGATCCTCAATCCAAACCCCCCATAGGGTAGAAAGTTAGAAAAGATTAAAGGTTGAGGTGGGTCCCCCTCTGAAATTTAAGATTGCAAGCTTGTTTTGGCATAAAAGCTTTACCCCCAACGCACCTAAATTTGGGAAAAAAATTTGTGATCCATTAAATATAAAATGCTTTCTGTTTTACATCCATATATAAGAAAGTTGGATGAAAAGTTTTAACTTTCCCTAGAAAATACAAATTTTATATTAAACCAAATATTGCCTGAAAGAAAAGTAAAATAGAAATGGACAAAATGTTCAAATTAACATTTTATTCCTCCATAATCTCCCTCTTATGATGATATTCAAGTAAGTGAAGGATAGCCAATCCATCCAAATGCCCCTCTCCTCCTCTCTCTAACCCTCCAAATCCCTTCCCAACTAACTGCTCAATTTGAGCTATAATTTTCAAATGCTTACCATCCATTTACTACAATTATCACCAAGCAACTGACTAGATTGGCCGTATATCCTTCCTTGCAATGCATCTTTGGCTAATCATGATGTCTGCAAGTCGAATCTAACTTCCTCATGGTTGGGTTTTGTCTCTTTTACAAGAACCATCCATCAAGGGGAGTGCAATCTTTGCTAGGCTTGCAAGCTTGATCCTTGCTAGAAGATGTTAAGCATCAAACGAGCTTAAGAGTCTTGCCATGTGTTAGTTTGGAGTATAATCATATGTAATATCGGACGAGAATGAAATTAAAATTAAAACTAAAACTACATACTAAAATTTATGATAGAAAGTCATAACACGACGGTATAATAATTATAAAATTAAAATATTGAATTAACAATTAACAATATAGAAATACAAATAGTAGAATAAGTCGAGGCTTATGCTAGATAGAGTTTTCTTGAGACAAATTTGTTCTCTTTCAATCATGTTGAGGATGCGTAGATGTTTGTCTCCCAAACACAGTGATAGTAGAGCAGAAGTCATCACCATATTTCTCCCTCTCGGACAAACTGAACAGTGCCACCAAAAATAATGTACGACAAAATAGAAAGAGGTATTTCTTTCCTTGAAAAAATTGTATGCAACAATTCTATATGTATAGGGAAGAAGAAGATTATCGGTTGAATGACACAATACTGATTTATCGATAAAGGAAGAATTTCCTTTATTTTTCACACATCTTTCATTGATGTTTCCCTTATCTTCTTAATAGGAAACGCTGGAAACATCAAGATAAATTTGATAGCCAGTCATCATCACCTTCAATGTTCATTATGCTTCCATGATTTGTCCGTAAATTCATTTCAAGGAGAAATGGAGAAATGAAATGAATTATGATAAATTATTGAACAATGACAGGGAAGTAATTGGTCATTAGGATTTGCACACAATTACAATTCAATGGACCCATTGATACTTCCCAAGCAGACGGTCTTAACTCATATTCATATGAAATTTTAATCCCATACAGTTTCCTCGAATTTCATGAGAAATAATTTCTCATGAACCTATTTTAATCGTGTCATTCATGTCATTTTTCCAATAATCCCCCACATGAATGATAATTATTTTTTTTTGTTTTGACTTTGTGGTTAGTGTTTACCATATGAATCATGTATAGGATAGGTATGTGTCTCCACATTTGAACGGTGTGTGTCTCCACCTTTGAACATTCCCTTGTGAAAGTACACTTGCTTTATTAGCTATCTAGTTTGAATTTTCATGCTTTCGTGTGTAAATGATCATTTATTTGTTCAGTTCTCATGGTTGTATTCTTTTGCCCCTGAACACAATCCTGGTTCTATAAGAATTTTTAAAAAATTAAGCTCTTAATTTTCCTTTGAAGTGACCCAACTTCTCTCACATCAGTGATTTATAATCTCTGAAGTATTTGACTTACTCCTTTATAAATCATTAAAACATCTGAAAGCTAACCTTATCCCTTTAGTGTCACTATTTCATGTCTAGGAATGGGTCGATGATTAATCCCCACAGTAATTTTATTAAGTCTAATGACTAGGTTGTTCCTTTGAATCTAGATCTTGAAATCTCTAGTCAACTAGGTCGAGTTTTCCTTCAAAAAACTAGTTCTCTAATGGGCTTAAGTCTTTTCTTTTGACATCTTCTCAATCAACTATTTGTTTAACCCTTTCGTTAGTAGTCCACCAACTTTCTTTTGACTTCATTTAGTCAATAAAGATAATTCCAGTTTAGAGTAATTGTTTAATGGTATTGTGGCTATGACATATTTGTGTAGACTTAACATTGTACATATTACTTTGAGCCCTTCCAATAACCGATTACTACAATGACTATAAATTGATGGCACTGATTTTTCCCATTTCAAAATATCGTCAAGGAAATAGGCATAGTCATTCAACCTCTTCTCCCCATTTATCTGATGCGATAAATTTAAATTCCATTATGAATCGGGCTATCAGAGTTAGTTTCGAGGATTTCCACGATATGGTTACACTAGCTAATGCGAACACATCCACTAGTAGATTTCGAGTTCTTTATATCGATATCCCATTCATATCACTGTACCCTTCAAGTACCATTGGATATCTAGTATAGTGTAAACCAAAATCTTGAGTATATCATAGGTACCTCAATGCTCTCACTGTTACCTTCAAATGTTTAGTACTCAAATTATTTATATATCTTAGATATCTCAGCCTACTAATCATGTAGGCAATGTCTAGATACATTAACCTCTCAATGACCCTTGAGACTTGTATTTCACTTGTGAATTACTTTCTCCTCTATTCTTTAATAGATGGAGACTTGTATTTAATAGTATTCTAACAATACCAGAATCATTCTTATTAAATTTATCAATAATTTTATTCACATAATGCGATTGGTCTAAGACCAGTGCTTACAATGTTCTTGCAATTTTAATCCCTAAAATCACATTAGCAAGATCCATATATTTCATGTTAAATCTCGAATTCAACATGTTCTTGATAGATTTAATGATTATCGCATCATTACCGATAGTGAGTATATCATTCATATATAGACATAAAATGACAATTATTTTCTTTCTCTTTTATGTGTACAAATTTTTCACACTCATTGATTTTACAACCTTTGGAAATCAATATATTGTCAAACTTTTCATGCTATTACTTTGGTGCTTATTTCAATCCATGCAATGATCTAACTAATTTATAGACTTTCTTTTCCTTTCTTGGAATCACAAAACCTTGAGGTTGTTCTATGTAAATTTCTCCATCTAAGTCACAATTCAAGAAAGTTGTTTTTATATCCATTTGATGTACCTTTAAATTGCATAATGCCACAATTGCAGGCATCATCCTAATGGAATTTATTCTCGTCACCGAAGAATAAATGTCAAACTAATCAAGGCCTTCTCATTGCTTGTATCCTTTAATTGCAAGCCGGGCCTTCTACTTATCAATGGAGTTATTTGCTCTCATGTTCCTTTTAAAAACCCACTTGGATCTCAAAGGTTTACGGCCGGGGAGGAAGATCCACTAGCTCCCTAGTATGATTATGCAACACAGAATCATTGTTGATTGCCTGCTTCCAAGGAGAAGCCACGACTTTTCATAAGTCTATGGTTTCTTCTCCAACAAATAAGTTAGAAAATGATCTTCAAAGGACTTTTTCTCTCCTGCCCTCTTACCACATCTTAATTCACCTTCATGATCAAGACAATGTTCCAAATCATGATTTCCTTCATTCATAGTTCCATAAGTTCGGTTTAACGAGCTTGATCCCTCATTGGATCTATATGGAAATACATCTTCAACAAATGACACATTCCTTGATTTCATGACCGTATTCTTGTGTATATCCTGAATATTTGATTCATACAGAAGGAATCAATATGTATTGTTGTAATGTGCGTAGCCTATAAAGACACAATCCACCGTTTTAGGACCTATCTTTTACCTTTTTTGGTGTTGGAATAGCCACTTTTATAGGGCACCCCATATTTGCAAGTGTTTATAGGATCGTCTCCTACCACGCTATAATTCATATGAGGTTTTTCCTCTTTTTTTTGAGTTACCTTATTCAAAATGAAATTACTAGTCAATATAGCTTCCTCCGCATGTTTTGGGGTAACCCTGAACTTATAAGCAATGCATTCATCATTTCTTTTAATATTTGATTCTTTCATTCTACAACACCATTTGATTGAGGTAAGACATGATTATTTCATGGACAATTCCATGTTATGCATAAAAATCACCAAAGGTTGTTTCGTACTAATCGCCTCTATAACTTCTTAGTCTTTTTATTCTCTTATTAAGTTAATTCGCAACTTCATTTTTATAGAGAAAAATTTACACAATGCTTTATCTTTGCTATTAAGCAAGTACATGTAATAGTATTTTGTGCTATTGTCAATAAAGGTAATAAAGTATTTATTACCATCTCTCATTTGTACAAATTTCAAGTCACAAATGTCACTATGAGAATTAGCTCAAGTGGTTCAGAGTTTCTTCTATTGATTGAAACGATAACCTCGTCAATTTTGCACCAACACAAATTTCATATTTATGATTTTAATCAATTTGGAATTTTGATATGTGTTTCAAATTAATTAATAATTACATCAAATCATAATTAACGTCCTAATCTATCATGCCATAAACTGGAACACTCAAACATGTAAGTAGAAACATTATCTACTTTATTGATAACTGTAATTACATTGAGCTTAAAAAGCCCATCACTCACATAGCCCTTGACCACATACATTCCAGGCTTAGATAAAATTACTTTTTCTGACTCAATCACCATCTTGAATATGCTTTTATTTAGTAGTGAGCTCGACACTAGATTCTTTCGAATTTTTGGTATGCACAACACTTTTTTCAAAGTTAGTAATTTTTCAGATGTCATTTTCAACACTACCTTTTCTTGAACTGCAAAAGTAAAAGAGGCTGAGTTTCCCATGAAAATCTTCTCTCCATTGACCAGCTCAAAGGTTTTGAAGAGGTCTGTACTGGAGCAAACATGTAGAGTAGCTCTAGTGTTAATCCACCATTCTTTGGATTGGGTCGAACTAGATTCACCTCAAAAACCATAGTTGAGAGGTTAATATCTAATATGTCTTGGCCAATAGCATCAACCACATTCACCCAAGTATTCTTTTTTGGAACTCTATATTTCGTAGACCTGTGACCCTTCTTGTCATAGTTGAAGCGTTTTCCTTGAAACTTATTCTTGGAAATGCCTCCTTTTGACCCGAGCTTGGCCTTGTTCTTTTTGGACTTTGAAACTTGCCCGTGCTCCATCACGTTTACCTTAGCACTTGTAGGAATGACCTGCTTAGATCCCTTTGTTGTCTTCTTTGATATGGAGTCTAACAATCAAGTCCTCTAATATCATCTCTTTTCGTTTATACTTAAGGTAGTTCTTAAAATCCTTCCATTTGAGTGGTAGTTTCTCAATTATAGAGCCACTTAAGCTTTCACCTAGTTAAGGAGATCCACAAAGTAAGGCATAATGATGGGACAAATATTGGCAATTAAGAATCAATTAATGTCCAAGCCAAAAATAATAGGCCAACAACTCGTCGAAATTATTGGCTAGCGACATTTCAGATTGGAGGAACAAATAGACAGTCAAAACTAAGACTGAATAAGCAAAATTGAATTTCATGGGAAATTTGAGACAAATTGGGCTTACTGGACAATGACATTCAGATTGGAGGAACAATAGTCAATCAAAAATAATTCTCGAAGAAACAAAATGGAATTTCAAGGCAAATTCGAGAGGAATTGGGCTAACCCCAAGAAACCCAATGGGTAGGAGAATTCTCATAGCCAACAAACCAAATCTCTAAGATGGCCACCTTTCAAGCAGCAGGGAATTATACCAAGGAAATTGAATTTTTAAGAGAGGAAGTTGAGAATAAATTCTCCACTATACTCTTTTAAGTCAAAGCAAAGTAGGTGAAATCTAAAATCGACCTTCGAGCCGGAGGCAAAACAAAGTTCGAAATTAGAGAGTGAGAAGAGAACTGTTGGATCTGCAACGGTTGGGAGATTAGTCCATGGCAACGGCAAAGTTTCCCCGAGCGAGAAGAGGAACAACGGATTTGGCAGCCTAAAATAGAGAAAGGAGGAAACTGTGAGTGAATGTCAACTCTGGCGATGGTGCTGAACGTGAGAGTGATTGGAAAAAAGTGGGGAATGTGAAGCAAACTATGAAGTAATAAACTACAAATAATGCTTAATTTAGAAAGTAAATAAGTTAAATTGGTAATAAGGGTATTTAAATTGATTTGAAGAGTATTGGACATTTGTGCTTTAAATAAGTAGAGATAGTAAAGTGAAAAAAAGAGATCAAAACATGCCTTAAATAAATGGAGACAATAGATAAAAATAAGAGAAAGGATACCTGTTCCGAATTTTCAGGATTTATTTACTCCTATAAAATCAAAATTTCCTCTTCCGAAAACCGAAGGGAGATCTTCCCGATATTCAAAAATAAAAAACCCATTGGAGGTGGCCCACGCGCGCCCCTTGCTGGGACAAAAGGATAAGGCCACTGTCGCCTTCCAAGGCAAAACCATCTTTAGCTTTTCCGTTTTTCAGTTTAAAAATTTCAAGCGGTTCCCTCCTCTGTAGCGTCCCTCGTTCATCCACAGCGACACCGTGAGAGAGAGAGAGAGAGAGTGAGAGTGAGAGTGAGCGAGAGAGTTTTGCTTCATAGTTTCAAGAGGAGAATTGGTTAAGCGGAGGAAACTATGGCATCTGACCAAGAGATAGCGAGGGGAGTCGAGACGCTGCTCCGGCAGTCGGACCCCACTGCCGTCACCACCCTCAATGCCGTCGTCCAGCAGCTCGAGGCGAAGATGGGTCTCGACCTCTCACACAAGACACCCTTCATCCGCGACCTCCTCCTCCGAAATGATCATTTTGCCCTCCAGAACTTCCACCAGCCCCATTTCCCTCCACACTTCGCCCTTGGCCCCCAACCCAACGACTTCAACTTCGGCCAGCCGCAGCCGCCTACCCCTCTGCCACCGGCGTCTGCGCAAGAAGTACCGAGAGAAAGGTTTGAACTTTTTGGCTTGTTCTTGTTGCTGATTGAATGCTCTTTTTTTTTAGGGTTTCTGTTCTTTTGCTCTGTTTGTCTCAGTTTTATCTTTTTGTTTAGCACGATAAAGTCATTTGCTTTTGGGGGGTTTCTAGAAAGCACATTCTTATGTTGGAGTGCGTGGGAAACCCCATTTTTGGAATTAATTAGAGAACTCACTGTTGGATTGAGGACAAACCCCATTTTGTGTTTTGTGTGTTTATCAGAACAGTTCTGTTGTGGGGACATTTCACCATTTTCAGGCATGATCCTCACTCCTTTTCACCTGTGATTTAGTTGGAAAAACTTGCGTCGTTTAACTTTTGTTGAAGAACTGTCCTGTAGCTTTCTGAAGCCAAATCTGCCATTGAGATTTTTTTTTTTTGGTTGAAATAAAGCTGTGCTGCTGTTAGCTGTCCTTTGATGCTACGTAGTTTGCAAGAGGGCTTCTCGACACAGAGTCAACTGAAAATCGTTGAAAAGTGACGCTTGCTTCTATTCATGTTACATGCCTTAGGGAAAATAATACATTTTTGTTCAGAGTATTTTTATGTATGGGAATTACCCCTTTAATTTTCTGCCCTGCAGTCCAAGATGGTCAGAAGTAAAATCCTCCGTCCACGTCCACCCATTAATAGCCTGAGCATGGTTTACCTTATTCATTTGGTTGCCAAATTCTTGCATGTTGCTTTGCTCTAACCTAGTTGAGATTGACCATACATTCACCATTTGCCGTCAAAATTTCTTGCGTTCAAAAGGGGAAAAAAAGGACGTAACCGTGCAAGCTTAGTCTATATATAAACTGATCTACAACTTAGATGAGGTGTAAGTCAGTTTGCTTTGAGGAAGTTGCTACTGAGAAATGGGTGGCTATTTGACATTGTATGAAGGATGAACTGCCTCTTCAAGAGGGATTCTGTTGACTTTCCAGAACTTTCCTTTTTCTTTTTCTGAAGTATCTATTGGCAATTCATGTTCTCCATATGTATATGTATCTAAAAATTCAGGAAATTTCATTAGCATATTCCTTTGTTCATTCTTACTGATAGTTCCGATTACAGTGCTCCACCAGCAACCAAAAAGAGATGTGGTACGGGAGGTCTAAACAAAGTCTGTGGGGTCTCACCTGAACTTCAAGCCGTTGTGGGTCATTCGGCCTTGCCGAGGACTGAGGTGGTTACTTTTAACATCCATAAAGGGCTTTTGATTTAATCTTTATATCAATATGCTAAATGATATTTCAATGTGCCGCAACAGATTGTGAAGCAACTCTGGGTGTACATAAAAAAGAACAACCTCCAAGACCCGAATAACAAGAGGAAGATTATCTGCGATGATGCTCTTCGCTCGGTGTTTGAGACTGACTGCACTGACATGTTCAAGATGAACAAGCTACTAGCAAAACATATTATTCCATTTCAATCCACAAGTAATCTACTTTGCCTCACTTCAAATGCTGTTTTGTTTGCTCTCACTCGTTCTCTCAGCTTCAGTCTAAAACGTAGCTTCTAATATCAGTTTCTATTTTTTTTTTTTTGTTTGTTTGTTTGTTTTCTGATGGGGCCTTGGCCATTCAGTTCTACGCTTGGCAGTTCTATGCTTCTACTTTGGGGCCTTGGCCACCCAGTTAGGCAGTGGATAGGTTTTATAGATACAACACAATGCCTTGTCTATGAGCACGAGCTTAAGCTTTTTGATCAGTTGAGGCTAGTCTTTCGAAATTTTTGTGCTTTCTTCTCTGCATTGATTTTGCATTTGTTGTAATCAAGTTTTACAATGTCTGCAGAGGAGATGAGTCAAGCAAAACGAATGAAAGTCAATGTTGACTCCACCAGTGAAAGCACTGAACCTGGTTCGAGATATGTTATAATCTCAGAGGCACTTGCAAAATTCCTGGGAACTAGGGAGCGGGAAATGCTCCATTGCGAAGCATACGGGCGTGTTTGGGAATACATAAAGATTAATAACCTTGAGGTGGATTGCTCACTCTAAGATTTTGTGCCTATCATGTAATATCCTAGTAACTCATGTCCCTATTAATCTTTTCCCTAGAATAGCTTTAAGAATTGAACAGGAAACTACTACATATGTTAGGGATTTGACTACGAAATAGATGGCTCCAACATGATTTTTATTAAACAAAGGAAGCATGTGTTTGAATCCTGCTGCAAGGCCATCGGAAGTAAATACTTGGAATGTGTTGGACCTGGATTAGATGGCTACTTGAACCTGCAAGAATAGGAGTTAGTCTCATACAAAAACACTATAAGAAATATAGCTTCACAAAATTCAAGTAAAAGAAATGGGTTAGGTTGCTAAATCAAAGCCACAGGTTGATGGATATTGGTTATGTTGTTAAAACTCTTTCCAGTATAGTGGAAAACTCCATGCTTCAGCTGAAGATTTAGAGCAAGTTTTTATTCCATTTGTTGCTTTTGCTATGCAGTTGTAATTATTCTTATCTTCTAACTACATGATTCTGTTACAATCTCAAACACCATTGTACCCTTATCTGAGTGAATCTTTCAACTGTCATTATTTCCTCAATAACATTGGTCAAATTTTTTAGGATCCTGCAAGTCCCATGGCCATCAATTGTGATGAGAAGCTTCGGGAACTTCTTGGATGTGGTAGCATTTCTGCCTTGGGGGTGCCTCAGATGTTAGACCGCCATCATTTATTCAAGAAATCATGATGACTCAAAATGTTAACTGGTAAATAGAAGAAAAAAAATTCAAGTCCTGCATTCTCACTTTTTATCTTCATCCTTGCTGCAGGATAGTTAATTTTCAAGTGGCTTTTACATGTTCCATGAGATGCCTTTTATATGTGTTCTGAATTCTTAAATTCATTCCATTTTTGGTCCTTTCAACTGGTCCATTTATTAGTGACAATTCAATGTTTGAAAATAAGACAATGGTGATGCCAAACTCCAACTCCCCAAGTCGTAAGCACATATCATGCTTCTTGTAATCGTTTTTTTTGTGAATAGTTTGATTATAAAAAATGAAAGGAAAATAAAACTTGAGAAGCAATATTATCTTGTTATTTATTCATATGTTTTGCCTGAGATTCTCATTTGTACCTAAAGCTCTGTTTCTTCTTCATTTCTTAGGTCATAAAATGACCTGAATCAACGTGTTCTTCAAACATTATACTTTGTTTTTGGCAGGTTTTCCGGTCCTTTTGCACCATTCTAGCCAGTGACTTTAGAATAGGTAGCGAAAACCCATTCGGTAACCTAGTTTTTATGTTGTGTTAATTCAGTAAATTATGTGATGTTAATTGTTGATCCCTGCTTCTTCAAGGCTTGACTAACAGTGGCAGATTGATGTCTGTAGTTATGGTACTGTCCTTTCTTCAGTAGATGACAAATGCTTATTTCCTTGTTAATTACTTCAATGTCATATCTTTATCTTTGAGTATGAAAGTATTAGATCCTTCTCATGGATTCTCATTCTGAGATGTGTACTCTCACTAATGCATCCTCTCATTTTGTCAACCTTCTGGGTAACTCTTGAAACTAGTTCTCTCTTAAGCTACTTAACTGTAGAATATGCAAGGTGATTTCCATCTAACAAACTCTTGCTGAGAAAATATGTGGGCAGAGTGGTGATTTGGTCTTTGTGGTGAACATGGCTAAAGTTAAGCCGGCTTCTCCCCTCTATACACTAGATTGGCCCCAGCTTTAGCTGGGATGGAGTCGATGAAAGTGGCTTGAACCTCTCCAGGTTTCCTTATGACCTGGTTGACAGCGTAATGTGTCCTGTCTGGGGATGTCCACGGAGAGTAGATGTTCTTTAATCTGTCCCAATACTAATGTCTTACGAAATTTGTTTAAAACTAGAATGACTCGACTTATCCCAACTGGGAATTTCCTTTGACAGCATTGGATAGGAGATAGTAACTCTATTTAATTAACTGTGATGCCGCGATCAGTTAGCATGCGGAATGGGGATGCTTGGGCGCGAGGAGACTCAGGGAGCTTAATGAGGCTTTCCTAGGATAAAAATGCCGGGTTTAAAACAGCTGTCGGCCCAAGCGACTTGTTGTCTCTTTCACCGTCCTCTCGAAGCAGCTTTATTGACCCGTGGTTATGGTCCTGTGGAATTCTCTATGCAAACACTGGCTGAGATGTCTCAGGGCATATGGTGGGGCTATAGCCTGGGAACATATTCGTTTTTGGCTGGACCCTTGGCCTCCTGTTCGGGATGATCGGTCCAATTCTCTATATTTTTATGATATTTGGGCTCTATTATGTGTAAGACTAGTTCTTAAAATTTAGATATGAATTCTACCGTGTTAAATCTTGTAACTGGATATTTAGAATCTGTAAGATAATCACAAATTTAAGATATTGAACTTATTTATTGCTTTTTTTAACCTCTGTAATAAAAAGAACTTCAATATTTTTCATATGTTTAACAATTATAAAATTACATTCAGTAAATTTTTATAATTATTTTATCACAATCTAATATATTATAATATTAATTATGTTGTAGTATATTTAGTTATTATTTAAATTGATTTGTAAGTTTAATGACATTTTAGACATGACAAACTTATCAAATATACATAATAATTATGTTAAATGAAATTATATTAGTTAGGAATACAACAGTTTAAATGGTTCGAGATTTGGAGTTCAAATGAGGAAGTTATAAACAATTGAAAATGACGTGTACAGATATATTTTGTATCAATTCTGGTTTCGGCTCTTGAAACTCCATGTTGAAACCGGAATCGGAATTGACCAATTCTGTAATTTGTTATTCTAAATCTACCTAAATTTTATTGAGATTTATTTATAACATGCTTTATTAAATAGGTCCTTGTCAGTTCCAATTATAGCATATACTTGTACCCTACCAACTGGATCTCTCCCAATTGGCAAGTATGCTGATCCTCACGAAGTTTAGAGATAAGACATGTTTTATGACCTGTTCCCACATTAAGTTTCTGAATGAATAGACCTCTTTCTCTCCAAGTTGAGTCAAGATAGAGGACCTAATCAGACCGCGATTAAATATTTTTGGTTAACTCAGCCTATGAACTGTTATGTCATATGAAAGACCAGCATGGAGGGTAGGATGTGGTACAGATGCTCTTTGGAAGGTGGAAGGGGCTGTAGCAAACTTGGTAATCCCTATGGCTTATCAGGCACAAGCATCTCCTCACCTGTTAACTTAGGAGATAAAGAGATCGCAACAAAGGTGCTATTGCTCTTCCGCAAGTTATGGTCCGAGACACTTTTTTACATGCTCTATGAAAGTGCCCTTTGGTGAAATGGTGTCAATCTATCCTAATCTTGAGGATTGCAAGACCAACCTTTTGCACGGCTAGCATTGAGCAGTGGCTTATTAGCATCCTTGTCCATTTGATTCTGGAATATGTTGGAATTTATTAGGTTCTACCCTTTCGTATTTGCTACCAGATGATATGGGGATGGAAGAGGAAAAAAAAATTCAAATTTTGATCTGCAGTTCTTTAAATCAGTAGATGGGATAGTAGTTATTACTATTGGTATGTGACGCATAAAGAAGGATAATCACACTTCTCCCACAATTCTCTCGTCATTCTCTGCTAATTAGAATGCATATCATCACAACATACATGCCTTTATTCTCAATAAATATAATCTAATGTAAATATCGGAGAGTGAATTTGTCATTCGCTCTTGAATTCCCCCTTTTACAGATCTTCGGAGCGTTGGACAACGTTGATTACATGAAGACGTCTTTGGAGTGACATGACAAGAAGAATACAATTCTTCTTCACAACATGGGCACCATATGTGATAATTTGAATGAAAGGGTGTTGCATCTTGAAATCGAGAGTTTCTGCAGGCTGTCTCGTGATGTCATGGTCATCAACGAATATGTAAAAGGAGTCGCTACTAATCGTTTAAAGAACTAATCTTAAAGTCAATTAGAAACCTATTATTCACCTAAGGGAGCATGACACTAACCACTTGGACTTTTATTAGTCAATCTCGAACAAAAGTTTGGGCCGGGGGTTCTCTTACATTCGAAAGGCTCGCAAGTCAGTCGACATGCCCTACATTGACACCTTAGTGTTTCCAAACTTGTCTCATTTTATTAAGTCTAATTCTTGCCAAAAAAAGGCCATTGAGAAGAGGGAAAAACACAAAGTAAGGGACTGCCACAATGATTGGTATTAAGCAACCCTATGCCCCTCGAAAATTCATCAAAACCAAGAAATCATCTAACAAAAATCAGCTGCCATACCAGATATTAAACACCCCTTTTTCCATTGAAATATCATTGAAATCGAGAGAAAATATCGAACAAATAGCAGCTGCAACTGCAGACAAGTGACAGCTCTATTCTAATTGAAAATGGCTTTGAAATCATGAGGAATCATTGAGCAAATACCAGCTGCAAGTACAGGCAACAAACAACCTTATTCATCAAGGAAAGACCACTGAAAATAAGGGAAGATTTCCAGCAGAGGAGTGGCTGCAGCTGTTGATATTAAACAGCAGTATTCCCCTTGAAATTACATCCAAACATGGGTAATCATTGTGTGAATAACCACCGGCAACTATAGCAGCTTAGCAGCGCAATTATATACCAAAAAGTTCTTTGAAAAGAGAGAAAAACACAGAGTAAGGTGCTGTGCAATGACTAACAGCAGGCAGTCCTATTTCCCCTCAAAATGCATAAAAAACAAGGGAAATCGTCGAACAATGAGGCAGCAGCAACCATGGGAACCATTCAGCTCAATTCCTATAAACCAAACCATTATTATAATGAAGGAAAAACAGAACAAAGAGCTGCTACGATGGCTGGAAAACTATGGCCCTAATATCCTCAAAACTGTTATCGAAAATGGGAGAAATCATTGAGTAAAGAGTTGCTGCAACTATGGACTTTAAACAACTTCATTTTTATCCAAAAATGCCATGGAAACAAAGAAGAATGATGCAGCCAACAAATCAAATAAGTAAAGGCCCTATTTTCACCAAAAATGACATTAAAGTCGTAAGAAATATTTGAGCAACAACCAGCTGCAATACCAAACATCAACAGCCCATTCTCCATAAAAAATGACACTAAAATTTATAGGAGAATCAAATAAGGAGCAGCAGCAATTCGGGAGATTAAGACTCATGGTCAAACAATAAAGAGCTGCAGCTACAACCCACATCCATCCATTGTGGACACTTTATTTTAGCTCGAGAAGAAATACTTGATGGCCAAAATCATTCAATGCACGGAACTATCGGTCTTAGCAACTAAGTGGGATCCAGAGGCTTGGAAAATAGACTTAAGGAGTTGAAAGTGAGCAAATTTGAATTCATCATGACTACTTGATGGGTTTTGGACTTGGAATTCATCTTGGAGAGGGAGATACAATTTTTTGAAGGAAGATTGCTTGACCTGTGAACAGTAATGGGGCTGTGGCTGATTTCATAGGAAAAATCATATCTATTTATTGTAAGAGCCAATTTGAGCAAAGCTTATGGAATTTGGACCTTAACTCATGAAGCATTAAGAAAAAAATAGAGCGAAATATTGAAAGGTCCAGAATCAGCTTGAGAAAATTGACCACTGAGTCTCAGTGTGCAGGATTGGCCCGTACTGGCCAGTCAGAATAAAAAATTCATATCTCACAAACCATCGGATGGTCTTGCCCGATTCTTCTTTCTAAAGATTCATTAAGCATATTTCCATGGAAAAATAAGGTGTGAGGCGGATTTAAGTGGATATGTAAAGTTTTGAAGATTAGAGCAACTCCAGCAAATGTAATATTTAATTTGTGGAAAACGGAAATTTATGGCCCAAAGAATATAAAGGAAATATCCCCTTTTAGCAAAAAAAGGAAGGGTATTAGGGATTTCAAAAGGAATAAAAACCCGGGGGAGCTTCTGAACGGGACGATTGGACGGCAACAATTCTGCGAGAGGTTCTTCCAAAGAGGCTCCTTGCAAGCATCTTTCTCCCACTGCTATTATTGCATCCTACCCGAGACTGCTGAGCTGATTGCGTTTACGAAGTCATTGCTACTCGGGCCAACAACACATCGAGCTACCTCTGTTGCAGGAGAGTTGGGTAATCCTCTTGGTTTCTCCCCTAGCACTCGATTATTCTGTTTATTGGATGACTGTTGCTTTCGATTTCATATTGTCACTTTGCTGGTATTTTTCCACTCATTGACACTCATATTTATCTTGCCATATTATTATCACTAAGTCTCGTGATAATTCATTGATGCTTTTCATTACCACGTTAAACACCAATTCAATGTTCATCGCTGTCCACGGGCATGCTAGGTCAGATCTTAATAGTAGGTTGACTTGTTTTCCATAAGAAAACGTGATTAGACTATGATTTTAATATGAATATGGCTAGCACTGGTTGATTTTCCACTTGGTTTCTTATCGGTGCCGTTCATTGGTTCATGATTCATTGGCTTAGT